>OY776678.1:58007821-59207821 GCA_963675555.1 Leptura quadrifasciata | reverse complement strand
AACTGGTCCTTGCAGCCTCTCCAACCTTTGCGGCATCCCTTTTGTTCCTCGTCCAGTAGCTTATTTTCCCCAAGATGGCTGTATACCTTTTCGGTTAGTATGGCAGTAAGTATTTTATAAATTGTAGGTAGACACGTAATCGGCTTGTACTTGGCTGGGTTTTCTGTGTATGGCGCTGTTTTTGGCAACAGATATGTGATACCATTACTCATAAAATCAGGCATCAGCTCTGGCTGCTGAAGTAAACAGGTGTAGCATTTAGCTAACTGTTTGTGTGTTAACTTAAACTGCTTGTACCAGAAATTTTACAGTTTGTCTTGCCCTGGCGCTTTCCAGTTCAAGGTTTTATTGATGGCTTTATCTACTCCCTCGTGCGATATCTCCCATGATACCATGGTGCGCAGCTTGGCTGTTACCTTCCTTTCCTCATAGAGGCCATCTTGTACTTTTATGTTGTGCAGATGTACTCCATATATTTTCCCAGAAATTTCTCGTACTGTCTATTGTGGGAAGCATAGGCTTGTCCGCTATGTTGTTGTTGTTTAATTTCCGTAAAAAATACGTTCACTTGCAATCTGCTTATTCTGTATTCGCCTAGTGTTACTCTCTTTATAGCGTTTAAATCTTTTTGCCATGGTTGCTAGCTTTTGTTTTAGTAGATCTAGCACTTCTATTGCTGTTGGGTTGTCTGCTGTTCTCTCCCTGTTTACAATTAATGCCGCCTTTTTGTTGACGTTGCTGCTGGGGTTAGGTTTTTGGCTCTGTGCCAACACTCCAATTTCACGCCTAAGTTTATCTATTTTGTTGCATAGGCGTCTTTTCCACGGTGGCAATATGGGAGTTATTTTTCTCGGAGCTAACGCCGTTATCTTTTGGTCGTTCATTTGTAATGCTGTTACTGCTCCGGAGTAGATAATGCTGTAGAGTTCTTGTATTAGCATTTCGGGTGTTATCTTTGATGCTATTAGGGCGTCTATATTTCTAATAATTTCTTTTGTTTTAGTCCCAAAGATGATTTTAGGTGGCTTGGGCTTTGCCAGTGGATCTATAGCGTTGTACACTAGATGGACACTCTCAAGCATATCTTGTTCTAGGCTTGGTGTTTCGGTTGGCTGTCCTATTTCTTCCGTGTCTGGTGCCTCCTCTACCGCTCTCTCTAGGCCCAACTCGATAGCAACTTCTTGCTTAATCCTGTTAATAGTGTCAGCTGGTAATCTGCTGTTAATAAATATGGATCGCCGTTGGTCAATTACATTTTGAGTGATTTTGTGTCGTAGATTTGGGAACTGTTCAGTAACTTCTCTGTGTACTTCCTTGCTGAAAGGGGTTTTGGCTGTTTCTAACCGGGCGATTCTGTAGTAGCAGCGGACTATAAATTCGTTTACCTCCTCTGTCCATATAATTCGCTGCCTCTGCCAAAATCTGGTATTTGGATACACGGATAGGTCGGCGATAGCAAAGCATGTCCATAATAACGAGAACCATAAAATCTACTACGGGACGTCAATATATTAGACAGGAACATGCGCTATTATCCGCGAGTCATTAGGGAATCACTGGAAATTATGAAAAACGTGAGCAACTTCAACAGAGACGATGGGTATCGACTTAGTAACACCTGGAGACTGGTATTCCTAAGTACTAGCACCGTAGTAAGTCACGGTCAACCAAACACGACGAATGAGCAGCGAAGAGAACCAAGCACGACCAATGACCAGCGAAGCGAAGCGGCGCCTAGGTATATAACGAGGCGTGTACAACAAATTCACTCTTTAGAATCCTTCTGAAGAAGCTGACAGGATGATCAGCGAAACGTCAAGCCAAGTTCGACGACCACGGCAAGACCCGGAAGAAACTACTTCATTAGACAACGGCCGTGAAAACCTGCATTCTATATTTCTTTTTTTTTTTTATTAAAAATTGTATGTGGTATAGAAATTTTGTATCGTTGAGCCATCATGGTACTCGTGGTCATATATGGACTTGGTTTACATGAGAGTAATGCAAGTTACATAAGAATAAAGATAACCTTACTCATATAGACTTTTCGCTGCATATATCGTAAAATGTTGGTAAGTTGTGCATTATATAATGAAATATATTTGAGGATACAGCATATTATTTGATCTGGTGGTGGCTTTATTTCATATAGTAGTAATATTGTTGGCATGGAAATATAAATTTGAAATAACATATAGGTTATAGGTAGTATGTTTCCCAAAGTTCGATCTCTAGCTGAATAGGCAGTTCGATGAAAACTTAATTTAAAACCTATGCAAAACGGCGTAGTAGAAAATATTTTCTATTGGGCAAAACGATTACATTATATAGACTTTACACGAACAATTGGAATTGTTACATAAACTCTCCTTACATATTACATATAGCCGTATTTTCATAAGATTTTGGTAAATTGTGATCAATATATAGGCATTTAAATATACAAGAGAATATATATTAGATTAATTTGTTTAACGAGAATGAAAATATAGCCTTATTTATTACCCCTAGTTTTACCTAATTTAGTCGTGAAGTTCTTGGGAAACATAATGTATAATGTTGTTCAGATATTCCGCTTTTAAAAAAATTTTCGGATATAAAATCAGCTCCAAATCAAAAACACTAATAATATTATATTTCTCGCAGTAATAACTACAGCAAAAATGGTCGCCGTTGATGATGTTATAATATTATATCGCCCTTAGTAATAGGTAAATTCAAAGAGGGCGCTGCATTCGCCCCCCCCCTTGAAGGTAGCGTCGCATTGCTCGCATTTAAAATGCTTATGTAATCATTTATCTTAGGTATTAAAATAATGAGGTGAATGAATATCGGGGGACTGTGTGTTTTTCGGGCGCGGGGAACACGCAGGGTGCGGACTCTGCCGATCTAAGATCCGTCCCCGAGAGCTTTGAATTGATTTGATTAGGTTTGTATTTTCATTTATTAATGTGTGAGCTGAGCTGAGTTCAGTTCGAGCAACGAGAAGCAGCAGTAGGCAGCTTTCAGTGAGAACCTGAAGATGGCAGATGAAATTCTGCCGAAACGTCGTTTAGACAACCGTGACTCCTGGAGGAGTCGATCATCGACGCGGGAGAGCACTCGGAAGTACAACAACACTTCATTTAACACCCGCGAAAACATAAAAAAAATATATGTATATATATGTATATATATATATATATATATATATATATATATATATATACATTGGCTACCAATCTTTCATGATTTGTAAAGTATAATTCAATGCAGGTCGGGGTATTTGCCCGCTGAGTAGTTGCTTCCTGCAAATCATGTATAATAACCATATATATATATATATATATATATATATATGTATGTATATATATATCTGTATATATGTTAGATAGTGGATTGTTTAAATGACTTTTTAAAAACTTTATTTATTACACTTGAGTCAACGTTGACTCGTTTTAATAAGATACAATAATAATTTTGAAGTAGTTTAATCTGAAGTGAGTATAAGACTGCTTACAAAAAGGTTGTTAGTAATATTTATAATGTTTCAAGAACAAAGGAAACAGTGTTGCTGATTCAGCACAATCAGAATTACTGAGAATTGAAATACAATGCTCATGCAGCGTGAGCGGTTATTGAGAAGAGCTGTTACGCAGTATGTAATACGATATGTTTGAGAAGGTTAAGCCTGTCTCGATAATATTATATATCATAGTATATTTCTAATATAACAGCTACCCCCTTATAAAAAAAGTTGGTGTTTTATGCAGCAACTTTTGAAATGAATATAAAATGTATATAAAAGGCAATGGTACAATTTGGAAAAATATAAGAGATACAAAAAATGTTAAATCGTAAGGTTTAAAATACAGAATATAACCTTAGCGTCTAAAATATGAAATGCAAACACAATAAACTTGATTCATAACATAAAATAACATAAAAATGTTAGAGTTAAAATATAGCTTTAGCAGGAAAGCATAAAATACAAACATACTAAGTTTGAATTGTAAAATGGGATAAAATATTCCCAAGGTTAAAATATAGCTTTACTATAAAAGCATAAAATATAAGTATGATAAGTTAAATGAAAATGACGTAAAAATGTTAATAAAATTGAAATTAACAAAGGATAGAAAAATAATGAAATATAATGATTAAACAAATGAAATAAAATTCACTGAAGAGTCTAGCACTAAAAGTTAGTAAAAAGGCACAAAACAGTTTGTCTTTATGTAAGTTCTATGTCTTCGGCTTCGTTATCTTCTCTTCTTAAGGTAGGTCGTCTTCGTGAAGGAAATAGGTTAGCAAATGTCCTGTAGGGTTTCCTAGGCCTCGGTGGAGATGGGGGTGATGCAGAAACATCGATGGCTAGTCTTCGTCTTTTTGTTCTGCACTTACAAAATAGGTACAGAAATAACAGTCCAAATATTAGCACAATGATAAAATAAGTGAACCAGGGTATGTGTTTTGTTATAAAGGGTTCGTTGATCAAATCATCTAAATCTCTGGAATATTGGTCCAACTTGTGTTTGGCAACTTCGAGGTCTTCCGTGTTGAGATTGTTTAATTTTAGTGGTTTAAGATTTGGAGCTCGGATTTTGTCTGGAATATGTTTACAACATTCAAATGGAATTTGGATTGGATGAGTGTCGTCTTTTACGTCGGTTACTTCATTGGTACTGGCTTGAATTTTTGTGATGCCTATGAAGGCAATTTGGTTGTAATTTTACTATTGAATTTTTGTAGATGACTTCAGTTTTTAAATTTCTTTCTGGACAGTTGATGGTTGTTTGTAGAGGCTCTGTGTTAATAACTAACCATGTGTTTTCATCTATTTTTTGGACGTTGTAGCCTTGGCTGATGATAAATGACGTCTGGCAGTTTTCTGGTAGAGTTTTGAGGTTCTTGAAGAGACGGGCTTCACATATGGCATTGTTGTCAATAGGGTATGCAAATAAATTTGGACATAATTTGGTGTTGAAATAAAGTGGTTTGCATTCTTCAAGGTTCGAGATAGGTATGTACATTAATGAATCATCATCTCTCGCGATATATTTTTGAGAAGTTGATAATACATGATATAAACCAGTTCTATTATCCAAAATAGGAATAGGGTATAATTGAAATACTGAATATGTTTGAGGGTCTATTAAAGGTATGTCTAACACAAATATTAGATCCGAATTTGTTTGAAAAGCTTTTAGTTCTATAATGTCTAAGTACTGTGCAACCTTTGATAGTTTGATTGGAAGCGGTAAATTGTTCCTTTGTAGGTTTTGCGAAATTTCCTGTAGAGAATTTACTAAGTCCTTTGGGTTTATAATTGACGTGTGAATTATTTTAAGCCTCGCGAAAGTGATGGAATTTAGGATGTCATTTAGGTTATCCTCGATAAATAAATAACTTGCCATAAGTTGTTCGCAGATTTCGATAAATTTCAGTTTTGCATGGACGTTTTCTATGTCTTTAGTCATGTCTAAAATTGAGGTTTCAATTTCTTTAATATCCTTATTGAAAGTTTCTTCGTCAACTTGCAATTTTTGAATAGTTGCGTTGAAATTTTTGATTATTGAAGTTGTAACGGATATTTGGTTTTTAATTAGGTTTTCGAGTTGGTGTTCGTCATTATTCAATTTGTTGATACAATCAGAATAATACTGACCGTCTTCTGCGTCTAAATTCCCGGTTATTGATTTGAAAATCGTTCCGATGCCATTTAGTATTCCTCGTTTGTATCGTATCGTGTCAAGGTAAATTTCGTCAAATTTTGATTGTATTGATTGGGAAATTTGCGTCAATAAGCTAAGGTGAGTTTTTACATCTCCTGAAAAGACGTTCATGTAATGATATGCTGGGTCGAATGTGTTGTATAGTGTCTGTAAGATCTTGTCATTTTTGTCGAAAGCTGTCTTAAAGGTAGATATGTTTTTGTGTACCAGTAAAGTCCATTTCTTGTGAGAAATCACAATGTCCGTGTCTTGGTGATAATATACTCCGATCGTATTGTTAATAGGTGTTATTTTAATTTGAGCAAGTGCTGATCCGAACAGCAGGAGAAACCTGAAAATAAATTTAATCTTCAGTATACGGTTTCATTCGATCAAAATTTACTTTGGTTGTTTGGTTTATTTCGTAATGTAGCGGAATTTTGAAAGATTTCTGTAATTTCAAAGGGACCGTTGAATTTATTTTGCAGTTTATTTTTTATTTGTGATTCTTTGACGTACACTTTGTCGCCAATATTATATGTGTGTCGATTTTCGGGAATGTTCTTGTCGAATCGAACTTTGGCTTTTTGTTTTTGTGCTTCTGTTCGACTTCGCGCAATTTTGTAATAATGGGATATTCGATTATTTAAATTTCTAACGTATTTGGTGATCAGGTCTTTTTGGTTGTAAAGAGTTTCAGGTGGTCGGTTAGCTGTATGTCCGAAAATAAGCTCGTATGGCGTAAAGCCATGAGTTTTGTTTACCGAGTTATTGTAACATATCACCGCATAGGGTAATATAGTAAAGGGATGTTCGTTGGGATTTTCGGTTTTGTGTATTCTTATCATTTCTGCTAGGATGGCATGGAATCGTTCGATAGATCCGTTGGATTGAGGGTGTCCTACGCTTGAGTATGTTAGTTTTATGTCGTAAAGGGTGCAAAGGTCTTTTAATAAATTATTATCAAATTCACCGCCATAATCGCAATGAATTCTTAGTGGGGTACCATAATACTGAAAATAAAGCAACAGGGTATTTACGACTGATTTTGCGCTCTTGTCTGGGACTGCGTAAGCTTGAGTAAATTTGGTTAACTCGTCGCGGATAGTTAATGCATAGTTTCGCGTGGGAAATTCGAATAGATCGATATTAACTCTCTCAAATGGAGTTTTAGGGGTTTCGGTAATCACTAAGGGATTGTTGAGGTTCTTATGACAGACTTTTGTTCTTTGGCATGTTTCACAATTTTTTATAAAATTTCCGACGTCTTTTGTTAAGCCTTGCCAATTATATTTATTTTTGATTCTACGTATTGTTTCATTTATTCCACGATGTAAATTATTTTTTCCGTTGTGATGCTGGTCGAGAATGATCGGACGTTGGTCCTCGTCGGGAGTTCGTACTAAATTTTGACATATGATTAGTTTTAAGACTTTTTCTGCAAAAATAAATGATAGGATTTCGAGAATTGGAAAGTCTAGATTGTTTTCAACGTGATAAGTTTTGGAAAGGTCTAATTTGTTCCGGTATTTATATAATGTTAAAAATAAGTGTTCTACCACAGACTCTGGGTCGAAGGGTAGAGCGATAATGCAATAATTTCTTTGTCGGGTCGATTTACTGGAAACGATATTGATTGTATTGTTATAGAATTCGGGGTTTTCCTCGAAAATATCCTCGATAATTTGATGGTGAAGGTCTGTCAAGTTGTTTTGTTCGAAAAACGTTATGATGTTTTTATTTTCTCGATCTAATAGTTGTTTATTTGTGATTTGAATTTTGGAATAGTCTATTAGAGATTTGGTTTTGTAAAGACGGGAGAATGTGTCAAATTCTCGGGCAATTTGTTCGTCAGTAATCTCGTCGTCGTTGTCTGAGGTTTCACCTTCGTCTGAGTCTTCGTTTGCGGCTAGAATCTTTGAATAAAATTTGGAACATTCTGAAAAGTGATTGATTTTTATTTTGGACAGCGCGTCCGCGTTTTTATTGATCCTTCCGGGTTTGTATATTATTTCGTAATCGTATTCTTCGAGTTTTAAGCGCCAACGCGCTAGTCTTTTATGGAAAATAACCAAGTGAGTGGTCGGTGGTCGGTGACGAGTTTGAACTTCCTTCCGAATAGATATGGCCTAAAATGCTTTACACTCCAGACCAAAGATAAAAGTTCACGCTCAATGGTTGAATACTTAGTTTCCGCGCCGCATAAAGTTCGAGATGCGTATGCGATTGGCAAATCTTTTTCTATACTTCCTTGCGAGAGTACGGAACCTATTGCAAATGCACTAGCGTCTGTAGTTAGGACAAAAGGTTCATCAAAGTTAGGGTAGATCAATATCGGGGTAATTGTCAAAGTTTGTTTTAGGGTTTCGAATGAGTTTGTACAGTCATTGTCGAAATTAAAAGGTGTATCTTTTTGTAGCAACTTAGTTAAGGGTTTTGAAATTTTGGAGAAATTAGGAATGAAGCTTCTATAGTAGCCTGCTAGACCTAGAAAAGATTTAATTTCTTTCTGATTTTTGGGTTGAGGAAAATTTAGAATTGCTTCGACTTTGGCAGGGTTTGGTTTTACACCATCCTTTGTAATAAGATGCCCTAAATAGACGACTTCCTTGCGAAGGAATTCGCATTTGTCTGGCTGAATTTTGAAGTTGGCTTTTTGTAGACGTTTGAAGACTTCTGTTAATCGAGAAATATGTTCATGGATAGTAGGGGAATAAATAATAATATCGTCCATATAGACGAGACAGCGTTCATTTTGGATGCCTAATAGAATATTGTCCATGACCCTCTGGAAAGTGGATGGAGCATTTTTTAGACCGAATGGCATACGTACAAATTCGTAGTGGCCATTCTCTACCGTGAAAGCTGTTTTTTGGATGTCCTTAGGATCGATTTCAATTTGGTGGAAGCCAGAGGCCAAGTCTAGAGTCGTGAAATATTGACATCTGCCTAATTGGTCTAGAAGGTCAGAAATGTTGGGCAAAGGATACTTATCACCCATCGTTACTTCGTTTAATTTTCGGTAGTCAACTACGACGCGCCACTTCTGTTTACCAGAAGCGTCTAGTTTTTTTGGAACTACCCAAACTGGGGAGGACCAGGGAGAAATTGAAGGCTGGATAATGCCTTGGTCGAGCATTTTTGAAACTTGTGATTTTACCTCTTGTTTATGAATTTGGGGGTAACGATAAGATTTAGTGAAAATTGGTTTAGAATCGTTAGTGTCTATTGAATGTTTGATTTCATTGGTAAATGTCAAGTTGTCACCTTCTAAATAGAATATGTCTGAAAAGTCTAAACAGAGTTGAGTAATTAATTCACTCTCCTCATCGTTCAAGTGATCTAAGCGTAATTGGTTTCTTATTTCGTAATTTCTGTCTATATATTGAGAATCCGGATTTTGAAGATTTACATTAAATATTAACCTAAATTTTTGGACGGGTTCAAGTTTAAGATTTGAAAATTTTATTGTTTTCGGAATTGCATTTGAGTTTATTACTGTCGTCAAAAATTCACCATTGTTGTCTACTTTGACAATGGCGTTCGGTAAACGTACTTTTTCGTTTTCCTGGGCTATTAGTATAGCTTCGGTATTTTGTAAATCGCATTTAAGTTTAAAAATCTTTTCTGTGCGTGGTTCGATAGAAATTACATTTTGGTTTTTGACATTTAAATTTGGGTTTGAAATTCTAATACCTGGATTATTGTTTTCGTTAGAATTATTGTGGTTCCTGATTGATGTTACCTCAGTCACCTCGAATAGTGGTACGGTTTTAAAATTGGTAATAAGTTGATTATTTTCAAAGTCCACATGACACTTATAATATTTTAAAAAGTCTGCACCTAATAGTCCATCGAATTCTATATCTAGGTCGTGAACATAAACCTTGTATGGGTCATTTGAATTGAATGGTATTAGAACAGATTCGGTGATATTGATTTTTTCATCTGTTATAGCCTGTATAATTACATTTTCAGGATATCTTTGTTTGTACCTTTCCGCTGTTTTGGTTTTAAATACAGAAATACCTGCACCTGTGTCGACAAGAATTTTGAAACGATTTGTGAAGTCTTTTATGTAAAATAGATTTTTGGAATTTACGACATTTAGTTTGTAGCGGGGTGTTTTTACATGAATTGGTTTTCCGGGAAGTTCAGGTTTGGGTCGAAACTGTCCTGGAGGTTTATCGCTTGGACTTGATGAGAAATTTGTTCTAGCTCGTCCGTTTGTTGTGTTGGAGTACTCGTGGAATACTCCGGGCCTATGCAAAAATCCGGAGGATTAGCAGTATAATCCTCGTGCTGTTGAGGTTGGGAATTAGCAGTATAATTCTCATACTGTTGGGGTTGAGAATTAGCAGTATAATTCTCACATTGTTGGGTTCCAAAATCGTAATCATAATTGTTTTCATTAATTTCGAAATTATTTTGGTATTGGTAATTGGGAGAATAACTTGCGGAATAGTCTTGATATTGATTTGAGCTATCGTAAAATTCTTGGTTCAAATGATGCGTTTTTTGTTGATTGAACCTGTTGAAATTTGGGTTTGGCTGAATGGCAGAATGTCTCTGCTGGTTGAAGTTTGGATTTGGCCTGATAGCTGAGGGCCTGTTCTGTTGGGAATAATTTTGTTGCTGGTTAGGGAAGTTTTGTGGTCTATGATTATATGTACTCTGGAAATGTGGCCTTGGAGGCTGTGCTTGATTATAATAAGCATTTGGTGTGAAATTGGGAGATGGAGACTGATAGTTTTGCCTTGTGCGGCATTCGTTAAAATGGTGTCCGTTTCTTTTGCAGAAGATGCAAAATTGTGGGGAGTTTGGACGTCTTTGTGGGTTTTGAATGGGATTTTTATTTGGAACTCTATTAGAAAATTTTTGTGATTCAAAATAGGATAATTGCAATTCACGTTTAATGCGATTTATTGCGTCTAACATGTCGCCAGGGTTACCAGCCCTAATGATTTGGCCTAATTTGGGTTCTAATCCGGTTAATAAAGTGGTCAATGTCATATTTTCAAAGAGATTACATTGAGCAGTTTTTTCCTCTAGAGTTAGAGTCTGCTTTTGCACTGCTGCGTGCATTTTAGCGTTGTGCGTTTGTAGTCTTGATACAAATATTAATGCGGTTTCGTTGGGTAACTAACGAATCCTCTGCAGATCCTGAATCAAAGCTGTCAGGTCACGAGAGTCGCCAAAATGCGCTTCAAGTAAACTTTTGATTTCTGCCCATGTAGCAGGGTTTCGGGAATTTATTAATTCTGCGGCTTTTCCGCGTAATTTATTTTTTATGTGAAGCGTTAATAAAATGCGCTGATCATCAACAGCGATCCCCTGAGCGGTTATACAGGCTGAAATAAATGTTTGCAAGAATATGGGGTTGCCGTCAAATTCGGGCACTATGGAAAATATTTCGCTTAACCTATGAGGTTCAATATTTATGGTTTCGTTTGCAGCAATTGAATTGTTGGCATTTGTAGTGATTGAGTTGTTTACATTGGAATTTGTAGCGGTAGCCATTTTATTTATAATATTTAGATAATTAAATAACTTAAAACACCTTTTTCAATTTGAGCTAGTACGCTACTGACAATTGGTAATTCTATATTATATGTAAAAGAATGTGCTGTTTATTTTATAATATTTCAAAATTTAATTACAAGGATAATTGGATTAATTTAAAAAGTGTTTTTAGTTGGGAATAATGTCACTGAAATTTTATGTACCAATTTGCACTTTTTTAAACAGTATAGAACTTCTGGGTTTTATTTTATTTCACAGTCAAGTAAGGCGTAAACTTAACCTTTATATGATATATGATATTATGATAAAAATAATGTCAAGATAAAAATGGTATGTGATTACAGTTAATTAGATAAATTCGCACTTAAAGAGTATATGATATTACCACAAAATAATGTTACGATAGGAACAGTATACGATTACGGTTATTTATATAGGTCACATAAATTATAATCAAGATATTTTGTTTCAAGTTTAAATAAAATTACTACCTTAGATATTAGAACTGTATGTAGCAATGCAATGTATTTCGATAAAATATAATGTAAAATTATGTCGTTGAAAATCAATAATTGCGAGAGGATTCAAAAATGACTTACCCTAAATTTTTCATTCCTCGTGGTCCAGTGGAATGCGACTTCGTGAGCTTAGCTTCACCAAAGGTCTCTCTCTGCCAGGGGCGTCACTGGGTGTTCCTTCCACAGGGTTGCCTTTGATGCCGAAGACACCAACGATGGGACGGGATAAAATTCTTACTTGCTAATTGTTTAATCGTGTTGATTTGAAATGTTGCTTTGTTGCTTGTATTTCTTGATAATTATTATTGTTTCGCTTCTGTGCGTTTGAGAATAATGTAGGTTCTTCTGAACAAAGGATTGGGATCCACCACCACAGCTAAGAAGTTCTCCTTGTTCCAGAAGCTCTTTTCGTCCGGTTAGGCACCTTTTGCAGATGGACTCCTTGTTCCCTCGGATATGTTTGCTACTGGTTAGGCTCCCGAACTGTGCGTGTTTTTCAGATCCGCCACGACTGCGCCAATGTTAGATAGTGGATTGTTTAAATGACTTTTTAAAAACTTTATTTATTACACTTGAGTCAACGTTGACTCGTTTTAATAAGATACAATAATAATTTTGAAGTAGTTTAATCTGAAGTGAGTATAAGACTGATTACAAAAAGGTTGTTAGTAATATTTATAATGTTTCAAGAACAAAGGAAACAGTGTTGCTGATTCAGCACAAGCAGAATTACTGAGAATTGAAATACAATGCTCATGCAGCGTGAGCGGTTATTGAGAAGAGCTGTTACGCAGTATGTAATACGATATGTTTGAGAAGGTTAAGCCTATCTCGATAATATTATATATCATAGTATATTTCTAATATAACATATATATATATATATATATATATATATATATATATATATATATATATGACAAATAAAGTCAACTAGAGGAGCGATAGATGTTAAAATGCACAAAGGCACGTTTCGTCGTATTCCTCTTGAAACCTAATATTTTTATTAGGATGTGCGCTCTGAATGGTATTTTAGTTACCAATTACTAAAAACGCAATAAAGTGTTTATAGCAGATACCGGTGAAGGTACCCATTATTAAAACAGAGGAGTTCCGCAGCATCGGCAATGTCCAGAGTCATCTGCATACCGGTTTCGAGCTTTTGGCTCTCATCAGTGCAGAGCAGACCCAGACACTGACCACGCTGCGGTCTCCTGATGTTATATATTGCAAGTAACACCATATCGGCGACTTACAAATGGTACAAATAGGTTCCTCCAATGGCATCTGCCACAAACACTTTAAGAAGCCTCGACTAAGGCAAATGTGACAAATAAAGTCAACTAGAGGAACGATAGATGTTAAAATGTACAAAGGCACGTTTCGTCGTATTCCTCTTGAAACCTAATATTTTTATTAGGATGTGCGCTCTGAATGGTATTTTAGTTACCAATTACTAGAAACGCAATAAAGTGTTTATAGCAGATACCGGTAAAATACCATTCAGAGCGCACATCCTAATAAAAATATTAGGTTTCAAGAGGAATACGACGAAACGTGCCTTTGTGCATTTTAACATTTAACGTTCCTCTAGTTGACTTTATTTGTCACATTTGCCTTAGTCGAGGCTTCTTAAAGTGTTTGTGGCAGATGCCATTGGAGGGACCTATTTGTACCATTTGTAAGTCGCCGATATGGTGTTACTTGCAATATACAACATCAGGAGACCGCAGCATGGTCAGTGTCTGGGTCTGCTCTGCACTGATGAGAGCCAAAAGCTCGAAACCAGTCTGCAGATGACTCTGGACATTGCCAATGCTGCGGAACTCCTCTGTTTTAATAATGGGTACCTTCACCGGTATCTGCTATAAACACTTTATTGCGTTTCTAGTAATTGGTAACTAAAATACCATTCAGAGCCCACATCCTAATAAAAATATTAGGTTTCAAGAGGAATATGACGAAACGTGCCTTTGTGCATTTTAACATCTATCGTTCCTCTAGTTGACTTTATTTGTCACATTTGCCTTAGTCGAGGCTTCTTAAAGTGTTTGTGGCAGATGCCATTGGAGGGACCTATTTGTACCATTTGTAAGTCGCCGATATGGTGTTACTTGCAATATATAACATCAGGAGACCGCAGCATGGTCAGTGTCTGGGTCTGCTCTGCACTGATGAGAGCCAAAAGCTCGAAACCAGTCTGCAGATGACTCTGGACATTGCCAATGCTGCGGAACTCCTCTGTTTTAATAATGGGTACCTTCACCGGTATCTGCTATAAACACTTTATTGCGTTTCTAGTAATTGGTAACTAAAATACCATTCAGAGCCCACATCCTAATAAAAATATTAGGTTTCAAGAGGAATATGACGAAACGTGCCTTTGTGCATTTTAACATCTATCGTTCCTCTAGTTGACTTTATTTGTCACATTTGCCTTAGTCGAGGCTTCTTAAAGTGTTTGTGGCAGATGCCATTGGAGGGACCTATTTGTACCATTTGTAAGTCGCCGATATGGTGTTACTTGCAATATATAGCATCAGGACACCGCAGCATGGTCAGTGTCTGGGTCTGCTCTGCACTGATGAGAGCCAATAGCTCGAAACCCGTCTGCAGATGACTCTGGACATTGCCGATGCTGCGGAACTCCTCTGTTTTAATAATGGGTACCTTCACCGGTATCTGCTATAAACACTTTATTGCTTTTCTAGTAATTGGTAAATAAAATACCATTCAGAGCGCACATCCTAATAAAAATATTAGGTTTCAAGAGGAATACGACGAAACGTGCCTTTGTGCATTTTAACATATATATATATATATATATATATATATATATATATATATATTGATGTAATATTTTGTTTGTGCTAATTTTTTGTTATTAATTTATTTGGGCGCCAGATGCTTCCAAATAATTCATTGGAAGCACCAAACTATATTATTAATATTTATTTAGTATTTAAATAGCATGAGAGACTGCACCTAACCTGCGTACAGTCCAACCCTTACCTCAAGAGCAGATTCAGATATGATTCGTACAGTGATATTTATTAATGAAAAATCTTCGTCAATATAACAATTTAATAGATTGTTGGGACAATAAAACAACAATGCTTAAAACTATGAAAAACTTAAAATTAAACAGTAAAAATTTTATTTTATTACGCTCGAGACCTAATTTTATTAAATAATTAAATGTAATATAGATACCTTTTATAAACGATCGATCGTTTGCGCCACTGTATCGGAAAATCCTTCCCCTATTTTAACTGTCCTCTGCTTCTACTTGCCGCACGATTCCGCTGAAAACTTTTTCTTTTCGACTTTTGGCAAAATCACTGCTTTTCAACTTGAAAACTTGGTATTCCTCTCGTAACAAATCCCTCCTGTCACACTACTCACATTCATGTAACAACTGAATATTAGGTATGTATTGTACCTATGTTTTATATTCATTGAAAGTCTACCATTTATGTTTTATTTTATCTACCAACTTATTTATTTTGATCCAATTACTATTCTTTAAGTTTTCAATCAAAAATTAATTTTCAAACAAATTTTACACCAATTGTCAGTTTTTTCGACTCCCTAGCAACCATCCAAAAAATGAACTAACATGATTTTTTTAATTGTTACTACTTTCGATATATTATATATGACATTGAAATGTAGATTACCTGCGAAAGTAGGGCTCTACATGCTTAATCTTATACCTATAGTTACAAATTTTACTTATTCTAAAACACAGTTTAACGAAGATTTCCCATTTTACAGATATCACTGTTAGTCTGATGTATTTATTATTTTTTCTTTTTAATTTTCTTAACTAAAAATTGCTTACTATAAAGTATACTAACATATTTATTTTAAAATAGTTTTTGTCCATTTTGGCAGCTCACCAAACTGTGCTGCTATTTGTTGATTGTGGATATCATAACATTCACCCCCCCCCCCCCCCCCAACTAATAACATTTTAAATTCCTTGAAAATTTGTTACTCTGCAACTGCAGTATGATATCCATACCATCATATTACATCACTCTCATTTTTATTTAAATATGTGTATAATAATTCTATGTGGAATTTTCCCCTGATTGTATCATTTGTTTTGTTTCTTAACTCGTACCTATTTTCATTTAAAATTTTGTGAATGATGTAGGGACCCTCATATGGGTATTGTAATTTTGCACATATGTTACGCGCAGACGTCTTACCACCACTTCGTCTCCTTCCTTAAATGTTGTTCTTTTTCTTATTTTTTTATTTTCCCGTTTAATGTATTTGTCCGCATTCCGTCTCAGTTTGTCTCGTACTTGTTCATGTATTGTTTTTAAATCATATATATTTTCATTGGTCCATGGTCGAGCCGGTGACTGCCCGAACATTATTGTTATAGGCGAGACTTGAGTAACAGTGCTGGGTGCATTATTTATAAAATTTTCAATGTTTTCCAAATATGTTGGCCATTTAGTATGATTGTTGTGTGCTATGATTCTTAAAAATTTAATGATTTCCTGAATGTACCTTTCAGCTGGGTTTGCCTTGGGATGTCGAATTGTAATGAAAATTACGTGAATATTTTTACTTTCCCAATATTGAGTAAACCTTTCATTGCTGAAATAGGTGACATTATCCGCTAAAATTTTTTTGGGAGTTCCAACTGATTTACAATAGTGATTCAACTTGGCTATGGCAGTATTTGTGTTACAACGTTTCGTAGGATATGACTTTATATATTTGGAAAAATTGTCCACTATTACAAATATATGTTTGTAACCCTCTTTTGAGGAAATTAGATTACTGATAAAATCTATTGCAATAAGTTGTAATGGTTCTGTTGTCAAAATACTATTTACCTGGTTTTTGTTTATATGGCTTTTGTTTTTGCCAAGACAGTATTCATGACATTGTGTTATTATTCTTTTAGCTATTCCTAAATCTTTAATTGCATAAAAATTTTCTCTAAATATCATCCAGGTTTTACGGATACCTGTATGTCCATACCTGTGATGCAAATCTTGCATGATTTTTGAAGCTAAGTTGTCTTCTATTACATATTTTTCCTCATGTAAAATAGTTTTTATTATGTACCGATTTTTATAGGTGAAACCTATGTGTGTAGGTTTTGTGTGTAATATTTGTATAAGAGTGTGTAACTGCTGCTGACTGTTTAATACTTGTTCCGGTGCGTATAACTCATGAATATGTGACAAAGTATTGAGTGCAAAGATGAAAGTGTCTGATTTTTCTGTATTAATTTGTCGGTTGCGTGTAAGTGCGTCTGCTGTAATATTGTTTTTTCCCGGACGATGTCTAATTGTAAAAGAGCATTCCTGTATTAAAAGCGACCAACGGTAAATTCTATTATTAGCAAATCTATTTTTCATGAGAAAACACAGAGCTGAATGATCGGTTTCTATAAAAAAATGTGAAGCAGTTAAATAGAATGATAGCTTAGATAAAGAATAAACAATACTTAACATTTCCTTTTCACTCACGGAATATCGCACTTTGTATGATTTTAAAATACGAGAAATGAAGCATATTGGTGTTTCTAACCCCCCCCCCCCGTATTTGTGTGCGTTCAGCAGCTACTATAAAATCTGATGCGTCTATTCTTAATACAAACGGAAGTGAGAAATCGGGACTGTGAAGCAATAAATTGTCATGAAATTTTGTTTTTAGGGCCACAAATGCACTCTCTCTCCTTTCATTCCATTCCCATTTCATGTTCTTTCTAAGTAATTCAATCAATGGTACTTCAAGTTCAGATAATTTCGGAACAAATTTCTTAGAGTAATTTAATATCCCTAAAAATCCTCTCAAAGTTTTGAGGTTCGTAGGTCATGGATATTCTTTTATTTCATTTACCCGTTCCTTACCAATACCAATACGTTCTTGTCCAATCTTGTACCCTAAATATTTTACAGAAGTTTGATAGAACTCACACTTGTCTAAACTCAATTTTAGTCCTGCTTCATCTAATGCGTTTAGAATAATATATAAATGATTATAATGTTCTTGAACTGTGAGAATATCAGGATATCGTCTATGTAGTGTACACAGAAATTTTCAAACCTATCAAGGATAGACTGCATTGCTCGAACGAGTGCAGAAGAAGCCGATTGTAGACCAAATGGAACTACTCTAAATTGATAAACGTGGCCATCTATACTGAAACCCGTATATTTTCTTGAATCTATATGTAGTGGAATGAGCCAAAAGAAATTTTTTAAGTCTAATTTTGAAAAGATTGTGGTTTTCCCCACTCTGGAAAGCATTGGCTCTATTGTCTGAGGAGCATCAAATTGTGGCCGTGTGATTTGATTTAGTAATCGTGCATCTAGATATAATCTAATTGTACTATTTTTCTTTTTCACCACTACTAAAGGATTAATAAAATTTGTCTTAGCAGATTCAATAATATTTGATTTTAACATGTTTTGTATCTCAATTTTGACTTGCTCTCTGTGCTTGAATGGAATAGGGTACGTTTTGCATTTAAAAGCTTTTGCTTCGTCGACATTTAATTGATGCATATAACCGCTTGCAATTCTTGGTTCAAAGTTTACGAGTGTAATATATTCTTGTATCAAATGCTGAACAGTCTCATTACATTCAGGAGGGCACTTTATTTCTAATTTTTTTGGCGCATAATAATTATTTATAACATATGTGTTCGTCTACACAATATGTTCATCGGCTCGTTTACCGCTCAAATCATTAATTTTTAAGTCACAAAATTTTATTATAGGTATAGTATTGCCATCTACACTTATAGTTTTATTTTCCAAATCAATTTTGGCTTTTAATCTAGACAATATGTCCTCCCCTAAAATAACGTCCCATTTCATGTTTGGTACAATTATATATTCCCCTTCAAATTCATAGTTTTCCGCTATAAAATTAGTATGCAGTACCCTATCGCACTATGCAATTTTTTTACCATTTGCATTAATCAATTTAACTTTTGAGATTTTAATAATTTTTTGTTCAAAATTTTCTTTAAATTTGTTTATAATATTCTCATTGATCAAGCTTAATTGTCCTTGTCTATCAATGCATTTAAAGTTAACTCTTGTCATTTTAATTTTATGATAGGTAATTCGTACAATTTTATCTGTCCAGTAAATCCGTTATTTTCTTCTTAAAAATGTTTTCTTAACCGCCTCTCAAGTTACCGAAGTAACCCCCTGGAAGATCTCAAGGATCTTGTGCTAGGTAAAGAGAGACGAGGCCCTACAGTTTAATGTGGAATCCGAACCACTCTTGGGGCAATTTTTTTAATGAAAAATTGTTTCGCCTTGTGGGTATCGAACCCACTTCGCTAGGCAACTCAGTTTGCTAGCCAGACGCTTTAACCAACTGAGCTACCATTCACGCATATGTCCGTAAGTAGTATTTAAAATAGTTTTAACTAAAAATCCTGATTGTGAGGCCTTGTATGCATCTGTGCGGCTGTCTCTATTATGTGTATTTCTTCCTGTTTGTTGTGTGAGTTTTTTGGATTTGTGTTTTGTTGTTGAACGTTTGTGTTTGCGACTTGTGCGTATGTGCGTGTATCACTGTTTCTTTGTTGATTATCTTGTGCGTTTCTTTGATCGTTGTCTTCCCAATGTACTTGCCTTTTTTGATAATTTTGTCTCTCTTGATTTTCCCTATTTTGACTATAATTATATGCCCTGTTCTGACCCCTGTTATCATTATAGTAACTATCATTTTTCCCTTTGTATTCTGAATTTCTTTGTCTATCATCATAGTTACTGGCATTTGCTCTATTATAATCATTTCTATTATAGTTGTTTTTGTTATATTCACCCCGAGGTGATGATTTTCTCCAGTCAGTTCGATGATCGTCTATTCCTCTAAAGTACTCGATTAGGGCATCTAATGTGTTAATTCTTTGTGTGATAATGACGCTGTGTATGTCATCCGAAAAATGTCGCGCTAAGTATCTTACCATTTCAGCTTCTGTAAACTTTGGTTCCAAATACCTTATGTTGTATACCTTCCTCATTATATACTTCTCCCTAGATATTCCCATATCTTCATAGTATTTTCCATTGAACAAATTTTGCCGGACTTTTTGCTGGTTATATTCACCCCAATATTGATTTAAAAACAAACCCTCAAATTCCTCTAGCGTTTTATATTTTTCTTCTATCATCTGATACTATAACTCAGCTTCTGCTCTTAGTGTATTTTGTATGATGAGTTTTATATTTGTAGTGTTGTGCATGTTGTTTGAGTATTGTCATGAAAATGTTTGGATGTACCCTTGTATCCCCATAAAAATAAAACTCTGTGCTCATTATTGTTTGTGGGTGTGTGCATGTTATGTTGGCTATGTTAGGTAATATATTTATTTTGTCTGCGTTCGTCCCTATCTTCCTTTCATGTTCTTTCAGTCTTTCCTCTACGATTTCTTCTTGGTGTTTAATGTGGCTTTTTATTTCTGCGAATCCTTCTATCATGACGTGCTCCATTTCCGTGCTTATTTCATTTTTCACGCTCTGTACTTTTGTGTGTATTTCTTTAGTCATATTTTCATTTATTTTCGACATTTTCTCTTCCAAATTTTCTATTTTACCTCTGACTTCCGCTGCGTTTTCCTCCATTTTCTTAATGTTATCTTCTAAGTTCCGGTTGGTCTCTTCTAATTTGTTATTTATTTCTTGTTTCATTTCTGCCATGTTCTTATTCATTTCCAGTTTGCTTTCATTTATATTCTCATTTGTCTTATTAATTTCTTGTTTTATATCTTGTTTCATGTCCGTGATGATGTTAATTAAGTGTGTGATAATATTTGCGTCCATTATTTGCATGTGTGTGTGTACAGTATCCCCTGATTGTTGTGTCGTCTCTATCTGTCTGTCTGTGTCATCCCTTACTTATGTATAAGTGTTATCTTCCTCTTGTGAAGTTTGTGGTATTTGATCTGGCTTATCCATCTTTTTGGTTTGTTTACCCGACCTTAATTTCATGAATTGATTAAACTAGTGATACAATGTCAACCTCAAACTTTGCCAAATGATACCTACACACGGAAATTTACCACTTGACCCAACGCAAACTGCGAAACATAAAATCGCCCCACGTTGGGCGCCATTTGCTGTAATACTTTGTTTGTGCTAATTTTTTGGGCGCCAGATGCTTCCAAATAATTCATTGGAAACACCAAACTATATTATTAATATTTATTTAGTATTTAAATAGCATGAGAGACTGCACCTAACCTGCGTACAGTCCAACCCTTACCTCAAGAGCAGGTTCAGATATGATTCGTACAGTGATATTTATTAATGAAAAATCTTCGTCAATATAACAATTTACTAGATTGTTGGGACAATAAAACAACAATGCTTAAAACTATGAAAAATTTAAAATTAAACAGTCAAAATTTTATTTTATTACGCTCGAGACCTAATTTCATTAAATAATTAAATGTAATATAGATACCTTTTATAAACGATCGATCGTTTGCGCCACTGTATCGGAAAATCCTTCCCCTATTTTAACTGTCCTCTGCTTCTACTTGCCGCACGATTCCGCTGAAAACTTTTTCTTTTCGACTTTTGGCAAAATCACTGCTTTTCAACTTGAAAACTTGGTATTCCTCTCGTAACAAATCTCTCCTGTCACACTACTCACATTCATGTAACAACTGGATATTTTTTTATTATTAGCCGTTACTCGAGTCCGAGTATAAAAATGTTACAGTCGATAAATTGTGCAATAAAAAACAAGTAAAAGGTGTAGTCTATTGTAATTCCCATTCATCTACGGTGCACACGACTATGGCTATAGAGGCCAATTCGGGAGAGCACATGTCGACCGCAGTCAGGACAAACATAGACCTGGTTAGGTCTTGGATCTGGCCTTCTTGCAGCAACATTTCCTTGATAGCTGGCCACAACCCCTCGCCATTCGGTTCTGTCCGCTGCAAGTTGTTCCCATTGCTCGTCTGCAACACCGCAGGATTTTAGATTTTCATGGAGAGCGTCTTTGAACCTCTTTCGTTGACCGCCACGCCTTCTTCTACCGCTTAGCAATTCACCATAAAGTGTACATTTAGGAAGGCGGTTATCATGCATACGATGAACGTGACCTGCCCATCTTAGGCGTGCTCTTGAAATAAGCACCTCAATTGGAAGGCTGTTTGCCCTCCTGAGTACTTCCACGTTTGATATGTGATGGAACCAACGGATTTTCATCATACTTCTGAGGTGTCTTTGCTGAAAACGTTCTAATTCTTTCACATGACGACGGTAAGTGACCCAGCTTTCACATCCATATAGCAGTGTTGGAATGACAACTGCTCTGTAGATAGCCATTTTCGTTGACAAAGCAAGGTCGTGGTTGTCAAATACTCTCTCTCTAAGTCCCCAGAGCGCTCTAGATGCAGCGTTAATTCTATTGCGAATCTCGCTGTCCATGTTTGCTTTGTCATTAACAACGTTGTCTAAGTAATTGAACTGATCCACCACTTCAAGAGAATTTCCGTTAAGTGTAATGTCTATTTGGTTCACTTGATGAGGAGTTGACATAATCTTAGTCTTTCCAATGTTGATTTTAAGTCCCAAGGAATCATAGCTCTGGGCATACACATCTAAAAGTTCTTGAAGCTCTTCCGGCGTAGAGGCTAAAAGTGCACAGTCATCCGCATACTGGAGATCACAAATGAATCGTGTGCGTGTCTTCGTGAAAGCTCTAAAGCGCCCTATGTTAAAGAGACCGCCATCAAAACGGTATCTGAGACCTATTCCTCTGACTGTCAGTTTGTTGTCAACAATAATTGTTAGAGCAGTGGTAAACAAATTAAAAAGTAGGGGTGCCAGGACACATCCCTGCCTAACTCCAGTGAGGGTTTGGAAAGGTTCGGTTGCCTCATTATTATACATAACCTGGGCGTTGTTGTTTGTATGTAGACTGCGACATACTTCCACAAATTTTCTAGGGATACCTAAGCGGAACATAATTTTCCAGAGCACTTCCCTGTCCACCGAGTCAAACGCCTTGGTTAAATCAATGAAGGCCATGTGAATTTCTCCTTGATGTTCGAGTGCTTTTTCTTGAAGCTGTTTAAGTGTGAAGATTAAATCCGATGTGCCTCGGTTTGGTCTAAAGCCACTCTGTGTTTCAGGAAGTAGCTTTTCCATAACAGGTGTTAACCTATTTGCCATCGCTTTAGTGAGTATCTTCCCTCCAACAGCCAGGAGAGCTATACCCCTGTAATTTCCACAGTCTGCAGCGCTCCCTTTGTTTTTGAAGAGGTTGATTAAAAGTGTATCACGAAACTCCTGCGGAGCTTGACCACTTTCCCACACGACATCAAACAGTTTTTTGAGGTAGGGTATGACCTCTGACGACACAGCTTTAAAGATCTCAGCTGGGAGTGAGTCGGCGCCGGGAGATTTGTTATTTTTTAGCTGCCCAATGGCGGTTAAGATCTCTTCCGTTGTTAGTGGTTTATCTAAGTCTTCGAAGGTGTCATACTGAGGGATAAGATTTATAATATCGTGATCGGCTTGACTTTGCTGGTTAAGAATGTTAGAGTAGTGTTCTTTCCATCGGGCTCTTATTTCCTGGTCTTCTTTGAGGAGATTTCCATTTAAATCTTTAATAGGGCACATATTTTTCCGACTGGGGCCATACACTGCTTTTACTCCTTGAAAGAAATTCCTGTAGTCGTGTGAATCGGCGTACCTTTGAATTTCTCTGGCCTTGCTTGCCCACCACTCGTTCTTTATTCTTCTGATTTCGCGTTGCGTTTCATACTTAGATTGGGTAAAAGCTTCTGCTTTTGATGAGTCGTTGGGGTGGTTGATAGCGTTTTGGAAGGCAATATGTTTGCGGTCAAGAAGTTCTTGTATAAACGCTTCATTATCATTGAACCAGTCCTCCTGTTTTTTACTTGCTGCAGTGCCAAGAATTTCCTCACCTATTCCTATTAGGTATATATTGTACCTATGTTTTATATTCATTGAAAGTCTACCATTTATGTTTTATTTTATCTACCAACTTATTTATTTTGATCCAATTACTATTCCTTAAGTTTTCAATCAAAAATTAATTTTCAAACAAATTTTACACCAATTGTCAGTTTTTTCGACTCCCTAGCAACCATCCGAAAAATGAACTAACATGATTTTTTTTAATTATTACTACTTTCGATATATTATATATGACATTGAAATGTTCATTACCTGCGAAAGTAGGGCTCTACATGCTTAATCTTATACCTATAGTTACAAATTTTACTTATTCTAAAACACAGTTTAACGAAGATTTCCCATTTTACAGATATCACTGTTAGTCTGATGTATTTATTATTATTTTTTTAATTTTCTTAACTAAAAATTGCTTACTATAAAGTATACTAACATATTTATTTTAAAATAGTTTTTGTCCATTTTGGCAGCTCACCAAGCTGTGCTGCTATTTGTTGATTGTGGATATCATAACAATATATATATTGATATAAAAAATAAAATATTAGAAAGATGCACATTTTAAAATCACACAAAATTTATGAACTTCAGAATCACAAAAGATTAAAACGTCACTTGAGAATAAATAAATAAATGCTGCATAAAACATTAAGAAGTATCAATTGAAACATTTGTATTCAAGAAATTTAACAAATTTTCTACGATTTTAAAAACTTGCTGACAAACATATCAAAATTCACTAAACAAGGAGGAACATAAACAATCAAAACATAAATAAAATCATACAATAGAGTATAGAGGAACTTTTAAATACAAAATTTCAATAATCAAATATAAAAGGGACTGTCTACAGACAAAAATGGGGCCATAAATTGAACAAATTGGCAACTTTGATAAAACAGGTCAAATTCATATGTAAAAATCTAGTTTTAAGAAAAGACAAAAATATAAAAAGTGTGTGGGTACAATCAACTTTCACCCGAACTTGAAAAAAGACGAGAAAAGGGGGCTAATTTAGTGTAGTGCGCGAAGGCATCGACAAGGTTATAAGTGACAGGGAACTTCTTTAATAAAGCACTTAGAAACATAAAAGGCACATCAAAAGAAAGAGGGAAAAGCAGGGAAAAAGATTCAAATGAGAAAGGACAGAGAAGAATAGTATAAATATGAAAATGAAATTTGACCAGTGTTGACAAAGAAGTCAAAATCTTGTAACCATGACAACGACAAAAAAAAGTATAAAAGAAATGTCAGATTTGATGTCCAGATCGATCAAAATTTGTTTACACAAAACCATAGTAACGCTTTGTTTTGAAATCTAACCTCAAAGATATATCGATCAAATTTGTTTATAAAAAGCCATAGTGACGCTTTTGTTTGAAAAAAATCTAACCTCAATAAAGGTGTTGTGATAAAAATTTGTCACAGTACATCAATTATGGCGGCGAGGAGCCAAAATTGCTAATAAGGCAAATTACAAGTAAGAAAACATAATATAAAGCAATAATTAATATAAACCTACCCTTAGTAATCCATAAAAATCGTGTCGGAAAATAAAACGGGACAATTAAAAATTTTGACAATTTTGTGTGTACGAGTCAACTTTAATCCAAGGCTGAACGTTCTGAACTGCATTGTGGAACAGGACGTCGGGGGAACAAAGAAATTCACCCACAATGACAAACTAAGGTTTTTAAACAAGTGTTTTTAATATTGGTATAATCACATGTTATCACGGTACACATTTCTAGATGAATAAATGTAACCTTGACATCTATTTGCAAGATTATTATTAGCCGTTACTCGAGTCCGAGTATAGAAATGTTACAGTCGATAAATTGCGTACAATAAAAAACAAGTAAAAGGTGTAGTCTATTGCAATTCCCATTCATCTACGGTGCAAGATACCAACTTAATACCAACTTAATAAAATAATAGATACAAAATTCAAAATTTAACATTCAAATAAAGAGAGATATCAAGGCAACATTTATAAATAAGTACATTTAAGATAGATAGATTAGGAATAGGTAATTTATAAGAAATTAAGGAGAAGATTTGACCACATAGTGATTGAAATTAACCATTCATTTATCAAAATAAAAAGTATACAATTAGTTCAATTTTGAAACGATATTTTACTCCTTGAAACATTCAATTATGCAACCAATATTACATTTGTGAGAAAAAGTTACATATCTCAGAATACCCAGCAATATCAGTGTGATGTGATTCAAATTTGTGGAAATCCCCCCGAAGGATTCACTGACCTGAGATGTTTTTAAAAGCTGAGCTAGCCCAAAAATAAATATTAAATTATAACATAAAATTTGACACCCAACGAAAGGGGCTTATCAAAACAACCACTTCAATAGTTTAATACAAAAATAATATATATATATATATATATATATATATATATATATATATTGTGCTGTTTTACTTTTATTGAACTTAATAATTTGCAGTACTAATCAAACTTTAACTTGTTTATTTCCAATAGATAAAAAGAAACTTTAAAACCGAAAGATCAAATTAAAATCTCTTACCTTTTGATCCGAAAGTATGTCAAAATATTTAATGGGCCGGCTAGCTTATCTTTCCCTTCAGGAGCAGGTTCAAATTCAGTTCCTATTTAAAATGAAACTTTTATTAAAGTAAAATTTTTAATCTGATATGAATAATTTATTTTCGTTGATATTTAGATAATTTAGCTTTATAACAGGTTCGAAAGTCTAATACACTATTTAAATTTTAATATACAACCTTGTCCAAAAATTAAAAAAAATTAAATACACAAAAACCTTCCTTCTTCGTAGCTACACTGTTCTCTTTCCAAATCCAACAATTCTCCTTTCATTAATTCTTCACCTTATCTCGTCCTTATCTCCTCTGCAACTCCAATCCACAATAAAACCTCTACCTTCTTATTAACAGTCTATTTTTCTCTTCTTCGCTGATCTCCACAATTTCTGACTTTCAATTCAATTTCAAAATTATTAATTCTTGTTTATTATTTTTGTTCTTCACTCCCTAATTTTCACTTGTTCTTTTTTTTCTTAAATTTGTTTTTCCAATTTTACAACCTCTCTTTTATCTGTTGTTTGTTGTTCTATATCACTAAATATCACAGTATCCAAAATAAACAAAACAAAACACCATATGAATTTTGATTAATTTCATTCCAAACATAACCTAACTTAAACCTCCTTGTCTTTCTCCAGGAAAACATTTACCAACTATAAAAATAAAATTTCCTAATTAAAAGAAATGTCATAATGACTTAAATGTCAGAAATTATTTCAACAACAACTTAATAACCACTAACATAGATGTCAGTATCAAACTTACTGTTGACATCAAATAAAAACTTTAAAACTATTAAAACAACTCTGAACAAGTATTAACATTCTAAACACATACCTTTCGGATCTTTAGCTGATTTAAATAAATTTTTAAAATCATCTAAAGGAAACAAACAAATTCAAACCCTGATTCAGCAAATAACACAAACATGCAATCTTCGTAATCGTCCACTATGCAAATACATCGCAATATATATATATATATATATATATATATCGATTTTATCCCTCTCCTTTCAGATTAAGGTATTAATTTTTTTATATATATGTATATATATTTATTGCGGATGGATGAAATTTCCGTACATGTATGTATTTGTTTCTTAATATATTTAATTAATTAGCCAATGTCGGTAAGCAAAATAAATATAAGGGCAAATGGCAAAATTAAACTGGTATTAGAGGATTTCAACCCTCCTCACAGAAGTACAGAGCAGTTTTCAACTGATCCATTTAAAAAATCCAACAGTATCCTACCGTCACCAGGGTTGGATTCACTCGCTGTACGTGCTACATAGACTACTTTCCATTTCATCCTGAAACGGAAACCAACGACTAACAACCAAAAACACCAAATCTACAAGAATTGGCAAGCGGAAAAACAAACAAAATTCGAAATCAGAGACATGGCCAATGTAACGCTGTCCCAAAGTTTGTCTATGAAAAAAAGTCCAGCAATATCAAGTTTTCTGTGCCCTCTGACGTTTAATCCAGGTTTAGGGAGTGCAACTGGTTTTATTAGGCAATATGAACGAACTGGAGCAGCTACTGGTTGGACAAATACACTAAAAATTTGTTACTTTGATTCATTTTTGGAAGAAGCAGCGAATCTATGGTTTCAACGCTATACCGGCAAGGAAGAAAATGCATAGAAAGCGTGGCCTGAAGTGAAAAAGGATTTTCTCAAAGAGTTTGAGACGGATGATAAAAAAAGAATCCTGGAGAAAAAACTGTATGGCAGAAAACAAAAACTCTAGGAATCTGTCAAGGAATACTATCATGAATTACAAGCTCTATATGGAGAATATGATCCTGCATTTAATTTAAAAGAGCAAGAAATTTTTCGAGAATGGTATTCGCAGAAACGTCTACCAAAGTTACAGGCTAATAGTGGACGACGATATCAAAGAGGAGGATTTCAAAAAGGTCATAGTAAACTTGAAGATATTTCCCATCAACCAGCGGAGGACCTAGTTGATACAAGTTGGAAAGAAAAGCAAAATGATTGCGATTGTGCATGCAGTCAACAGAACCATAATATGAAATCCTATGGTTCACAGCAGAACAGCGGTCAATTTTCCCATAATAGAAGCAACCAGCCCCAATGCCATTTTCCAAGCAATATAAGCCCAAGAAATAGGTACAATTATCAACAAATTCGAAGAACCACTATCAACAATCCAGGGGCCAGAAATTTTCAATCAGTTAACTAAAGGAGCATTCCCAATACGAGGACCAAGGATGGTAGACCTAAATGCTGTATTTGCAATAGAACAGGCCATTATGCCAATACATATAATGAAAGGCAAAGAGGGGTGACCCCAAACGCCGATGGACAACGCAACTAAGCCCCGGCGTCGTCCTCTCCCATAAGGGGCTACAACACACCACAGTACCAGGATCCTCACAATCCTCGATACGGAAGCCGACCAAAATGTCATTACAAGTTAGCTAACAAAGAATTATAACCCACAGGCAACTTCAACAAAAAATCTACTAGTTGCTGGAGGACATAGAATACCAACCCTGGGAGAAGCCATATTTAATTTGAAAATTGGAAAGATAAGGACAAAATATACAGCTACGATCGTAGAAAATTTGCCAGTTCCACTTATCCTTGGTATGGAATTTTTTGAAAAACACCATGCCGTTATTGATTTAGACAGAGGAAAAATTATACTCAAGAATAATGACGGGAATACACACCGCATTATGCCGAAGAAGGCGTATTTTTGAAGCTTGGAAAATAGATAGCCAGCGATAAATTATAAAGAAGCTTATTATGAAGAGTCAAGAAATACCCCGCCAAAATACCCTGAGAGCGTGTAAACAAGACAGGCCCACCAAAAAATAGTTTCAAAGAAGAGAATGAAAAAGAATTCTGCAAATTTCTTCAGTCCCGAGAAAATTTTGAGACAAAAATAACAAAGGCAAAAATAGAAGACAAAAGTCAAGATATTTTGGAAGTTCCACAACACTACGCCTTGTCTCATTGATTTAAAAATGACGAAAGGTCTGGCAAAATTATTTAAAGAGAGATTTGGAGGATCAGAAGAACTGAAACAAGAAAAACCAGTAGTAGGACAAGCCTTAAGCTTAAATCGAGATGAAAGGATTATTTATCACCTTATCACCAAACGATTTTTCTGAGATAAAACCAACACTACTAGCGGTCTGGAATTCCTTAATAGAAATGAAAAGGAACATGCTAGAAAATAATATGTAGAATCTAACTATACCAAGAATAGGTTGTGGTTTAGATAAATTAGATTAGAGAATGGTTAAAAATATGATTGAATATATATTTCAGAATATGGCAGTGGACATATTAATCTGTAGTTTGCTTAAAGAGGAAAAGGATGTAAATCAGACACCTGTCATGCACATTAATTACATTCAAGATGATAGAAGAGAAATAATCATGGAGACTGAACCAAATAAAGTTCAGATAGAAGATGTCATCATCTTGGAACCACAAACATACCGCAAAATATCAGTAAAGATAAATAAACCTCTAAATAAGACCGATGTGGGGCAAGCAAAATTCTTCTAAAATGAAAATTTGTTGGTCTCAAAGAGGCTACTATGCATGGAACCGACAATTGTATCTAGGAAAAAAATATTCGTTAAAATTACGAATAAGGGGTTTAATAAAATTAAAATTTTCAGGAACTCCACAATCGGATTTATAGTTTGCAGCCAGTGATCAAAAATTCCCGGAATTTATTTTTCCTGAATGTTTTCTGGCATATTTTCCCTGAATAAATAATATTAATAATAATAATAATGTTAATTTTCTTGATCCTCTAGGTATTAACGAAGTTATTATTAAATAATAACATTTGATTTTAAACGTTTTATTACATGAATAAAAAAGATACATAATATTCTGTTATATATAAATTAACAAATAAAAATAGAGTGAATATGGGGTTTCTAGGTCCTCCTCAAAGAGTAATGACCAGAGGAAGGTCAATTTTAAGATCAAGGATATTGCTCAAGATCGATAGTATGTCAAAGATCAATGACTATCCCAAGGTCGATGTCAATACCAAGCGTTCAAGGTTAAAACGAATCTCAAAGATTCGTTGTCGACAGTCATAGCTAACAGGTCAAGGTTAAACTATAAAGGTGGTGGTAAACTTATTTATATTTTTAACGATCAAGTTTAAATATCACAATTAAAAGGCTAATGTTTAACAGTCATTATCATGATATTTATTTTCTAAAGATTAAGGTTAAAGAAAAGAAGAAGAGCTAGAAGTAAAAGTTGATGCAGCAACATTTCAATATTTAAGACTGCATGGGCATAATATGCTTAATCTAATAACATTTTTCATAAGAAGGACAAAGGTTCAATATTGAAGGTCATGGCTAAACGTTAGACTTAAATGCTTAGGGTTAAAAGATCAAGGTTAAACTATCGAGGTGGCGGTAAACTAATTTATATTTGTTAAAGATCGCGATTGTTGATGCAGCAACATTTCAAGATTTAAGACTGCATGGACATAATATACTTAGTCTAATCACATTTTTTTTAAAAGAACTTCACACAAATTAAAATCAATCGGATAACTATGCGGATTCAAATGTATTTATTATTTTTTATATAAACAACTGATATATTCATATTTGTATACATGAACTTTCGAACGATTTCTGTCAGCATGCTTCAAGCAAGTAAGTTTGGATAACAAAATTTTATTTTTTCTATATTCTTCTGGTATTACTGTCCATCTATTTAATAGATACTTTCCAGCAGCGTGATAAATAAAATAAAATAAAGGAAACAATATAATTTCTTCATTACTAAATCGAGTAAAACATTGATTGTAACATATTTATGTTACATTAGTATTTGCCTACGAACGACTTCTTCCACTTCTTCGTTAGGTGGAATTTTACATAATATGCAAACTGAAACAATTAATCCTAAAAGGTGGAGGACAATCAGGAACATCACCTTCAGTGATCAGATCAAATACAGGAGTTAGCATTTGGCTTCAACCTTTTAACCTCAATACTTTAACTTTGACCTTCAAATTTCAGTTTTTCTCTTTTTTCAACTACTATTTCATCAGACATATAAAAGCAGAACAGAAATAGTTGAATTGCACTTGACTACTGAATTTCTGTCAGCGCTGAGACTGCAATACAAAAATATGTTTAAGTGTAGTGGTTGTGACGTGCTCTTTACACGTAAAGATAATCTTAACCGACATGAGAAATATAGTTGTCGAAAAAGACGATTAAGCGATAAACAACAATTAGATGATGAACCTCAAATAAAAACAATTAAAAAGAATGCTGAATCATCTAGCATTTTACCGCAAAATATGAACTATTCCACTGATAATTATTTTGCAGACAATAATAACAAAATGATGAATTTTCCATCATGTAACATATATGTTATAACAACTTTTTATAAATCACATTTAAAAAGTCAATTGCATAAAGAAAGCTGTCTTGGAACGGAAAGAAGAAGGTACAGAAATAATTAAAAGTGCCTTTAAAAGCAGAATTATTACTTACCGTTTTACTGGGAAAAACTGATATGTGGATTTTAATGATTTCTTCAGCTAAATACAGGGCAAGTTTTATAAAATTGTTAACGATGAAAGAATAAAACACAATATACTGAAAATTAACGTTGAGTTGCATGGTATTTACATGCTTCCTTCTGAAGAAACATATGAAATTAAGAGTTTTAATACTAAAAATGAAATATGTAGAATATGCAGGATATCATGCGATGTAATGGAAATGTTTGAAGGTTTTTAATCAACTATAATAACAAAAGCTCAAGAGTTTTAAGAGAGAGATTCTGGTAAGATATATAATGTTGTAGTATTATCCAAAATCATTTCCTTTTTACTTTTAAGGTTGGACTGTAACGTTCGGGCACGTGGTGAAAAGTAAAGAGGCAGTTTCCTTAGCGAGGACTTTATTACCACTTGTTTCAACGTACAGCAGGATTAAAAAGAGGGCTGCACACCAGCGCACATTCGATATATTTGGCAACACTACCAACCTTACAATACAAGTCTATTCTACCAACTTAATTATATTATATTGTTTATATTAAAGCATTATTATTTAATTTATGTTACATCCCCTCTTATAAGCATCCCCTCTTATAAGTTTATATAACTAACCACATTTTAATTAAAAAGAAAACTACAATTTATAAATTTAAGATACCTTAACGTTCATTTTAAATCTAAAATTACATAATATACAATATATACAATTAAAGCTTAGTTCTACTACGTAAGTAGTATGGTTCCCTGTTATTATTCTTATCATTTTCTCTCTTTACAACAATTTGTTGCCTATTCCTCCTATACAATTTATTATAATTATTTTTAACTATATATGATCTTGGTTCTTTACATTTCTTTATTATTTCTCCTTTTTTCCACACATTTTTATGTTTAAAATATATTTTGTCTTTAGCCATTCCCCCTGCCAAGTTCTTCGTATTTTTATTATAATTACGTTTTTGTTTAATTGCCTATTTTTTAAATATTTTCTTAATTGATTTTGATTATTTAGACAAGGTTTGAGCAAGGAATCAACAGTAGGTAAATTGTCTTTTAACCTTCTATTAAATAACATTTGAGCTGGTGATAAACCTATATCAGGAATGGGGGTGTTACGATATTTTAAAAGATACATATCAATATTTCCCTTTTCATAATAACATTATTTAAGCATGTTCTTGCAGATATTTACTGCTTTTTCAGCTAGGCCATTACTTCTTGGGTAGTTTGGACTGGATGTTATTAATTTCACATCAACTCAGTCTAAATAATTTTTAAATTCAAACGAGTTGAAAGGATTATTGTCTGAGATGATGCAATCGGGATACCCATGAAAAGAAAACACACCATCCAAAGTTTTTATAATTTCCTTTGCATTTTTAAACTTAATACTTTTTAACTCAATCCATTTACTAAAATAATCCATTATAACCAAAAATGAACGTCCGTTTAATTCTAAAATATCCATACCTAGCTTTTCCCAAGATCTATTAGGTATATCAGGCTGAATTATAGGCAGTTTAGCATTGTTGTTCCTAAATCTAGCACAAACCTCACAATTTGAAATGAATTTTTTTTTATCATCATTAATATTTGGCCAAAAAATACTCTCCTTTGCCCTAGCTCTACATTTGTTTATACCTAGATGGCCTTTGTGTAACGATTGTAACATAAATTGTTTAAGTTTGTTTGGAATTATTACTGTGTCTGTGTAAAAAATTAAATCGTTACATATACACAATTCATCTCTAATATTAAAGTATTTCAACAATTCGGGATGCAATTTTTTTAAATTTTTTTGGCCAACTATCGTTAATATATTCTTTTAACATCGACAATATCGGATCATTTTGTGTTTCGGTTATTAATTCTTGTTTTAGAGCTTCGGATAGAGGTAAATTTTTTGAAATATCATGAATTACAATATTATTGTCAAGAACACGATCAGTTATTTTTAAACTTGCTCTTGACAGCAAATCTGCAATATACATTTTTTTACCAGGTAAATAAGAAACTGAGAGATCATATTTCATTAGTCTAAAAAGCATTCTTTGTAATCTACTAGGAACTTTATTAATTTCCTTTTTTAAAATATTTACCAGAGGTTTATGATCTGTGTGGACTTGTACATTTTTTCCGTAAATGAAATAATTAAAACGTTCTGCAGCAAACAAGATGGCACCCATTTCACGCTCGATTGTGGCATATCTTTTTTCACAGTCAGTTAAAGCCCTAGATGCAAATGCTATGGGTTTATTATTTTGCAATAAACAAGCTCCCATTCCTTCAGAAGAAGAATCACACTGTATAACTAAAGGTTTACTAACATCATAATGTGCTAGTACGGGTGGTGATGTTAAAATACTTTTTAATGTATTTATACTCTCAGTGTGACTTTTTTCCCAGATCCATACCACATTATTATGCGTTAACTCTCGTAATGGGGCTGAGATTTTTGATAAATTTGGAATAAATTTGCCCAAATATTTAACTAACCCCAAGAATCTTAAAAGTTCTTTTTTATTTTTTGGATTTTCCATTTTTAAAATTGCTTGAACTCTATCACTATCAATTTCAATACCTTTTTTAGACACTTTAAAACCAAGCATTTTAATTTCTTTTTTTTTTTTATATTGGAACTTTTCCTTGTTAAAAGTGATGCCATGTTGTTTAGCTGTATCCAACACCTGTTTTAATATTTTATCGTGTTCTATTTCATCATTGCCCGAAATAATTAAATCATCAATGTAAACTTTATTGCCAAGTATCCCTCCAAAAATTTTTGTATTTTTTCTTTGAAATACCTCTGCTGCTGTATTAATGCCAAATGGCATTCCTAAAAATCTATATCTACCTAGTGGAGTAGCAAAAGTACATAATTTTGAAGACGTTTCATCTCATTCTATTTGATAAAATGAGTCTTTTAAGTCTAATATTGAAAAATATTTTTTACCAGCTAAATCTAACATAATTTCTTCAGGAGAAGGTATTTGAAAATGTTCTCTTTTTATATACTGATTTAGGACAGAAGGATCAAGACAAATTCTTAATTTTTTATTAGGTTTTTCAGCAATTACTATATTATTAACCCAGTCAGTTGGCTCGGTTTGTTTACAAATTGCCCCTGCATTTTCCATTTCTTTTAAGCAAAATTCAAATTGAGGTAATAGGGTTTTAGGAATCCTCCTAGCAGGATATACATAAGATTTGACATTATTCTTTAAAGAAAACTTATAAGGATCCCCTGGAAACCTACCTAATCCCGAAAAAACTTTGTCATATTTTGTTAAAATTTCATTTTTAGAATTGAAACATACATTATCATCATTATGATTATTTACATTGTTATTATCAATGGAATTAACTTTCTTTATTAAATTAAATTTTAAACATGTTTCCAGGCCTAATATCGGCTTACCGTCAGCTTTAATAATTATAAATTCTATTAAACAGTTCTCACCACGTATTTTACAATTTAATACTGCAGATCCTTGCACCTCAATCGTACTTCCCCCATAGGCTGTCAGATTAACATCTACCTCCATTATTTCTGTTAGGAGCCACTTCTTCAAAAATCTTGACAGGAAGAATGTTGCATTCTGCTCCAGCATCCACCTTAAAACATATAAATTTTTTATTAATATAAATGTTTTCTATTATATCTAATTTTTTGGTGTTTAAATCACACACTCTGTAATTCGTTTTAGTACCACCAGTTTTACTGTTATTCAGGAATAAACAATCTATAAAGAAATCATCACCAGAACTTTCCATATCAATATTATTTACATTTCTTTTATAATTTTTTTTAAATTTATTATTTTTATTCGAATTTTTTATTAAACAACCTGACTCAAAATGATTGGGTTTAATACAAAATCAACAAATCTTACCAAATGCAGGACAATTTCCAGCAGCATGCCTTGTGTTACACTTAAAACAATTATATAAAATGTTAGAATATTCATTTTTATTTTTACAACGTTTTTTGTCATGTTCAAATTTTTTACTAGCTGAAGACATACTAAAATTATTATTGTAATTTTTACTTAGCTTTTTATGGGCAGGAGCTCTTCCTACGGTGTCCACAGCATGCTCAGGGTTTATTCCAGTATTTTTCATTTCAGCGGTATGCTTTTTATTTTGTTCATATATTTCTTCCACCTTGGCGAGGGTCAGACTATCATTTTGTAGCAGTTTCTCACGCAGCGTATTATCCAGGATGCCCATAACCACCTTGTCTCGGACCATGTTTTCAGACTCTTGATAATCACACGTCGAGGATAGCGATTTCAGCTCGGTTACGTACTGCAGTAGTGATTGATTTTGTTTCTGCGTGCATTGCAAAAACTTGTATCGCTCGTAGATTATGTTTTTTTCGGTTCACAGTATTTGTCGAATTTTTTTATAACATCTTCCAGTTTGGGTTTGTCTTTCATTTTAAATGTGTTGAATATTTGAATTCCTTTATCGCCAATAATATTTAAAAATATTGCAACTTTAATATTCTCAGCAGCTTCATTTTGTCCAGATGCCATTAAATAAATATTAAATTTCTGCAGCCACGTGGTCCAATTTCTTGCAACATTACCCGTAAAATGCATTTCGGGAGGAACTCGCAAATTATCCATTGCCATTATTCTTATCATTCTTTATATTATTTTCAATTTAATATACACCTGATACCATGTAACGTTCGGGCACGTGGTGAAAAGTAAAGAGGCAGTTTTCTTACCGAGGACTTTATTACCACTTGTTTCAACGTACAGCAGGATTAAAAAGAGGGCTGCACACCAGCGCACATTCAATATATTTGGCAACACTACCAACCCTACAATACAAGTCTATTCTACCAACGTAATTATATTATATTGTTTATATTAAAGCATTATTATTTAATTTATGTTACAGGACTCTTGTTATAATCGTATATTTAGAGGCAAATATAAACAAATTCAATCCACTTCGATCTTCAGGATATATTCCACAACCAAAAAGTATATCTGAAAAAAAAGCTGTCGTAAACGTTTTAAATGACGATGTGTATTGCTTTGCATGGAGTGTAGTAAGTGCACTGTGTACAGCTGCATTGAATGCAAACAGTTCTACCCCCATTTTTCTACATGTCTTAATTTAGAAGGAATCGACTTCCCAATGAAATTAGAAGATATTAAAATATTTGAAATTAATAACAAAATATCTATAAATGTATATGGATAAGAAAATGTTGTGGCCAATAAACAAGTAATGATGGAAGTTGTTGGTCCACTATATTATTCAAAAAATAAACATATAATTCATATAGTGAGAAGTGAGAATGGTGATACTCATTATTGTTGGATTAAGGATATGTTTAAGTTGTTACATTCACAATTGAATTTACATAATTCTAAAAAACATTTTTGTGATGGATGTTTTAAATTTTTTTATTCAATGACTAAATTAGATCTTCATGAACTAATTGATTGCAGGCATGTGGTAACAAAAATTCCTACAACAGAATTTAAAATAAATAAATATGGTGATATTATTCCACAAAATATTCTTCAATTTGAAAATTTTCAAAAATAATTAAAATTATGTTTTGTTATCTATGCAGATTTTGAATGTGTCTTAACTCATTTTAATTATGAAAAACCTGCTTCGCCAGAAAAATCTTATATAATAGATATATCTTAACATAATATGCGTTTGTTTATTTCATTAAATGCTCCTATGATGAGAATTTATCTAAATTAGAATATTATTTTGGAGAATGCGCCTCAAAAGTATTCTGTGAAAAATTAAAATTAGATATTTTTAGAATATATAATGATCATCTAAAAACATGTTGTGCCTATGTTAGCTTTAACGCAGGATGAACAAGATTCTTTTGAAAATGCTACCGTTTGTAATATATGTGATACAACATTCCGATATGGTGATCATCATGATTATTTGACCAGTCGCGTGAGAATAGGGGCAGCTCATAGTATATGCAATTTAAATTTTATATATATTCCAGTATTCTTTCACAATTTAAGTGGTTATGATTCTCATTTATTCATTAAAGAGTTGTATTGTTTTGAAGATGAAATAAAAGTTTTAGCACAAACAAAAGAAAAATATATTTCATTTAGTAAAAATATTTATATTGATTATAATTGGAATTGTGGAAAGAAAATAAACGAAAAAGTATTTTTTTAAATTTGATTTTTAGATTATTTTAGGTTTGTTGGGGAATCTTTAGAATCCTTATCCAACAGTTTAAATCTGAGCAATGTGTGGAAATAAAAAAATGCTTCAGTGAAACAACAAAATTCGACATTATTAGAAAAAAAGGAGTTTCTCCATATTCATTTATTGATAATATAAATAAATTAAAAGATGTGGAATTACCATCCAAAAATATCCGATTCTTATTATGAACGGGCAAAAAATGTTTGGAGTATATTTGACTGTAAATCGTTACAAGATTACGCAACTGTCTATTTATTGTCTGATTGTTTAATATTGACCGATTTATTTGAAAGCTTTAGATCATTATGTATATAAAAATATAAATTAGATCCAGCGCACAACTTCATTGCGCCAAGCCTAAATTGGGATGCAATGATGAGAACTACACGTCTTAAGTTGGAAATATTTACCGATATAGATATGATTCGTTTTATAAAGAAAAATATTGGTGGAGGAATTTGTCATTCAAGTTTAAGAAAATCAACAGCAAACAATCATTTCTTTTCAGATTATGATCATTCAAAATCTACGTCATATATTATGTACCTTGATTCGACCAATTTGTATGGATTTACTATGAGTGAGTGTTTGCCAATTAGTAACTTTGAATGGTTAACAAATAATGAAATTATTAACTTAGATATTATGCATATTTCTGATAATGCTGAATTCGATTATATTCTGGAAGTAGATATTACTTACCCACAACATTTGCATAATTACATAACGATTTACCTTTTTTATCTGAAAATATGTGCCCTCCAAATTAAAAAAATAAAAAGCTTATTTGTAATTTCAATAGCAAATCTAACTATGTAATTCATTATAGGATTTTAAAACAAGCCGTAAAAAATGGTCTTCAGTTGAATAATATTCACAGAGTTCTTAAATTTAAGCAATCTGATTGGTTAAAACCAGATATAGAATTAAATACTGAAATGAGAAATAGCAAAATCAAAATTGGGAAAAAACTTTTACAAGCTGTTTAACAATGTTATTTACGGGAAATCTCTTGAAAACATTGATAAAAGGGTGGATGTAAAGTTAGCAACCATTGGGATAATTTAGGAAGAAAAAGCGGTGCACAGGCTTTAATTTCAAAACCGTACTTCAAGAACTATTTAATTTTTCATGAAAATTGTGTTATATCGCAGGAACATAATTTACAATAAACCAATTTTCAATTTTAGAAGTTTCAAAAATAGTTTTATAAGAATTCTATTATGATTATTTGAAGAACAAATGTGATGAAAATTTTTCCTTATTATATACAGATACAGATTCATTAATTCTAAACGTTAAGGCACATAATTTTTATGAATATATACGAGAAAATTTAGATAAATTTGATACATCTAATTATCCAGCAGAAAATATTCATAACATAACATCAAATAAATCAATAATTGGTAATATGAAAGATGAATATGCTGGAAAGGTAATAAGAAGTTTTTATGGCACGGGAGCCAAGGCATATTGTGTTATTCTCGGTGAAAAGCTAGATTTCTATGACAATCATTTAAAACCTAGGTTCAATAATAATATAAAGATTATAGATTCAACAAATGATCACTTTTATAAATATAAATAAGAATGTGTTTAATAATGAAAACCACCAGTCACTAACGAAAAAACTGCTTGGACATTTTAATACAAATATTGATGTAGAAATTCTCAAAATTTCCAACGATTTTTTAAGGCTTAAAATAGAAAATAGTTTAACAAAAAAGGCAAAAGGGAATTAAAAGATGTGTAATCAAACAAGATATAAGGCTTGAAGATTATCAAAGCGTTGTTGAAAAAGACACCATTTTGTTTAGAAAAATGAATATATTTAAATCAAATTTGCATAATATGTATACTCAACTAAAGAATAAAATTGCATTATCTCCTAAGGATGATAAAAGATGTATTTTATATGGGTCACCAAGAACATTGATTTGGGGACGTTACATAATATCAAATTCTGATAATAATTTGGATAATGTAGTTAATATTATGGATTACTTTTATGTAAACCAGAACAATACTTAGTATGTATGATAAACTAGTAATTAACAAATGTATAAAATTCTAATTTAGATATATAATCCTGTAAAAAAATGTAAAAGTAAATGATAAACATAAGTGAAAAATATTGCTTAATTTAACCAGTAAACAACTACTGTTAATGCTTAGCCATGACACTGCACACAAATGTCAACATGAACTAATTGGTATAACTGGATTTTGCATAAATAGTAACAAAACTTGTACTTCCTATAAGATAACTTAGTTTTTGTATGTCCACTAACGTGCTTATGGTTACCAACCATCAGACTTCTTTAGTAAAATTCATAACAGATAAAACAACATTCTCTCTTTTCCATCCACTAATTCTATTATTATAAACGATGAATTTGCACAATAAATTTCGTAGCTTCTTAACCGTTTCAGACAGATTTTTTTTCTTTTCTATATTTACATTTAAAAACGCATGGATCTGTGCACTTAAAAAATTCTATAACTTTGATTTCGTTGTTTTTGCGAGCAAACATAACTTCACCATTGAAGACTCCAACCTGTTATCCACGCAGCCATGCAGGCACTCTAGTTCGATTAAAAAAAAAGTTTTAATATTATTTGAAAAACAATTTTTCTCAAGGTCAGGTTTCTCAGGGTTTTGTCCGAGGTTAACCTGTCTGGCTTGCTCCGAGGTTAACCTGTCTAGTTCGCTGCTCTGATCTTATAAATACGTTAGTTACACTCGAGTATTCACTCTGCCTTACTTACCGTCTTCTTTAAACTTGTGCTAAAAGTATTTTTAGTGTCAAATCCAAAAATTTTACAAAATTTAATACTTACGCCGCAGCAACCCATACTTTTTCACTATTTGCAACAGCAACAACAACAGCACTAACAAACTTTCCTGGATTTCCAGGACATTTATGACGCTTAAAATTATGTGCGTCCAGATGATGTAATCACGCTTACCTCGACAATCGAGGAAGAGGAGCAGTTGGTTTTTACATTTATTTTAAAAAGTCTATATTTTATTGTTGTTATTTTAAGTATATTATTCATTTCAAATTGAAGATTTTGTAGAAATATCTGTCTAAATATATTTATCTTTTTATTATATAATGTTTATATTTATATGTTTCTATTGGACATGTATTATACCTTGTATGTTTAACACAAATATGTCTGTCTATATGTCTTTACAATATATATTTCAATAAATTACTTATACCAATATGCTTGTTTTATTTTCGAACATATGGTCATATAAAATTAAGATAAATAAATAAAGTACAATCATAAAAATAACTACTAATATAATAAAATCGAAAATAGTTTTTAAAAATCCACTATAAATATTGTTAGATCCAAAAAATTATAATTGAAATGTATGCCATTCTAAAGTTCAATAATTATTGGAACAAAGAAATAAACAATGTATTTTAAAAAATAATTGAAATATATAAAATTCCAAAATCTACAATTATTGTTATACACTGTGCTTCGATAGCTGGAATAATTCTTGTAAAATAAAAAAAAATGAGTTGAAATTTACATCTTTTGGAGTTCAGACCTACTGGGTGAGAAATTAATTTGTGTCACGATTGTACTTTAAAAATTCAAGTATGTATTACAGAATATTTACAAAAAAAACTGTCCTTTGTATAATGAATCTGACTAAATCTTATCAAGAAAATGTATTCAGAATGAAAAAACTAGCGAATTGTTTATAAAATATTGTGTATCAGAATTATTGACAACTATAAGTATGTATTGGAACAGCAATTGTTTAACTGACGTTCACATGCGTCGTAATATCCTAAAATGTTGAATTAACTGATAATAATCTGCTGTGTTTTGTCATTGACCCTCCCCATTCCTTACAATATGTTTTTCTTTATCAATTAGGGCCAGTTTTACAATCGTGGCTTAAGCTAAGCCAACGCTGAATCCGCGTTGAGCTCCTGATCTGCCATTTTTGTCGTTTTACAACTGGTGCTCATGGCTGAGCTCGGTTCATCTGGTTAGTTCAGCCGAGCCTCAGATATTGGCGATTTAACAGCGGTTCAACCATATTTTAGGTTATGTTATAGTACTATTATAACAAACTTGCGATAGCAGTTGTATTGTTAATTGATAAATTTGGTTAAAATGAATCAGTTAAATGAAATTTTAACCGATAACGAAGATATGATTGACTTGATTAACGTAATTGATCATCCTCGAATCTTGAATAATTGTAATGTTCGGTGAGATTTTGAATATGGTGTATACGGTAACTATTTACTGGTTGGGGATAGTGGATATGCTGTTAGGTCATTCTTAATCACACCACTTGAAAATCCTATGACTCCTGCACAGCACCTTTTTAATGAGGCACAAATCAGAACAAGAAATCCAGTTGAAAGGTGCATCGGTGTTTGGAAAAGACGATTTCCTGTTCTTTCCTTAGGGATTCGACTGAACATTGAGAAAGTGGATGCCATTGTTGTAGCAACTGCATACTGCCAAACAATATAGCATGTTTGCGACAGGAAAAAATACCACCAGTTGATGATCAACAGCAAGAAGCTATCGACTTTGTCAATGGAGTGATGGTGGAGAATATGGGGGTAACAGGGCGATTAGGAATATTGCAGTCACATTACAATTAATTAACTATTTTCTGGACTTCTGTGAAACATATATTGCACTGTATTTTAGTTGATAATTTTTTTACCAAATGTATTAACCAATCAGAATGTTGCATTTCAAATCTTGTCAAAATTAAAATCAAATATTGTAATAAAATTTATTACAAATAAGTTCTTTGTCCTTTTTGCCTCTAAGCCACTTAAGCAAGCTGTGTTAATTGGTTAAAAAAGTAAGTAGTAAAAAATTATCTTATCGAGTACACCTCGAACATTGATAAATACTCAGTCATAGAGACCCTGATATTACCGAGCAACACGCTTTCAGCAGTCTATGACAAAACTATCTCGGTATTATCAATGTTCTAGGTGTATTATAGGTGATAAACACTATGCATCATCTGTTTGTTCGTCTGTCAAAAATAAAGGAATATTTTAAAAATAAATTATTTGTTTTAAGAAAACTTAGCTTCATTTGAAATATGTATATAGGAACGAATAAATAATTGATATAATCATTTATAACTTTTTATTCTTACGAAACGTTGCCTTTTGAATTTCTAGTATTTCCATTTCTGCTCGATGATATTCTTTCATAAGCTCTATTTCCACATCTGGTTTTCTTTTCATGTTTGACATCTCCAATTCATGCCGTTCTCTCATAAATTTGAGTTTTAGGCCTTGTTCTTCTTCCATAAAACGTACCTTTGCTGCTTCTGCAGCAGATTTTGCATCTGCCCACTGGGATACTCGACTACTTATTGCAGCTTCAGACTTACATCTACTTGTCTTAAGTACTTTAGACTTTGCCCTCAGCATGGCCGGAGTGCACTTCGACTAATTTCCTGACTATTTTTCACTTTGAGATACTTTTTTATTATTATTAGCCGTTACTCGAGTCCGAGTATAAAAATGTTACAGTCGATAGATTGTGTACAATAAAAAACAAGTAAAAGATGTAGTCTATTGTAATTCTCATTCATCTACGATGCACACGACTATGGCTATAGAGGCCAATTCGGGTGAGCACATGTCGACCGCAGTCAGGACAAACATAGACCTGGTTAGGTCTTGGATTCGGCCTTCTTGCAGCAACATTTCCTTGATAGCTGGCCACAACCCCTCGCCATTCGGTTCTGTCCGCTGCAAGTTGTTCCCATTGCTCGTCTGCAATACCGCAGGATTTTAGATTTTCATGGAGAGCGTCTTTGAACCTCTTTCGTTGACCGCCACGCCTTCTTCTACCGCTTAGCAATTCACCATAAAGTGTACATTTAGAAGGCGGTTATCATGCATACGATGAACGTGACCTGCCCATCTTAGGCGTGCTATACTATGCGTACTATAAAAGTAAAGAAAATGTAAGCACATCTGTATAGTATGGTGTATACCTATATTTACCTCTAGTAATTTTTACTGTATTTTCTATCTGTGGCTGAATTTCTTTCTTGTTCTGGGGTAGAACTTCAGTCTCTAGCTGCGATGGGCTAGAAGTATAAGAATATACCGAAAAGAAAATAAATTGAATAAGAACTTATATAAGTAGTACGAACAACTTACTGTGGTCTCCAAACATGTCTAGAGATTGACGAGGACCGCCACCAGTACCTCGCACATGCAATTTTTCATCATCGAACTTCTTTTTCGTTCTCTTTTTAATATTATCGTATTTTTTTAAAAACTTTAAAAGTACAACGATTCTCTCCAGAAATATTATTAAATTCGTTTTCCATTTTTTGCCAAGTCTCTTTCTGTAAATTTGCTTGAGAATCAGAAAACTTGCATTCGACGATATTTTTATATTTCCTCACCAACGAGATTAATATAGACTCCTATTTAGCAGAAAAGTTTGCAGATCTTTTCTTATCACCCATAATTCTCTCGATTCTCTCAAATAAAAACGTGTAAAAACTTAACATTCGCGTTGGCAACCATTGAATTTTGAATTAATATGAATATCAAATGTCACAAATCCTCCCAGATGTTTAGTACGCAAACGCCGACACTACCAACCAAAATTTTAAAACAACTGAACCTAGGCTCTACTAAACCCGGATGAATCACGCTTTATAAAATGCGAACATGTCTGAGCTCGGGTTCAGCTTAAGCTGTGGCTCAGTTGAGCCGTTGCTGAACCTGGTACGGTAAAACTGTCCCTAAGTGATTAAAAAATAGTGTAAAGTAAAATATTGGATAGAAAGAGGGGAGCTAGTAATATAAATATTGAGACGTTTATGTTTTCAATCAGTACATTTCAAGTTACTAGAAATTAATTTAAAATGTGCACAGATATTGAAATTGTAGATTTAGTTAGTGGTGTGAAACATTTACAACAACAATTTAACCGATTAGAAATGGATGCAGAGCATGCATCGGTATATGGAATGGGGTAGTTATATTCAGAAGATGAATGTTTAGAAATAGCTGAAAATTACGCAAAAGGTCAAGAAATTTGTACTTTATTCTTAGAAGGCTTTATTACTATTGAATGTTTCGTGGAAGATCTTATGGAATTGGATTTACGTCAATGTTTATATCGATTGAGGAATTACTTACCAGCTCATCTTTTACAAATACTAAATTTTAGTGAAAGCGAGAGTGAAGATGAAGATAACTAAAAAAATTATATATATTTAACCAATAAAGTAATAAATAAAACGATTCTTTTATTTCATTTAATTTATTTAAAATACGTAAATTATGACAATAAAATTGTCATATAAATAATAAATATTTGATATTGCGCATATACAATTTGGTATTACGTGATAAAAATATTTTGGATTTGACTTAAGCAAAGATGGGTGTTCATTAAATTCCATAATAGGTTTACATATAAACTGTCTTATGTAGTCGGTTTTTTCTTTCCCATTCAAGTAAATATTTACTGTTGAAATCTCCGTTAAATCTTGAATTATTTTGTTAAAGTGGTATAGTGGTGTAAATCTCTCATTCCACTAAATGCCGTGGTAATTGTTTGTTAACCAATTTGCTTGTTTTTGCAAAGTTGGTGATAACATCTTTAGAGGAAAAGGTGATTTAAAAATATAATGGCACATTTTGTTTCCATTATAAGCTGCTAGTTCCTTCACTATAAACTTATTACTTTCTACTGTAAATCCTTGCACATCTATTATTAGAAACATATTTTTAAATCAGATAACTTTTTTAATACACTAACTTTAAGACAATACAAGTCCAAAGTGTTCCTTAACGCTCTAAGCTTTCTTTGATGTTCTATTAATACGTTTTTATGCATTGAAATCATTATTATACTATTATCCAAATTAGGTTACGTTTCCTTAAGTATGCATTAACGATCATACGCATTTCAGACTTGCCTAACAATTTCTGTTAGTGGATTATGCCGAAATGGACGATCATGTAGAATTAAACAGTATGCACTAGTCTCGTCTGGAATATTTTCGCTTGTTTCGAATTCAATACGCATAACGACTGATCCTGCCTGAAGAGTTTCTTTCTAACGAGAACAGTCTATATGTGTTATCGGTGAAATGGAATTGAATTCTTTAGGCGTAAATATAGGCTCATTTGCTGTTTCGTAATATGTGTGACGAAAATTTGAAAACATTTCATATAATGTGGCGTATTTGTTGTTTTTAAAGTCAAGATAGAAATCGTTGTAATAATATCCCTCAAAATTTAAAAATACTCTTATATTTGTTAAATTGCAATTGTCAAATGTACTCATTCTAGACGGTGATTTATTCTTCTTATTGGTTTGAGAAGCAACTACAACATGTCGAGCAGTTTCTAACTTAGTGGTAGTTTTCACTGGCCAAGTATGCCTTGTGTGTTGAGAAAGTGAAGGATATTCTACAAGTTCCCAACTGCGAAACGGGAGTACAATTACATCTTTGTCTAATATTTTGGTTAACGCTAACTGCTGTGATATTCCCACGGAAACGTGTGGAACTTTCCAATAAACTTTATTAATATTGATTTTAGGTTTTTCCGTATCATCGATACTACTCACTGCATCTAAATCATTACTACTTCTTGTTTCATATTTAATATAATTTTTTTTATAATCTTCAAAAAAGCCCATTAACATTTTAAGCGGATTGCAAACGTTAAACTTACTACTCTCTAGTATTGCAGTATCTTTAGGAAATCATCCCGCATTTTGAAGTTTGACACTTTCACCTTCATTAAATGATAGATACCTCTTAAGAGTAGACGTCAACCTAACGCTTCTAATTGAGTCAACACAAATCCCATTTATCTCATAACGAATTTCTCTAAAGAGAAAACTAAAGGCATTATTTATCAATTATAACTTGGTTACTGGTGTTCCATCATATTTCGTTAGATTTTCCTCTAAGTACAAAATACTTTCACACAGTAGAGTATAAGCATCAATCTCTTGAATTGGAATTCTAATTTCATCATTATAATCAAATTTGGCCGTAACAAATGGTTGGTAATTGTGGTGTGCAAAATCAACAATAGAATTATTTATGAGAGGTTGTTGCGTAACATTTAAAATATTCATTATATGAGTACTTCAAAGCCGAGAGATTGTAAGAAAAGTTTATTCTCATATGTTACTGGATGAACGTTCTTTTTATTACTAACCGGAAATCTTTAGGTTTTATTTTATAATTACCATTAGCTCTTCTTGGAATATAATTTATAACATTGTATCGAATTACCATTTTAGGAAAAAATTTTTAAATGCAGTCTAACCGTGGTGGTTTCTTCTCGGAAATTGACAAGATTCCCGTCTTGATCAACTATTTTAATGATAATTGAGTTAATCGTCTTAACACTTACTGAAAAATATAAAATGTTCAAAGGTTTTTCCACTATTTTATATCCCGCTGCGACCATAGGAAAAAGTGGTGAATTATGTGCACAGGCAAGTCACTAGAATAAGAACCAGTGGCAATATTACAATCAATGCATAAAAAATTCACCTTAATTATTTGCACTGTAAAGTCAGACTCATTTAGTTCATTAGCTTCAAGAATGCTTTTCTCAAAACCCAAGAGACGTCCTATCGATATTTCTGATGTAAAATCGATATCAACATTTGTGTATATTTTAACCGTAGAAGTATTACGATTTGCAATAATATTAATAAGGGCGGGCTTACGAATTGTTTCTTGAAGATAATTATTTAGATCGTTAATTTCATAAGCACCAACAGGAATAGTTGTGGTTATATCACCATAAGTGAATGTATTATTATTTTTCATCAACATTTGGAATAACATTGAAAGTTTCAAAGGTTGATAAACCAATAACGTAATCAAAATTATCCTCTAAATATATAACTGGATTGAAATCTGCTCTTAACGTCGAGGAATTTCTCTTAGGGAAAAGTTAGAGATATGTTGCATAACCCAAAAGTAGGCACACATTAAAGAGATTACCTTATTTACTCTGATTAAATAAAAATTTTAGACATAGGTGACCGCAATTGATTGCATTATATATTTGCATCTACTTTATTACTTCGTTTGGTGGTCTTAAGTTTCCATGGCTATCAAAATAGATTATTGAGTTCTTCTTCTTCACATATGCCGTCCAGTGAGTACCGGGACCAGATGAAATATCTAAATTAATTATACCACATTCATTTCTTCTTATTTTCACTGGTAAAACATCTTTCATAAAATCTCCACAATAGTTTGGAATATGCAAATATTTAGCGTATCTCATTAAATCTATATTTGTTAGTGCCCGACGAGGTAGCATTATTGGGAGTTTTTTTTAAAAGGTGTTAAATATAATCCCATGCCCCTTTTGTAAGGTCGCATGTATAAACCATTTCCTACCACAGCCTGTTCCATAGCTATGTTGTGCCTCTTGTCTTCCTCGAGTTTTTCTTTTGCAGCTTTTCCATCATTGACGGCTTTTGCGATGCCTGCAGCACCACCCCCTATACTTCCAAGAGCTCCTAATGCAGCAAATAAACGTATAAGGAAAGGAGGGAAACCACCAGTTTTTGGGATAGGAATTATCCATTTCTTTGGTAAAGCTATGTGTCTAGTTCCGATTGGAGATAAGGCCTGTTGTACAGTTTTAACAACATTATTAGAATTATTCCTTTGAATACTATATCTCGCTCGTCGTACTGCATTATTAAAACTTATCTTATTTTTATGCAGACCTCTACCACGTTTCAGTGTGGAACGGTTTTTTCTCCTCATTCCCATTCCGACCTTGACTTTAGCTTTCATAGCCCCAATTTACAACTAAAGCAGTAATTTTTTCTCCAACTGAAGAGTCACTTGCTTTAAACCTCTTATATGCTTTTTCTGCCAACACCTTATCTACATATCTACTACTTATATCTTTCGAGCGAGAATATGCAATATCATGTTCTTTGCACGCCTCGTCTAAAGGATTAACCCCAGTGTCGTTCCTTTCCAATCTCTTGAAGAGCCGGGTGCCTGGACCACAATAGCGGTACCCCGGAATGTGAAATTCAAACTGAAGATTATCAATAAGTTTATTGAAAAATCCTGATCTTATCTTTGCACGTTTTCGTTTATAATTGACTATGGAGATATTGTGTATAAGCATTATATAACCTGTTAAAAGTTTAATACACAACTGATTTTTTAGTAATGTGCAATCTTATAAATAGCACAGACAACGGTTGATGATACAGTTCTTTAAATTTAGTATTGCAATGAAGATCGAATACAAAATATTAAATTACCATTTATTAACCGTGATCGGTGTTCGTCAGAAAAAAATTATCAAAAACATGGTGAACTATTTGGAGGTTTATCCAAGCGAGGACTGGTCGTTGGTGCTTCTAGCTACGGCAAGACAAATTTGGTTATAACATTGTTAGAACACCCCAATGGACTACGATTTGAAAATGTCTATCTCTATTCAAAAATCTTTGTATCAACCAAAATATGAATATTTGAGAAAATTATTAAAACCAATGAAGGAAATAAGTTATTTTGAATTCAATGAAGAGGAATATGTTATATCAGCTCAAGAGATTATACCAAATTCTGTTATTATCTTTGATGATGTTGCTTCTTGTAGTCAAAATATTATGAGATTATTTTTGTTTTGGACGCCACAAGAATACGGTCTGCTTTTATTTGTGCCAGACTTATTCATCTATTCAGAAACAGCTCATTCGCCATAATGCTAATTTAATTGTTATGTTAGATAATACTAAATTCAAACATATTTATGATGATCATGCAAATGTTGATATGCCATATCAATTACTCAAAAATCTTTGTTCAATGTGTTGTAGAGAGCCCTACGGATTTGTGGTTATAGATAAAGATTGCGCGGTAAATAATGGAAGGTCTAGAAATGGTTTTGATAGCTTCATTAAGCTATAAGGATGTTATATAATACGTAGTCCTTAACAACATTTAGAAGCGCAAAGATGGATAAAACTTTAGCCAAACAACTAATAAGAACTAAAAAATCGGCGAGATAAAAATATCAGGCTTTAAAATCTTATGTAGCACAATCACAAGCTCAATTGGAGAAAGGTTATAAACCTATAGCCGAAGCACTGCAAAAATGAACGAAAAACATGAAATCTGCAGTATTAATTAAAAGAGAGCCTGAAGATATTAAAACTGAGAAAAGCAGAATTTCTACTCCTAAAAAATCTCCAGTTAATGTTTCACATTTACCTACAACTGGACTCACTTTTTTGGAAGAGTCTATAAGAGGGGATGAGTCGACAAATGCGCATTTACGGTGTAACACATGATTTTCAAACTGAAAAATTTAAAATAGGCGACTCTGAATTGAAAATTGTTGGTAAAGATATACAAGTGAAGGATATATTGTATCCTGACACCGTTGGACTTTATGAACTATTATTTAAGAAAACTCCTAAAGCTTATAATAAGTCTGAATCAGATCATTATATGGATATATATCGTAGGAATTTAGACCCTAACGATCAAATTCAAGGCAAGAATATTGTAAAATATAGGATTATGATTAGGCCCTATTTAATAGATAAAGGCTTATTGAAATCTGAAATTATTCCAAGGACATTTCTATTACTAAATCCCTACCTCATAACACTAGATTTCAAAGTAGTGCTAGTTCTAGATATCAATCATTTAAGCAGCCTATGAGAGGTGGGATGTTGGAGTTGTCTAATAAAAAAATTGAATATGTATATTACGATGAGCCCAATGAGTTAATAAATAGATCAAGACATTTAGTAGTCTCTCAAATGGCGGGAAATAATGGACATAAAAATGAGATTTCCTCAATACTTCAGGAATTAAGGGAAGAGAAAATTATTAAATAATGGCTACATATCTATTTTCCACCCAGTATAAATCTGTCCAGTAAACGTTCACCATCCCTATAGATAAATTTGGTAGACATATATATGCTTGCTTATCGTTTAAAACCTAATCTCACAACATCACCTTTTTTAACTACAACTGAGGATGCTGCTACTACCCTATCTAGCCTGTCTTATACAAATTCGAGGAGTGGCACAATATTCATAAAAAAATATTAAAACTTTAACATTTTACTTGTTAGATGATGGTACTGTAACGTATACATTACCTATTTCAGGCGCAGTTGAAAGTATAAATTTACCCAATAATGTCACAATGTTTTTAAACAGTAATAATTACTATCCAGACAATAAAAACCTAAGTAAAGGAGATGATCTTTCATTTTCACTTCCCGCTGTAGACCCAAAACCACCACTTTTTGTAGAAATTGTACTTTGCTGTCCTTCAGTAAGAAAAACATTAAAAAACATTAAAACATTAAACACTAAATAAAAGAGTGTAAGTAGTAGTAGTAAGTGTTTGCCAGGTGGAAATAGGGCAGTACACATAGAGCTCCTCGTACTGATTGCCCTCGTTTGAGGCCCTAAAGGTGGCACATGAAGTATGAAAGTACAAATGGAGTACTGTGCACTGTACTTTCCTACCTTTGTTGGTTTTGCTCTATTATAAGATATATTCGCTAAGCTACTCTACGCTGATGAGGAGTAATAACTCCGAAACACGTTTCCGTAGCAGTATTGTTGTTTCTCCTTGAAGTATAAGGCAATAACTTATTTCTTTATTATTATTTTCGTTTGATACTCTTCAAGTATATTTGTAATATTTATTAACAAGCATTTCTGTTGTGCAGGCAAGGTTGCCAGCATAATGAACTGACATTGCTCGCATTTAAAACGCTTATATAATCATTTATCTTAGGTATTAAAATAGTGTGCTACGATTTACACGTACATAAACAAATAAATACGTTGGATATTAGTGGTTATAAGATATTACATAAAGAAATCATTTGGGCTACTGTAGCGTAGCAGATATCGCAGACACAACTTAACCCGGATAAGTGATGTAACGTGCCCACGATAAAATTTCTCTAGCTCAGACTATCTCAGGGCGTTAAGCCCAAGTTTACATAAACTATGACAAATTATTAGTCTACTTGCTTACACAAATCACTGAAGGTTCCATACGTAGTGGTCGCAGACGAAATAATGACATATTCTTTAAACATGAAATGCACTATATTACGGAATTTACAAATATTTGTTCTCTAGCATGTAACCTGGCGATGTTCAAAAGATGTGGCAAATTTCTTGATTAATAAGTTACAGCATTAATAAAATGCCTCGTGTAGCTACACATCGGTTTACAACGTGAGGATAAATGGTAATAAATTCGGCTACAATGGATCTGATTTAGAGAACCTCCTTAAATAAATATAAATGCATAAAATATTTAAATATGCACAAGTTAAAATACAAAAGTAAGTATGAATCGAATATAACCGCACAGAACCACTGAAGATGGTCCCCGGTAAATAAAAACAACACATTTAGGGTGGTACGATACTGACTTCGACGTTGAAGAACCTGTAGCCCTACGGTGGTGTCTTCGGGAAGAAATTGACCCGAGGATGGGGTTGATTATAGCCTCTCCAGCCCTGGAACTTTCTACTGTGTGTGGATGTCCCGTCCGTGGAACTTCACTACTGTGTGTGGAAGCCCCGTCCGTGGAACCCTAAAGATTTCCTGATTTAATTTGCGTGGTCGGAAATGCACGTGAAGCGTGCCTCATGAGAGCAATTTAAATCTGACATGAGGGAACAATCCACCAATGTTTCTAGAAAGCCACAGTTGGATGAATGGGGTCGAGTCCGCCTTTCAAGTCGACACGATACTTCCAAAGGAAAGCCTGTACATTTGTGAATCATGTGGGTAGAGAACGGGTAAGACGGCGTGAAGAAGTTAGGTTACCTTGTATACTTAAATATCCCGCTTCCGCAGTTAAAATGTATTCACAACAACAAAATATTCCGCTAAATGGAACAATAACAGATGAAGAAAATTTTCCTGTGTTGACAATCCCAAAATCCACCAGGATGCCTCGGATAAAACGAGTCTTGTAGGATTATCAACCATACACCACCATCTCTCCTTTTCACCAACTGGAAGTATCTCGCGCCTCTTGTGGACAATAGCGAAACTCTGCTACGGAGGTAGCGGTTGTTATTATGTGGCCCACAAAACGCTAAGGCGTACCCTGCCGATCTGAGAGCCATCCCCGAGAGCTTTGAGTTGATTTGATTAGGTTTGTATTTTTATTTATTAATGTATGGTATTATTTTTATGTATCTTTGTTATGTTTGTCTCTTTGTTTATTTGTTGAATTAAATGTTGTTGTTTACATCTGTTTTTATTAATTTAAAAGAACTTTTCCCTCTTAGTTCGCGCTAGGCGTGACAAGAGTTTGATTCTAGAATTACACAAAACATTTTTACCTTGTTCCTATTGAATCTTCTACATAGCCTTCGGTTACTCTTATTGATTTCTAACACTCTAGACATTTTAAGTTGATGATATCCGTATCAGCATCGATCACTAGTGTGTCGCTGGAGTGTTGGTATGTTATTAGTTGTCAAGGAGCCAGTCTGTATTGGTGGATAGTCACAGTACCAAAGCCCTGCGAGCTACTGAATGGCGACAAGAAGCCATCACCTATAGATTCCTTTTATCGGAGATAAGTAAACCGCTGTATGGTAACGATATACCTATTTCATATCTATTCTGGATTAAATAAGTAAACGACACTGAATAGCATGTACCCACGGGTAGTCATCAATACCGTAGTTAGTAGGTAAAGGGGTTGGGTATCGGCTCACATAGTTAACAGAAAATATCCTCTACAGGGAGGTCTGCATATATGTTGTATAAGTTATATAATTCTTAAATGTTGTACGCCCTCCGTGACGTCACGTTTGGTATCAAATTGTTCACTTTGCATATATGTCATAAGATATCCCACTTAACACAATCTACACATTAACGTCCCTGCCAGTGATATTCTGGTGGATTTTGTGATTCGAAAAGTACCACGTATTATTAACGTCACATCTGTTCACGTTATTTATGGCGACCTGGAAGTCGCTTGGAAATTTTGTGTTATTTTGTGAGTCCCAATGTATCACGTGGTATTTTGGTAGATTTTTTATCCAAAAAGTGCCATGTATTATTGACGTCACATCGGTTCACGTTATTTATGTCGATCTGAAAGTCGCTTGGAAATTTTGTGTTATTCTGTGAGTCCCAATGTATCGCGTGTTATTGCGTAATTAAATCAAACGTTTTATGTGTCAAAAATGATGACAATATTTTCAAGAGATATTTACGTGTCAAATAGCTACTTACTTAGAGGTGCTATTTCAGCACTCATAAATGATTTTACTGATTATATATAATAAATTAAGTATTAAGTATTTTACATTTCAGATATTTAAGTGAATCCTATATAACTTTATTATTGATTTAATAATAGAACTTTCTACATTATATATAGTATATACCTGATGTAATAATTAATTAAAAACATACTACTAGTGCCATTAGAACACCTGGTGACCGATGAATGAGTGAGTCACTTCGTCACTGTTGGAAAGGTTTTAGGTTATAGTTCTCATTTGCAAGTTTGTTGTTAGACGCAGTGGAACGATTATACAGCTTATAAGTGTGTTTTAATTATTGAAACTGTGTTTGAAGGTAACATCTGTTAATGTTAAAGTGCTTTGTGTTACATTAATAACATAATTCCAGTAAGTGTTTGCGAAATTTACATATACCTACTTATTCTTTCCATGTTTATAATGGCGTATTTTACATGTTATCAACGTACGTTTTTCTTTATCATAATATAATAAGGTAAATTTCTCATGAACGCTGAGAAAATTGACCATAATCTGATCTGTATTTATATTTTAGCTTGTGATTTGCATAGAAATGTAGGTACCTTAACGTCCTTAACTGGCGCTTCAAAATGGCAAAATTTTAAAATATCTTTTACAAAATTTCTTGTCTACAAAACTATAAATTTTAATCCATTTTGTTGCTGTCACATCTTATTTCGTTTTTTGTCTTGGATTTTTATGAAATTGAGAGCGGACATTGCCAGAAAGTATGCCATGCCCCTTCCCACTTCGCACTTTTGTTGTGCATTTCAGTAATTGTTAAATGCATTAAGTACCTACATAACCTATATGTAACCTTCATGTGTTGTGAAAACATGGATGCAATGGAATATGCTCTATAGTTTTATGCAAAAATGCACGCATATTGCATTCTGGTAATAGTTATCATACACCAACCTCTTAATAGCCAAATGTTTTGTGTTATTGTGTTTTACAGCAAGAAAATTGACCATAAGGGAAACATTTCTAGCAAGATTCAGTCTATTGCAGTTGCCAATATTATTCCACTGTGACAAATATTTGGTCAGCGGATTGATAAAAAACTGTCTCTAAATTACTGAAATAATACATGCGTTATATTGCAATTTGAAAGCAATATCTCAAATTTTACTACTTCTCACTAAAATTTTATTACGAAATTATATTTTTAATTTGCAAGATATTGAACTAGTGACAGATAGACAGATATTATTTGACAGTAGAAGTGACAGTACAGTTTTATTATTCGTTCAATTTTGCAAAGCAAAAAAATATGAATGCCACTCTGAAGGCTTTTTAAATTTTTGATGGCTCAGTTATGTAGACAGTTAAAGGCCAAGTAAGGACTTTCTGAGACAAAAAAAACTAAACAAAAACATTACGACATCATTATTATCGCCGCGGGCCACCGGCGGTATGCCTAACATCAAACTATCAAACGACTTGCCGCACATTAAAAACGAGCGAGAAGCTTTGCCGTCGAGGGTCGGTCGAGGTAGCACCAAGAGTAATGTGATTTTAATGAGGTCGTAAAGTTTTTGCTATGTTTTTCTGTCTCAGTTTATTCCTACTTGAACTATAATTGCCGAAAAAAAGTCACCCCGGCACACTTGAATTTATTATTTTTACGAATTTGTAATTCAATATTAAAAAAAAATTTAAAATTGTATTTATCATCTCTTACACTAATTCAACATCTAAAAAACATCAAGAGATTACTTTTTTCGGCAATTAACTGTCTACATAGTGAGACATGAAAAACTAAAATAGTTAGTAGGGTACAATATTTTTTGCTTTGGAAAATCGAACAGATAATAAAATTTCTTTAAACTAAAGCGGTTGATAGGTATGAAGTTCTCTTTTTAAAATCAACCGAGGGTTAAAACCTTTAGTATTGATATGCAATTATGAAACACCGCCCTGTATCTCAGCATTTTATTTGTAATAGTTAATAATAAAGTAGATATCTTTTAAAAAATATATTTAATCCGTTTTGAAAAAAAAAATAAATGTTTTCTTTAATAACAACTGTAGGTACCTCTACATTTACCTGTACTTTTAATCTACGTTAACGGAAACTTTGCTGCAAATATTTCTGTTTATTATGTTTTCACATCTTGATACATTGTTTTTTTAAGGGAAAACTATGAAGAATTGCGCCACGTGCATGCTGTAAATGTGGGTAAGTTAGGGGAAGTACCTATTTATGCTGAACTTAGGCCTAAAGAGAGTCAGACTTGGAAGACATGGTTAAGTGTTAAGATCACGCCGTCTCACTTAGAAACAGTGGTAAGCTGCAACAGTGGTATGTCTGTATGTATGTGTGGATGTCTCTTTCTGTCATATGTATGCATGTTACTATACCGTGCATTCATAATTTTGAGCTGCATAGGAGCTGACCTGCTTTGTTCATACTCATACGTCATTCTTGTGCCAAGGCCTCTGTCGCTTTTTTTTTTGAAGGGGAAACTCATCATGAGCACCTGAGCATAGTGTCTAGCGCTACAGGTAGCGCCGGACTTCAAACGGCTAAAACCCATCCGCCTCTTAATGTTTCCGACTAGTTTGGAACTGCTTTCCCTTATCTTCAAACCAGTTGGTCATTTGAGTTCGTTGCTATGAATTCCTCCATGAGGTCAGCCCCATCTCTCTTTCATCCCCATCCTTTTTTTGATAATGCGAGTTATCGCCTCCTCCGCCTTTCTCCAGTTCTCCTCTGTCTCCAGCATTCTCTCTATCATGTCGTCCGGGGACAGTAACGGCGCCCTACCGTGTCGCCTCTCTACCCTCCACCTGTTGCATACCAACACGGTGTATTCCGCGTTGTCGGCCTCCCCACAATATATACACTCTCGGCTATCAATCTTACCAATATCATTTAAGTATTCCATGAAACACCCATGTCCACTCAGGGCTTGGGTAAGATAATATCCCACTTCCCCATGTCTCCGTTCCATCCACGTCCTTACATTTGTGATAAGGCGTCTGGTCCACCTTCCCTTGTGTGCGACCTTCCATCGCCCCTGTCACCTTTCAAACAGCCTGTCCCTGGCTTCTACCTTCGCAACTCCCTCATAGACTTCCAGCCGCTCTTTGGCCATCAAATCCAGAGGGGGAATCCCCGCCACCACCAATACCGCCTCGTACGAAATAGTTCTATATGCGCTGCACACCCTTATCGCAGCGCAACGCTGGATCCTGGTCATCCTGCTCCTCATCCTGTCCACTTTCATCATACTTTCCCAGACCAGAGCCGCATACAAGAGGGTAGAGTGCACGACACTGCATATCAATCTCCTCTAGTTAGCTCTCGGTCCGTGAGTATTGGCCATAAGTCTTTCGATGGCTGTGACTGCCTTTCCTGCTTTTTCGGCCGTTTTTGTGGTGTGAACGCCAAAGTTCAACTTAGAGTCTAGCCAAACCCCTAGGTAATTCAGATGGTCACCTGGGCGTATCTCCACTCGTTCCACCCTAACTTTCATGGGCGGTAGGTTTCTCTTCCTGGTTATAACTAGGAACTCTGTCTTCTCAGTAGCTAGCTCGAGCTGAATCCTTGCTAGCCATCCCTGGATCTTTCTGATGGCCTCATTGGCCGCCTCCATTATGTGGACTGTCCACCTTCCAGTCACCGTTATGGCCAGATCGTCCGCATAGCCGATGACTTTCACACCATCTTACCATCGCAATCAGAAGACATCATCAAACATGATGTTTCGCAAGGTCGGCCCAAGCACCGAACCCTACGGAACCCCACACTTTCAAAACAATCTCTCCTTCTGTCTCATACCCGGTCATCCTATCCTGCAAGTAGCTCATAGTAACCCTTACGATGGCTATCCCCATACTCTGCATCTTCCTGACAATTATCGCCCAACCCGCCGAATTAAAGGCATTTTTGACGTCCAGAGTCACGACGGCGCATATGCTCTTTGAGGCTAGGGCTTTCTCAGCCGTCTCCTTTAGTAATCTAATGGCGCCGACCGTCGATCGTCCTTTCCGGAAACCGAATTGGCTTTCAGATAAGCCCCCCTTCTCAGCTATCTCCTTTTCTAGTCTCTCAAGTATCAAGTACTCAAGAAGCTTGCCCATTGAATTTAATAAACATAGCGGTCGGTAGGATGACGATTCCTCCGGCGGCTTACCTCCTTTCTGGATCAGGACGACCCTAGCCTTCCGCCATCTGCTCGGAAAATCCCCCCTCTCTAGAGCGCGGTTCATTACCCTTAAGATCTCCCCTGGATACTCCTCCGTAACCAACTTAACTATTTCAGGCGGAATCTCATCTAAGCCTGCCGCCTTTCCACTTTTGAGCCTGGCACGTGCTGCCTCAAGTTCTTCCTCTGTAAACGGTGGGACCGCAGTCACCTCTACCGCCCTCCACCTAACAATGTCCCTTTCTGGGAACAGAGCGCTCACCACTTCAGCCACCTTTTCAGCTGGCAAGGCCTGAGGGGGATTTCTCATTTGTCGGGTAGCAATCTTATAGCCATCTCCCCAGACATCCGTATCCACGCTCTCACATAGTTCTCTCCACCTCTCTCTTTTTGATCTTTTAATAGCCTCTCTCAAGTTTCTTCTGGCATTTCGATACTCCTCCAGATACAGGTTCTCCCCAGGTACTTCTGCTCTCCTATTCTGCCTTGTACCCTGCCGACGGATCGCGATGCATTCTCTTCTGAGAGTTGCGATCTCCTCCGTCCACCAATAGACCTCCTTCCTCAATCTCCTGATTCCCCTTCTGGGCATTGCTGCATCACAGGCTCTAGTAACCGCAACGGTGAGGGTTTCCTCCATTCCATTCAAGGTTTTTCGGAACCTGCCTAGCTTCCAGCCTCTGCCTTTCACCATCTGAGTGACTTGTTTCTGCCCTATATCGTAAGTAATATAGAGGTGATCACTTAATGTCTCTTCTGCTGTTAAAACTCTCCATCCAGTAATTCTCCTGGCGGCCCCTTCCGAACCTAAAGTCAGGTCTAGAATGGAACCAGCATTTTCTCTTTCGAAGGTATAGGCCGTCTCGTTAGTCTGGTCCATGCCCCATTCTGGAGACCAACCGTTAAAATCACCAGCTACTATCACCTCTCTCCTCCCGCTCCTGTTCGCTCTCATGACCCTTCCGAGCTCATACAATGAGTTACCCAGTTCCGATATGCCGGCGTTGGGTGAGAAGTAGCAGCTAAATATGATCACTTCATCTAGCTCCACCCAGACGAATCCATGCCCACTCCCGCTCCTGTGTACACAAATTTCTCGGTTTAGGATCGCTATGGCAGCATCCCTGTTAACATCGACATACCATCCGGGCCGATTTTTACCAACCGTTTCCTTATTAGGTTCGCTGACTACAAGGACCCCCGCTCCCTTCTGCTTTGCAGCCGCGCAAAGAAGATCTTGCGCAGCCCGACACCTATTTAGATTTATTTACTTCACGTTGAACGCGAAGCATTTTCCCCACCCCCATTTTGCTCAGTCCCCCCCAGAGCTTTCCGGAACCATGGACACATTCTTGAGTCCGCCCTATGTCCCCCTTTTTTACAAATGGGGCAAAAGGTCGGTCCGGTGCATTCCCTAACCTGGTGGTTTTCTTCCCCGCATCTGAGACAGATCTTCGAGCGGTCAGTGCCAGTACAGTTTTCCCTGGTGTGGCCATACCCCTCTGTGTAACCTCTGTCGCTGTAACAGATTCACATTCAGACAGGCCCTCTTTTTATCTGAACGCTTTCATGAAAAAATCATGAAGGCGCGGTATACAGGATGGTCCTGATTTGAATCAGGGAAACTTCGTCGGCGAATATTGTGCCTAAAAAATAATTTATTGTCACATTTTTCAAAAAACGAACACTGAAACCACCGAAGTACCCCAATTTAAATTCGGACCACCATGTACGAACTGTACAAACTGGAATATGACAATAGCTAATTATAAAGCATGATCATTCTCTGTATTGGTAGGCTAGTCGTCAGGGAGTTGAAAATAAAAAAATAAAAACCGTTTCAAATCGAACAAGACATTTTTCTATTGGAACCAGTTCATTATAAGCATCTTTTAGACATAGTATTTTCCTCGTCGCCCGCCCCTCCGGAACATCCCCAATTTTGGGGCAATATCACTTAAAAAACATTTTTTGCAAATATCTTGTTTGTGATCAGGCCTACGAAAAAAAGTTGGTTATCAAAGTTAAAGAAATTCTCTATCGAAATAGTTCAGGCAGGTTACGTAGCATTAATATTATTGGAGTTATAGGCGGGAGTAGTCTAGCATCGTATCGCATCACCGACCTGTATATTGACACTTTCAAAATTGATAATAAATGTATTTACTTAAACTTCAAAAGTGAAAATTAAATGTAATAGCAAGCAGAAAGCGTGGAAATATGGAAAAGTGTCGATACACAGAGGGAATATGCGATAATTGCGATACGATGCTGTATCTCCAATAATATTAATACTAGCGTATAATGAACTGGTTTCAACAGTAAAATCTCTTGTCCGATTTAAAATGATGTCAATCTACCTGACGACTGACCTATGGATATATATGATACTTAGTCCACAAAAATGACATGTTAAATATAGACAACCAAAAGATTTCTTTTTCTTGCAACGCTTATTTCACCCCCTGTATATTTTAATATAGATTGCCAAAATTTCTTAACTACTGTGATGTTATTTTTTTTTTGGGTATGTGCCAGGCTAACTGCAGTGGAGACGGTCGAGGCCGATTTCCATTAGTCTTTTTAAGTTATGGTAGGAGGGCGCCAAGCAACTTTTACTAGGCCACTACCCCTCGAGATATTCACTAATTCCCTAAGTTGCTGAATCAGAATTATACTACAGTTAATTAAGCAAATATGTATATTACTACAAAAAAAGATAGGATAACAAAAACATTACAAGGATAACAAAACAAGCATAAAAGAATATCTCTAGGTATTTTTCAGAGGTAACCAGTAAACTTATTTACAATATTACTCAAACTAATTACAAGTTATGCTTACTATATCCCGCAACAGTCATTTTTGTCCTTTCCCTATAGCAGAAATTAACTTATCTACCAAGATCATCTATGAACATGTTACTATATACAAAAAAAAATATAAATATATCAAAATAATCGTTTAGGCACCTCTTACGTAAGATTGCACGCAATATTTTTATACGTTATTTAACCCATTAATTTCCGCTGTACACATCATGTAATAAAGCATACACATCTACCATTGAAAATAACTAAACTTGCCTAAAAGAAAACTCAATGCTTGAAATTATATATATATATATATATATACAGGTAAATATACACAATAAACACTTATATATTAAGACTTAGTCCCCCCCGACTATAGTATTTAGTAGTGCAAATAATTGTGAGGTTATTAGTTCATTAATGGCACTAAAAGGAGACACTATTAATAGTTGACGGCACAGACATAAAACTTGCGTGTCGATGATCGTTGTTCGGCAATGAGGAGAGTCTTGCGTTTACAACATCGAACAGCCTGACTCGACGAGCAACGCCTTAGCAGTGGAGTATGGGGGCAACTATAAGGTTAAAACGACAGCAACACCATGTGGTCGGTAGGCAAGAACACCGGTACCAGGGTATCCAAACGAAGAGTAGCTTGAACGCATAAACCATTCAAAGCGAATATACCTCCAACACGAGGACCCTTAATTAAAAATAATATAACGTTATAAAATGACATCAAGTATTTATCAATTGACATACCTTCACAGAAGGGCACTCAATCAGCACGTGTAAAGACTAAGGTTAATTCCTGCACGAGGCTTGTATCCCTCCAAGAGGTCAGATTCCACTAAATATTTACACCAAACGGTAATAACAAATGAAACCATGAATTACTGACACCAAAGCATTAATCCCACAATGGATGATTGAGAAAATAATCACTACAACTTTCGTGACAGTGCACCTCGTTCAGTTACCTTCCCAGCTACGAATGTCAAAATTCTCGAATTTGTCACTTCCAGTCTGTCAAGCTGGTTTGCTATGCCTACTCGATCGGATTACCTATCTATGCTTACTCAATTTCCTCTACAAAAATACCTACCAACTAATTTATCTACATCAGGAGGATGAGATTTTAAATCTTTTGCATGCCAAACACCACAAAAATTATCATCCGAGTCTTTCAACTCATATGTCCAAGGAGATAATCTTTTTGCGATTCTGTAGGGACCTACAAATTTAGGGGCTAATTTTGCGGAAAAATATTGAGCTTTATCTGATAAAACAAAATTTCGCCGCCACACTAAATCATTCGGCAAGAATTGTTCATCTCTACGACGGAGATTGTAAAATTTCTTACTTTGATTGTAGGCCTTCAACAATCGAGATTTTACGTCATTATAAATACGAGAGAACCCACGAGCACGCTCATCATTAACGTTAGTACGATCAAATTGAATTGCAACATTTCCATCAAATTTATCACCTTGTAACGATATCTCGCGCCCAAAATTTATAAAATTAGGAGTTAGTCCAGTCACTTAATGTCGTGCAGAGCGGATAGCGCAACCGATTTTTGCTAAGCTAACGTCCCAAGTTCGATGATTATCGGATACAACGGAACGCAACATAGTTTTTAAAACTTTATTAATCCTCTCACACGAATTAGCTTGTGGATGATATAATGCCGTGTATTTAATAGTAACACTATAAGATTTCATGAGATTAACAAATTCCTTTGAACGGAATTGTGAGCCATTGTCAACAATTATAGCTCGAGGACAACCGAACACCAAAAATACCTGTTCTTCGATTAATTTAACTATCTGAGGAGCTTCGGCCTTACGTAACGGAAATATAAGGGGGAATTTACTAAAACAATCAGCCACTACCAGAATATTTTCGTAACCTGATTTTGAACTCGGCAGAGGGCCCATCAAATCGGCACAAAGTAGTTCGAATGGTCGAGAGATTGATGTCTGCGTACTTAACATTAGCCCAGAAGGACGTCTTTGTTCGGGTTTTATAGCATGGCTTACTTTACATCGGCGAATAAAAGAAGCTACATCATATCGCATTTTCGGCCAATAGTATTTTCCTGCCAATTTATTGTAGGTTTTGAATACGCCCGTATGACAAGCAGAGTTATGAATATCATTAATAAGTTTTTCGCGGTTATCACCAGGGGCCACTTCCCGCCAAGAATCAGCGTCACTAGCTAGCTCAGGATATCTAGGTTTAATTTGCTTATGTAGTTTATCGTTGGCAAAGTGCCAGGCGGAGAACTTACGCGGATTTTTGGAAACTTTGTCTATAAGTTTAAGGTACCATTTATCTTTAATATCGAGAACAGACAGGAGCTTGATAGGAACGTCATTAGAAGGAATCGTAATGGTATTTATGAGATCTATCATCGGGACAGACCTAGAAAGAGTATCGGGAACAATGTGATCCTTACCTTTTCGATGTATAATTTCGTAATCGTACTGTTGAAGTCGAATGGCCCAACGCGCCAATCTACCTGTAGGGGATTGAAGTCGATTTAACCAAGCCAGACTATAATGATCAGTCACCACGGTGAATTTAGATCCTTCGATGTATGGCCTTAGTTTCTCGATAGCCCATAAAACCGCCAAACATTCCCTTTCTGTTGTTGTATAGTTACGTTCATTCTTATTGAGAGATCGGGAAAGATAACATATAACTTTTTCACCTTCTAAGGAATGCTGAGTCAAAACTGCCCCTATTCCAAAACCGGAGGCATCCGTTTGAATTGTGAACGGTAGCGAGAAATCAGGACAAGACAAAATTGGAGCGGATATTAAATGTTCCTTTAAGGACTTGAAAGAATTTTCACAAGTTTGGTCCCAATTGAAAGGTTTGTTTTTCCGCAACAGATTTGAAAGTGGAGCTATTAAAGTAGAGAAGTCGGGAACAAATCGTCGATACCATGATGCCAAGCCGATGAATCGTCTTAACTCCGAGACACAACTTGGAGTCGGTATATCTATAATAGCTTGAATCTTTTAGGGACTAACGTGTAACCCATTACAATCAACAACATAACCTAAATAACTTAGTTCGGGTCTACAGAAACAGCATTTTTCCTTTGATAACGTAAGGTTCGCATTTTTCAGACGCTTGAAGACTTCTGTAAGCATTTCAATGTTTCTCGAACGTTTGTATTACAACAATAATGTCGTCAAGATACACAAAAACGTATGGTTCGAGTTCTGGCCCCAGAATACGATCGATCAATCTTTGAAAGGTAGCTTTAGAATTAGCTAATCCCATAGGTAGTCTCCGAAATTGAAATAAACCTCGATTCGGTACAGTGAATGCCGTTAAAGGACGCGAGGATTCTGAAAGAGGAACTTGAAAATATGCACTTTTAATATCAAGTGAGGATAAATACCGGGCATCCCGTAATTTATCTAAAGTCGAGGATATGTACGGTAGGGGATACGCATCACGTTCCGTAACCATGTTTAACTTCCGATAGTCTACGCAAAACCAATAGGTCTTATATTTCTTTTTAACTAAAATAATTGGGGATGACCATGGACTGTCGGATCGTTCTACAATACCTTGCTCTAATAATTTATTTAGCTCTCTATCAATATGCGGTTGCATAATAGGGGATACGGAATAATACCGCTGTTTTATAGGAGCCGACGTAGTTTTTATTTCATGCTCTACCAGAGTGGTACACCCTAAACCATCACCCATATCGTAAAACGCTTTTTCTACAAGTGCGCGTAACCGTTCGGACTGCGATGGGCTCAGTTCCGTTTGGGATTGTAGAGCAACAGAATCAATATAAGTTTCCGGAATATTCGAGAATTTCCAGTCACCGTGTCGCAAATCCGGTACAATTCCCATAGATTTCCAAAAATCAGCGCCTAATATTAAGGTATGCTCTAATGATGGAATAACTAAAGCTTTAACAATTTTAACGCGGTCTTTTACTTGAAATGGTACATTTAGAGAACCTAAACTTTTACATTTTTCACCATTCGCAACGGTACACGATGTTACATCGTTCTTGTTTAACACTAGATTAAGTTTACTTAAAAGCTTCCATCCGTTGCCACCAATAATTGTGTTTGTCGCGCCCGAGTCCAATAAACCTACAATTTTTGTACCTAAAATAGAAACCTCTAAATAAGGGCGTTCATCGCCTTCAGCGTGATCTAATATGAAATCTAAAATTGCAATTTGTTTGGAACTTAATTCTTGAGTAAAAGTAGGGACCGTCTTATTTAAAGAGGAGGCCGTTATACGATCATCTAACGTCTCCGGTTCGGGTTTCCCGAATTTGATTTACACTTAGTGCAGGTTCGCACTGTAAAGCCAGGATTACCGCACCTAAAACAGTATTTACTTTTCACATTCTGGCTACACTCGCTAGCTCTGTGACCCTCAGCCTTGCAATTCCAGCATTCGATCGCGTTCACGGTAGTGGAGGTTGAGGCATAATTACTATCCGAATATACATAAGCTAAGTCAGGTTCCATCAAAACCTTCCTGTTTCTAGGTGGAGGAATAAAAGATTCAATAGCCTCTTTACGAGCTTCTAATTTCCGACCTAATTTAAGTAGATGATCGATTGATTCTACATCCACTAGACTTAACTGACTCTGATAGAAGGGTGCAAGATTGGGTAAAATTATATTGAGCCTTGCTGCTTCAGTAGTTGATACCGTCAATCGGTTGAACATATTAACCATAATGGCAAGATATATACCAATTGTTTCATCAGGACCTTGAGTGCGTTGTCGAATTTCTTTTAGTAATTTTTCATTGAAAGTTGGTGTTTGAAATTGCAAGCGCAATTCTTCCACAAGTTCGGACCATGAATGAATCTTCGTTTTAATAGCACGATACCAAATTAAAGCTTTCCCTGAAAACAAATCACTGGCGGAATTGAATAATTGCCCTTTAGTTACATTACGAGAAGTACAAAGGTCTTCAACGTTTTCTAAAAACGCACTTAAAGAAATATTCGAGTTATCACCGGTAAATTTAGTCAGTTTCCATTTAGCTACTGGGACTGGCTTGCACTGATTATCGACAGAGACCGGTATTAAATTAATGGGCGGTTCATCGTCCGCACTACTACTTTCCTCATCACTAGCGATGCTTGTGGAGGACATGAGCGTATTAATATCCACAGATAATATTGGATTCTCAGAAAGTCTCTTAAATTTCTTAGCTTTCGACTTTAGCGCCGTCTGTAAGCTTAATATTTCCACCAACCAATTCGATCGCTGTGCATGTTCAGTATCTTTAGAAGATTTCGTCTTCTTAGCTCGATTAAAAACATGAACAAGTTTTGTCGAAATTTTGGAAAACGCGGAACTAGTGTCCGTATCAGAGAAATCCTGGATCATTGTACGAATATCCGCAATCTTTCCCGTTAGGTACTCCGCATCCTGTTCATAAATAAACGGGTACTTAGGATATTTTAAAGTAGAGTCGGTCTTTTCAAGCTTTAGAAGGGCTCGTAAACACTTACGCATGTCTTCTACCGTAGTCCTATCAGTAATACCTCTCAAGGCAAGTTCATTAGTTAACTCGTCTCTCTCAAGTCTGTTAACCTCTAGTTTCAGATCCATTATGAATGTCAAAATAATAATCCACACGCAAGAGAAAGAAATTACTTCGTTTGTTCCGAGAGCAAGATACTTCTAAAATCTATTTAAGCAAATATACCTCTAAGTTACAAGATTCTATCCTGGGGGAATAAAAAAACAAATTTGCAACGGTAGCGACGAAACTCAAAACAGTGAAAGTTAAAAAAAATTCTGTTAAAATACATCAAATTTGCATAAATCTGTTTCAAATCTAAATGGTTCTCAAAATACACCCAAATGAACATAAATTCGAAAAACAACGTTAGGCATCGGTTGACGTCGTGACGCAAAACGATTAAAATTTACAAACGCCGTCAAAATATGCTCAATTTAGCCTTAATTTGAATAACAACGCTAGGCGTCGGTCAGGTTCGGGACGCAAGACTGTTCAAATTTGAAAAGACAGCCGAAATATACTTAAATTAGCGTAAATCTGAAAATGACGCTAGGCGTCGGTGGGCGTCGAGACGCAAAAATGTTCAAAACTGGAAAAGGCAGTCGAAATATACATAAATTAGTGTAAATTTGAAAACGACGCTAGGCGTCGGTAGACGTCGAGACGCAAAAATGTTCAAAATTGAAAAGGGCAGTCAAAACACATAAATTAGAATAAATTCGAAAACGACGCTAGGCGTCGGTAGGCGTCTAGGCGCAAAAATGTTCAAAATTGAAAAAGGCAGTCAAAATACACATAAATTAGAGTAAATTCGAAAACGACGCTGGGCGTCGAGTCGCAAAATGTTCAAAATTGAAAAAGGCAGCCAAAATACACATAAATTAGAGTAAATTCGAAAACGATGCTGGGCGTCGGTAGGCGTCGAGACGCAAAAATTTTCAAAATTTAAAAAGGCAGTTGAAATATACATAAATTAGCATTAATTTGAATAACGACGATAGGCGTCGGTAGGCGTCGAGACGCAAAAAATATTCAAAATTGAAAAATACAGTCGAAATATACATAGATTAGCGTAAATTTGAAAACGACGCTAGGCGTCGGTGGGCGTCGAGACGCAGAACAGAAAAAAACGTTTAAACTTAAAATATCAATCAAAATAAACCTAATTTGCACAAATTGGAGAAGACGACGCTAGGCGTCGGTCGACGTCGGGACACAAAATTGTTTAAACTTTACAAGCTACCTCTAAAATATGTAATCATAAGATCCCTTAATTTCAAAATCGACGCAGGCGTCGAAATGAAATAAAATAAAAATTATTTATGGTATAAAAAAAATAACTGATTAAACGTGTATATTATCCTGTAATGACAGCGACTTAACGATACTAAGTATAGGTAGGCAAATTTAAAAAAAGAGTAAAGGAAAAAAATGACTGTTTCAAATAATACAATGCCGTAAGATTGATTAATTAAAAAAAATAATCACAAGGCCACACGTTGGGTACGCCAAAATACTTGCAACGCTTATTTCACCCCCTGTATATTTTAATATAGATTGCCAAAATTTCTTAACTACTGTGATGTTATTTTTTTTTGGGGTATGTGCCAGGCTAACTGCAGTGGAGACGGTCGAGGCCGATTTCCATTAGTCTTTTTAAGTTATGGTAGGAGGGCGCCAAGCAACTTTTACTAGGCCATTACCCCTCGAGATATTCACTAATTCCCTAAGTTGCTGAATCAGAATTATACTACAGTTAATTAAGCAAATATGTATATTACTACAAAAAAAAGATAGGATAACAAAAACATTACAAGGATAACAAAACAAGCATAAAAGAATATCTCTAGGTATTTTTCAGAGGTAACCAGTAAACGTATTTACAATATTACTCAAACTAATTACAAGTTACGCTTACTATATCCCGCAACAGTCATTTTTGTCATTTCCCTATAGCAGAAATTAACTTATCTACCAAGATCATCTATGAACATGTTACTATATACAAAAAAAAATATAAATATATCAAAATAATCGCTTAGGCACCTCTTACGTAAGATTGCACGCAATATTTTTATACGTTATTTAACCCATTAATTTCCGCTGTACACATCATGTAATAAAGCATACACATCTATCATTGAAAATAACTAAACTTGCCTAAAAGAAAACTCAATGCTTGAAATTATATATATATATATATATATATATAGGTAAATATACACAATAAACACTTATATATTAAGACTTAGTCCCCCCCGACTATAATAGTATTTAGTAGTGCAAATAATTGTGAGGTTATTAGTTCATTAATGGCACTAAAAGGAGACACTATTAATAGTTGACGGCACAGACATAAAACTTGCGTGTCGATGATCGTTGTTCGGCAATGAGGAGAGTCTTGCGTTTACAACTTCGAACAGCCTGACTGGTCTGGTCTGACGTCGATGAGGTTAGGAAGAAATTTGCTTATTTTCATGAGCTCCTCATTTTTGGTCTTCTTTTCGTCAGATCAAAAGCCGCCAAGTTAGCTTACAAAAACTATTTTCCGATACATTTAATATGTCGTTTCCTCCCTTCCGCCCTTTGACATCTGCTGTACAAATGTGTCGTAATGTTGGGGGGACCCAACTGTATTTATTGGCAAAAAAATAATCACAATCAGACGTTTCTTTATTCCATAGCCAGATCTACTCCACTATAACTAAAATGTTGAAATTTACCTTGTATATGCCATAATATACTTATTAGACCAATACTGCTATTTTGTAATATGCTGGTAAGCTAAGACTCTAACGTACTTGATAACTTATGCACATGTACTGATCCCTGACAGATGATTAAATCAGGATGCATATTATCATTTTCGTCGAGTATAAAATTAATATAATTTTAGAATATTCGTTATATCATAAACTATTTGTAACTATAAATGAATCCACATCTTCAGAGGCACATTACAAGCCTATGAAACTTGCAATTCGTGCTAATGAACTTTTAATCTATCAGAGTAATCTTGTCACAGCAGAGTACATTATTTTGTAATTTGATAATACGTATACACCAACCATGAAAACAGATCGCCAAAAGTTTGGCACATGAGTAGAAGGTTCGCGGTACCCTAAGTCTTGGCCTAATTTTACAACTAAGGAGATATAGGAAGCTAGCAGTATTGGTTCTAATAAGTATAATATGGTATATATAAGGGACCTCTACTGGTAGATAATTTGAGAGAAAACTAAACTAAATTTAAAGAGAAAATTTTTGAATTATGTTCCCCACTTTTGTTTCTGTTAGCCCATCTGTCTCGATCCACCCCCTTTACGGAACTACTTAACGCTTTAAATGTATACTTATACTTAAAATATGTACTTTTAATTAAAAAAAAAAAAAACGTTTGACAAAAAGTGTTTATATTTTCGTTATCTTTGTGTTATAATCAGGTATCAATGAAAGTACAAGTATAAAAAAAGATAACATTAGTTCAGCTACAGTCACAATTACATTAATTTATTGGCAGTATTCTTCAACGTAATGATAATAAAATCATGTTTTTTGTTAATCATTGCTAGAATAAAGTCATATGTAGAATTTTGATTATTTCTGGAAATAAGTAAAAATTATATTTTTAGATTAATAAACACTACGTTCATTACCAAAATGAAATTTTGTAAGTTTTTTGACTATTGTTAAAAAGTTAGTTAGTTAGTTAGTTTTATTTTGAAAAAATGTATATTTATAGATTGAAGCTGAATTCTCATGTATCTGACATCCGATGACGATATGTTGATCCGAAATTTTTCCCATTGATGGAACTATTTGAAATTTGAACAATATAAATTTTTACCATTTTTGCGATACATGAGATTTTAGCCCTTAATGTGTGCTCACAGTCGGTAAACCTCAAGGCACATTAAGGTAAGTATTGTGTAAATTTTATGTTAAATTAATGCTATAAGAATGTGGATTAAAACCTCAACATTTTACATTTTTTAAGTGATCTTTTAGTCACAAAATAGTAAATTATATAGTTTCATTTATGTTTAAAATTTGTCACAAGCATGTGAATTAAACTCCCCGCTTTTGCACTTTCCGAGTGATTTTTAAGTCGCGTAACAGAAAATAAGTTTAATTTAAGTGCAAAATTCGTCACAAGAATGTGTTTTTGCAGAAAACAATATTGTGGCAATCTCATGGATATAATCCACACAAATGTGAATCAAATTTGTAACGTGGTCATCCACGGACATTAAGCGTCCCCAGGACGTGGAAGTAACGGAACTGCATCTTTTGGCGTTGACATCACATTTGTGACGCCACGTTCTTTCACGTCAATTTGACGTAATTTGGTTAAGTGGGATTGCTCGTGTTATTTACAATTGGAGGTTTTTGTTTGTTTGTTGTATTGCTACTGGTTTTCATTGTACTATTAAAAGGTTGTTAGCTGTTACGGTTATCTAACATACAAAAACTACGTTAGGTTGGTTTCCCCCTCTCTGACTGTGAGGCGATAGGGGTTGCAAGATAATACAAAAACTTGGGCTGGTGTGAGTAGCAGATTGATCTAGCCAGGATAAGCGATGTGACGTGCCCACGACAAAATTTCACTAGCTCAGATATCTCAGCGCGTTAAGCCCAAGTTTAACATAAACTATTAGAAGTTTTTTTGCTTATTTAACATAAAATCACTGAGGGTGTTTCATTCTTAGTGGTAGCAGACGAAATAACGGCAATTTCTTTCAACATGAAATGTAGTATATTACAGTATTTACAATTTATAGTTCTCTAATATGAACCTGGCGATGTTCAGTTATATGGCTATATTCTGATAAATATGTTACAACATAAAACAAAGGTAAATAAATACCCCTCGTTTAGCTACACTTGGGTTTCCAGCGTGAGCATGAACTAAAATAAATTTGGATGCAATAGGTTACATTAGAGAACTTATGTAATCAATATGAGTGAATAAAATCTTTGTTTATATATACAAACGTAAGTTAAAAGAAAACAAATATCATTGCCCAGAACCACTGAAGGCGGTTTCTTGGTAGAGGACACAATAACACTTATCAAAGAAATTGGTACGATACCCAGACATCAAAAATGATTAAATTGCAGCCTTACGGTGGTGACTTCGGGGCCCGACGATGGTGGTGGGTTTATAGCCTCCCTAAACCGTGGAGTGTTTCAGCCTAGTCTGTGGAATTTTCTAACCTAGTCCGTGCAATGGTCTAATCTAGTCCGTGGACCGTAATATATACCCAATTAATTTGTAAGTCGGAAATGCCTAATGTGAGCAATTGAAAATAGATATAATCCTCAAAAGAAATAACTTACATCTGACTTGTTGAGGGAAACAATCCACAAAAAGTCTTGTACAGGGCTGCAGCTCAATTGACAGGGTCGAGTCCGTCTTTCTAGCAAAGATACTCCCAAAAGAAAGTGGTTAACCAGCGTGTGCACACATAAATCCCGCACAGATGCGAATTAAACTTCCTCCGTAGCAACGAAATATTCTGATGAACAGCAATAACTTAAAACGAAGGAAATTTTACCAGTCAAATCTCTGCCACTCACGGATCGTGGCTTGCCGATATGGCGATATGTAGCCAGCGAAACACAAATGTGTGAATCGGGTCGTATTAAACATATAACAATATATTTATATCATTACTTTTATATCTACTTTTTTTCGTAATATATACCTTATTACTTTTAATAACGTATTTGTTGGAGTGGGATCACCAGGTAATAGTGGGTTCCTATTAAATCTGGGTGGTTTTCTGGCTTCAATAGGCGTAGAAGCTAGTGACGCCCTAGGATTAATTGAGTTTACTAAATTTGATCGAACCACCCCTCGCTCCCGTGAGTTCGGGAATGTGGTTGCGCACTTGTAGCCCACTACATGTTGAGCACCCGTATAAGTGCGTAACATTATATTTATTTTTTGTTTAATTTTATAAAATATGAACAACAGTATTATTTTATATATACCCTATATATGTGTGGCACCACTGGATGACAAGATATCCAAATATACCCTTCGTCTATAAAAGCTCTGTTTATTTCACAGCAGTCAACAAATTATTAGGTATAAATGCGGCACGTTCACACATTCAACCCATTTGGTCATTTGGCAATTACATAGAATGTCCTAGTCATGGTTTACATTTCTGATAAGAGGCAGAAACGGATAAAATTTAATATATTTCTATGGTAAAACTGTTGCGAATTTTTCTAGGGCGTGGGAAAATTTTGCCCTGGGATTCTCTCTCTAGATCTGTCTGCGACCAGAAAATATGGGCGAATCCGAGCATGTTCCTGAGTGTTTTCCAATCCTCCCTTTTTTGGAATGATGACCTTAAAAGGCCCCAATCAACAAGCGAAGAGACACAAGGTCGAGAAGGGTCTCCAATTCTGCCGAGAGAGTAGTGTGTATAAAACCACCAGACAATGGAAGCGTACGTTATCATGGGTCTAATTAATAATACTATAGTACCACATTACTACTCTGGGGTTCAATCCCCAAGTTTTGCCAAAGGTCCTTCTGCATACCCAGAGGACAGTGGCGGTCCTTTGTATTTGCCTCTTTATAAGATCTTTCCAGGACAGCTTAGAGTCCAAGATAACGCCTACATACTTCATAGTCTTGGAGATCCTTAGACTAGTGTGGTAGAGAACGGGCGCGACAAAACCATCTAGCACACGTCTCCTGGTAAAAACCAGTTCTACTTTAGAGAGATTTAGTCTAAGGCCCTGGTCACTGCATCATTGATGTATCCTTTGGCCCTTTGTATGAGCCTGCTGACCGTATTTGGAAATTTTCCCGATATAACAATGGTTAAGTCATCGGCGTAGAATTGTGTGTAAAAACATTAGTCCTCAAATTCCTTAAGTAAGCTATTAAGGATGAGGCACAGAGGGCAAAGGATGCCACCTTCTGGGCAGCCCGTCCTTACTGTTTCTTTCACTGCCATGTCCTCGCTGGCAGTGATAATTTGCCTATCCGTCAACATGGCTCTTATCCATCTAATGATGGTATCTTTGAAGCCATGATAGGCAGCCGCGGCGCAGATTTTGTCGATGTCAAACGCTCCTCGATGTCCAGAAACGCTCCGACTGCGAGTCCTTTGCGGTGCAGCGCCATCTCGATCATAGAAACGATCGGATGAAGGGCCGTCTTCACCAACTTTAAAGCCTGGTAAGCGTGCTATGATGGATGCAGAGGCTCCAATACGAGTATCCCGCCTTTAACGTACCTTTCAACCAACTTCTCTAACGTTTTAAGCAGGAAGTATCTAAGGCTGATTGCTCTGTACGACTTTTCTGTATAGTAAGACATACGTCCTGCTTTTGGGATGAAAATCATTCTGACAGTTCTCCAGGTTATGTGAATATACCCTTCAATTTACAATACAATTTCTCAACAAGCAGTAAATAGGACGCATGAGTGTCTCCAAGCCTTCCTGAAGAAGTGCTGGGAACACTCCATCCATCTCTGAACTTTTATAAGGATTGAAAGTGGAGATAACATAACCCATTTGACTCTCTCCATTGTCACAACCGTTGATGTCGTCCTCCAGTCCGCTGTCGTGACTACCGCGCGGGAGAGGCTGGTATTTCCTCTATCTCCACCACAAATTCTGGGAAATGAGTTTCTAACAGGTGTTTAGGCACTGCGCAGTGATAGTCGTTAGTCTACCAGGGAGCCTCAAATTTTCTATTCGCATTGGATTATCTTTTTTGAGGTTCTTTGAGGAAGGTCTTCTATACCCTCACATAAGTCTTTCAAGCTACCCTTTTGCTGTCTCGAGTGCGACTTTTATAGAGGCGTTGGAACTTCTTGTGGTTTTCCCAATCCTCTGGAAGATGAGAACGCATTGCACTAGTTCTTTGTTCCACCAGGGTATTTACAAATTTTTTTCCTAAAGTCAATAATGATGACTGCAGTGATTTTACAAAGTGCATCTGCAGGTGGCATTATTTCAACATAAAAAATCACTACATCCAAATGGTTGGGTGATGGTCAATAATAATATAGAAGCGAAAGGAATCTGAAAAGAGGTTTCTAAAAATGTACTGATATTCATAGTATTTCATTTAAAAAATGGCACTTGGTTCAATTTTTTTTTTTTTGGCATTCGGCCATTAGCCATGCAGCCAACCGCTACTTAAATTAAAAAATTGCTCGAAAAATTAATAAATATTGCGCTGCTGAAAATCATTCATTACATTCATTACAAACTAACCTACAACGACAGAGAAAATTGTTTTTCCTTTGTAACACTTGGTTCAATTCAAATTCAACAAATCTTTATTCAAGTGTTAAAATAAACAAATACCTCCCCAGAACCCGCCCCCCCTACCGACCGTGCAACCAACGCGTTCGCGGTGGCGTATTGCAAGGTCGGGCGAACCGAGTCTGGTTTGGTTAGAAGACAAATTTTTAATCTTAACCTAGACACCTTTTATGAACAGTAAATAAAAACAGGTAATAACATTAACAGTATCTAATACAAAAAGATTTTAAAGAACTTAAAACTACACACGTATTTCTAGGTACTTTAACCTTTTTTTTATTTTTTATAGTTGACGCAGGCACCTCAGTCCAAACGAGGAACCCTCTGCGAGATGTATGGACGCCGGGCTGCGCAAGGCTGGCCTAAACTTTGATTTTTAGAATTTTTGATTTCAAAAGATTTTGATTTGGTAAAAGATTTTGTGACGTGAAATGAATTTAGAGACAAAAATGTACAAAAAGAAAACAAGAGAAAACAAACGCGATTAACAGAAAGAAAGAAGGGGACAGGAAAGATTTAAAGATGCAAAAGGTATGAAATATCAGTAAAGGTGGATAGGGTAAACAGAAGTTATAGTTGGTGAAGTTGCTACAGAGGTTGCCGGAAAATCGGTAACGTCTGATAAGTTAATGGGTGTTTAATCCGAAATGGGACATTATGCTGTCTAATTTGCGTTATGTCTCTTGTTAACGGACTATCGACCAGCTTGGACGAGTAGAAGTTTTGAGAGATGTGCCGGACGTAGTCCGCTATCGGGGTTATGTCGTTACAACGTGAGTATAGGCCTCTGAATTTGATATGAGGCGCATAAAGTGTTCGAACACTTTCAGTTTATTCATTGTCGTGGCTGGTATGCTGCACCACACCGGCACCGCGTATGTGATGGACGGCCTGACCACCATTGTGTACAACAATTTCTTATTATGTCTACTGAGTCTGCTAGCCCTGACGATGACGACAGGGAGTAGACCGTCCGTATTGTCTCATTAATGTGCGTATTAAACGTCAGTCTTTGGTCAAATCTCACCCCAAAGTACTTCACGCATCTCCTAGTCCTATGCAGTCGTCTTGGTTCACGTATATTCGAAAATAATTTCCAGTTATAGGCTTTTTGTGTAGTTTGCCTGTATTTTCTTCATTTTCTAGCTATCGTAGAACTCGGACTATCGAAGTCGGAGGCACTATTACTGCACCCAGTATATATAGCAACTTTATGTGTATAAAAAAATATTTTGACTAAATTATATAATAATATAAATAAATAAACACCACAGAAATTAGACAACCCCCAATTTCAGAAGCCAGAGGCTTGGCCGAAGGGGGTTACATATTGAAAAAACGCGGACATACAACCATTTCCTCAGAGAGTACTGGAGCCGGGATTCGAATCCGGTGGCGAGATACCCGTGTGATTAGTCGCGAGTGCCACCTCGCACCTTAACCAATGCGGCTATCGACCAGAAATTACTTCCATATATTCTCGATCGTAGTTAATTCGGAATTCCTCATTCAATTTATAGTGCCAATGGGTCTATTTTGAAGTCAGCCAATCAACCACAACACGAAGCGTCATGGTAGGTGAAGGGCTGGATAGGTTAGTTGCGGTATGGTGAGGCGGCAAATAGATACAACAAATAAAACTTAACACCTTAGCAAATTAAAAAAGTTAATACAATTAAAAATTGTAAAATGATAATTGAAACAATTACATCTTAAGACTGATGAAATTAAGCTCACACTAATCTTATTTAGGTAGCTGATACGGGAAAAAGCTGATTGAGAAAACTCGTTCCAGGAGACGCATCCCAAATGATATAATTATTTTGACGTTCAGATTTAAGGTAGGGTTTGTTTTCAATGGGACAATATAGGTAAAAATGAAATTTAGAAACTAAAGATAAATAAACAGAAACGAGGAGGACAGGAAAGAGTCAAAGATGTGAAATTTCGTAGGAACGGTGGGTAGATGCAGACGAAATTATAGTAAGTGGAAAGTTAACTAAACAAGTTGCCGAAAAATGGCCAATGCCTGATACGACTGGGTTTATCTTATTCTGACAATGGCATATTCTTCAATTTGTGTCATATTGTGAGTCAGCGAACTATCATCCAGTGTGAATGATTGGAATTTTTGAGACATTTTCTAGATGTGTTCCGCTATTGTGGTAATATTGTTAAAACGAGCGAAAAGGTTTCTGAGGTAGATGTATCTGCTATAATTTGATATGAGGTGCATAAATTTATGCTCCAAGCCTTTAAGTTTTTCATTTTCATAACCGACGTGCTGCGCTACGTTGGTGCTCTGTATGTCATATCTGGTCTGACCACCATGGTTTAAATAAATTTTTTGTTTTGTCGACTAGGTTTGCCACCCCTGACCAGGAGCAGATGTTGACTCCTGGGGTCATATTTTAAAGCTCAATCGATATTTGTCGCATGCGAAATACTAGGAACCCGACTCGTTTAAAAAATTTCGTTTATAGTTCTGAGGTGGTATTTTCGAACACCATCCAAGATTTGCTTTCCGCACACATGAAAATTTCATATGGCAAATGTGGCAACGCTTTTCTGTGCAACCAAATGGACTTGAAACCCATAGAAAACACTAATGTCAGTAATCAGCTGTTATATGTGTTGATTAAATTACAAGACTGAATATTATAATGCACCAGCACTCAGCGGATAAGCGGGTGGGATATATTAGTGCAGACCAGAAAAAGGAAATGGTGGATTTTCTTGGAGCTGATCCGGAATTGTAGAGTGATAAATTTACCACAAATTTCACATTCAAAAATGGCCAAGCTAGTCCATTTAAAGAATCAGGATTTATGACGAAATTACCGAATGTTTTCGCCTCTTACTAGACAATGTCCCCCCACGTTTTCGAGGGTGCTGAATCGATTCCCGGGGTTAAACCAATTTTTCCACCTCGGCAAGCCCCTCAGATTGGCCAAAAGACAACCCTGAAGTCCCCTTTCTGTGAACCCGTTTATTTTCCCCAGTTTTTCGACTAACTGTTGCTCCCTCGAATAGAACAGAAAGTCCCTCGAGGGATTTGACCTCAGCCTCCCCTGCTACCTACCCTTGTAGAGCGGTGGAAAATTGATATTTGTTTTTGTGAGAACAAAATTTAGATTTTATAGGAGGTGTCTCTTTGAGGAAGGTGGTAGGTGACCAGGGTTGTGTAACCACCATCGGGGGATGTTTTCTCCCTTGACCTTCCGGTCCGTACTCTCTCATTAATGTGAGCATTGAATGTTAGTCGTTAGTTCAGTTTAGTTCTTATGTACTTCGCTCACCGTTTTACAGGAATTTTGTTATTCCTGACAGTTATTGGTGAAGCGGTGCATGAAAACTATTGCCCCCGTTTTGTCAGCATTTACCCGAAACTTCCACCGATAGTAATACGCCGTAGCAAGAGGCATGTGTGCTTTGAGAAGCATATTTGCCGCTTGTGCATGCATCACCATATCATTGTCACATTTGGCCAGTTTCATATTCGGGAATTCCGGAAAGACGGACACTTATAAGTCATATAATTATGGAGAATTATGGCACGACCCTTAGATTTTGTGATATGCGTCAGAAAGTTCGAGAACTTTTTCAATATCAATCGGATACAGGATAATATGGAAAAGTTAATGATGCAGGGAATACTCGAAGATGAACATCGAAACCCTAGCAGACAATCATAACGGATGTGATTCGGTGAACTTTTCAAAGAATAAAATAAAAGCAAATGAAATTATAAATGTATATGCCAGAAATTGTTCATTAATATGTTGTGATTGAGCAGAAATGGAATCACATTTACTTCTTATTATAATATTTTATAAAATAAACTTACTTTTTTATTTTCAGTAAAAGCTAAAACATTCAGCATAATTTGGATTTTCTATTATCTATTTATCAGTTTTTATTTTTTTTAAATCTAGAACTCTGCTACCTTTCAAAATTTATCATCCATTTGCAGATATTTTGATAAAGTTAATACATTTTCAAAATATAATAAATTTCCCTTATTATTTAGAGTTACAGCACTCAATGAGTATGTTGAAATTATTATTGACTATCCTAAACTACATTGAGGTTATATAGTGAAGCGGGCCGCCCCTGGGGCCATCCTATTTTAAAAATAAGTCTTAAATTTCTTTTAAATTCAGGGAAATATCACTTTTATAACTACAATTAACCAGAAATTATTTAAACATTACATTCTTAATTTCATTTCCAACTTTACGCAAATATTAATTTTACAACAGAAATTATTTTCTCAATACCAAATGATAGGCGACTTCAGGGGCCGTTACGTTTTAACTTATTGGGGTAGAAAGTTGTACATATGTCAAGTGCCACTTTGAAATAGACTGTGATGGGGCCTATACCCTATCGGCGTGTGCGTCTATCAGAATAATTAATTATCAATTAGATAATTCGATAAGTGGACTGTACAAATAAATAATTATGGGTAAATATGAGTAATAAAAGAGCCAAAAACTTACCCCTGGCTGGTCACTGGCTGGAACCGGTGATTTCTTTCCTACACAAGGGAGAGGGAGGAAGGGATCGTAGGAGTTTTTCGACACTTTAAACTAAACACTATTACGCCAGCAACCCAGTTTAACAAAATCTGTCTATGCACCCGATATCGTGATTTCTGCTTCGCGGCAATTAAAACAATCAAAAAATGAGCACTAAACAAATAACAAAATGCGTGTGTGTGTGAGACGGCCACCGTTTTATTCTTCCCAATATTGCGAACCTTATGCTAATGCGTGCCTTCTATCAACACGTTTCTCTCGCCCTATAACCTTGACCCCGTTTAGCAAGAAAACGCAAAAAAACTGTTTACTTGTAACCACCATATGATGGCGCGTAACCATTATTAGTTATTGGCTTTGAAAAATTATTTTCAAATACACCCCAAAACAAAAAATTTAAAAACTATTGAGAAAACAAACCTAACCCATTCCCAAATTTAAATAATAAACAAAAATCTACATTTACTGATTAGGCAAAGGGCACAACTTAATAACGGGTCGTTTATAAGTGGTGTTCTTAGCTTTTACGAGCGCTACGCGAACCACGCCGTCTTTGCCTGGAAATACCTCTTCATTAACACCTAATGGCCATTGGAGAGGGGGTATGTTTTCTTGTTGTATAAGCACCAGTGTCCCTTTGGTAACGGGACAAGCTGGGGTGTTCCATTTCTGGCGACTTTGTAAACCGCTCAAGTATTCCACTCGCCACCTTTTCCAAAATGATTGCACCATCTGATCAAGTAGTTCTTTACGCGAAAGTAGATTTTGATTTGTTTCTGAAAAATCTCTTGCAGGAAGTAATTTTAATGGGGTCAATGTAAGAAAATGTGCAGGGGTTAGAACCTCTGGTTCAGAGGGGTCACTACTCAACCAACACAGTGGCCTTGAATTTAGTAAAGCTTCAATCTGCGTTAATATGGTTGTAAATTCCTCAAAAGTGAAAATTTGATTACCTACAACTTTATACAAATGCGTTTTTACCGATTTAATGTTGGCCTCCCAAATGCCTCCGAAGTGGGGTGCAGATGGAGGATTGAATTTCCATTCTATCTTGTGTGAACTTAATTCGGCGCCTATAGTATGAATGTATTCACGGGATTTAATTAAATTGTAAATTTGATCAAGTTCAGCTTTTGCCCCCATAAAATTACTGCCACAATCAGATAAAATAGAGCATACAGGTCCGCGTCGTGCTATAAAACGCCGGAAACATCCCAAGAACGTAGCGGTTGACATATCAGAAGCTAACTCTAAGTGTAGCGCTTTCGTTGACAGACAGACAAACAGACATATATACGCCTTTTGACTTTTAATGCCTCTGCGACGCCCTAAAGTAATATAAAATGGACCAGCGTAATCCACGCCACAATTCACAAAATATTTGACTTCATTTACTCTGGAACTGGGTAAATTTGCCATTTGCGGAAATGTGGCTTTAGGTTTAAATTTAAAGCGGCTAATATCCAAAATTGTTGTCGAAGAAGTGATAATAATAAATGCGGTCCGGTGTGTAAGTATAGCCAGTGAAAATGATCAATTAAAATATTAACCAAATGATCCTTTTTAGGTAATAACAATGGATGTTTCATACTATAACTAATTTGTGAGTTTGCTAATCTACCACCTACTCGTATACACCCTCTATCTATAAAAGGATCTAAGTGACGTAATGGTTTGCGACATTGCTGTTTATTTTGTAACAGTTCAAAATCTTTGGCAAAATGTATTTTTTGAACGATTCGTATAAGCATTAATTCGGCTTCCTCTAAATCTGATGCAGTAATAATTGTGTTGATAGGCAATAGTTTGAAAAATCTAAGTACGTACACTGAAATTCTACAGAGTTTCGACCAAGAAGACATCTTCAACATAAGATTACGTAATGGATTACACTCATTGACCACAGCAGGCAGAACTATGGTTATTTTTTCTTCAATAATAGGCGAGTTACTTTCAGCTACAGGCTGAATAGGCCATTTATCCGTTTCTAAGTTAAGCCACGGTGGCCCTCAGAGCCAAGTGGGTTGTTGAACGAAAAGCGCTGGAGTTAGTCCGCGTGAAAGACAGTCGGCTATATTATTTTCGCTTTCTACATGATACCATTTTGCGGAAGGAACAGATTCCTGAATTTTAGCAACCCTATTAGCCACAAATATTTTCCACCTATGTGGAGAACTATTAATCCAATGCAAAACTACTGTGGAGTCTGAAAGTGCGAAAATCTTATTTATTTTAATGCGAGATGAACATGTATCTATAATCGATTTGATTAATTTTGCTAAAAGAACCGCGGCACAAAGTTCAAGTCTAGGTATTGTACAAATTTTCAAAGGTGCAACTTTTGCTGTTGCGCACATTAAGTTGACTCTAATATTATTATCAGGTGTAATTAATTTTATATAAACTATAGCGCCGTATCCTTTTAATGAACTATCTGCGAAACCTATCAGTGTTGCACAAGAATTATTATCAAAGGCCCCTATGCAACGTGGTACTTGAAAATGCGATAAAAGAGGAAGCTCCTCATAAAATTGTGACCATTGTTTTTTAATGTTTATTGGCGGTTCTCCATCCCAGTCAACCTTAGAAATCCACAACTCTTTTATAAGGATTTTTGCAATGAATGTGACCGCTGATAAAAATCCCATTGGGTCCCATATACGCGCTAAAGTTGACAAAATGTTTCTTTTTGTACATATTTTGTTTGGAGTATTTACCGAAAATGAAAATGAGTCTGTTGAAGGATCCCATTGTAAACCTAAAACCTTAAGTAAGCAGTTATTTTCAGGAGGCTCGCTAAATTCTACTGTTGATGAAAAACGAATATTTGTGGGGATATTTTGTAACATGTCCAGTGAATTTGTACTCCACTTAACTAATTCGAAACCACCGGCAGAGAACAACCCCACCATTTGACGATAAAGCTCCATTGCTTGCGATGCCGTTGGCACACTAACTACTAGGTCGTCTATATACAGGTCGGTTTCAACGACTTTAGACGCGAAAGGAAACGTCTCTACTTCATCACTAGCAAGTTGTTGAATCGTCCTTAACGCTGCGAAAGGGGATGATTTTAAACCAAATACTACGGTGGTTAATTCATAAATTGCTAAAGGCTCCTCAGGGCCGAATCTCCATAGGATTCGTTGAAATTTGCGATGTTCTGGACACACCCAAATGTTTCGGTACATTTGGCGAATGTCCGCTATCATTGCAATTTCAAAAAGTCTAAAATTAAGTAAAATTTTAAAAATGTCCGTTTGTAGTTTTGGGCCGGAATATAAAACATCATTCAATGAGCGTGAATTAGACGTTTTCGCGGAGGCATCAAACACAATACGGACAGGCGTACTAACACTATCTTTTAATACTGCAAAATGTGGAATGTAATATGCGCGACTATCAACTTGATAATTTGAAATTGCGGACAATAAAGTCATGTGACCTTGAGCTATATAATCTCCAATAACTTCACTATAATTATTTTTAAAGGACTCATCATTTTTAAACTTATTTTCGAGATAATAAAATCTTTTGCAGGCTATATCAAACGAATTTCCTAACACAGGCGGGTATTCCTTAAATGGAAGCGTTACTGTGAATCTACCGGTTTTGTCGCGAGTAGTGGTGGTTCTAAAAATGTTTTCACATTCAGTGTCCTCCTGATTAATCATAGGGGGCGCAGGCACCTCCTCTACTTCCCAAAATTTATGTAAAATTTGTTCTAAAGAAGGCTCCACAATTGAACAAAATGTTTGCGAATTTTCAAACTGACATGGTACAGTAATGGGTATGTTTCCCATTACAATGTAGCCTAAACTAGTTTGTACTGCCATGGGTAAATTAGGTGGACCAACAACCTTACTAGTGCCTAAAATGTGTAAAAATAAACTGGCTCCAATAATACCGTCAATTTTTGAGGGTTGATAAAATTATTTGTCCGCTAATTGGATATGGTTTAAATAATTAAGAGACTGAACTGGTACATTTGTTGTTGGAAGTCGATCAGTTATTTTATCTATTACTAATGCGTCGATCTGATATTTAGTGTTCGAATCAAATCGAGAACTTAAAACAAAATTTATGTGACCTAAAACTGTTTGAGGACCACCGATTCCACTAACAGAAGAGTGATATTTTTTAAAAGGTAATTTGAGTCGTTGACAACATTTGACAGTGATGAAAATGTGCTTGGCTTCCATTATCTATCAAAAAACGCGCGGGTTTATATTCGCCCGAGGCAGACATTATATTGACAACTGCTGTAGAGAGTAGAGTTGTATAATTATTTTGCGAAATTTCAGTGTTTGAAGTTGAACAAAAGTTGTGCGTGGATAAGTTTCCATTTACATTTTCATTTGACGGGGATTGATTACTACCAGATGTTTCGGGATCATTATTATTATTATTATTGGGACACGATTTGTCGAAATGTAATAATGAATTATGACGAGCACGACAAATATTACAAACGTTTGTCGATTTACAATCGGCTATTCTGTGAATTGAACTTAAACAATTTATGCATAATTTTTTCTGTTTAACTAAACTATACCTGTCATGAGGTGTGAGTCTTAAAAAATCAGAACATTGAAAAATTGAATGTAATTGTTTACAAATAATGCAATTACCTACTGCGCTTTTATAAGGTTTCTTATTTTCTCCACTACCACTATTTGCGAGAAAAGATTGCGGAACAGATTTTGGTTTGTAAGCACCACTACTATTCGTACTAAGCTTTGCGGAACTAATTTGGCTACTTTTTGGAAGGCTATTTAGAGCTTTTCTTTGGTTTTTAATAAAATCTACGATTTCTTTATAAGTTGGAATTTCAGAATGTTTTGACGTTTCAAATAATTTACGTGTCTGACTGTCTAATTTCGAAAGCGCTAAAGAGGCTATAAAAAAATCTGTCAAATCTGGGATATCCACCTGCTTCATGGCATTAACGGAAGTGTCGAATTTCTCTAGAAAATTATTAAGACAAGCTGCGGATTCATGCTGGGCTGTTTTAAACTTCAACATTTGACTAAAATATGTGTCAGCTAGTAAACGCTTATCCTGATATTTACCTACCAACGTTTCCCAAAGAATAACGTAATTTGTAGCAGTCGGTAAAACACCCGCACAGACATCTAAAGCCTTGCCTTTTAAGGCGCCTAATAAATAATGCATTTTACTAGTATTGTCTAAATTTTTATTATTGTGAACAAGACTTTTAAAAGTTTCAAAAAACATCGGCCATCTTTTAGGATCACCAGAAAATTCAGGTATTTCTATTTTTTGCAATCTAGCGACGGCTGGTTGATCAGCCGTTTGCCTATTTTGTGCGACTTGCTGGTTTTCCAATGTTTTGGCTGCTTCTTTTATATGACAATATAGCGTATCTATCATTTCTAGTGGTTGGTAATTTAATACATAATCGGGATTTATATCTAAATTTACGTCATTAATACTATCGATAGTGTTTTTAAACAACGCTAATGTTTCATTCAAAGTATTCATTTGAATTTTAAAATTTGCTAAACTATCAGGTTTTTGTAAATCTTTCGATAAATCATATAGCCGTTGTATTTTATTGAAATAAGTTTCTTTTTTCGCAAGAAGTTTATTAAGTTTTACCTCTAGGTTTTGATCAATTTTTGGTGGCATACTTGAGCAGTTTAATATCACCCAAACTATACAATGAATAATCAAAATATGTGAAATCAAAGTGCTAACAGCAAGAAACAATTAAATAGTTATTAATTGAAAATACTAATTTAAATAATTAATGGATCAAAGTCCAAATAAATTAGTTGTATTGGTGAATACTGAAAACAATCCCTCAATGCGAGAACTGAACGTAAACATAAACAATACTAAAATGTATGCGTGCGTATGAAATTAAACCTCAAAATATCTATGTGTGTTTATGATAAGAAGTGAAAACACGATATCGTGCTAATAGACAGAAAAAACTACTAAAAAACTGCCGGCTATAATCCGGCTCGAAGGACCATATGATGGGGCCTATACCCTATCGGCGTGTGCGTATCAGAATAATTAATTATCAATTAGATAATTCAATAAGTGGACTGTACAAATAAATAATTATGGGTAAATATGAGTAATAAAAGAGCCGAAAACTTACCCCTGACTGGTCACTGGCTGGAGCCGGTGATTTCTTTCCTACACAAGGGAGAGGGAGGAAGGGATCGTAGGAGTTTTTCGACACTTTAAACTAAACACTATTACGCCAGCAACCCAGTTTAACAAAATCTGTCTATGCACCCGATATCGTGATTTCTGCTTCGCGGCAATTAAAACAATCAAAAAATGAGCACTAAACACATAACAAAATGCGTGTGTGTGTGAGACGGCCACCGTTTTATTCTTCCCAATATTGCGAACCTAATGCTAATGCGTGCCTTCTATCAACACGTTTCTCTCGCCCTATAACCTTGACCACGTTTAGCAAGAAAACACAAAAAAAAACTGTTTACTTGTAACTACCATATGATGGCGCGTAACCAGATTGTAACATGGTTATTACTTCTGATCTAAAACTTGGCAGTTTTAAAAACAAGACCAATGCATTAGTAAAACCAGCAAAGCGTCGAGAATGGTGTGTGAAGTGAATAGGGCGACGTTAAGCAAACGTATAAGACGAAGATAGGGCAGGATACCGGAGCCACGTCTCATGTGTCAAATATACAAGCCACGTTCAGGATATCGGGAAATTGCACTGTGATTTTGGAACCGCGTTATTGGAAGGACAGAATAAAAGCAAGGCGATGCTATACTTCGCAGCAGAACTGATAGAGGATGCTTGCCGACGTTTACGAGCCCTCTCAGTTTGCCCAGAAGAATACTCATTCCAGTAAAAGCAAATTTCATCGAGGATGTTTGTCGTCGATTTTCGAACCCTCTGAACTTGCTAAGAGATACTAATTGCAGGACGCTTGTCGACGATCAAATACTCGAGCCCGCTTAGTTCTCTAAAGACATCAATTAATTCTACGAATAAATCCAATCTGGCTACTAGAAGATTTGGGGCTGCTAGAACATAACTTGGCAATTTACACGACAACAATTTCACCAACATAACTATTTAAGTATCAAACCTGTTTACTTCTCTGTGTTATTGACTTTACATTCTGGTTTGAGGGAGGAGATAGGGGAAATTGGCTTATTTGTGGTATCAAAGATATTCATTTAATAATATTTATGCAACAAGTTTTTAGCAATAACTAACAGGCTGCATTTCTGCGGGCATTTGTTTGTCTAGAGGACTCACTGAAATAGGTGCATTTCGAGGGAACCGGACCCAACACATTACTTTTACTCTTAAATCAACTGTTACTGCATTACACTTGACTCGACGCTCCGTATAGTCGTCGGCTCCCCAGATGGTCGGGTGGATCATCGCTGGGAGTTTATTGACAGAGTTCTTAATGCTCTGTAACCACAGTCATTGTCCAGCTAGTTTCATCCGAGTATTTATAAAATATTAGCTTTGTTATTTAACAAGAAAATAGGATACAGCTATATTACAAGCTACTCCGTTATTATTTCAATTCTAAGTTTAGGTGAAATTTCACATAATGAATATTCTGCTAGGAAGACTTACGTTTGCACCATAACAAGTTTATATTCTAGAATTATATATTTTCAGAGTTTATGCAATGACAAGGAACTTTAGCTTCCATTATACTTCAGTTGTGTACTTTCAAAAGCTTGCCGTGTGCCTGGATTCACATTTATGGTTTTACTTGGATATTCTCCAGTCAAACTTTTGTGAAATATTTCTCACCTGCGAATGCCTAGTTTTCTATGATTGTTTAATAACTATCCATCAAATTAATAAAGAGTTCCCTGGCTCTAGTACAAACACCACGGTTGTGGGTTTGCACTCAACTACTTTTCTACCTTGCAGACTACAAACTGTTCAGGCTAACGGTCAGTACTGGGGTCCCCGCACCCCGTATACTTGCTTTTACTTTTAGGGGTATACTTTTCGTCTAGTACTGAACCGGGACGTCTTGTCTGTTTGATTTACATCGATTCACCCTGTTCACGTTGTTGAACAGTCATATACAATTTGGGATTTGCAGTTGTTTATGTAATTAAGGGAGCTTTCCCCCAACATTCTATGATTTCTTACATGAGTGTCTCATTATTACTTCCATTCTCTAATGCACGAACAGGACATGGTTCTTGTCCTCTGTTTTGCAGTAAACTTATTTTATCAGAGCGATTGCTAACACCAAAGTTCCAATTATATTTTAATCGGCTATTTGCCGCATCTTTAATTACACCTACAAATAACACGGCCTACGATTGTATTAACTTAGTACTTGTTATTACATAACCAGCTTTGAAACATGTATAGTATGTCATTACTATAGCGACGTAACCCTTCCTATATAATATTTAGGCAATTGTCTCAAATAATTGGATTGTTTTGATTTCATGTACGGCTATTTGCCGCATCAATTTATATAAAATAACATGTTTTTTTTTTACTACTTTTTGCCATCAATTATTGTATTTTCTTCCACCTTTACCTTTTTCATCACACAAGTAATAAACTAAATAAATGATTTCATTCCAATCAAATAAATTAGAAAACTATAAATATACAGTGCAATCTTGAGTAATAAAACACCACATAAATAACATCTAACATTAACTAGGTTTCTCACATAATGGACAGTGTAAAGTCGAGGCAAGAATTCAAGCGATGCACGTCACGAGTGTTCTCATTAAAGAAATATTAATACTAACATAATTCTTAATCATTAATTACGTTAAAAAGAGTAATTCTTGACACCCAGCTATTAAGCTTTTTTAAGAAATAGGTACAGTTTAATGGGGCTTCATGATTCTTAGCAGTATTGTCTTATTTATAGAATCGATCTGTGACGTGCATCGCTTGAATTCTTGCCTCGACTATATCCAAGCTTACAGTGTATTTAAAATAACAGAGTAATTAATTTTCTTAGGTATATTATCAGACAGAAATAAGTAATGCCAAACTTTATGTCAAAGAACCTGGGGTAATTATAAAGGGTTACTACACACACACATACACACACACACACAACGTAATTAAGGTTCTAACCACATAAAACTAGACGATCACGTAAATGGCCAATTTGTTTATTTATCTTGACATAATATTGAGATAAATAATTTCTGGGTGGGAGTAAATAGATTCTTGATTGCTTCACGATCAAGGATTTTGATATTAATTAACACACCTGGGGAGTGTTATTTCACTGGGTCACGTGACCAGAATTTTATTTATAATTAATTGGGGTGGGCTTCAATTTCTTCAATAGGTTCAACTACCAAGGTAATAAATAACTACCGTTAAAATAAAAGTTGTTCAGTTGATAACACGATGAGTTCAGTTGCTAACTAGTTTCTGAAATTGAGTTAAAAAATTGAAATTTCCAACTTTTTAAATTTCCTGTGAATAATATTACTTAAAGGATTTATTTTTAGAAGTTGTAGGACTATTAAACATACTTATACTACGATTTATTTATTAACGAATAAATAGGTTGACCAGTATTAGATCCGGTTAGTGTACATAAAATTATAAATTCAGTATATTAAAAAGATTTTTAACATACCCAACTAACGGTGTCCAGTACAAAAACTAATTTAAAAAAAAATGTCCATGATTAATAATGCGTCTAATAAACTTATATAAATAAATTATACACAAAATCTAAAGTGACATAATCGGGCGACTCATTCATATACAAAACGAATGGATTTTTGTTCATTTTATTTACTATGCATAGTACATACGTTACTTTATTACACATAAACAAGTGAATACGGGAAACACCGATATGAAATCTCAAGTGGTAAGAGGTAATGTGTTAAGTAACCGCATACAAATAGTAAAAGCTTTAATGACCACAATCAATAATTATGATTTAGAGAAATTTGTTTGTAGATGAAAAATAAAAAAACCTTTTTATAGTTTACTTATTAGACATTAGATAGTTTAAAGCAAATTATTTCCAAAATTAAGTTTTTGCTAAAGTGGATTTTACATATAATATGATGGTGATGATGACGAGGAGGAGGGTGACGGCGACGGTGCTTTTGTACCTTTTGAAACATATTTTATGCGAAAGGTCCTAAACTACTCAAAAGCTGGGGGTGGAGGAAAACTGGATTTTAGAATAAAATAAATTTTCTTTATAAAACATATCTTACATAAAAAAATATTCCATAATTAGACGGATTTGAACATAAACAATGGCAAGAAAGGGAATTTGTAACTTAAAATTAGCTGTACTCGAGTACGTCGAACGAAAGATCAATAATGAAATGTACTATACTACGGACATTAAAATCCTACATTAACAAAACCTAAAAACATGTATTCTTTTCGCAATCACAATGACTATTATAGCTACATAATGAGTTAAAACTTACTTAAAGACAAGGTTACTAAAACAAATTTCGCTAAAAGAAAAATCGGCAGCTACTGGAAGCGGCTGGAACCTCCCCACTCGGTGGATCTTTGAAGCCGAAAAGAGCATTAAATTGTGTGACAAAACGGCACTAAACGTAATCCGATCTCATCCAAAACCTTTTCAGATCTTCTGGGGCACTAAAAAAACCCTTAACTTAATGAATTTACAATCATCTGCGAGTTATTACCTACATTAGCGCTCGTTGAATAATATACTATTAGGACATTCACAACTTTAACATCACTTGAACGACTAAGAAAGTCTAGTTATCCTAAATACTACAGATTTGTAAAGCAACAAACTGAAAATTGATAAAGTCATAATCTATAATAAATTCACCAAGAAGGTACAGAAAGCATGTGATATTGATATTGTTACATCTACCTTTAAAGTTTGTGACAATCCACTAAAAGTTATGCCGAAATCTTATTAACATGACATGACACCAACGTTATCGTATGACAAGCGATGACAATGACAATCGTTAAAATTTGCTCATTGCAATCCGATCGCTCGCGACTGTCTTTGTTAAATGAAACATTAGCATTTCAGTAATTTTACTAGATTTTAGAGGAATATTTGTAGTTTAATTCTTCGATTTGTCTATATATATATTTTAAAACGGCACTAAACGTAATCCGCTCTACTTCTAGAGCAGTGAAGAAACCCTTACACCTGAATTGACACGTGATGTGACGAGTTTCACGACGTAACGGCTACGCGCATGGATCATGTCATGCGAAATGCGATCTATGCTTCATATTTGCCTTGTTTTTAATTTTTTTCACGGAAACCAAATCGAAAGGGTGGAAGTGTGATATATCGTTGAAATTAGAATTTTAACTGCTTTTCAATGGTTCCATTGCAAATTGAAAGTAATTATAAAATAAACAACTTGTTGCGTCAAAATGGCAGTAAACGTAATCCGATCCCAGCCAAAACCTTTTTAGGTCTTCTGGGGCACTAAAGAAACGCACATGCAAAGTTTCATCCAAATCCGTTCAGTGGTTTCGGCGCTATCGTGCTAACACACATACACACATACACACACACACAGACATTTTTCAAAAACCACTTTTTTGGGTTCCTAGGACCTCAAACCGTAAAGATTTGATGTTATCTCAATTTTCGATTTTGAACCAATTTTAGTAACCTCTCACAATTTTATTGTGGAGAGGTTAACAATAAACGGCATCTCAAATAGCATTTGCAAAAGGTAGATAAGGGTTGATACCTTCTCAAATAAATTAAGAAATCGCGAACACAAATGTTGGGCTTTTAATGTTACTATTATACCCTGGTAAAAGCCGAAAATGATTTAATTCCATTGTCTATACCCGAAGATATAAATGTTGCCACTTAGTAGTCTGCTAAAAAAAACTCACACGACATACGTGAAGCTGAATGGAATCGTCTTTAAAATTGATATTTTAATAAGCAATCCTCTAGTTCATTAAGATCTGCACTACGCACTTAAGAGTGTTTCTTTGTCCAAAAAAACATAATTTTTCAAAAGTAAAATTTACTATACATTGGTAAAAACCATAGTATTACTGATCGACAACATAAAAGCATAACAAAACTTAATGTAACGTGGTACAATTCACTACTCTTACACGTTAATCACTATAGTGGTGCCAAAAAGCGTACATAGTAGGGCAAAAAATCAGCGACATTCTCATCAAAGGATTTAACTGTTATTTAATACTGATGCGAAACCTCGTTCTATCATAGGAATATATTAAATTTTATCCGTTATTACCTCCTATCATAAATGAAAACAACGACTAGGACATTCTGTGTAATTGCCATAGTCGACCAAATAGGTTGAATGTATAAACGTGTCGCATTTATACCTAATAATTTGTTGACTGCCATGAAATAGGCTTTTATTCAGTGGCAACACGCATATATATATTTACATAGGTATGTATAAAATAATTGGTTATTTTCAACATTCAACATTTTTTTTACTATATAGAAAATTCATAATATTTTAATTTAGGACATATGGTAACTTATGCATAATTAACACAATCTGCGGGATCTAGACTTTTAGACCCCGTAACGTCAATAATATAACTTTCGATTGTAGTGGATCAGCCCAACTTAGGGCAAACAAATACACCACTTCTCCGATAATACACAACTTAATGTGGTCAATAAATACCATATTAACAAATTATCAAAAATTAATGCATTCATCAACAGACGCTAACAGATTTCTTATATTGACATATCTATCACGCCAACTCGACTTCTAAATTCTAAAATCGCACATACACCTCCCATTGAAGCTTTCAGTCCATATATTACGTTTACTGACTGGACAATAGACATAATTTTATAATTGGAAGGGAGTACACGTTCCCAGACTTCTTAGTTTTTACTGATACAGCACGGACACGGTTATCTTTTTCAGGAAATGTTTCAACAACTCTAGCCAAACACCACTAAGAAGGCGGTATGTTATTTTCCTTAATCAAAACTAGATCTCCTAACTTAATATTCGTCTGCTCATAAAGCCACTTAGTTATTTTTTGTAAGGAAGTTAAATATTCATTATTCCAGCGTATCCAAAAATATTGTTCAATTGAGTAACTTGTTCCCAAGCACGTAACCTATTACATTGGGATCATTAGACAAAGATACGAGGGGTTTGGAATTCGCGATTCCTTCGATCTGAACAAGAAATGTGCTCAGCTCTTCATATGATTCATGATTCAAGTTAAATGATGCTTAATCGGCTTTACATCAATTTCCCATATTCCGTCCTAATGAGGTGAATAACTAGGAATGTAATTCTAATCCACTTCTTCTAGTGACATTGAATCTTTCACTACAGAGGCGCTACTTTCAGAATAAAACATTTTAAACAATGAATGTAATTCATGATTTACACCTTTAAATGTAGTGCCATTATCACTATCAACATTAAATACCTTTCCGCGGCGGGAAATAAATGCAGACCCTTAGTCATAATAGATTTGCGTCATTTGCGATTATTTTATTTCTATTGGGCCTGCGTAATCTAATCCCACTGATAAAAATGGTTTGGCAGCAGTAATCTGACATTATTTGACTAGACTAACGAGCGTTATATCTAAAACAAAGATTACATTTATGAATCATAAATCTAACTGCATTAAGCCCGTCAATTATCCAAAACTTTTACCTTAAAGAAGCTAACGTACACTGTGCACCGGCATACAACAATCTTGTTCATGACGAATGATTAATTCGGTTACATGAGCAGAGTATGACAATATAAAAAGATGCCTTTGGGCTTGGGAAATATGAATAGCGTGTTTTAGTCTTCCACCTACTCTTAATATTCTCTCTGTATCGATGAATGGAGACAAAAATGTTAGTTTTGACTTACCAAATTTCTCTCGGGAAATAGCATTACTTAACAACTTTTAATTCGCTTTGAAAATGCACCTGTTGAAGCGTGCGCACTATGACACTTAAAACAGAATTTAATTCTTTGACGGTTAAATTACCATTTCTCTTAATTTCTCGCAAACAATTGAAAGTAAATCTCAGGGAATAGACAATGATGCGTAATAATTTAGGAAACGATGAAATTCTTTTGAGGAATACGTATAAATCGTTAGTCAATCGTTTCAATGTGTATATTAACTGGGTTTGATATAACTTTAGCTTCAGGCAAATTACCATCAACAGTAACGTCACTAATATCCCAACTTCATTCATCTTGTTTTAGAAATTGATGACCATTAAACTGTACAGTCAATTTCTTAATAATTGAGGGTCCGTGCCCCTAGAAACAATATCAGTTGGGTTTTTGTTAGATCTTATGTGATACCAATTGTTGCTTAAGGACAATTCTTGTATTTCTGCCACCCGATTGGCAGCGAACATATTCCACCTACTTGCATCGAATTTAATCCAAGCAACGGTTATCGTGAAGTCAGTCAGTCCAGTAAAAACATTTTTCAACCGTCATATAAAATGACTTAAAAATATCGACTAAATCACGCTAAAAGCAATGCTGCGCATAACTCCAGACGTGGCAATCTGATAGTCTTGATCGGTGCCACCCTAGATTTGGAACAAACCAAATGACTTGAGTAATTATTATCACGATTTCTAGATCGTAGATAAATTGCACAACCGTAGGTAAGGAGCGGTCAGCAAATCCATGAACTTGAAAACTTACAGCACTATTTTGTGACGTTCTCCACAGAAGCACTTACCGTAACATTTACCCTAAATAGCCAAAGTAGAGGCAGCGGCCTGCCAGCTGCAGTGGAGACGGGCTGGGTAAAAAAAGGAAAAATTATAGTACCAAAATTGTGGGCGCCACTTGGTTAACGCCACCGCTACTTCAATATCAGGTGTAACCAAGAAAACCCAGGCAAGTTTGTTCTCAATAAATGGGTTAAGTACTTTATCTATTAACTAAACCGAGAGTCAAAATTTGCTACACAAATGTATAAAGGTTTATTGAAAGTAAAATTTTTCTTTACAAAATGTCCTGTCAAATAATTCAATATAATATTTATATATAATAGTAATATTTCATGAGCACCTGGTAGGTATAAAATAAGATATGACAGTAACTTTAGCGGAAGCTTTACCACACGTGTATACACGCGCAGCGTACAGTAGGATTATTTGTAGTTAAACAAAGGAATAAGATGAATCTACCTAAAGTGAGGTAGCAAAAATTGATATTCATATAAATATATCTAAAGAAAAAAAACACACAAAAACAGTATAAATCGCAGCATATAATTATTGAAAATAACAAGCAAAAAAATATATAGACGGTAATTAGCTCTATCAGTAACATAATAATCCTATAAACAAAGTAGAGAGAGAGAGAGAGAGAGAGAGAGAGAGAGAGAGAGAGAGAGAGAGAGAAAGCTAATATATCATAATAATGTTCAACGTAGTAGGCGAAAAGAGTAATTATAGGCATGCAAATTTATTTGGTGGTAAATATACTAGTATAGCTGGCGGAGATATCTGCAGGTGGCGGCATACATGCGGCACAAATAGAGAAGCAGCAAAATCGTACAGCAAGTAGAGCAAGAAAGACACCAGGCAGCAATGGTCCAAGAACTCGTTGTACTGTACTCACTTTTCTCAATATATAAGGAAAAGGAGGCTCAAAGGAAAAAACCCAAAATACGAAAACCGAGTATAAGCACCACTGTCCGAAGAAAAGATGGAAATCATGCAATCCAAGACCATTATATTTAAAATAACGGGAAATGAGTAGTATAATATTTTCATTATTATTTTAATAAAAAGAATAAACTAATTCAGAGTTATAGCGAAGCAACAGGCAAAAGTAACTGTAACGTATGTAACTTAATTCAACTGCAAACATTTAATTTCCTCATTAGGGGAATCTCTCCACAAAATTCTTTGTACAAGCTGATATCTCTCCTTAACTTTAATCATTCGATACATCATTGTAATATCCGTTATAATCGCAAATTCATAACTGTGGAAGCGGACCAAAACAGAGAAATAGTCTGGTTGAACTACAGGTCCTACCAGCATATCATTCAATGATACACCTGTGTTTGACAGTGCAGACGCATTGAATACAACCTTAACTTGGTTGTCGTCTTATCCTCACGAACGACTGCATGATGAGGCATATATAATATTCTAATGGCTGAACAAGTTCACGTGAAATAAAAATACGGGCGACTTCGTATGCGTGACCAAGATCAACGAATTATTGGATAAATTTCTCGTACGGTTAAAAAAATTCCACGCTAGTTTTAAACTTCTTTTCTAAGCTTAAAAAATATTTCATCGCGTAAGGGTACGAATCCCCCAAACTAGACAGTTTCTCTTCAATGATATGCAAATCAACTTCATATCTATCTTCCTTATCACTTGACACTGTGTCAAGATATAACTTTTCGCACGCATTCCATCAACAGAAAAGAAATTTTCAGACGATTATTCTTCTAAACGCCAAAAATTTGCAATTATATCGGCAACTTTTTCGTCACATGAAGAATCTGTAATAGCATTAAAGACTGAACTTTCTAATAAGTTCATATTACCACACAAACTATCACCAAATATTCATCCTAAATGAATATTATGCAACAAAGGTATATTAGGTCCTAATCCGATTTTATCTGATTTTAATAAGGAGAATATCAAAACCATCACGGATATTGAATTGATAATCTGCCAATTTAACAAAATTATGCCATCTCAACAATTTATTACTAATACTGACTTTTGGTGGTTCGTTTGTCATAAATTTCATAACACCAAAATTCGTTTTAAAACTGAAATCATGAACTCGAGACTCAACAGTCAATATTGAAACTGTCAAATAGAGGGGTAAAACCACCAACGCTACTGACCATTTGGATTGGATAGCAGTCATTTTTAGTTTTTCCGCAAATTTAGAAGTGATAAAATTACACTACTAACACCATCTAACAATGCACGACATGGATATCTATTGCCATTCGCATCTACAATATTAATCACTGCAGTACATACTAAATTAATCTCTTAAATCTCGACATTAAACTATGCGTCCTTTCCTTACTGGAACCTGATGTGACGTATTTGCTATACGTTTACAGTATTCGCACTAGCATTATTCTCACTAGCATTATTTTCGGCCTGTGAATTTTGTTTGGACTCTTTACCACTGTTTCCAAATCCAGAATACAACATCTTATGATGTTTCTGATTGCACTTACTGCACAAGGAACGTAATTGGAATACATATGCCCTATACTTAGGCAAAGGAAACATAATTCTTTCACTTCAACAAATTTGCGTTTTTCACTAACGGACAATTTGTAAAAAAATTTCACACTTAGAAAGTCTATGTTTATTGTTGCACATCGGACAGTTTGGAATATCACTTGCTACTTCTGCAGCATTACACGCAATAGTTCATTTATCCGATTTAGAACTACTCATTGCGTCATTTTGATGCAATATTTCCCACATTGTTTATTAAAATAATGAATGAATACTGTGGGAAACTCCTCAGCTTTTCGCTGAAACTCAAACCCTTTACGAGTGTTAAAATCTAATATTTGCGACGTAAAAAATATTTAAAAACTATCAAACAAATTTGGCAACTTAACAGCCTGTAGGGAGTTATAATGTTGCGCGAACAAATTTAACATAGTTCTCAACCTACTTCCGGAATTTTTGTTTACTTTAGGTAACTCAAAAATAGCATTTAAATTATTATTAGCTATCAACGTTTTATTGTCAAACCGCTTAACTAGAGCACGCCAAGCATCATCATACTTTACCTCAGAGCATTCAATATTTGCTATTAATAACGTAGCCATCCCCTTTCAGAGCAGCTTTTAAGTAATAAAAATGTCTTACCTTGCTTAATTCGTTATTATCATGAATTAAACCCATAAAAATATTTTTAAAATTAAACCAACTGCTGTAATCTCCTGAAAAAATAGGTAAATTAATTTTCCGAAGAGAAAGATAGCTATTTGATTCGCCTTCAATGGGATTATCCCTCCTGCTATTACCATTATCTCACATTTTTAACCTTCCAAAGTTACGTTTAATAGTTTTTACTAACTCTAAATAGTTATCCTCTACTGAGACACATTCAGCGTTTTATTTGCTTTCATCAATAATTTCCCATTCTATTTGAATTTCCTCAAATTTTGTAAAAGTATCATTAGTCTATCCAAAGTACTTGGTAAGTCAGCAACCTGAGTGCTCGTCTCAATGTCCCCTAACAAATCTTCAATATGTGTAATTCTACCCTTATAATATTTTCTCATATTTAGTAATTCCTCTGGCACTTTAGTAGCCATGACAAACATCAATTATAAATTAGATACGAACAGTTGTACTATAATATATTACCAACACTACTTATTAATTGTTTACAAAAGGTGATTATTAATATAATTGGAAATGATAACGACATAACCCTGACAGCGGACTACGTCCAGCATATCTCTCAAAACTTCTATTCGTTCAAGTTGGGCAATAGTTTGCTAAAACTTGATAAGTCTTGTGGCCAAAGATGTAGGTATATTCTAAAAAAACAATATTGTAAGCAATATTGTTCATGAATTATGAAGCAAACTATAACAATACTTAATAATTAAATCGTCTATACCACTCTATGTTCTAAAACAATTTAATGTCAACATTCAATTTGATATTTATCAAAATAAAACCATCAGCTGGTTACGCAAAAACATGGAATGAACAAAAATAACAGACCTTCTCACCAAACTGGTTACAGGATCATTATGTGCTTACCGACTTTTGAACTCACATTTAGAACAGTTTTCAGGTTTTTACCTGCTTCCTTTTCTTACATGCAAAACTGCATACATCTTGCTTTTTTAACAGCTATTACCACAATGTTTTTGTGCACCACGAAATAATGTTGAATATAGCAATTCTTACAATTTACAATTATCGACGATATTCAGAGGATTCTCTCAATCCAGATCGTTGGGACCAATTTGTGGGATCTAGGCTTTTAGACCCCGTAACGTCAATAATACAACCTTCGATTGTAGTGGACCAGCCCGACTTGGGGCAAATAAATACACTTGTCCGATAATACACAATTTAATGTCGTCAATAAATACGGTACAGATTTACACATACAAACAAATCAAAATGAATTCATTCATCAACAGACGCTGCTTGACATTACATTCTTATATTGACATATCTATCACGCCAACTCGAAGGTTTTAATTTTCTCGAAATATTTGGAATTATTCTATTCTCTAAATTTGGCCGTGGTCGAAACAAACTATTAGCACAGTGCCTATTTGGAATTATGGAATTTACGAAGTTCATAAATCCGCACGTTCTGGCTCTACTGCTTATTGTTTACTTCCAGACTATAATGGCTTCTTAGGCCACAAAGCAAATATTGTTTTTCACTAGGGAGGGTGACTCGATATCAACCCAAAAACTATTCATCACAACTTAATATAAACTGGATTTTAACACAGCTTGCAATATTTTTCTTACTCATTTTTATTTCTTAGTGACCTTTCGCTATGCTTTTCGAGGCATCGGCCATACTCTCATACCGTCGCCTCCTTGCGCATCGCCTCATTTCCCACAGTACCAAAGTAAAATACGCCAACCAATCCGAATCTGAAAAATGCACCAATCAAATTCTTAAGACTACTCACGCGTAATTCAATAAGAAATTCTAACTCCGAACCTTAAAATACGTAAAGATGGTTAGGGTACAAGTTCGGTTTAACTTACATTTTAATAAAATTTCTGTAAATGTAATCACGGTTAAAATGAATCGTTACAATGGTGATGGTGAATGATGTTTTGAATCATCAACGTGAAAATGATAAATGTGAAAAAAGGCTCAATATCACGGAATGAGAACCAATTCATTCTGTTAAGTTGATGTCACGAAAGATTTAAATGGTTTGATAGCAATAACGAATCTTAAATACTTATTAGGCCATATTGTGTTGTAAATTTTATTAAAGATATCATATGAAACGAAAAGATATACCTACCTTTTTTTACTATCCGGACGTTGGTATATACTCCCTCGTTGTCTCGTAGAAAATCGCCTCACTCACTTTGTACCTCGATTCAGAATGAACTGAGTTCAACCTGTACCAATTTCATCTGTCAGCTTGCGAAGTGATAATGTTTGTTTAAACGATGCTCATTTTTCTATTTCTTGTTGGTAATGTTGAAATTACTCTTCTGGATTTACTGGCTTATTCGAAGCACTTTATTTTATATGCAGGTGGGTTAAATTTTTCTTCTTATTTATAATTTTAATACAATATTAGACTATACAATCATACACCGACTTGCATAATCAATGATTTATATTTATTTTGGATTTTTTATTGTTGATTTTACCCTTAATTAAGTATACTTTATATTATTGGATTAAATTCAATAATGTTTTGTTATAACGACTTGACATTTACTTTGTCTTTGTCAAATTTTTCGTTTTGCTCTTTTGTGGTTATATTTTGTTTTCAAATTTGTAGCGTCTTGCTTGGCAGATGCTCAAATTCACACTAAAATTGCTGATTTGTGCCTAAAATCCTCTAAATTTGACGTTTCTAAGCAAATCCGACTGCTTGATATCAAATTTTTATAATTAATTTTTCTTAATTTTTACTTTTTACAGCTATTATTGATTTTTCTGTAAATAAATATTACCAATATGTTCCTTTTTATTTCTGCTGTAATTTGATATACTATTTGTTAGGTTTTAAATCATTTTCTGAACATTAAATTATCCGAGATAAATTTACAAATTTCTTTATAATTAGTTATTTTCTATTTATTTTACCATTTAAATCTTTTTCTACACACTTAATACTAAATGGAATGCAACTTTGCTTTCAATTTCCAATTATAAATTAATAATTATACATGTTTTTAATTTTCAGGTGACACTTCTTGAACGTTGGTATCTCCAGACTTTATTGAAGAACTTACCTAGTTTAAATCTTATCATTAATTGTTTCTCATGATCTTTAGTTTGATCAAAACATGAATTTACATTAAACTAAATTTTTTATAAAAGTTCTGTGTATAGAATGCCAGCTATGGCACCTATACCACCTTTTCAAGGTATTTTAGTCCTTTTCCTATACTTGATTTTGTGATTACACTAGATGTGTTTCATTATTTTGTAAATATTTTAACTATCATTCACTATTTTCATCATTACGTTAGAGTTTTTGTACTTATTTTAAGTTTGGTGTTTTTTTGCAATGGTAGTCGTTCTTACCAATTTTCACAACTTTGTTAATTACATTGTTTATTTTGCACTTAAATTGTTCCTTAGCATACAATTAGTCTCTTTTATCGTTTTAGATTCTCTTTTACTACATGTAGAGACATATAAATTATTAATTTATTAACTTTTTAGGTCAAATTTTGGAGTTTTATCACTATTGGACAGTTTTTCTCCCTTTCCACTAGGATTTTAGAACTCTCTTTTTGAAACGCTGCTGTGCTATTATGTAGAAGTTTATTACAGTTTTATATTGAAAACTTAGTACACGTTGCTGTATGGTTATAGCTTTTTGTATGTACAAATATCTCTTTTTATTATTTTGAAACTTAAACTATTAACAAATATTTAATAATTATTAGCTAAATTAATTCATTTTTTACTTCAACTGCTTTCCCTGATTTATGATGCCACGATCGGGAATCGAACCCGAAACTTTTTTGTGAGAGGCATTTACCATTTACCATTTAAAAATCTTTTTATTCAGTTTTAAGTTCACAATTAATTTTTTCCTTAAATATGTTATTATCTCATTTATTTCAGTATTGTATTTTACAAATATATAATATATCACCCGACGCGTTACATCGTACATAGTATCGAATACGAGGCGGGGGGCCAATTACCAATTACCAATTAAAAATCTTTTATTCATTTTTATATGTACATTATATTTTGTTTAAGTCATTTTTCCCTATCTGATATATTATTATAATCCTGCACTGAGTGCCTTATAATGCTAACCTAGCTAAAATTAGAGTGTACTCTTTATAAGTTAGGGTGGCTGGTGTTACGCCGGGAATTGACTCCTCCTTTCAAAATTCAAGTTATTTATTTTAATTCTCTATTCTCTCAAGTTTTCTAGATTTATACGTTTTTTCTCTGCCATGCAGTTGTAAAATGAAACTGTTTATTTTGTTGAGTGAAATGAAATTTTTTCTTGTTTTCATACAGGAAAGTAATTACAAAAACCTGTTTTAACATTGTGTGTCTTGTCATAAATTAAAAATAATCCTGTTTTGTTAAATTAAAATGAAATAAGCATGAAAGTAAAAGTTTTTCTTAATTAATGTTTATGTACAATGTTTGAAAATAATAATTAATTCTGAATTAAATTAAAGATTTATTCTGATAACTATGTGACAAATTAAAAATAAGGGGAAGGGATGAGAGGTAGGAATGTGTGAGGGATGTGTATGTTGAAAGTTATAAGTAATTGTCCGACGTCAGTCTCGTGTGTCATAAATGGGTAAGTTTTGGTGTAGTAATCGGTGTGCGTGTAAAGTATCGTTATGTCGACGTATGTTGGTCAGATCACGTGTCAATATCGATCGCTGAATTTTGGTTGAGAAAAATTTTTGGGCGGTGTCATCAATGTACTGCCTCATGAGGGGGACGGCAGCCCTCTCATGTAATTCCGATGTGTAACGGTTGGCGTTTAGTAGGAGTCTAAGTATTTTGTTTTGTGTAGTCTGTAGTCTTTTGCACTGTGCGTCTGAAATACAATTCCAGGACGCACAAGCATATGTCATTGTCGGTCTGAAAATTACTTTAAAGAGTGTCAATTTGTTATCAGTCGTGAGTCTACTCCGTCTATTCACCAACGGATACAGTTTATTAAGGGCTGAGTATGTTTTTTGTAACGTTGCAGTTATGTGGGGTCCAAAGCAGAGCCTTGTATCCAAGGTTACCCCCAGATACTTAGCTCTACTTTTTTCCTCCACCTGCTTATCATTGATTTTAATTTTTGTGTAGGCGGGGGGCCGATGTTATGCCATTTGAGACTATTTAAGGATCTATATTGATATAGTTAATATTGCTTTCCTAACCAGTTTAAGCAAAGTTGCAAATTATAAATAACCCATAGGGTTTTTTAATTAATTTTTAATTTTATATGAGTTAATACTTATACATAAATTTGTAGGAAACTGGACCAGTAAAAACCTACTTAAAAATAAACTATTTACAATTAAAATTAATGTTTTTTTTCAGTTGAATTAAATTAATGTTTCTTTTGTCTTAGTCTTTATGTACATATTTACAGTTTGAAGTGAGAGAATGTGTATTTAAATGCTGTCGTAATAATCAAGTTACAAGACTTGCTTTTAGGCCTATTTTCAGTTCTGATCCATTACTATCTCTCATGATAGAGTGGAAGATTCTCATAAATGTATTTATGGGTGTGTTGTATATTATGGAATGCCCTAGTATTTGTCATGATTTTAGTTATATCTGAGTTTTGTACTTTAAATTTAAAAAATTTCTGGGCTGTTTCGTTTATATAGTGCGCTTACCTCTCAACATCAGCCATATTAACCTACAAATAGTCCCATAGCCATTTCTGAATTGTACGGTGCACTTATTCGCTTTGTGCTGAGTTTACTTTTCTGTCTTGTAAATCCATGTTGGTTTTGGGAGCACACTGTTTATTGTAAATATAACTCTACATTCTACAAGCTGCATGTTAATTGCAGATTTTTGATACATTGCTATTAGCATTAGCTAATCCACCACTCAACCAAGCTACATACACATAGTCAATTATACAACGACCATTCCCTACGACATTGCCATCTGCCACAGCTGAGATTCGAACTCAGGAGTGGTACAGCAACTAACCGTGTTGTCTCTCACACAACCTCGTCTAGTCCACTTTTACCAATTCGGTAACACATGAAAACCACCACTAAACGTTCATACCCCAAAAAGTGATTTCAGCTTTATGATTCACTAATTATTTTGCACTAAAAAAGAAAAACAAGATGAACCAATAGAGACCTAACCTAAAATTAAACATTTAACCATGTTCTAGAAAAATGAAACTCGCATTAGACTCGTTATAAACTGGAGATTAAGAGGTTCTTGTATGTACTTAACAAATGTTTACTAGTTATTTGCATTTTTATTTAGCTGAGACACGAATTAATACAGTTATTTGCTTAGAAGCGAGTATATTTTTACAGTTCAGCATTTTTCTAATAGGTGACCTGCAGCAGCAAGTAACATTCGTAAATTATACATATTTATATAAAGTGGACTAAAAAACCTAGAATAATTCATTTTTTTTTAAATTCTAAAAATCATTTAAATTTTTAGCGGTTCCACGCATAATTCATCTTATTTTATCAACATATAGCTCTATAAGGAACTTCCCAAATTGGAATGAAACATATAAAAAGTTTTATAATGTATATTTGTGCAAAAATCAAAAATCTTTTGACGATTTTGATTACAGCAAAACATGTATTTTTAATAAAACTATAAAAATATATATTATTCTGCTTTAAACAATGAAATACAAATAAATGGCTCTAATTTTTTAAAGACTTTATATGGTTACTGGTAATTAGAATTTCAATGTGAATTGTCTGGTCGGGGCAGTTTTTTGTTTTATATGTTCAGTGTACGGCGTAGTATATTAGGTGGTCCGACACACGGCACTTGCCATGTTAATCGACGGCTTCATAAGTGCTTGGTTTCTATTTAATTCAGTAGATGGCCTCCGGAATGTACCCCTGCAATTACCTAGGCATAGTCATGGCCACGGTGTAGTATATCTTAGCATAGGTAGTGGGGGGTCCTTTGATATATGTAGTGTTGCATATACACACAACAAAACGGCAAAACTAAGACAAAAAGAACGAACTAAAAGGCTCTTTAAATATAAATAAAACGAATTTACAGAACATTAACTATTGTATGTATGTAAGCTGTATTTCTAATATTTCTATGCGTAAGTAACCACGAGACTTTATTTGTCATGCAATCTATTGCATTACACACAACTAAACACTTACGAAGCCATTCGTACGGGGCACCTAATATACTACACCGTGGTTCAGTGGTCAAGTTTGAGTTCATAATTTAGTTTTGTAGTTTCGGCGAGGTCGCCGTATTGTTAATTGAATTCTTTAGAAAGTGTTTCTCAAGGGTTCTTTTACTTTATCATCTATAGAGATATAATCGGTGTCGTAAAAAATCTAAATTCTAGATTATGATGAAAATGGACGATTTTATCTGTCAGTCGATCAGTCTGACTGTGTGTGATACTTTTCTCGATGTCGACTCAACGTGGAAATCTGAAATATTAGAAATATTAGACATAAGACAATAGAAGTTTCGACGACAGCAGGTAAAAACTACGCATAAAATCTTCTGTTTATTTTGGAGCACTTGTTTTAATAATATTTACAGCCAGGATGTTGCTAATTCTAAGGTTTCTTCTTAGATTTCTGCGAATCTGTCCGTCTATAAAAGATTCGTCTAATGTGAACTAGGCACCAGTACATTTCGGATCATAAAATCTGTTCTTTTCTATGACATTTATCGGTGTATTCCCTTTTGCCAACATGGCGCCCTTGATATAATTATTTAGTTCCAATGTAAACAGTATAGATCTTATAATATATGATTTGCAGGAAACAACTACTCAGCGGGCAAATACCCCGACCTGCATTGAATTACACCTTACAAATCATTAAAGAATGGTAACCAATATCATTTGTCAGTAGTTGTTTCCTGCAAATCATATATTATAACAGTAGGTTAAGTCCACCTAGGACTGAAAGGTCGCCGCTCTCAGGTACTTGCAGAATCGCAAGTCGCTATACGCCCATAGAGACATCTATGGTGTATAGTAGCAATTGACCATTTGAGAGGTTTCACTTACCTCTCACCACTAGTATAGATCTTGTTTTATTTTAACATACTTCTAAGCAGAGTACCCCATCTTGACAACCGCAAGTCTTGCTAGATATATGAATGGTCGTTGTTACAGTTGCTCATTACCTTATTATTTTTAAGTCGAAATTTTCGGCTTACCTGTGAATTTATTTCCTTTAGTGTGTTGCCCATTTCCCAAATTCGCTTGATTTTTAATAGGATATTCTGCTTTTATGTCTATAGTGGATAACCAACCGATCTTCTAAATTAATATGCAAATTTTGCAAACTTTCATTAGTTTCATTGCAAATATTTTTCATTTTGGATTTAAAAATTTTTGTAATATCTAGTAGAACCTGATTTGCACTACCTAAAGTAGAGGTACAATACTTTATTGAACGTGACTGTACATTAGCCGCTCACTGTACTTTTTACTGTTACCAACTTATTAGAGGCTTTTAGTAAACTTGCAATGTTTGTTTATTAGTTAGTTTGTTTAGGTCAAATTTTGCAATAAAAATTTCGATTAGTTCTAATTGAGCTAGAGCTTTGAAATTTTGCACGTGTATAAGTTTACTGACAATACAATTTAACATTTTCATTTAAGAAAAAAACAAGATGGCAGCTTCGAGATGGCGGACGACTTTACCGTTTATGATCCGATTCGACTCAAAATTGATATCTGGGGGTTTCCGAGATCGTCAGTTACAATTCTTGGCCAAAATTTAGACATTCAAAATGGCGGCGCCAATATGGCGGACGATTTTTGTCATTTATGGTCCAAATCGATCAAAATCGATATCTGGGTGTTTTCGGGTACGTCGATTACGAATTTCTACTCAAAAATTTAGTTCAGGATGGCGACTTCAAGATGGCGGACGACTTTACCGTTTAAGATCTGATTCAACTTAAAATCGATATCTGGGGGTTTTCTATGTCACGGAATTTTTAGTCAAAATTCAGAAATTCAAAATTGCGGCGTCAATATGGCTGACGACTTTTGTCATTTAGATCTAAATCGATCAAAATCGACATCTGGGGGTTTTAGGGGTCGCGAGTTACGAATTCCTAGTAAAAAATTTAGTTCAAGATGGAGAACGACTTTACCGTTTATGATCTGATTCGTCTAAAAATCGATATCTGGGGATTATAACATATCAAAAGATTAAAAAGTAAAAAATTAAATTATATAAAAAAATTTTTTTAAAAAGCTTTTACTTAAATGGTCTAAAATGTAGAAAATAAGCTTTGAGGTAAATCAAACCCATCATTTTGTTACATTATATAATTTTTTAATGATATAAAAGCTTGCCGTGAGCAATCTCCTTTATATAGGAAAATCTCGCGACAACCTTTTATCTCACAAAAAAATTATATAATGTAACAAAATTACTTCAAAGCTTATTTTCTACTTTTTAGACCATTTAAATAAAAGCTTTTAAAGAAAGAAAAATTTATATAATTTTTTCAAAAATATGCAAACATAATATTGCTTCATGCTTGTTAATTTCTTTATGAAACATGTTGCACCGCATATAAATAGTAGGCAGCCTTGTATTCTGCATATACGTAGATACCATCAACACTCAACTTTTTATTCCACATTTTTTTAATGTTTTATAATATGCAATGTAATAGCAGTTGATTAAAAAACGGTAAGCAAAAAATTCTGTCTTCAGACATTTTACTATTTTCTCTTGACTGTAAGACCTTGGCGTTAGAATATATCGTGACGTAGGAATTTAGTTTAAATATATTTAAATAGAACATTCCCATAAACCATTGTTCGCTATTTTTATACACTTAATTGATGTTGAATAAAAAAGCCCACTCCCATATTCAAACAATCTATTGCAAGTTGATTTAGTCATTTAAATCAAGCCAGTTTTTCGACATTTTGAAGGAAACTTATTGTGGTAGTTTAAATATTTTAAACTGATTTAATTTCGTTAGTATTAAGATGAAAATACGATTTTTGCTCACGCTCTTTTATACTCATAGATTTTACTGTATTTTAATTAATGTTAATAAAACTTATTTTAACCCATAAATGTCCCCTGAAATATCATTAATTATTCATTGAGTTTACCTTGAAATTCGATTAAAGTTGTTAACAAAGTCAAAATAGCTCGTATGAATTTCAATTTAATATATATATTTAAGGTAAGATTAGCTCGACTGGCTATTTAAGGTTAAATTTTTTTAAAATTTAAACTTGGGTATGCAGTCGTGTGGCACAAAAATTAAAGAAAACTCTTTATTTCTGTTCAAGCTTTCGAGGCTGGATGTCCGGTGTTGTGTATTGCGTACCTTGTGGCGCATGCGATAAGAAATATATAGGTCAAACCGGTAGACTCCTAAAGGACCGGTTGGTTTCTCATAGAAGCTATATCAGGAATAACAAGAAATCCTGTACTTTAGCAAAACATGCCATTGACAACAATCACGTTGTAGCATATGATGACGTTAGTATTTTGGGCAAAGAAAATAATAGACACAAACGAGAATTTCTCGAAATGACGAATATTTACAAAAAAATAACAACGCGTTAAACTCGAAAAAGGACATAGAAGGGCTTAACATTATTTACACCTTTCTTTTACATCTTGACAATAATAATCAATATAATCCAACAGGTATAGCATCGGATGGGACAGCAGGTACAAGTGCAGGTTAGTTACGTTTATCCTTGAGGAATAAATTTGACAGGTTGGCCATCTTCACAGGAAGTTCCAACTTAACCTTATAATACAAGATGGATCCCTTCAGGATACCATACCTTTTAAAATCTTTTTTAAATTTAATTATTTTAACAATTTTATTTTATCAATTGACATCCATCCATGTTTTAAATAATTTTTAACTTGTAAGTTTGTAAGCTACTATTATTGATAAGTGTTTGTCCATATTTTTGAAAATTGTTTCACATGTACAACTTCTACATAACCTCAAAATCTCGTAAATACTCAAATGTCAACCCTAATTTAAGTGTAATACGATGTCATACTTTGTAGCGTTCCTGATGAAGAGACAATAAAGTCTTGAAAGCTTGAACAGAAATAAAGAGTTTTCTTTAATTTTTGTGCCACACGACTGCATACCCAAATTTAAATTTTAAAAAATTTTAATCTATATATATATATATATGTATGTATGTATGTATGTATGTTATATTAGAAATATACTATGATATATTATATCACCGAGACAGGCTTAACCTTCTCAAACATATCATGTTACAAATTGCGCAACAGCTCTTCTCTAATAACCGCTCACGTTGGCTGAGCTTAATGTTTCTTTCTTGGTAATCCCTTATCATGCTGAATTGCCAATTTAATGTTCTTTGTTCTCTTATGTTATAAATACAACCAACAGACATTTGTACCTTCAGTCATATACTCATTTTCGACCTAATACATTCTAAATTTATTATTGTTCATTATTGTACCTAGAGTCAAGCTTGACTCCCAAGTAAATAAAGTTTTTAAAAAGTGATTTCTACAATCCATTATCTAACATTGGCGCAGTCGTACGGATCTGAAAAACACCCTGTAACCCAGAGGTGGTGGATTTCAATCCTTCAATCAGCAAAGAATCTACGAGAAACAAGAAAAATACAATTTCAAGCAGACAAGCAACGTCTCAACAAGCTCACAAGAAGCATGATATACACATCGAGAAATAATTAGCAAGTAAGAAACATTCCTGGCCCCTGAAAGTCGGTGTCTTCGGCACTTGGAACACGTCGCCGTGGATAGGAACACCTAGTGATACCCCTGACGGTACATCCCAGTGTAGCAACGCTCACGAAACCGCATTCGACCTTCCATCTGGACCCCAGGCATGAAGATAGTAATGTAAGTAATTTAAGAATCATCTCGATTTATTTTCTATTTCAAACTGCACTAAACATTTATATTTTATCATTCGTACATTGCATTCACATTTGCATTAAACCCACGACAGTTCTGCAATCTAATTTAGTTGAATATATTATCTAAATATCGTATTACTTTAGCCGATATTTTATTTTATTTTAACACATAAATATTTTCATTGCAATCAATATATTAATTTGACATATATCAAGCTTAATCTTTATCTTGTAACGTTTTTATTGCAATTTAATACTACTACTACTAATAAAGGTTAACGTATTGTTTATACCATATGACTATAATATCTGAATAAGTGCAAATACCATCGCAAAAATAATTTGTTACATACTTTATACAGAAAAGAATACAATTTCGTTTCTTTTTATTCATTATTATTGCCAGTGGCGTACTCCTGCACCTTTTACAATTAATTTTTATTATTTTTTGTGTGTACCAAATTAATTTTTGTTTGTTTATCTGAAATTTATATACAAATCCTAATAATACAAAATGGCGAACCAACCAAATACTACAGTAAATAATACTACAGCAAATAATACCAATAGTTCAAATAACGCTGATGAAACCCTTACCATCGAACCCTACAGGTTAAGTGAGATTTTCTCAATAGTTCCAGAGTTCGACGGGAACCCCATTTTCTTACAAACTTTTATTTCCGCGTGTGTTTACGCATACGGTATGTCCATAGAAGACCAGCGTATTTTACTCACCCTGCATATTAAAAACAAACTTCGCGGAAAAGCTGCCGAATTAATAAATTCGAGGAACCCTGCCACTTGGGCAGAAATTAAAAGCCTACTTGAGGCCCACTTCGGTGATTCACGCGACTTGACAGCCCTTATACAGGACTTACAACGGATTCACCAACTACCTAATGAAACTGCCCTGACATTCGTATCTCGTTTACAAACACATAATGCCAAAATGCACGCTGCTGTGCAAAAACAGACTTTGACGTTGGAAGAAAAGACAGCCCAATCATCCTTAATTGAAACCATGACTCTAACAACACTACTTACCGGACTAGAACCCAAACTTGGACAAATAATCCGTGCCGGAAATCCCAGCGACATGCTAGAAGCAATTAATAGAATCAAACGCGAACTCCAACTGTCCTACTTCGAGTCACAAAAATTCCCAAAACAAACTATCAACAAAAACCCCATCCAGAATCAACAGAGGCGTCCCAACTCCCAACAATTCTGTAATTTTTGCAAACGTAATGGGCACAATTTTAATGAGTGCCGTACAAGACTACAATTCTCACAACAAAATCAGAACTTTAGACAAAACAATTTTGCCAGTCCTCCACAATTTTCTAGACCGAATTTCCAAAATTCTCCCAACCAGCAATATCAAAGAAATTTCACGCCGCAACAAGATTTTCAACAGAATAGGCCTTCTGTAATAAGACCTAATCCGAACTTTCAGAGATCCCCAAATCAACAAAATTCAAATTTCAATCCTAACTTTAACAGACAAAACCCGCAGAGAACACATCACGTTAATTTTGACAATCATTTCGACTGTCAAAATTATGATACTAATTTTTACAATGAAACTGATAATTTCAGTGACCCGCAATTCCATAACTTCGGAAACTATCAAACTAATTCTAGCCTTGATAATATGGCAAACATGCCACAAATAAATTATGAAGATTACCCCCATTTTCCGCAAAATAACGACGATAACATGCCATACCAAAATGAGAATTATACAGCTAATTCTCAGATGTCGCAGGATTATACTGCTAATCCTCAGGATTTTCCATTAGGCCCGGAGTATTCAATGAATACTCCAACCCAAGAAATAAATTTCGAAGTGGACCAAATGTCCAACCAAATCCAAACGTTAAACCTGAACGACAATTACAACCCCCTACTGAATTTCTCAGACCAGAACTTCGCTTAAATTGGCCTACACACACACTATTGACCGTGAATTCTAGTAATCTTTATTTCATAAATGACATTTCGAACAAATTTAAACTCTTAATTGATACTGGCGCAGGTATTTCGATTTTTAAGCATAAGACAGCGGAAAATTTAAAAAATAGATCTCCAGAAAACGCGATTATACAAGGCATAACCGACGAAAAAATTAAAATTAGCGAATCTGTTCTTATACCATTTAACGCACGCGACCCGCACAGAGTCTATATTCACGACTTGGACATAGACTTTGACGGATTATTAGGTGCCGATTTCATGGAACACTACGAATGTAGAATAGATTTCAAAACCAGGCAACTAATTACAAATTTTAAAACATTGCCCATCTTCAAAGTAACTGACGATTCTCCAACACCCGAAATCAACAAAATCCGACAAAATTATAATTCTAGCCAAAATACTATCCAAATTGACGGTCGCACGGAAAAGGTTTACAAACTAAAATGCAATCTTAGAAACACTGACGCTGTACTGTCAGCGCAGGAAAACGAAAAAGTTCGTTTGCCTAATGCTCTTGTTAGGGTAAACGAAAATGGAGAATTTTTGACAACCGTAATTAATGCAAACGCCATTCCGAAAATTATAAATTTTTCTAATCTAAAACTAGAACCATTACAAAAATTTAAATCGATTTTTAATTTAAATGTTCAAAATTCCGACTCACACATACAGACCGACCGATCATCTGAAATTATTAATCAGTTACGTTTAGATCATCTAAACTACGAGGAAAGTGAACTAATTACACAACTTTGCCTAGACTTTTCTGAAATATTTTACCTGGAAGGAGACAACTTGACTTTCACTAACGAGATTAAACATTCAATCGACACTAACAATTCTAAACCTGTATTTACAAAATCGTATCGCTACCCTCAATGCCATAAACAAGAAGTCAAAACACAAGTTTCTAAAATGCTGGACCAAGGCATAATCAGACCTTCAATTTCTCACTGGTCATCTCCCGTTTGGGTTGTACCCAAAAAACTCGATGCCTCTGGCAAACAAAAATGGCGAGTCGTAGTAGATTACAGGAAATTAAACGAATTGACTATTGACGATAAATACCCTCTCCCAAATATTTCTGACCTTTTAGACCAACTAGGCAAATGCCAATATTTTACCACACTAGACTTAGCTTCCGGATTCCACCAAATAGAAATTGACGCGAAAGACATTCAAAAGACTGCTTTCACAGTCGAAAACGGTCATTTCGAATTCGTTAGAATGCCATTCGGTTTAAAGAATGCTCCATCAACGTTTCAAAGAGTGATGGATAATATCTTGTTAGGAATCCAGAATGAACGCTGCCTTGTTTACATGGACGACATTATCATTTACTCCCCTACTATTCACGATCATATTTCCCGACTGACAGAAGTATTCAAACGCCTAAGGAAAGCTAACCTCAAAATTCAACCCGACAAGTGCGAGTTTCTACGCAAAGAAGTCGCTTATCTAGGACATCTTATAACAAAAGACGGTGTCAAGCCAAATCCCAGTAAAGTAGAAGCCATTTTAAACTTTCCTCATCCCAAAAATCAAAAGGACATTAAATCTTTCTTAAGTTTAGCGGGCTATTATAGACGCTTTATTCCAAATTTCTCTAAGATTTCAAAGCCCCTGACCAAGCTACTACAAAAAGACACTCCCTTTAACTTTGACAATGATTGTATGAATTCGTTCGACAACTTAAAGCAAACATTGACGACGACTCCGATATTAATATATCCTAATTTTGATGAGCCTTTCATCCTAACTACCGACGCGAGCGCATTCGCCATCGGATCGGTACTCTCTCAGGGAAATATAGGCAAAGATCTACCAATTGCATACGCTTCCCGAACTTTATGCGGTGCGGAAACAAAGTATTCCACCATTGAAAGGGAATTATTGGCCATAGTATGGTCGGTAAAACACTTTAGACCATATTTATTCTGTAGAAAGTTCAAACTAGTCACCGACCACCGACCACTTACCTGGTTATTCTCAATAAAAGACCCAGGAAGTAGACTTGCCCGCTGGCGACTTAAACTGGAGGAATACGACTACGAAATCGTTTACAAGCCCGGAAAAATCAATAAAAATGCCGATGCCCTCTCTAGAATCAAAATAAACCATTTTTCCAAATGTTCTAAATTCCATTCCAAAATCTTAGCCGCGAACGAGGACACAGACGATGACGGAAATCCAGACAATGACGATAAAATCACAAACGAACAAATAATTCAAGAATTTAATACTTTCTCCCGACTATACAAGACCAAATCTTTAATTGACTACTCTAAAATTCAAACTTCGAATAAACAACTCCTGGACCGAGAAAACAAACACATCATAACTTTCTTTCAACAAAATAACCTAAGAGATTTTCATCACCAAATTATTGACGACATTTTCGAGGAAAACCCTGAATTTTACGACGACAAAATAAATATTCTCTCTAGTAGATCGGTTAGACATAGGAAATACTATATCATTCCTCTACCCTTTGACCCTGAATCTGTAGTAGAACATTTGTTCTTAGCAATATACAAAAATCAAAATGAATTAGATCTTTCTAATACTTATCATGTCGAAAATAACTTAGACCTCCCCATACTCGAAATTCTGTCATTTATCTTCGCAGAAAAAGACCTAAAGCTCATTATCTGTCAAAACTTAGTACAAATACCTGACGAAGACCAAAGACCGATAATTCTTGACCAAAACCATACCGGCAAAAACAACCTACATCGCGGAATAAACGAGACTATGCGTAGGATCAAAAATAAATACAATTGGCAAGGACTAACCAAAGATGTTGAAAATTTCATAAAAAATTGCGAAATTTGTCAACGGACTAAAGTTTGCCGAAAAAATCTTAACAACCCTCTAGTAATCACTGAAACTCCGAGGACGCCTTTCGAAAGAATTAACATCGACCTATTCGAATTTCCTACACGAAATTACGCTCTAACTATCCGCGACGAACTTACAAAATTCACACAAGCCTATGCTGTACCGGATAAAAGCGCAAAATCTGTGGTAAATACCCTATTGTTATATTTTCAACATTACGGTACCCCACTGAGGATTCACTGTGATTACGGCGGTGAATTCGACAACAACTTACTAAAAGACCTCTGTACCCTCTACGATATAAAATTGACATATTCTAGCGTAGGACATCCCCAATCTAACGGTTCTATAGAACGCTTTCATGCTACCTTAGCCGAAATGATCAGAATTCACAAAACCGAAAACCCAAATGAACATCCTTTTACCATATTGCCGTATGCAGTAATATGCTACAATAATTCGGTTAGTAAAACGCATGGTTTTACGCCATACGAACTGATCTTTGGACACACAGCTAATAGACCACCAGAGACCCTGTACAACCAAAAAGACCTAATAACTAAATATGTTAGGGACTTAAATAATAGGATATCCCACTATTACCAAATTGCACGCAGTCGGACTGAAGCGCAAAAACAAAAAGCTAAAGTCAGATTCGACAGAAATATCCCAGAAAATCGCCCCACGTATAACGTTGGAGACGAAGTATATGTAAAGGAATCCCAAATCAAAAGCAAGTCACAAAATAAATTTAACGGCCCTTTCGAGATCAAAGAAATTTTCCAAAATTCTGCCACTTTGTTAAATCCCGAGACAAATCAAACAAGTAAAGTAAATTTTGATAGAATGAAACCATATACTGAAGATTAAAATTTATTTTCAGGTTTCTACTGCTGTTCGGATCAGCATTTTCTCAATACGAAATACCAATAAACAATACTATCGGTGTTTACTATCACAAAGACACGGACATTGTCATCTCACACACGAAATGGACATTACTCGTACATAAAAATATATCGACCTTTAAGACAGCTCTTGACAGAAACGACAAAATTTTACAGACAATCCTTACTACCCTTGACCCAGCATACAAAAACATGAACGAATTCGCGAGTGAGGTTAAAACGCATTTAAGCCTCCTAGGACAAATCTCAAAATCCATACAAACTAAATTTGACGAAATACATCTCGACACGAAACGCTACAAACGCGGAATCATAAACGGAATTGGTTCAATATTCAAAGCAATTACCGGAAATTTAGACGCAGAAGACGGTAAATACTACTCTGACTGTATCAATAAATTAAACCAAGACGAACGTCAGACAGAAAATTTGATGAAAAATCAAATATCAGTTACAAATTCAGTTATTAAAAATTTTAACACGACAATTCAAAAACTACTAATAGACGAGGAGACATTCAACAAAGATATAAAAGAAATCGAATACGCAATCTTAGACATTACGTATAACGTACGAGCAGTTGAAACAAAATTAAAATTCTTGGAAATTTGTGAACAACTCATGGCGAGCTACCTATTTATAGAGGACAACCTCAACGATATTTTAAATTCGATCACTTTCGCGAGACTCAAAGTAATTCATACGACTATCATTAACCCCCAAGATTTGGTAAACTCATTGCAGGAAATTTCACAAAACCTACAAAAGAACAATTTGCCACTCCCAATTAAACTTTCAAAAATTGCACAGTATTTAGATATTATTGAATTAAAAGCTTTCCAAATGAACTCAGAATTAGTATTTGTATTAGATATACCCCTAGTAGACCCTCAAACGTACTCCGTTTTCCAATTATACCCCATTCCTATCTTAGATAGTAGAACTGGTCTGTATCATATTTTGTCAACTTCTCAAAAATATATCGCGAGAGATGATGATTCTTTGATGTACATACCCATTGCTGACCTCAGAGAATGCAAGCCACTCCATACCAATACTAAATTATGTCCAAATTTGTTTGCATATGCAATTGACAACAACGCCATATGCGAAGCCCGCCTTTTCAAGGATCTACAAACTCTACCAGAAAACTGTCAAACGTCACTATCATCGGCCAAGGATACAACATCCAAAAACTAGACGAAAACGTGTGGATGATCGTCAATACAGAGCCACTAAAGATGACTATCAATTGCCCGAAAGTGACCCCAAAAACCGACACCATCCTCAAAAATTGTATAATTAAATTACAACCAAATTGCTACGCCTTCATAGGTATCACGAAGATCCAAGCCAGCTCAGACGAAACGACAGACGTGAAGAACGACGCTCACCCTATACAAATCCCGTTCGAGTGTTGCAACCAGGTTCCGGACAAAGTTCGAGTGCCCAACCTGAAACCACTAAAACTAAGTGATCTGAACACCGAAGACCTCGATGTCGCCAGACACCAACTAGACCAATATTCAAAAGACTTAGACGACCTAATCAAGGAACCTTTCATCACGAGACACATTTCTTGGTTTACCTATCTTACCATAGTGCTAATTTTCGGACTCTTATTCTTGTATCTATTCTGTAAGTGTAAAGCAAGAAGACGAAGACTAGCCATCAACGTTTCCACAACTCCTCCATCTCCACCAAGGCCTAGTGAACCCCTCAGGACAATCACTAGCCTGTTTCATCAACGAAGACGACCTACCTTAAGAAGAGAAGACAACGAAGCCGAAGACATAGAACTTAACTAAAGACAAACTGTTTTGTGCCTTTTTACTGACTTTTAGTGCTAGACTCTTCAGTGAATTTCATTTCATTTGTTTAATCATTATACTTCATTATTTTTCTATCCTTTGTTAATTTCAATTTTATTAACATTTTTACGTTATTTTCATTTAAACTTATCATACTCATATTTTATGCTTTTATATTAAAGCTATATTTTAACCTTGGGAATATTTTACCCCATTTTAAGACAAACTTATTATGTTTGTATTTTACGCTTTCTTGCTAAAGCTATACTTTAACTCTAACATTTTTATGTTATTTTACTTTATGAATCAAGCTTATTGTGCTTGCATTTCATATTTTAGACACTAAGGTTATACTCTGTATTTTAAACTTTACGACTTAACATTTTTGTACTCTTTATATTTTTCCAAATTGTACCATTACCTTTTATATACATTTTATATTCATTTCAAAAGTTGCTGCATAAAACACCAACTTTTTTTATAAGGGGGAAGCTGTTATATTAGAAATATACTATGATATATAATATCACCGAGACAGGCTTAACCTTCTCAAACATATCATGTTACAAATTGCGCAACAGCTCTTCTCTAATAACCGCTCACGTTGGCTGAGCTTAATGTTTCTTTCTTGGTAATCCCTTATCATGCTGAATTGCCAATTTAATGTTCTTTGTTCTCTTATGTTATAAATACAACCAACAGACATTTGTAACTTCAGTCATATACTCATTTTCGACCTAATACATTCTAAATTTATTATTGTTCATTATTGTACCTAGAGTCAAGCTTGACTCCCAAGTAAATAAAGTTTTTAAAAAGTGATTTCTACAATCCATTATCTAACATGTATGTTTCGCTCTTCGAATATTGATACTAGAAAATTTTAATTTTTGGAGTTAGATATATGAATTAAATTATTTATAAAATGTACAGAATAAATGTTGTCTCTTTTGGAAATAATCTCAAGAGACGTCCACTTCTATTTTTTAAATCTTCTGTATATTTTAGCTAGTCGGGCAGTTTAATATTGCTTGTGACCTTAGTTGGTTTTAAGTTCCTAGGTGAAAAAAAAAACTCTTACATAATACGCAAAAATTATGTTTTATAGAATATTTCACAGAAATCTACAATAAAAATTAAATTAGTCTAACAAAAATGGGAATAAATCGTTAATTAAATACTTACGTTAATTTTAATGTTTCTATCCTAAAACGTAACTTAATCTAAAATAATCGGTCTATTATTAAATTATTAAATCTATATACATTAACACTTAAGATTAAACAAGATTCAGGTATTAAATTAAATATATTCATGGTTTACTGAAAATTAAATTACCAACAAATATTGAAAATCAATCTAAAACACACTGATTTAGAAATATTTGTGTTCTACTGCACTAGACATCTAGTATTACACTACCGAACTAGAAGTTTAGCATTTACAACTATTTTTTAATGTATCCTTCGAATCCTTTGTAGTAGGAGCTTGGCAGGCCTGGAGGTAGGAAAGAAAAAGATCATAAACTAATAATAATTCAGTAATAATAAATTTATATTTTTAATAATAAGGTATCTAATCCTAGTTTATTTATTAAATTTTTCAACTTTATTAACAAAATTAAATCTTTAATTAAATTAAAATTTCATATAATAATTAAAAAATTAAAGTCTAATTAGTACATTAATTATAACTCAAAAAATAAAATAATATTTGTATAACCGCAACTGCTGGCAAAATTTAGTTAATACCTTAAATTATACCTAAATCTAATTTTCATTAATAATTTAAATGTCTTTACTGTGAACATAGATACTAATAAAATTATTTAAATTTTAATTAATTTATACTAAAATTTACATATAAAATTATTTAAATTAATTCAATTATTAAGCTAGAATAAAACTCTAATATTAATTATTTTTCCATATGAATATAATTTTCCTTTCCTCCCGTAAATCTCTGAATGAGGAAAATTTCCAATAAACTAGATATACATTTTATTTCCTTCCTTCTTATTTAAATTTTAATCTATCAAATAATTTAATAAAGTTAGTATTTAGTAAAAATATAATTAATAATTTAATAAAAATATATACTTATTATGTCATTTTCAGTGGTAAATTGATTATTATTGTCAAAAATTTCTCTCGGTAATTGCTCATCCGGCAGAACATCATCAACAAGATTTGCAGATTTAGACAAGAATTTAGAAGTGCTTGGCTGAGAGTATGGCGTTATCAATCGTATAAGTAATGTAGAATTGTTATTAATATTGATATTGGAATAATCGTTTTTCTCAATTATGTATTTTTTAAATATTGTTTTTCATTAACCTCTTTAATAACTACACGTCTTTTCTGCCTTTCCAAAAGGCTTGTAAATTCTCGGCATTCTCGCGGCATTCTAATAAGTTAGAGGTTATAAATATTCTATTAAACACAAAGGAAAACGACGAGATAAGCGTAGTACAATATAATCTTGAGGTAAGTATTTGGATCAAATTATAATTAATTCAAATGTGGTATACTTTCATCAGAAGACCAGCAATAAATAACTTCGATGCACAATCTACCCACGCGTCCACATACAGAAATCAGATACAAAATGTCAAACTCAAACTGTGACCGAAAGTATAATAAAAATAAATATCGTCAGAATTTTTATCAGGAAATGGCGGTAGATTTAAATCTGTGGCTTGGTTCTAAAAGGGCCAATGTCATTATTTTCTTGATTTGAGTTATTTATACCACCGAACTAGATTGGACAATGTCTAGGCTTGCAAAATGAATGTAAAATTTAAATGGCAAGGGCCAAAGACGTTTGTGAAAAATATTTCAGTTAAAATGTTAAAAGGGTCAATGTTTACTTATGCTCTGGACTGAATATATAATTATATACTAAAAGGGCCAATGTGCACAATGGCCGTTTTATTGCTTTATACTTACAGTCAAAGAATGTGCACTTTGGCCGTTTAACATTTTAAACAGTTACAGCTAACCGTCGCGTAGTGCCTGTGTGGGTGGACAATATTGTGTTTTTGTTAGTTTTTAAATGCAAATATTAGACACAAAACATGTCACGTGGGAACAGAATTGCAGACGTGTGTGTTTCTGAAAAAATTGATCATACTGGTAAGTTTTAAATTGATTTTAATATAAAAATATAGAAAAAGCTTGGTTATGTATTTACACGAACCGAACTTTTTGCTTTACTGCATAGGTTTCCTGTGCTTTTGAAATCACATTAATCTAAAAGTATTTTATTAAAAAGTAGGTCCTAAAATTTGGTGCATTTAAGTTTGAAAGTAAAATCTTATTTAGAAATTTTTGCTAAAATGCTCGGTATCTTGACAAAAATTTATAAAAATGTGCACGTTATATTCTGATATTAGCTTTAGAAATATTATGTATGTATAATAATAATAGTAATAATAATATTTTTAATTTTGATTTTTGTAAATTTCAGAACCAAATCAGGAATTTAAAGTTACCGTTGCCGATAAATCTCCGTACCAGATATTAGAAATAGGGGAACCTAATGATGAATCTGCCGAATCTGATATTAAAGAAAAAACACGTTTTAAAGGTATTTTAGTACTTCAAATAGTGGTCCTAATTGTAATAATATTAATTTACATTTTTTGTTTTGCATGTTAGAACCAATTCTAGTTACCGATAATACTCCGCAGGAGAGTTTCACTAGAGAATGTAGCTACAAAAATCTTGGACCCGATGCCGAAGAACAAACAGACTATGAAGGTAGTTCTGGTGATTTTGTGCCGAGTAGTGATTGGGACTCTGATTCAAGTTTAGATAGTGAAAATCAAAGAAAAAAGAAGAAAATATTAGTAGGTTAATAATGAGAAAAGGCATGTACCCCCCCCCATATGCCCCATGTATACCCCCCCACTCCTCCCTCCACCCCGAACGTGATTGGTCGATGGGAGGGGATAAGCTCCGCCCACCTAAGCGGATTGGTTGAGTGGAGGGGATAAACCACACCCCTCATAATATGATTGGTCGATTGGTGGGAGGTGAATCTCAACCCACTTATTGTGATTGGTCGAAATAAATCCCACCCATGTATTGTAATTGGTCGATGGAGGGGATAAGCTCCGCCCACATAAGCGGATTGGTTGAGTGGAGGGGATAAGCTCCGCCCACCTAAGCGTATTGGATGAGTGGAGGGGATAAACCACACCCCCTCATATGATTGGTCGATTGGTGGGAGGTGCGCAAAATGGTGGTGATATTATGGTACTCTCTTACAGACAGATATCAACTGTTCTGACCGGAAAACATAACTAGAGAGTTCAAATACCTCCCAATAAAATTATCTTTTAATATATAAATTCCTTAGACACCGACAATATTGCGTACTAATATTCGTGTCTCAAAGGTATTTCAAGAAACTTCTAAATTTCAACTATTCAAGATGAACGAATACAGCAGTGTATTGCCTGAGCTGAAGTTTGACTTATTTAATAATTTACCTCCAGCTCCGCAGAATAAAAACGATTTAGTGATACTAGGAGAAAGAAGACATAAGTTAAATAAATCGAGGAGCAAGTATGTGTCAACGGGGTTATCAAGTGACTTGTGTTATAATCCATGTGTAAAGCTGTGTGGAAATAAAAATGATGCAATAATTTTTGACGAAACGGATTGGAACCATTTTCTCACTTTTCAAGGATATATTACTAATTATGTACATACCAACGATAACATTCAACCAATAAATGCTGAGAATTTTTCCATACAATTTGAGCAATTTTCCAATTCTACAGTTATAAAAATTATAAAGAATAACTCATATGTGTACTTGGGTTATGAATCAATCTGCAAGTTATGGGAAGTGTTACCACTTGTTAAGTATGGCATTGACATGTTAAAAAGACAACAGTTTATAAATTATTTCAAGAATGTCAAGAGAGAACTACAACGTCAAGGAGGAAATATATTTGAAAATGCTCTAAACATTATTCAACACAAGAGTTGCAGTGATGAAAATGCTTATATGCTCATGGAACTTGTTTATATTTATCCAGATTTATTCAAAGCCGAATGTTTAATTTAAGAGATATTAAAATGATTGGTTTTGTAAGTTAATATATGTGTAAGTCATTTACGAATTCCTTTTTATTATTTTATATAGTATATGAAATAATGTATAAAATATGTACAAAATATATAAATAAAAAAACATGTATTACTTAAGACATTTGTTTTATTAAGATAAAGTATATGCAGAGTATTATTATACAATTTGATTTTTCGAAATCCATGAATTATATTTTTTGTCTAATCCAAGCCATTTAACATAGAGTTTGGTCCCCTTTTTTCTTATAATCTTCTCCACAAGATATACATCTGGATATTTTACTTTCTGAAGTTCATGCTCATAAAAACCTCCTTGAATTTCGTCACCATTTTGATCTTCTAATAGAAATGTTCTAGGATTACTTTTGTTAATTTTTCTGATTTGGAAAATTTCGTTCGACCAGTTAGGAGTGTAACCTTTTGAAAAAGCTTCTCGATATTTACTAATTCTTACATAATCATTGACTTTAAATTTTCGTTTCCGTGGATCAATTGTTTTCAGATGACTATAGGCAGTTTGTAATAAATATTTTTCATTTTTCTTTTTAACATTTTTTTGTTTCATTCCAATAGTCCTGTGTTTGGTGCTATTATATTCGGCAACAATATCTGGTAAGATATATAGCCATTTGTAGTTTCCTTGTAAGCTGAACTGCTTCCACATTTTATTTTTTAAAGTTCTATTCACTCTTTCTACAACACTTGCTTTAAGATGTGTGTGAGAACTATAGTGGTTAATTTTCAATTTATCCGTTAATTTTTTAAATTTTTTATTGTAAAATTCTTTACCCATATCGGTCTGTAAATTCTTGGGTGGTGTGCTCATCTGTGACAGGATTTTGTTCATTGCTTCTACAACTGCTTTTCCACTTTTATTTTTGACAGGTTCACACCAAACATATTTTGAAAATACGTTAATAACCACTAAAATATATCTATGGCCTTTGTTTATTTTAGCATACCGATCCATTTCAACAAGATCTGCTTGAATAAGGTCATTAAGGCCTTTAACAATTACTCTCCTTCTTTTAAAATACTTTCTGGCAGGCTTATGAGTTTCGTTGACTATTTCTTGTTTAACGTTAATCATTTTTAGCTATTGGACACTGTAGTACAATTTGGACGTACAGAGTATCTTTATTCTTTGCGTAAAAGGTAAACTTATCTTCCAAATTTACAATTTTCCCCACAAATTCTTCTGCTGTAACTGCAACTGTATTCAAGAAAATTTGGGTACTAGCAGGTAAAATCTCTATATTTTCAATCTTACCAGATATAGGGCATTTGTATTCTGTTGTATTGTTCTCTAATGTATAAAAAAGTACACTTTGAGATTTGTATAAACGGCCTCGAATATTTATAATACATTTGCTATGATGTGAAGAAGGCCCACCAATGTAAAATGGTGATGTTCTTGGGGGTGATGTTAATAGGGGGGATGGGGGAATTGGCGATGAATAAGAAATTACTTCATTCTTTAACATATGCCTTCCAAATTTATTAATTGGCATGGTGACAGTCTCAAAGTCTTATACTGAATGATATATCAATATTTCACGTAAACTATTTATCTTATTATTTTACCCTCCCTCAATTGTTCTATTATTGAGGTTATCTCATTATTATGCCCGGTATTTCCTGCTAATTGTGATGCTATCAATAGTCTTAAACGATCTACAAGTTCATTGTAGTCATCAAAATGCCTATATTCAATCTTCTTATTATTGAATTCCATCGTTTTTAGATTTCCACCTCTCTTATTTTGGCTCCTTGTTTTTATTGCTTGCGTCCTAGGAAATGAACTAGATCTCGATATTTGTGTCGCTGTGGGTAATGCTAATGCTGATTTTTTTGGGATAGTGTTTTTTTTATTGTTTTTTTCTTGAGCCATCGAATGTAAATTAGTAACTCGTGGTTTAATAATATCTATAAATTTAGATGCACGTGACGTCGATAAACCTTTCTCGGGATTGTACCCTAAGTAATGAGCATTGGTCCTTTTAATTATATCGATATATTGATCTAAATCAGTTGCTCGATAACCCGCTGGATGCTTTTTAAACATCAGTTCATACAATCCTGGTGTACCCGTATATTTAAACTCGCCATTAATAATAAAGTCAGCGCCGTCAAAATCAATAGTTGCATCACCAATCGCATATTTTTTGGCAAAAGGGTCGAAGTAAACACCGAAAGTATCATCATATTCATTTTTTACATCTTCGATTTTTCCTTCTATGTATGCTCGCGGTAGAGGTTTCTTAAATTGCTGTAAATATTTTTCATGTTCTGCAGCTGTCGATGTATCTGCTATCGTTGGCTGAGAAGTTTCATCAAATAAACTTTCACTGAACTCGGGCCTTACTTGAGTCGGGTCATACTGAAAAGTTTCGTCTTCCAAATGAACAGGTGTAGAAGTGTGATAATACTCAAGAGGAGTTTGACCAATTGATCGAGTATTAAGACTATCACGGCTTATTTCTTCTTTTAATTCTTTTTTCAAATATGGTTTTTTCGAAGCACTTTCTGTTTTAATAAGAGTTGACACCAAATCTTTAAGAGGTTCAGTTATCGGTTTGTAAGTTTTCTCTAACTGTGATTGTGATTTGTCGATATCTCTTTTCAAACTTCTGTATTTTTGTTTCAGCGCCTCTCTTGTTTTTAAAAGCTGTACTGCCACTCGATTATCCATGATTACTGACTGAGGGGCTCAGTGTTGAAACCTTATATTTGAACGAATTTATCGAATCCCTTCCGATATCTTCCAGAGTTAACAGCGCAATCTTTATCTATTACCACAAACCCGTATTTATCTTTCCAACAAAATGCACAGAGCTCTCTGAAATCTTGAAAACACATATCCACGTTTACATGATCATCATAAATATGTTTCAGATTGGTCATATCTTGAGGGAATATCACAATAAGGTTAGCATTATCTCTACATAGTTGTTTGGGAATGGCGCTGTATGTCTGACATAGGTAAAAATAATCAGTGTTTTTATGACGTCCAAAACAAAAATAGCTTTTAATGATATTTTGATTACAAGAAGCTAAATCATCAAATATTATCACAGAATTCGGTTTTATTTCTTCTGGAGGTATTACTGCATCCCCATCATTATATTCGAAATATCCAATTTCATTTATAGGTTTCATAAGCATTCTCAAGTACTCATATTTCGGTTGATATTATTATTATTAGCCGTTACTCGAGTCCGAGTATAGAAATGTTACAGTCGATAAATTGCGTACAATAAAAAAGAAGTAAAAGGTGTAGTCTATTGTAATTCCCATTCATCTACGGTGCACACGACTATGGCTATAGAGGCCAATTCGGGAGAGCACATGTCGACCGCAATCAGGACAAACATAGACCTGGTTAGGTCTTGGATTCGGCCTTCTTGCAGCAACATTTCCTTGATAGCTGGCCACAACCCCTCGCCATTCGGTTCTGTCCGCTGCAAGTTGTTCCCATTGCTCGTCTGCAATACCGCAGGATTTTAAATTTTCATGGAGAGCGTCTTTGAACCTCTTTCGTTGACCGCCACGCTTTCTTCTACCGCTTAGCAATTCACCATAAAGTGTACATTTAGGAAGGCGGTTATCATGCATACGATGAACGTGACCTGCCCATCTTAGGCGTGCTCTTGAAATAAGCACCTCAATTGGAAGGCTGTTTGCTCTCCTGAGTACTTCCACGTTTGATATGTGATGGAACCAACGGATTTGCATCATACTTCTGAGGTGTCTTTGCTGAAAACGTTCTAATTCTTTCACATGACGACGGTAAGTGACCCAGCTTTCACATCCATATAGCAGTGTTGGAATGACAACTGCTCTGTAGACAGCCATTTTCGTTGACAAAGCAAGGTCGTGGTTGTCAAATACTCTCTCTCTAAGTCCCCAGAATGCTCTAGATGCAGCGTTAATATAGGGACTTAGAATATAAGTAAATATTTTCAAACCGTAACCCATTGGGATGTTCTAATAAACTGAGCATCACATTTGTTTTTCCGCACCCTGAGCTTCCTACCAAAAGTCCTCGTTTCGATTGTCCGCCAAATAAAATGCCGTGCTTTTGAATGGTGCTGGTCTTGGAAACGTCATCATGATCTGCTATCGGTAAAACTGTTTCTTGCTGATGAATCCGCATTTCAGGCAGCTACTAATTAGTACATATATCTAGAAATTATTTTGAAGTGGATTTTCATTACAATGAGAACTACGGTAAACTGACTGGACATCACATCCTGCAGGTATATATACGGCTACTTTACAAAACATGTTTTATTGTTTATGTCAGTTGTATTATAATGGTTCGCAGAAAGTCTTCTCCACCTAGTAGTATTGGAAGTGCTAAGAAGAAAGGACGTGGCCTGCTTAATAAAATCATCGATAAACTTCCAGTGGAGTTACATTTGCCTACTTATAATTATTGTGGACCTGGAACAAAACTTTCAAAGAGGTTACAAGGAGGGGATAAAGGAATTAATCCGTTGGATGAGGCCTGCAAAGAGCACGATATAGCGTATTCTAAATTTCAAGACGTCGAGCGACGAAATCAAGCTGACAGAGAATTAGCTGAAGTCGCATTTAAACGTGTAAAAGCATCCGACTCACGTTTCGGTGAAAAAATCGCCGCATTGGGAGTCGGTGGGGTGATGAAATTAAAGAATAAGTTGGGAATGGGCCTCAAACGCCGAGGAAGTCGTTCCTCAAAGAAGAAAGGTGGAGAAATAAATGTTAAGCTTGGTATAAAGAAAAAATCAAAGTCAAAGAAGCGAAGGAGAAGAATTATAGCTACCCCAAAAACAGGTGGATTTCTCCCATTCCTTTTACCTCTTTTGGGAGCATTAGGAGCTCTCGGAGGAGGTGCAGCCGGCATTGCAAAAGCAGTAAATGACGCTAAATCAAATCGGGAACAGGCCGCTGAACAAAAGAGACATAATTTAGCAATGGAGCAAGCTTCAAAAGGGAAAGGATTATATATAGGTCCTTACAAAAAAGGCTCTGGATTATATTTAAAAACATATCCAAAAAACTCCCAATAAAGCTGCCTCACCGACCACTGACTAATTTAGATCTAATGAAATATTCGAAAATGCTTAAAATTCCTCATTTTCGCGGTGTTTTTATGAGAGATACGCTTCCTAAAATAATAAATAAAAATGAGGCCGGTATAATAAATCTAGATACTGATGATGGTGAGGGAACTCACTGGGTAGCGTACACCAAGAAAAACAAGGAAATAATTTATTTTGACAGTTATGGAAATTTAAGACCTCCAAAAGAATTAATAAAATATTTTTTAAGTGACGGCGGCTTGAATAAAATTAGATATAATTATGATTCTATGCAAAACTATAATTCATATATCTGTGGACATTTATGTCTCTCATTTTTGTATAATCAATATAAACAACAGATTTTTAATGGTGGGAGGTGAACACCACCTGACGTCAACATAGATTATTAATTTATAAGAGAAAATAATTGGATAGCCATCTAAAAGGCAGTTCTCAATGTGTGGTGAAGAGTGTAGATAGGAAAAATCAATTATGCAGACATTTTGCGCATGCATGGAAGACTCTTCAGTTGTAACAAATAATACAGGACTGTATAAGTCATTCGATGAACGTTTACTGTCGTTTAAAAGATGGAATGGCGCTGTGGATCCTGCGGACCTCGCCCTGGCCGGATTCTATTACAGCGGCTGCCATGATGTAGCCAGTTGCTTTTGTTGTGGCGTCGAAGTATATAGATGGGAGGCAAGCGACATACCTATCACTGAACATTTGAAATTTTCAGCAAATTGTTCCTACGCAAAATTAATGAAGAACCTATTGCTGCGAAATATAAAGGAGGGGCACACGTGTATTACAAAAAGCCATACGATTAATTGTAAAAGTGGATTCAAGTGGCTTGTGATAATAAGCTTTCATCTAATAAGCATCTGCCTGTTTATGATACTTAGCATATGTTTTTATAATTAATACAAGAAAATAAATTATACATCTGTAATAATACATTCAAAAAATGCCCGTCTGTATATGGATTTGTCTAAGATGTAAAAGTGTTTTAGAAGAATATAGTGCACCCAAGGATACTAAAATATATACTGTCTGTGCTAATTGTGATGTAAATTGTACAAAGGCGAGTGCTGCCTAATATGTTTGTTTTTTTAAGTAGTTTTCAACCTGATCTATATATGCAATAATCATCTGTATATTTAAGAATGTAACTTAGAATGTGTTTTATAATAAATATCTTTATAATAAGTAATTTGTTTCAATTTATATACCTTTCCTCAAGTTCAGCACTATGTTCTAGTACTGATTATATTATTTATTTTTTAATTTGAGAAATAGTGTTTAAAGTTATGATTAAAAAAAATATTACAATTTGAAATATACTTACTATTTTTCAATGTCAATTTCATTCTACCACTTTTTCAAAGCACAACTTCATAAATTTATTACATTTTTTATGAAGTCAAATTTAACCAGAGTATAAAAATATGTTTCACTATTCGAAACACATTAGGTGTTGAAAATATTTTTTTGTTTATAATTTTTTCAGTCAATTTGTTTCATTTTTTTTATACTTTTTTGTTACTAAAATTGTACCTGTCTGCTTTTAAGCATATTATATTTTTTTGGGACTTAGAAACCTGATATAAAATAAGAAATAAGAGAAAATAGTAATTTTAATATATTTTATTAAAAAAATTATAACATAAAATAAAATACTGGTTAATCATCACCTATAGGTATGTGTTTTATAAATTCCTTGCACTTTCTTATTTCCACGTCCACAACGCCTATCTTGGCCTCCAACCTATCGGCATCTTGGCCGAGGACCTGCTGTCGGTGGCGAACTCGATGCAGATGGGCCATCATCTTCGACTTGCCCAATTTTAAGCTCTGGGCGTACCGGGCGGTATTATTAACTAGGAACTCCCTCGTGTTTTGCTCGTAGCGCTTCTTGCTACGAGCAATTTTATCTTCTTGCTTGACGACGTCGCTTCTAATTAAATTTAACCACCCATCCAATTCAAATTGGAGGAGGGCCTCGTCTTCGGCCCTCCGGTACGCCTCCCTCCGGGACTGCGTCGAAGACGTCGATGGCGCTGGCGTTGCCGCATCCTCCCTCATAGTAATACCAGATGTTGGCACTGCAAAGAAAAAGCAAATTACATACCTAATTTTTAAACCGAAAAAATAAAATGCCGTACCTGGTGGTTGTCGTGGCTCCATTCCAATAGGCCTAATATCCTTAAATGAGCCCTCCAACACCTGGATCCCGGACCCAATCGTTGACGGAGCCGCCTGTCCGTCGAGGTACTTCCCCATTTCCTCCTCGAAAGTAACATCAGAGAAGAATGCTTCCTCTTCTCTGGCGCAGGCGGCGACGTTAGCGTCTCTGACTGCGGACGCAACGTTTACAGCTTCTTCTCTCATGAAGGCGGCGAGGTTGGCGTCTCTAACAGCCGAAGCAACGCTTTTAAAATGAGCCATGATAAACGATGGCTAACGCGATAATTAATAAAACTAAACGAAAAACTAAAATATTTACACTTAAAATAATTACTAGAAAATACTAACTCTAAAAAAATTATTTAAAAGCGAAAACTATTAACGCGGAATCACGATAACAATAAAACTAAACGAAAGAACTAACTAAAATGTACTTACTACTTAACTATAATCGAAAACTGTAAATAAATAGAATAATAAAAAAAATTAAATTAACGAACCGAACTTGAAAAGCGTGTTAATAGGCAGAGCTGTAGATACAGAATGAACTGTAATGCTCGTCAAATATTAAGTAAGGCACAGTCCCCTCTCGTACCAATTGCGGTGGGGCGATTAAACAGCAGTAAGTGCGAGTGAAATAAACTGCATTATATGAAATTGATTAAACTGCATTTTATGAATGTCAGCGAGGTTGGTCACCTATGTGGCGTGATCGTACATTTTCCGGTATTGTATTACGTTGCACGTATACCGACTTGTGATTTAACGTAATGTTCAAGTTATGACTTAAATAATTTAAAATATATATTATTCACTGTAACAAATACCACATTTTATATTCTAAGACAATGTTTTTTGGTAATTTCACTGTTAGTTCCTAATTCCAGGAACCTTCTACAAATTTTTGGCTAAAAATCAATTACATACAATGTCTCATTGCACCTGTGCACAACTAGACCACATTTTTAAATACTCTTGTAAATACGAGAACTTCAGTTACCCAAATTTTTATTTGAAATTTTATATATATGTAAAAATAATGTGGTAGAATATTTCTTGTTAATGTACATGTTAATTACTACAAGCAAACAAACTGTTGTATTTTACATATAATATATTTAATTTAGGCATAATATTTAGACTTTCAATTATTATGCGAGGTGAATTTTTCAAATACTCTCTATAAATGTAGGAATATTATGCGCCCTCAACTAAGCTGGTCGAGCTGAAAAATGTGACCTTGAAAACGTTTTTGGGTGTCAAATTACAGCCAAAATATGACTTGAAGACGCTGTTTGGGTGTCAAATTACAGCCCAAGTCAATATTTTTTTGTAATTCGACCTTGACCGAAATTTTTTGGGTATAAGAATACCGCCGAAACCAAATTATTGTCCAAAAATCTTTGACTTTGTCTGTCAAAATACTCCCGAAATTAAATTTGTTCGTAAATATTTGACCTTGTCTTCATTTTCGGCTGTCAGAATCTGCCGAAACCAAATTTTTGTGTGAATATTTAACCTCGTATTCATTTTTGGGTGCGAAAATACTACCTAAACGAAGTTACTGTTTAAAGCTTTGAACATGACTACATTTTAGGGTGCCAAAATGCTCCCGAAATTAAATTTGTTCGTAAATATTTGACCTTGTCTTCACTTTCGGCTATCAGAATACTACCGAAACCAAATTTTTTTGTCTAAAATCTTGAACTTGTCATGCATTTTCTTTCGGATGATCAAATTACTGTCGCAACGACGTTTTTTGTCTAAAAAATTGATTTTATTTGCATTTTTTCCAGGAGATCAAATTACCACCAAGTTAATTAAGTGGTGGGAGAGGGTGAGGTATATAAAAATGAATGTGAAATCGATTAAAGCATTAATATCAGACTTTTCCTTAAATGCAGTTATTTGGTGTCGAATATAGTTCCTTGTAAAAACTATAATTTACAATGCAGTGCCCCCAGTGTAAAAAACAATTTTCATCAAAAAGCAGTTTGTCACGTCATCGTCGTGAAAGCTGCGCCTATAGAGAAATAAGTGTACATAATGCCCCGAAAAAAATCAAACTAAGCAATTGGAGTAAAAAATGTGATGGAGAGCCCCTAAATGCTGCTGGTCCTTCTGGTGTACAGTTTCATGCTGAAAAATATAATAACGAATTTGAAAATCTACCCGGACCTTCTGACATGCAGAATCATTCAAAATCTCAGGAAATTATTATTCATTGCCCGCAATGCTATGAAAAAATACCTAAAAATAAATTAATGGGCCATTTGAAATGTTCATCTCACAAGAAAGTCATCAATATTGTGGAAGATGGAGTAGAAAAACTTCAGAGCGCATTCAAGAGCCGAATTTCGAGTTACCGTTTTTCTACAAAAAAGCAGCACACAGATATCTCTCTGTTTTTGGAAGAAGTAAAAGTAAAAGTTATCTCAGTTATTGAGAAGTATATTAAAACATTCTTCACCATAAAAATTAATATGGAATTATTTGGATTTTATGTTATTGAGGAGAAAGAATTGTCAGATATTAAATCATTTAACACTAAAAATAAAATTGTGACATATTCATTGGATTTATCAAACTTGTATAACGACTTCAAAGAAGAGATCATAGAGAAAGCATCAACTTTCCAGGAGCGAGCAGGAGCAGGTATGTTTAAAAAATTTGTATTAATCACAGTTTACGTATAATATCCATATTTTCATTTTTTCAAACATATTAAACATCTTTTAGGATGGGCTCTGAAGCACGTTAGTTTTCTGGAAATCAACTTGAACAAATTCAACCCGTTATTCGCATCATCATACATCAAGTTACCTAAATCTATTGAAAATAAGAGAGCTGTTTTGAATATTCAAAATAATGATAACAAGTGTTTTGCTTATGCTGTCAACGCTGCAATCTTCCCAGCGGATGGACCTCCTCATGAAGTGGCATCCTATCCTCATTACACAACATTGCTCAATTTTGAAGGTATTGATTTTCCTGTCAAATTACATGATATTCAGAAATTTGAAATTTTAAATAATATATCTATAAATGTTTTTGGAATAAATAATCAATACGAAAATGGTAAAATGGTTAGCGAAATTGTGGGCCCTCTACATTTCACAAATAAAAAACAAAATACACACGTAAACCTATTGCTAGTTACTGATATTGATGGTAATAGTCATTACATACTTATTAAAGACTTGTCACGATTAGTCTCTAGCCCGAGATCTAAGCATCACGGTAGAAATTATATTTGCGACGGTTGCCTATTGTTTTTTAATTCTCCTGAGAAATTGAATGCTCATGAAAGAAATGACTGTAATCGTTTATGCACTATACTACCAAACCCAGAACCTAAAATCAATAAATGTGGGGAACTAATTGCAGGAAATATCTTGAAATTTGTTAATGTCGAGAAACAGGTACCGGTTCCTTTCGTGATATACGCAGATTTTGAAAGTTTGTTAAAACCAATTCATTACAATGAACCATCTGACAGTAAATCTTTCTCCGTTAAAACTTATCAACACGAGCCGTACTCATTTTGCTTCTACTTAAAGTGTAATTTTGATGATAATCTTTCCAAACTTGAATATTATCGAGGTATTGATGTTGTGGAAGTTTTCGTTAAAAGACTGGATGAGCTTGTCTTACAATTATATCAGAATCACTTAAAAAATATAGTTGAAATGAAACCATTATCTCAGAATCAACAAGATATTTTCAATAATAGCCAAATTTGCCATATATGTGATAAACCTTTTGAGGATGGCGATGAGAAGGTCCGCGATCACTGTCATCTTACTGGCAATTTTCGTGGACCTGCGCATTCGCATTGTAATTTGAATTTTAAGATACCTAAATTTATACCAGTGTTCTTTCATAATTTAACTAATTACGATTCCCATTTATTTATTAAAAAATTAGCTTTAAAGCAAGAAAGTATACAAGTTCTTGCGCAAAATAAAGAAAAATATATTACATTTTCCAAACAAATTCTTGTAGATCAAATCAATGATAGAAAACCGAAAAAAGTTTTCATAAAATTAAGATTTGTCGATTCTTTTCGCTTTTTACCAGCTTCCTTGGATAAACTAAGCCAAATGCTAGAAACACATCAATGCCTCGAAATAAGAAAATTTTATACCGATGACCTGCAATTCAATTTATTAAGACGTAAAGGTGTCTTTCCATATTCTTACGTAGATTCACTGGAAAAATTGGATGGTACCGAATTGCCATCAAAAGACGAGTTTTTTAATATCTTGAGTGGCGAATCAATTTCTCAGGAAGATTATGATCGGGCTTGTAATGTCTGGAATACATTTAATTGTCAAACTCTCGGCGAATATTCGGATATTTATTTAATATCAGATGTGTTGCTTCTTGCCGATGTTTTTGAGAATTTTCGACAGATATGTCTACGGACATACAAATTAGATCCTGCACAATATTTAACAGCGCCATCATTGAGCTGGGATGCTATGTTGCGAAAAACTGGTATCAAGCTTCTAATTGATATTGATATGCTTCACTTCTTTAGGAAAGGGATACGCGGCGGTGTTAGCCAATGCAATAACAGAAAAGCTGTCGCTAATAATTCATTCATTTCCAATTATGATCCATCAAAACCAACGTCATATATATTATATCTAAATTCTACCAACTTATACGGAAGCTCAATGAGTCAGAGTTTGCCAACGGGTGATTTTAGATGGTTGAAAGGCTATGAAATTGAAAATTTTGATTGCACTAATCTCGATAATAATTCTCCAAAAGGTTATATACTGGAAGTAGATTTAGAATACCCACAGCATTTACACGACAAACACAATGATCTACCGTTTTGTCCGGAGACCTTTGTACCCCCGGACTCAAAAAATTCAAAATTAATATTAAATTTACATGATAAACATAAATATATTACCCATTACAGAAATTTGAAACAATGCTTAGAACATGGATTAATACTTAAAAAAATACATAGAGTTATAGAATTCTCACAATCTGCTTGGTTAAAAACATATATAGATTTGAATACTGAACTTAGAAACTCTTGTAAAAATCCGTTCGAGAGAGATCTTTATAAATTTTTAATAAATTCAATATTCGGAAAGACAATGGAAAATGTAGATAATAGGGTTGATGTGAAGTTAGTATCACATTGGAGAAATAGTATAGGTAGTATAGGTGCTGAAGGATTTATTGCAAAGCCCAATTTTAAATCCTGTAGTGTATTTTCAGAAAATTTAGTAGCAATTCAAATGTCACTATTAAAAATATTTTATGATAAACCGCTCTATATAGGCTTCACCATTTTAGATATATCAAAAACTATAATATATGACTTTTTTTATAACTTTATAAAGAAAAACTATGAGGATAAAGCTGTTCTCTGTTACACGGACACCGATTCATTAATTTTACAAATTCACACCGAAAATGTTTACGATGATATTAAAACAAATATAGAACTCTTCGATACATCTAATTTTTCAATTCCAAACGTACACAACATCCCGAAAACGAGGTCAACTCCAGGGAAAATGAAAGACGAATATGCCGGTACTCCGATAGAAAGCTTTTTCGGTACTGGGGCGAAAGCTTACTGTATTAAAACAAATGATAATGTTATGAAAAAAGCCAAAGGGGTATCAAAAAGTGTTATTAAAAATCAGTTGCATTCAGTGGATTATAAACAAATTGTAGAAGACGGCGGTCTCATATACCGAAAAATGTATGTATTTTCTTCACATCTGCATACAATATATACTGAGTTGAGAAATAAAGTTGCGCTTTCCGCACATGATGACAAGCGTTATGTTATACCGGGAAGCACAAAAACTCTTGCTTGGGGACATTACTCTATCCCTAATTTCCTCAATAACGCTAACCATAATACTAATGATGATGCTTTAACGATTCTTTTAAGGGCATTTGATGACATTATTGAACAGGAAAATCATGATACCGACTTTGACTTAAATTTATTGTAAGTTTTTTTGTTTTAGTGCAAAAAATGTTTTGTACTTATTTCAATCTTCAAAAATTTGTTTTTTTTAATACCAGTATCCATTTTTGTTTTACTGTAAAAATGTTTATAATTTTAATATTCAAAAATTAGCTTTTGAAATTATTAACTTAGAATCTGGTGTGAGAAATTTAAGTCAGAAATTTTCAAATCTTCAATTCGATGCAGAGCATGAGGCAGTATATGGAATGGGAAGATTTTACTCTGAAGATGAATGTAATGAACTGGCTAAAAAATATGAAGTGGGCCATGAAGTTTGTCGAAAATTTTTGGAAAAGAGAATATGTGAGGGATGTCTCGTCCAAGAATTAATTAAATTAGGCTTGGGTGAATTTTTGAATCCAAGAAAATAATATTTGGATCCAGAACTTGCAAGCAGAATATTTCAAGAGGAGAACTGAATTATTTAAATATTTTATATTGTATTGTATTCCAAAATTTGCTTTTTATATAAATATCCATTTTGTTTGTAAATGTTACGAAATAACTACACAAAAAGTTTATAATTTCAGTCTGTATTTTAGGAAAGGTCTGATATTAATCAAATAAATTATCAATTTAAAAAATTGTTTTATTTCAAATCCTATGCATTATTGTAATAATAGATATTTTTATTCTTTTTTCAAACACTTCACTGTATAATATATAATTTGGAGAAAATAATGAACGTTCGCAAGTTGAATAGAATTACAGGATGTGAAAGTACAATGAACTGCTGATGTTGCATGTTACATAATACCGGATATAACAGTATAATGAACTGCTAACTTTGCAAGTTGAATAAACTTCTGACATTACGAGTTAAGTAATACCGGATGTCTCAGTACAATGAACTGCTGATGTTGCATGTTACATAATAATACCGGATATAACAATATAATGAACTGCTAACTTTGCAAGTTGAATAAACTTCTGACATTACGAGTTAAGTAATACCGGATGTATCAGTACAATGAACTACTGACATAAGCTGCATAAAATGCCGGATGTGTCAGTATAATGAACTGCTAACTTTATAAGTTGAATGAACCGCTGACATTGTAAGTTAAGTAATACCGGATGTATCAGTACAATGAACTGCTGACATAATCTGAATAAAATGCCGGATGTGTTACAATAAACTTGTAAATTGAATAAATTATGACATACTTAAGTACAATAAACTGCTGACTCCACAAATGTGGTCAAATAGGCATGTCTGAAATAATGTGGGAGGTATGATCGTTCACTATAAATCTGGAATATTAGTAGAACACGTCAGTTAACAGTTTTTTACTTCATCCGAAATAAAGTTAATATCGAAAGATGTGGATGTGCTACGTCAAAGAAGTTGAGATTACGGACTTAGAAAGTGGTGTCCGCCATTTAAGTCAGAAATTTTCAAATCTTCAATTCGATGCAGAGCATGAGGCTGTATATGGAATGGGAAGATTTTACTCTGAAGATGAATGTAATGAACTAGCTAAAAGATATGAAGAGGGCCATGAAGTTTGTCGAAAATTTTTGGAAAAGAGAATTTGCGAGGGATGTCTTGTCCAGGAGCTGATCAAATTGGGGTTAGGTGGATTTTTGCATCGAATAAAACAATATTTGGAGCCGGAACTTGCAAACAGGGTACATCTTCAAGATGATAACTGAATTATTTAAATATTTTATATTGTATTGTGTATTGTATTTTGTGTTATTATTTGCAGATATTAAAAATAAAAAAAAAACAAAATTCTCTTTAGTATTATTTATTACAAAATCAAGAAATAAAATTTTCATACAAATAATAGACATTAGAAAGTGCACACATACATTTATTATTTGAATGGTAAAAACATTTTGGGATCGACTTCTTTAAAGTTGGTCGTTCGTCAAGTTCTAATACAGGTTGGGTGATAAAGTGTCTGATGTAGTTTGCTTTTTCGTTTCCTTTTACATAAACGCAATCTGCCACTGAAGTCAAATCCTGAATAATTTGACCGAACATATGCAATGGTGTAAATCCATCAGCCCATTTGATGCCGTGATGATTTCTTGTTAGCCATGTAACTTGCTTTTCTATCTCTGGTGAGAGTAAGTTAAATGGGTATGGTGGTCTAAAAATATAGTGGCACATTTTTACACCGCCATAGCCTGCGAGCTCTTTAACAATAAATTCGTTGTTTTCTATTTTAAATCCTTGAATGTCCACAACCAGCTTCATAGTTTTAGATTATGCAATTTTTTTAAAACTGTTTTCTTCATGCAATAAAATTCCACTATTTTTCTTAAGTATTTCAGTTTTTTCTGTGTTCCTTCAATAGTCGCACATATTCTGATCTCCTTATCATACTAACTTACTTCTTCGAACTAGTTTTTGTTTATGCCAGCAAAGAGAAACATGTAGTGCGCATGTCAATGTTGACGTACAATTTTAGTTAAAGGGTTATAAGTGAAATGTTTCTCATGTAATATAAGACAATATGCAGTAATATCCGAAGTAGTGGGGATATCCGTCTCAAACTCTATTCTCATGACCACTGACCCCGTTTGTATAACTTCTTTTTGACGTGAACAGTCGATATGCGTTATTGGTGCATAAGCCTTAAATTCTCTTGGATTAAGAATAGGCTGATTTATTTTGTGATGATAGTAAGATTCCTGAAAATTTGCAAACATGTCATAGAGGGTTGCGTATTTATTGCTTTTAAAGTCTAAGTATAAATCGTTATATGGGTATCTTTCAGAATTTAAGAAGACTCTTATGTTTCTAAGTCCACAGTCATCGAATTTGCTCATATCAGTTGTAATTTTCCCTTTTCTATCTTTCTGAAATGCTATTATTACATGTCTAGGAGTTTCTACCTTAGTAGACGTCTTAACAGGCCATGTATGTCTGCTTGACGGAGGTAGAGATGGATATTCAATTAATTCCTAGCTTCTAAATTTTATAGGGAGGTCTACATTACGACTTATAAGTTTATTCAACCTAAGCTGTTCTGACATATTAACAGTGACATGAGGGACCCTCCAAAATAGTTTACTAATAATAATTTTAGGTTTTTCAGCTTCATCGCTACTTGTAATGCTGTCTAGATCATTACTGTTACGTATTAATACTAATTCTTGTCTCATATTAATGACAATTTTTCGAAAATCTTCAAAAAATCCAACTAGTAGTTTTAATGGAATGCAAACATTGAAATTTCCTTTTACATCGGCTATAATTTTTTCACCCACGCCTGTTTTCTTTTTTGGAAACCATCCAGCATTTTGCATGGAAATACTTTCATTTTCATTGTATGATATATAATTCTTTAAAGTTGAAACTAATCCAACATTTCTCGCTCCATCTATTACAATTCCATTCATTTCATATCTAATTTCACGAAACAAAAACGCAATACCATTATTAATAAACTACAGTGCAACAGTCTCAGTTCCATCCTCTTTCATTAATTTTCCTTCGATGTACAAATAACTATTGCACGGTGCAGTATAAGCATCTAAATCTTGAATAGGGATTCTTATTTCATCATTGTAATCCAAAGTTCCGGATATATTGGATTGATATGTATGGAACTGATACTCCGCAACAGAGTTGTCGCTAAAGGGCTGACCAGTAATATTCAGTAAATCCATTATACTAAAACTTCCAATCCAACTGATTTTAAATATTGACGATTTTTTAATGTTAATGGTTCGATATTTTTTTTAATACTGTTGATTTCCTTCTTTCTAGCTCTTTTATAGTATGGCTGATGCTTGTAAACGGATGACGTTGAATTAAATATCAGCACCATTTAATTATTTGATTGATTTTCTAAGATGGAGTCTAACAGTTAAAGTCTCTTTTTGAAAATTAACAAGTTGCCCTGCTTGGTCTACTATTTTGACAGTGATGTTGCTAATAGTTTTAACGCACACTGGGAAATAAATAATATTCAAAGGTGACTCCACTATTTTATACCCAACAGGCACTGTTGGAAAAAACTGATGAATAATATGTACAGGTTGTCCATTAGAAAAAGAACCTACTGCAATGCTGCAATCGACACAGATAGCATTCACTTTAGATATCTTTACGGTATTATCGGAAGTATTGCTATCATTAACCTTTAACTCTCTCTTCTCGAAACCTAATACTGGACCTATCGAATCTTTCACGTTGAAATTAATTCTCGTATTTGCACGTATAGTGACTTTAGAAGTATTAATATCTGTGGTAATTCTGATAACTGCTTCATCATCTTCTTCGTTTATTTTGTTTACTATGAATTTTATAATGTCATCAATTTCATAACATCCCTCAGGAATTTCAGTTATATGTTCATAATTTTCTCCCCATGCAAATTTATTATTACTGTTGTCAATATTTGGAACAATATTATATGTATCAAAATTTACTAATCCAATTTCATAATCTATTTCATCATCTAAATATATTGGTGGATTGAAACTGTAATTTAATACGGAAGATTCTGCACTAAGAGTGAAAGTAAATGACATATTTACACATTAACGGTTTATAATGAAATGATCCTAAGATGCATGCATACGAAGGTTCACCTCCCACCAATCCACCAATCATATGAGGGGGTGTGGTTTATCCCCTCCACTCATCCAATACGCTTAGGTGGGCGGAGCTTATCCCCTCCACTCAACCAATCCGCTTATGTGGGCGGAGCTTATCCCCTCCATCGACCAATTACAATACATGGGTGGGATTTATTTCGACCAATCACAATAAGTGGGTTGAGATTCACCTCCCACCAATCGACCAATCATATTATGAGGGGTGTGGTTTATCCCCTCCACTCAACCAATCCGCTTAGGTGGGCGGAACTTATCCCCTCCCATCGACCAATCACGTTCGGGGTGGAGGGAGGAGTGGGGGTATACATGGGGCATATGGGGGGGGGTACATGCCTTTTCTCATTATTAACCTACTAATATTCCCAAAACTAAAAAGTAATCGGCACAGAACAGCTGAAGAAACCACTGAGGAACAGGTGGAGCTTGATAATGGCGAGATTAGTTTGAATAATGAGCAAAATGCTGTAGTACCAGTAAATAAAAGAAGAGGGAGGAAGAAAACTAAAGAAGGTGAACAAACGAGGAAAAGAAAAAGGGATACAAAAAATTGGGAGGAAAATGTAAGGAAGAGATTGAAAGCCCAAGGTAAGGAGTATTTTACACTTAAAGGCAAAAGGAATCTTGAAAAGAAAGTTAAAGAAGCATGCAATTGTCGACGAAAATGTTTTGAAAAATTTTTACTACAAGAAAGACAGGAACTGTTTAGAGGTTTTTATAACCTCTCCTTAGAAGTACAAAATTAGTTTATTGCTAATTTGATTGAGGAACAAAGCAAAAAGATCGAAAGAAAGAGACCAGATGGAAAAGAAAGTAGAAGAAAATACACCAGGAAATATCAGATGCTGAAAAATGCGGCTAGAATCGAAGTTTGCCAAGTAATGTTTTTAAACACATTTGATTTAACACTAAAAAAAGTTAGGATGATAACAGAAAAAAAGAGATTGTCAGAATCCGGTATTTAAGCAGAAGACCGAAGAGGAAAACATAGTAATCACCCGAAAGTCGAGGATAAGCAAGAAATTAGAAAACACATTAAAATGTTTCCGAGTTACGAAAGTCACTATTCTCGGTCTCACACGAAGAAACAATATCTGTCGCCGGATTTGTCCATTTCAAAGATGTACAGATTGTATGTAGCTTACTGTTTAGAGAAAAACATAACTCCTAGAAATGAGGCGCTTTACCGCCAAATTTTTGTCGAAGAATTCAACTTGTCCTTTCATAACCCAGCAAATGATATATGTGGTACATATGATAAGTACTACCTCTTACTAAAGTCTGCCTCGAGCGAAGAAAAAGAAAGTCTCACAGTGCAAAGAAATGAGCACCTTCAGCTGGCTGATGCAGCATACCAAGAAAAACGGAATGATAAGCTCCTCTGTAAAACAAATCCGAAAATGATCGTTGTTAGTTTTGACCTGCAAAAATGCCTTCCAACTCCTCACCTCACTAGTGGGATATCATTTTACAAAAGAAAATTATGGACGCTTAACCTCACTCTATATGAAACCAGAGAAAATAAAAATTCGGCTATCTGCTATTTATGGAATGAGACCATTGCAAAAAAAGGAGGGCAAGAAATAGCATCATGTTTGTTTTCTTATTTAAAGGCTCTTCCTCGGGATGTAAACGAAATCATTTTTTTAGCGACTGCTGTCCTGGACAAACAAGAAATATCTACTTACCCCTCATGTTTATGACAATCCTAGAAGAATTCAAGAATTCAGGAAGAGAAATGACTATCAATCATAAATTTTTAGTGCCAGGCCATACACATATGGAAGCTGACACGATTCGTGCTTTAACAGAAAAAACTAAGACGACGACCACTGCTAGAGTCGATATTCCTAGAGACTGGATAAATTTAATAAGAATGATTCCTCGAAAACCCCCTATTCTCGTTATTGATATGGGTTTGAACGATTTCTTAAACTTTAAGTCACTTTTAACAACACGTTTTCAGCATAGAAAAATCAATACCAAAGGTGAATCAGTCTTATGGAATAAAATAAGATGGCTACAATATAGACACGATAAGCCAGGTACTATGTTTTATAAATTTTCCTTTGATGGTGACCAAGAGTTCAGCAGTTTAGATCTGTTAAGGAAAAGAACCAGAAATTTACAAAATCCACAACTAACACCAATATCAAAAAAACCACTGGGAATTTCAGAAAATAAGCTAAAACACCTACAAGAACTTCAGCCATATATCGATGAGAATAGTAGAGTATACTATAGCCAATTTATTAGCACATTAACCATCTCGCCTGCCGCAAAAGACACATTAACAAACAAAAAGACAATAATTATGATGATATAGACAATGACAATTAGGTTTATCTTATTTTTGACCTTCTTAGATGTAAGCAAATAAAAGTATTTCATATTTATTTGAGAGTTTTACTTTTATTTAGTTATTTTTTTAAAATCGCTAAAGGGCCAATGTTTCACTTAAAATTTTTTTTCATAAAGGAAAAAGGCCAATGTTACTTTTTTCTTGTAAATTTTGAATATTTTCTTTTTATAATCCAATAATATGATTCGTACTTATGAATCTAATAAGTATTTGCAGTAATTTATAATAAAATTATGAATCTCTTAGCATTATTTGACTTTATATTTTAATCAAAACTTTAAATGCAATTTTCTCAAATTGCTTATTTTTGACATTGGCCCTTTTAGAACCAAGCCACAGAAATATGCTTTATATCATAAGAAGATGTAAGCATCTATACCTGTTTAATAAGTCAAATTATGTAAAAAATATGTAAACATATGTAGTTATTATTTTACGTATACGTTATGTAACAGGATGCATTATTTATGTAACAGTTTTATATAAAATTTTACAGATTCCTAATGTAAAAAATATGTAATATATACATTTAAAGAATTTGTTCAAAATAACTTATTCCTTATATATTATTTATGTATATTTCATATAAACATTTTACGTAAATATGTTCTTTTAACCTTACTTCTCAGAGAGGTAAAGTTACAGGAATCTTACTGGGTTTCAAAATGAACTTCTTGGTAAGGAATACGTAATTTATTAACCCTGTAGGAATAAAAAAGATTGAAAATTTATTTTTAATTAATATTTCGTTTTTTTACAGGTTTTCCTTCACGCCGAATGCTAAACAAAGCTGCAGTCTCCACAATCAATTTAGGAGGCCAAGGTCAGAGAAAAACTAAAGAGACATCCCGTGAAAAAACGATGACAAAGAACAGGAACAAAGAAATAGTAGATTCATTGCTGCAACTACATATTTAAAGAAATTTCAACATTTGCCATTAAAACAGTCCTTCAATGATTTAGCCGGGATATCACCACAACATCCTGAAGTCGTAACTACAATGCCGTCACCTTCCCATATTGAACTTCCTGAGTCTAGTGAGTCAGCTGATACTCACTAAAACAGTACAAGGATTTACTACACAAAAGTATAATCAATTAAGAGCCAGTTCTAGCAAAAAGAATAAAAAATTAAGCAGTATGGCAAAATATTACAAAAATAAGCGTTACAATCAATCATCTAACCAAAGTACCAAGTCCAGAATTGCTAAAAAATTATTAAATATGGTGCTCACGAAAAACCAAGTAGCTATGCTTTCCAAACAAAAAAAGTTGTTCGTTGGACTCAAGAGAAGATCTCTGTAGCGTTTACTCTGCGGTTATAATAAAACATGTATTAAAAGAGTATTAAAAGATGTTTTGCTCGTGTCTTCGGACCCCATCGTCAGATCCAAGTTGTACAAATACATAGACTCTTTTCGATATGGATGCAGCCAGTTTGTATTACATTTGATCAAAAAGTGACCAAAGATATATTGTTAAATATTATTATTGAATTGCTTAATATATCGTTGTGTGGCATGTGTAAGTGACTGGGGAAGTGGAAATGTTGGATTAAGCAAGCTGCAAGTTGATTTAGAAAATCCATTTTTAAAACATCCTAATACTGATAGTAATGTATATATGCAGTTGCTCCACATTTACTGAAACTTATAAGAAATTGGCTACTGGACACAGGTTTATGGAATTGAAAAAGTTACCAAATTCCAATGCATTAATTAACCTTACAAATACAGAGGTTAGTCCCAGTTGGAGAATTCCACAAAAGTATATAGACTGTGAGAAAAGCCAGAGGCAAAATGTAAAAATGTCTGCTCAACTACTTTTGTCTAATGGTGTGGAACACGGTAAAACCCTCGGTATACTTTTCGACGTTGTTGCTACGGGTTTCACGTACATGAACAAATAAATACGTTGGATCTTAATGATCATCAGATATTACGTAACGAAATCACTTGGGCTACTGTAGCGTAGCAGATATCGTAGGCACTGACTTACCCGGAAAATGATGTACGTGCCTACGATAAAATTTCTCTAGCTCAGACTATCTCAGGGCGTTAAGCCCAAGCTTACATAAACTATGATAAATTATTAGTTTACTTACTTAACAAAATTTTCCAAAATGTAGTGGCTGCAGACGAAATAATGACACTTTCTTTAAAAATGAAATGCACTATTTTATTCCATTTACAGATATTGGTTCTCTAGCATGTAACCTGGCGATGTTCAAAGTTGTGGTCAATTTCACGATTAATAAGTTATAACATTCATAAAAATGCCTCGTGTAGCTACACATCGGTTTACAATGTCCTCAAAAATTGTCATAGATTCTGCCACAAAGGTTTGATTTAAAGAACCTCCTTAAATATATGTAAATGCATAAAATCCTTAAATATGTACAAGTTAAAAATGCAAACGTATGAATTTAAATCCAGCCGAACCACTGAAGGTGGTCCCCGGTAAGTAAAAATAATAAAACACAACACACTTATTCAGGGTGGTACGATACCGAGACCGGACGTGGAGGAACTGTAGCCCTACGTAGATGTCTTCGGGACACAAGAAATGGACCCAAGGATGGGGTTGATGGTAGCCTCACCAGCCCTAGAACCTTCCACTGTGTGTGGATGCCCCGTCCGTGGAACTCTCACTGACGTGTGTAGAAGCCCCGTCCGTGGAACCCTAAAGATATCACGATTTAATTCACAAAGTCGGAAATGCACGTGAAGCGTGCTTAATGTGAGTAATTCTGACATAACGTACAAAGGAAGCATAATTTACCTCACTGATGAGGGAACAATCCACCAATACTCCGGGAAGCCACAGTCGGATAAATGGGGTCGAGTCCGCCTTTCAAGTTGGCACGGTATTTCCCAAAGGAGAGCCTGCAAATTTGCGAAACACGTGGGTAGAGAACGGGCAAGATGGCGTGAAGAGGTTAGCTTACCTTGTGTAATTTAATATCCTGCTTCCGCAGATAAAATTTACTCACAACCACAAAATATTCCGCTAAACGGAACAACAGATTTAGGAAATTTTCTTGTGTTGATAGTTCTAAAATCCACCAGGATGCCTTGGATAAAACCGAGGTTGGTAGAATTATCAACTACTACCAAGCCAGCATGCCAACCAACAACCACACCAAAAACAATGGTTGCTTCCGTTTCCTCTGCTGATCACGTGTCGCCCTCCCGTGGAGAATAGCGAAATGTGTTTCGGACGTGTATCAGTTGTTATAATGCGGCCCACAAAACGCTAAAGCGTATGGTGGGTCGCATACACTAGAGGTCCGTAACAACTCCCCCTTTACTCTTACTAGCTTCTCACCAGAGGATGGATAATGGGTGGGGAGACTTAATATGCACGGGGATGGCTAACCCGCCTCCCAAGTTACCATCAGGCATAACAATGAAAATAATGAGACTTAAATGCGCGAGGATGACTAACTCGTCTCCTAAGTTATCATCAGGCATAACAACAAAAATAATGTCGAAAATAAGGAGACTTAAATGCACGGGGATGGCTAACTCGTCTCCCAAGTTACCATCAGGCATAACAACACAAATAAAAAAAATACATAGAGAAAAAAAAAGAGAAGGGAAGAAAAAGAACAAAAAAACGCATAAGGACTTAACAGCTAGGAAGTAGCTCGCCCCAAGGCTACTCCACGAGCAAAACAATGAGGTATGGGAGTGTTCCCCGTCATACCACGACGACCACCCTTGCTCGACAACGAGGTTAGTCTGAAGCCCAGTAGTGCCTGCCCGGGTAATGATAACCAGGCCTAGACCAGGTTACCTCCAAGCAGCACCTCCCAACCTCGAGCCCCTCCAGACGGATACCTTTAAAGGCAGCTGCCAGCAATGTGAGCGCCCCCAACGAGACGGAGTCCCTCAAGACGCAAGCGCCACACAAAACCATTTTTGGGGACTCTTACCCCTCGCAGGTATAACCACGGTGATGGTATTCGTGCATCCCCCATCACAGAGATCCAACCAAAGACACTTCCTCCCGTGAGGCGGAAGGAGGTGAAAACTTACTCAGTGGGTTTCAGCCACCTGAGCAAGACCAATGAACCAGAAAAGCAAATGTTACTACCAAATTAACGACAGAAGTGACCTAAAACATGTTACTGAGACCAACACAAAAAAAAAAAACGAATTCGTCATTGTCTATTCGGATGCCTAAGTACGTCAACGGAACTAACAGACCACAACTAGTTGTCATCGGGAGGGTGTGCTTTCAGATCTTTTATGTGCCACACCGAACGTTTACCGTCAGAACCTTCGAGCTCATAAGTCCATGGTGAGAGAATTTTACTGATCGTGAAAGGACCCACAAATTTAGGCGCTAACTTTGCCGTGAAGTATTTAGAGGCATCAGACTGGGCGTGAGAACGTCTCCAGACCTTTTGCTTCAAAACAAACTTATCGGGTCGGCGTCTTAGGTTATAATGTTTCTTACTGGATTTATGGGCCTTTAATATTCTACTCTGAACATCCTTATAAATCTTAGCGAAGGCAAGCTTACGGTTTTCAGGGTTTACAACTGGATACTCAGACTCAGAAGGTACGTACTTATCACTATTGCCATCTAACGAAATTTCACGTCCAAAATTGACAAAATTAGGCGTTAGGCCTGTAACCTCATGTTTGGACGATCTAATGGCGAAACCTATTTTCGGCAAAAATTGATCCCAAGCCCTGTGATTATCCTTTACATATGCAGATAACATAGTCTTAACAACACGATTTACCCTTTCAGTCAGGTTGCATTGAGGGTGGTAATTTGCGGTGTACGCTATTTCAATGTTGTAGGTTTTCGCAAGATTTTGGAAACGGTTACTCTGAAACTGACGACCATTGTCTACCACTATAGTCTTCGGAGCGCCAAATAAGAGAATTACATTATCCTCTATGACCTGCGATATGCTATTAGCGGGAGCTGACCTCAACGGAAACACCATGGCAAACTTACTAAAATTGTCACACACGACAAGAATAAACTGATAACCTTTGGCCGTTCTGGGTAATGGACCCATCAGATCAGCACTAACTAGTTGCCAAGGTTTTCCAACGGTAGGTGTCTTACTCAACAAATTTCCCATAAGTGACTTCTGTTCGGGTTTAGTACTTATGCAAATCTCACATTGCCTAACAAACTTAGCCACATCGGCCTTTAATTTCGGCCAATAATACCTATTTCCCACTCGAGCCACAGTCTTATGGACACCTGCGTGTCCACAACTCGCATCACAATGCAACGACCTAATTACTTCTAGGCGTTTCTCTTTGGGTAAAACTAGTCTCCAAGTGTCGGCAGGATCTGCTAACTCGGGATAACGCAAACGTACATACTTGTACAACTGGCCATTCTGTATACGCCATAAGGGATAACGCATAGGAGACCGTTCGACTCGCTCCAGCATTCTCGAATGCCATTTATCGGTGGGAGAATCGGCATGGTCCGTTACCGAGAATACGTCGATGGATTCCACCGTTACTGGTACTGAACGAGACAGAAAATCAGGGACGGTATGTTCAGAACCCTTGCGATGAATCAGTTCAAAATCATAAGGTTGCAGACGAAGTGCCCATCTGGCCAATCGACCTTGGGGATCTTTTAGCTGCTGCAACCATAGCAAAGAATGACAATCCGTATGATTTTGAAGTGGAAACCTTCCAGATAGTGACGTAGCTTCTCCACTGCCCAAATTACGGCGATGCATTCTCTTTCGACCGAGCTATATTTGCGCTCCTGGCTAGTCAAAGAACGGGAACAAATAGCAAATTACCTTTTCACCATCATCAAATTGCTGCCTGAGCACGGCACCAACACCGAATGCCGACGAATCTGTCTGCACATAAAAGGTACGCTCAAAATCAGGGCAGGTCAAAATAGGTGCAGTAACCAAACACTCCTTAAGAAGTTTAAAAGATTTCTCACATTCAAGTGACCAGCACCAACTAACATTCTTCTTAGTGAGGTTCGACAAAGGAGCCACTATTGTAGAAAACTGCGGTACAAACCTTCGATACCAAGATGCTGTGCCTATAAATTTACGAATTTCCCTAACGTTTTTCGGAGAAGGTACACTCAAAATCGACTCTACTTTCGCTGGGTCAGGACGTAAACCATACTTATCTACAACATATCCCAAGTACTTAAGCTCAGGACGGCAAAATTGACACTTGTCAAAACTAACTATCAGCCCAACAGAATGCAAGCGATCGAAAACCTTCTGCAACGTTTCTAGGTGAGATTCGAAATCCTTCGACACTACCACAATGTCGTCCAAATAAACCAAAACCGAAGGCTGCAAATCAGCTCCAAGCACGGTGTCAATAAGACGCTGCCAAGTCGCAGACGCATTTGACAACCCAAAAGGCATAACTCGAAGCCTATACAGGCCATTAGGGACAGTGAAAGCGGTATAATCTTTGGAAGATTCAGCAATAGGAACTTGCCAATATGCGCTCTTAATATCTAATGAACTTAAATATTTGGCATCCCTCAACTGACCTAATATGGAGGAAATCAGCGGCAGAGGATAGGCATCCTTTTTCGTAACAGCGTTAAGGCGCCGGTAATCTACACAAAAACGCAGAGTTTGATCCTTTTTCTGCACTAAACATATTGGAGAAGACTGTAACACCCCTTGGCTTAAAACCAGGAAGTGTTTCAATTATGCGAACGGCAGCTCTGGGTTATGGGAAAGCGAGGTCGTGGTTCGATATTTACTCATTTGTTAACTTGCAAAAAAAAATATAAAATAGTGAATATATATATAAACAAAAAAATAGATGTTCAGGGCGCCACCTTAACTTACTATATGAACCATGAGTATTGTGAAAGCTAAGGAAAACAATACTGAGTACCTAAGTTATGTAATAAGCTCACCAATAATATATATCCAGCTAAATGAGTAGAAGAAAGGAAACACACATGTTAATAATAAGTTGACTTTAATATTTGACAATGGGACAGTTGAATAATTTATTTAGCAATAGCAAAAAAAAATTTAGTTAAGTTGAAATTTGAATGATTGATAAAAAAAATATTAATGTATGACAAGGTTTAACAAGTATTATTTAAGAAAATTTTATGTAAAAATATTTATGTGAAAATGTATGAATATTTGAAAAATGTTAAAATTTAATTAAAATGGTACCATTTCTTACAAGTAAAAAAAAATATATGAAAAGTAGAAATTTAAATCAAACAAAATGTTATAAATAATACCACCCAACAGAAGGCCCTGGTGTAACTTTGTTCCAGAATCAGGTATGACTGCAGGGACCCCTCTACAACACGCTGCCTCCACTCTCAAATTGTCTCCACTGCCTACGTGGTCCAAAAAAAATCGACGACTCGGATTCTTTCGCTTATTGACCTCTTGCTTCTTAAAATAATACCATCTGTGTGTGGCCGTTACATCGGAAAGATGATATACCAATAATGATATCACACCAAAGAAAATTGCCTCATATGAGGGATACTGGCAACCCCCAAGTGACCTGTGGGGGCTCAGTATCGATTATAAGCCTAAGCTTATGGCGTGAATAAAAATTATGGCTTGACCAAATTTACTAGTTAGGCTACTGCCCCAAGCCTAAGCACTACCGGCTCCTTCAATGGATCACGCTTAAAAGGCTGCTAAGATGGCTTAGCTCTCTAACGCGGTCTTGCGAATTTAAAAAAACTAATGATCCCTACACGCAGGTCTTAATTACCAACTCAAATCACAGAATTGTGCTCTTGGCAAAATCGAACTATAAGAAGAAGAAGATGAATTTAAAATATCCAAAATTTAACCTTAAAATAGAGAGTGTGCTACTATGTGCTTCTGAAGAAATAAATAAAACAAGTCCATAAGAAACATGCTGTTAAACCAACCAGGAAGAGAAGACGTCGTGTGTTTACTATATTTTGGTGTTAACTCAAAATGAGGTGTCAAGTGCTTTTCAACCTGAACAAGTTATAATTGCAGTGTTAACTGTCTGAAACGGTGCCGCATTATTTTCATTATTATTTACTTATATATTTAACTGCATGTGGAGCATGTTTTTGCAGGAAAGAAAGAATAAAAAAAATATTTATATTTGTTTAATAAATTCCTTTTCAGGAGATTTTTCACTGCAACCAGTAATACATTTATCCACATACTGGGTGGCCTAACTCACTATGCACCAGTTTACTTTTTAAATTAATTACTATGAAAAATGTAGCATATGCAATGCTACACTGCCCCTCTCCACCATTAAAAATATATCCTTTGAAGAAGGGTATATTTTTACAAAATCATGAGTGTTTTACTTATTATCAGTTTTTATAATTTTTTTTTACTTAAATCCTACAGTTCCCAAATTTTGCTTAAGTACTAAGTTAGTAATAATTCTACCCGAATATAGCTAATTTTAACGCATCCATTTCTCAGGAGTTGTCAAATCTGCCTATCAACTAGTCTTATTTACAAGATCCTAAATACTAAACTAAAATCTACTAGTACGTGCAGAAAAGTAAATGCAATCTTTTGCATTTCTATCAGTAGAATATATACAATAGGGAATATGTACAATAGGGGGTAATTCTTATCGAATTCACGGAGGGACAATTGATCAATTGATAAAGGGGAATAAGCGAAGGCTTATTTTTTTGGGACAAGAATATTTGACGTCAATATAGGGAAATATAGCATATGATTAAGCCATCTCAAGCAAGAAACAAAATAAAACAGTGAAGTGTTTTAATTTCTTACTAGGAAATGAAATAAACTCGAACTATGTAAGAAGTTTCACAACGGTACTAAAAAAAATGTAAGATTACATTTATAGCTTTTGTTGTATGAAAAGATTTCGAAACTTCTTACGTTACAGCATAGATAAATGTAGACCTAAATTCAACATCGGAAGTTGTGACAAAAAAAAATGACTTTGTGCCATAAATCTACATAAATTTCAAATTTAACAACTCCAAGAAAAATGTGACTATCTCACGAACAAAAAATTACTTATTGGCCTAGTGAATGTGAATTAAATAGCAAAGGTTACTGTCGGTATACCAGAGGTGTTGAAAATTAATTTTAGTTGAAGTATCTAGGTGACAGAAAAATTTTACTCTGACAAATCAGAATTCGATCCTAGATAAGGCTTTAACTGACTTATGTGCCAGGTGCCAGCATCTGTACCGTCCATATTATTTAACTCATACACTATGCGTGATTTAACTGTACGCACCTTGCATAACACATACCTAGGTGCCAACTTAGCCGAAAACTGTTTTTCAGCATCCGAAAGAACATGATTGCGTCTCCAAACTTTATCGCCTACTCTAAACTGAAAGTCTCTCCTACGTAAATTGTATTGTCTAGAATTTCTCTGATACATAACATTTAATTTCTCTTGCACTTTTCTATATAATTCAGGAAAATTTTTAAGATTTTCTGCGTATTGGTCTGCATATCCAGGTTCTAAGTCAAAATTAATATCGCGGATTTTTTCGCTATAAAAATCACCAGATATAGGTATATTTCTGCCAAAAGTTAGAAAAGCGGGACTATACCCTACTGTGTGATGTGTTGAAACTCTCATGGCATGAGCAATTTTGTAAATTTCTTTGTCCCAGTCTTTGTGTCTATTTACAAAACAACGAATTGATGTTAATAAGGTTCTAATATTTCGCTCAGCTGCATTAGTCTGGGGATGATACCGTGCGTTATATAAAACTTGTACCTGGTACTTTTTAGTGAATTTTTCAAATTCCTTCCCAGTCATTTGTGAACCATTATCACATACTATAAATTGACTTACTCCGTAAACTAAAAATACATCATTTTCTATAAACGAAATTAAATTTTTGGCATTAGCAGCACGTACTGGTTTTACCAAAACATATTTAGTAAAGTAATCGGTAACTATAATTGCATGAGTGTTACCTCGTGGTGAACGTGGATATGGACCTAGGAAATCAATAAAAATACATTGAAACGGCATAGAAATTTTTCTTTCTCTACCCATAAGACCCATTGGTGTCGAGTTAGGCATTTTTTGACTATGACAAATATTACAATTTCTTATATACTTAAATACATCTTTTCTTAACTTGGGCCAGTAATAATTCTCGGTTATTTTTTTTAAAGTTTTGTAAAATCCGAAATGCCCTGACGTAGGAATATCGTGGCATTGGTTAAAAATTCGCTCTCGTTGTGATAGAGGGACAACTAATTTCCAATCTGAAGTGTTCGTTATTAAAGGAATATTTTTTGGTAAATATTTGTAAATATAACCGTCTTTTACTAACCAGTGTGGGTAGCGTTCTGGATGTTTATCGATTTTATCCCTCATTTCTAAATACCAGGGCTCTAGGTTATCAAGCAAGATTCCTAATAAATCTATTTCAGCCGGAAGGGGTGACCTGGACAATGCATCTGGTACCACATTTAGTTTACCTTTACGGTGAACTATCTCAAAATCAAATTGTTGCAACTGTGTTGCCCATCTAGCTAAAACTCCTGTCGGTTCACGTAATTTGTGAAACCATAAAAGACTATAGTGATCAGTTACAACCGTAAAGCGAGTACCCTCTATAAATGGTCTAAATTTTGTGATACCAAATAATACAGCAGCTAATTCACGCTGGTAAGTTGACCAGTTTCGCTCAGCCCTAGAAAGACTACGACTAGCGAAAGCGATAACTTTTTCAACCCCATCCTGGACTTGTGTCAGTACTGACCCAAGACCAGTTAGACTAGCGTCGCACTGAATGGTGAATTTTAAAGAAAAATCTGGTGAAGATAATATCGGAGCCGAAACTAATGCTTGCTTGATATCCTGGAACGCCTTTTCAGCAAAATCGTTCCACTGTATAGGAAGTTTCTTTCCTTTTGCACCTCTTAACAATTCATTTAAAGGAGATACTACGGTGGAAAAATGAGGAACAAACCTCCTATACCAGGAAGCTAAATCAAGGAAACGTTTAACTTCTGTACTGTTCTTAGGTCTAGGATAATTTACCATTGCCTCAACTTTATCTGGGTTTGTTCTTAAACCATTTTTATCCACAACGAAGCCAAGATAGTTCAATGAATCCCGAAAAAATTGACATTTGTCATAGTTAATAGTGAGATTAGCAGATTTTAAGCGATTAAAAACATCATCTAAAAGTTTAATATGTTCGTCAAACGAACCACTTATTAAAATTACATCGTCTAGATAAACAAAACCAAATGGCTCTAATTCTGGGCCTAGGATAGAATCCATCAGTCTTTGTTGTGCTTGAGCACTGTTTGTCAAGCCAAAAGGAACTACACAAAAATGAAATAAACCCCTACCGGGTACACTAAAGGCTGTTTTTTCTTTACTTTCCTCTGACAGAGGTATCTGCCAGAAGGCACTTTTTAAATCAATGCTCGAGATAAATTTTGCACCTTTTAACATATTTAGAATATAATCTACTCTAGGAAGTGGATAAGAATCAGATTTAGTGACTGAATTTAATTTACGTCCATCAAAACAAAATCTATAGGTGTTATCAGATTTTTTAACTAATAAAACAGGTGAGCACCAACTACTAAATGAGGGTTCTACTACACCTAAACGTAACATTTCGTCCAGTTGACTATTTAATTCTTTTAATAAATAAGGTGATAACTGATATTGCCTTTGCTTGATTGGTCTAGCATCACCGGTGTCTATGTGTTGAATAAATTTACTGGTTCTACCTAGTTTTCCAACTGGTGACAGCGTCTTAAATTTTTCCAAGGTTTTATTCACAAGAACTTGATCCTTAGGACATAATACAGATGTTGATTGAATGCCACTATCATTAGTATTTAATGTTTTATTTACTACACTAATATGGACCTGCATTGATTGGTTATCCATTTCCCAAGTATTTGTGTGAAAATTTAGAGAAAGGCCAAAGATTTTTAAAGATTCACTGCCTAATATAAAACCATGACAAATAGAAGGGACTATTAAAAATTCTACTAATTTACATTTAGTTTCTAAACAAATAGGTAATAAAACTGAACCGGAAACTGTCTGTTTTCGACCCTCAGCTGTTGTTACAAATTCTGATTTAATAGAACGAATTTTAATTTTATATTGATCTAAAATAAACAAACCTTCACTTCCTATGACAGACTGATTTGCACCTGTATCTATAAGTGCTGTTAATTGTTGATCATATAAGTTAACAGTAATATAAGGACGATTATCTAGTGGTTTTTCAACAAAGACTGGTGATACTTCTAAGGTACTGTTTACCTTACTAGTTTCTAAATAAATTTTTTTGACATAATCTAGCCAAGATTGCCATTCTGATTTTGAAGTAAATTTTCGACATTTATTTAAATTAGGTTGCATATAAGAAATATTTTTATTAAATCTATAAGACGTTCTTTGAAAGGTAGGTATTGAAAGAGAAAAATTTCTATTATACGTAGGAGACTTTAGTTTGGAATTCGTAATCGTTCTTGAATATATTACAGGTATGGTCTTTTTAAACTGTGACAAACGACGACCAACAACGTTTGCCTGCGATACTAGTTTTTTTGACACTTTGAACAATTTCTGGACGTTACATTTGGATTGCCACATTTAAAACAAAATATTTTAGGTTTGTCCCTGCACGTTTGAAATGTATGGTTAGGTTTCTGACAATTCCAGCACGTGATAGCAGAAACATTTCTGGTTTTACCCCTAAAATTGTTATTCATCCTACTATTCGTGGAGGTACTAGCGGATGAGGTACTAGCAAATGAGCTACTAGACTCTCCAATATATGCCAAATCAGTTTGAAACACATTAGAACTTTTAGGTGGAGGTACATAATTATGTCTTATGCGATCTACTTCATCTAGCTTACGACAAATAGTACACAAATCATCAGTATCTTTTATATCTACCAAAGCAATTCTAGATGTATAACGAGGTAAAATTCTCTCCTTAATTATTTTAAGCTTAGTTGCTTCTGCTGGAGGACGAGATAATCTACTAAAGTATGATTCCATAGTAGCAACATAAATGTGAATAGGTTCTTTTTCACCTTGAGTTCTTTGCTTAATTTCATCCCAGAGATCATCGTCATAGCTCTCTGACAAGAAATCACGCATTAATAGTTTGACTAAACCGTCCCAATCAGTAGCTAATTTTTTGCTTATAATATTTTTTACCCACAATTTGCCAGGACCCTCAAATAATTCGGTCACTGTAGAAAATAACTCTTTTTTATCAACATTACGAGATACTGATAATTCATTTACTTGTTCTAAAAATGTATGGACACTCATATTTTTTGTATCAAACTTTAAGTTCCATTTGTATACAGGTACTGACTTTCTATAATTTTGAACAGGTGAAATAGACCTTCTCGCAACAGGATTGTTAATGCTAGTACTAGGACCAGGAGAACTAACTAGTTGTGAATTTTCAGATACAGTTACTTTTTCTCGTAAATCTGCATCAAATTCTATGCAAGTTGCATGAGCATCGTCTTTAAAATCTATTGCCTTACCATCCATATTTTCTAAAATAGGCATTCTTAACACACGATTATGAATATGACAAAGACGAGTCTCAATTCGCTTATACATAGAATCCGAAGCAGGACCGTCGAAATCAACTATTAAACTTTTAATAGACTCTAATGTATTTTCTATAATTTCCTTTTCGGAATCATAGTCAAAATTTGGATCTACATAATCTACTTTACGAGTGCGGTCAGTATCTAATAACCGGTGCAAAATCTTGCGTTTTGCTGCTGCATCTTTTCTACCAGCATTAACACCTCTTATGCGTAATTCATAATTTAACTCATCACTAAGAAGATAAATTGGTTTCATATTATGTGGTTCCATGTTTATGTATGTAACGTATGAAATGAAAGGTATAAAAAAATTTACAAAAATTGTTCAGATTAAAAAAGCATCAACACACAACAAATATCGACAAACCATATAAAAATGTAAAATCGGAAATAACTCACAAATAGGTAGAAAACAACAAAAAACGTGAATACCAACAACGTAAAAAAAAGGAGCAGATAAAAATATAAAAAATGTAACTGGTCAATAAATAAGTTCAGAATGATAGGTCAATAAGAAATTTAGAATGTTGATTAACTATGGTATTTCTTTCTCACACTCAACAGCTTAATAGATTATTGGTGGCTAGGATATTTATAAAATGCAAAGTTAAACAAATCGGGCCCGCTACGTTGGATGCGCCACTTTCTTGTAACACCCCTTGGCTTAAAACCAGGAAGTGTTTCAATTATGCGAACGGCAGCTCTGGGTTATGGGAAAGCGAGGTCGTGGTTCGATATTTACTCATTTGTTAACTTGCAAAAAAAAATATAAAATAGTGAATATATATATAAACAAAAAAATAGATGTTCAGGGCGCCACCTTAACTTACTATATGAACCATGAGTATTGTGAAAGCTAAGGAAAACAATACTGAGTACCTAAGTTATGTAATAAGCTCACCAATAATATATATCCAGCTAAATGAGTAGAAGAAAGGAAACACACATGTTAATAATAAGTTGACTTTAATATTTGACAATGGGACAGTTGAATAATTTATTTAGCAATAGCAAAAAAAATTTAGTTAAGTTGAAATTTGAATGATTGATAAAAAAAATATTAATGTATGACAAGGTTTAACAAGTATTATTTAAGAAAATTTTATGTAAAAATATTTATGTGAAAATGTATGAATATTTGAAAAATGTTAAAATTTAATTAAAATGGTACCATTTCTTACAAGTAAAAAAAAATATATGAAAAGTAGAAATTTAAATCAAACAAAATGTTATAAATAATACCACCCAACAGAAGGCCCTGGTGTAACTTTGTTCCAGAATCAGGTATGACTGCAGGGACCCCTCTACAACACGCTGCCTCCACTCTCAAATTGTCTCCACTGCCTACGTGGTCCAAAAAAAATCGACGACTCGGATTCTTTCGCTTATTGACCTCTTGCTTCTTAAAATAATACCATCTGTGTGTGGCCGTTACATCGGAAAGATGATATACCAATAATGATATCACACCAAAGAAAATTGCCTCATATGAGGGATACTGGCAACCCCCAAGTGACCTGTGGGGGCTCAGTATCGATTATAATCCTAAGCTTATGGCGTGAATAAAAATTATGGCTTGACCAAATTTACTAGTTAGGCTACTGCCCCAAGCCTAAGCACTACCGGCTCCTTCAATGGATCACGCTTAAAAGGCTGCTAAGATGGCTTAGCTCTCTAACGCGGTCTTGCGAATTTAAAAAAACTAATGATCCCTACACGCAGGTCTTAATTACCAACTCAAATCACAGAATTGTGCTCTTGGCAAAATCGAACTATAAGAAGAAGAAGATGAATTTAAAATATCCAAAATTTAACCTTAAAATAGAGAGTGTGCTACTATGTGCTTCTGAAGAAATAAATAAAACAAGTCCATAAGAAACATGCTGTTAAACCAACCAGGAAGAGAAGACGTCGTGTGTTTACTATATTTTGGTGTTAACTCAAAATGAGGTGTCAAGTGCTTTTCAACCTGAACAAGTTATAATTGCAGTGTTAACTGTCTGAAACGGTGCCGCATTATTTTCATTATTATTTACTTATATATTTAACTGCATGTGGAGCATGTTTTTGCAGGAAAGAAAGAATAAAAAAAATATTTATATTTGTTTAATAAATTCCTTTTCAGGAGATTTTTCACTGCAACCAGTAATACATTTATCCACATACTGGGTGGCCTAACTCACTATGCACCAGTTTACTTTTTAAATTAATTACTATGAAAAATGTAGCATATGCAATGCTACAAGACCAAGGACTTTTACACGGTTCGATGATATTTAACTCCAGCATTTTCTTAATTTCACCATCAATCAGTTTTTGTCTGGCAGGCGAAACAGGATAGTATCTCTGTTTGATAGGTTTGGTATCTGGGAGTAACTCGATCTCATGAGAAACGAGATGTGTACGACCAAGGGAAGTACCCATCAGTTTCCGGTTTTCATCCACCAAACTATCCAGAGCTAGTTTCTGTGATACACTTAAAGAAGTTTCGTCAAGGACACTGTTAACCTCAACGAGTGGTTCCTGCTCAGAACAATGCCAAACATCTTGTCGTAAATCTGGTATAATATTCATCGCCACCCAAAAATCTATCCCTAGAATAACTTATGCGGTATTTCCGGAACTACTAGGACATCTATTACATGAACCTTGTCACCCAAGCAGAAAGGAACAGATACATAACCTATAACGGAACAGACTTGCCCGTTAGCCACTCTGCACTCATTGACAGAAGGCTTCAAACTTAAACCAATATTCTGGAAGGCCTCAAAACCAGATGATCCTACCATTGTCCTGGTAGCACCTGAATCCAACAAACCCATCATAGGAAAACCTAACACTGAAAGTTGTAAGTAAGGACGCTGATCACCTACCACATGAGAAATGACATAATCGAGAAAAATTTGTTGTTTTAAGTCAACAATATTGCTGGTCGACTCACATACACCGGGAGAAACTGTTCGACCAATTAGCGTCTCCCTGGACAGTTTTCCGAACGCGAACACTTAGGACAGGACCTAACAGTAACCTCTGCTTTACCACATTTATAGCAGAACTTCTTCCTTGGAGCCTGACACTCCCGATGCCCATGACCAACTTGACCACAATTAAAACATTTGATTCCAGAGTGTTGGATTTCATCCACGACGAGACTAGAACAAGAGGTAGAACGAGAAGTAGTAGAACTAGTAGATGCATAAGCCAACTCTGGTATAAGAGATTTACTCTTAGGTGGAGGAGGAACGTACGACTTAGCTAATTGTCGTTTGGAGTCAAGCATACGACAACATTGCAGGAGTTGCGTGACGGAAGTTATATTTTCAAAAGCAAGAAAAGGATGATAGTATGGATCTATGCGCTCCAAAATGATTTCGAGTTGGGTTCCCATAGGTATTGGAGTGTGCATCTTCTTGAACAACCCAATCATACTAGCGATGTATAATCCTATACTTTCCTGACTACCTTGAGTACGTCGCTTAATCTCCTCAAACAAGTCGCGGTCAAAAGACTCTGGGGCATGAACTGTTCCCTCATTGCCTCCACTAAGGATGGCCAATCGGCGGCCCAGTCTTTCACCAGATTATACCAATTGTAGGCATCTCCCTCAAATAAGTCTACTGCATCTTTAAATAACCGTGCTCGTGAAATACCACGAGACCTCCGTTTCTCCACAACACGTTCTAAAAAAGTTACAAAGGACATCTCGCCCTTTCGGCCAGTAAATTTCAAGCCCCAGTCTCTAACCGGTACGGGTTTAGGTTTCGCAGCCTCCTCCTCATCTGAACTAAAATCAGTAGCTATTGCAGAGCTATGCGCATCAGGCTGAACCTGAGCCATGGCATTATGCAATACCGACATATCGAGGATGGCTGACTCTTTAAGCTTACGATCCCCGCGGGCCTTATCCTTAAGTTTATCAAAAGCTAACAATAATTTAAGCCGAATACTGGACTTCACACCTTTTTGCTCGTCATTAGTTGGAATGGATCTATTAACACGACCCAACGCATGAGCTATCTTGGAAACAATCCCCTTATATTTACTATCGTGCTCACTACCTACAAATTCATCAATAAGTTTTTGAATAGTAGCTAGGGATGCCGTTAGGGCTTCGGAATCGACAGTGAATTGGTACGGGTATGGAGGACTTTTAATAGCCAAAGTAGTCTTCTCTAAATGTATAGCTTCTCTTAAAACAGTGCGCAACTCTGCCACAGTAAGATCACTACCATCTCCTAAGCCACGTACTTGTAATTCATAAACAAGCTCCTCCCTAACTAACCTATTGATATCTAACTTAATTTGTGAACTGGCCATATTGAATTTTCAATCAAACACACAAAAAAAACGACAAAATCGGGTAAATTAACAAAACGACGCTGGGCGTCGGTACGTATATAGACGCAAAAAAAGCTTAGTAACCTAATAAGTACTTAGCAATGTGTAATAACGACAAAATCAAGTAAATTGGCAAAACGACGCTGGGCGTCGGTACGCATATAGATGCAAAAAAAACTTACCAACACTAATAAGTACTTAGTAATGAGTAAAAACGACAAAATCAGGTGAATTAACAAAACGACGCTGGGCGTCGGTACGCAAGAAAAGTTTACAAACACTAATAAGTACTTAATAATGTATAAAAACGACAAAACCTAGAAAATTGGCAAAACGACGCTGGGCGTCGGTACGTATCAACAACAAAAAAAAAATTTGGCTGCACTTAGGAATCTTTCCAATGGTTTATACGCAACAATTATTGTTTACTAATCCGCTCATGAAATAGTAAGACAAAAAAAAACGAAGTCACCCCCCTACCAAAAACAAGCGAAGCGATTACGCTGAGGCAAAGTAACCCCCTTTTGATGTGTGTCACGTAATGTTACTATGTGTCTGGCTATTATTTCGTATGCAAACCACCAACAAATGGAACACTCAATTTATCACCAAAAAAAACTTAATTAGGGGCGATACTACTATCCCCTTGAGATAACTGCACTATTTAAGTTGGGCGCCACTGCTACGGGTTTTACGTACATGAACAAATAAATACGTTGGATCTTAATGATCATCAGATATTACGTAACGAAATCACTTGGGCTACTGTAGCGTAGCAGATATCGTAGGCACTGACTTACCCGGAAAGTGATGTACGTGCCTACGATAAAATTTCTCTAGCTCAGACTATCTCAGGGCGTTAAGCCCAAGCTTACATAAACTATGATAAATTATTAGTTTACTTACTTAACAACTCACTGAGGTTTCCAAAATGTAGTGGCTGCAGGCGAAATAATGACACTTTCTTTAAAAATGAAATGCACTATTTTATTCCATTTACAGATATTGGTTCTCTAGCATGTAACCTGGCGATGTTCAAAGTTGTGGCCAATTTCACGATTAATAAGTTATAACATTCATAAAAATGCCTCGTGTAGCTACACATCGGTTTACAATGTCCTCAAAAATTGTCATAGATTCTGCCACAAAGGTTTGATTTAAAGAGCCTCCTTAAATATATGTAAATGCATAAAATCCTTAAATATGTACAAGTTAAAAATGCAAACGTATGAATTTAAATCCAGCCGAACCACTGAAGGTGGTCCCCGGTAAGTAAAAATAATAAAACACAACACACTTATTCAGGGTGGTACGATACCGAGTCCGGACGTGGAGGAACTGTAGCCCTACGTAGATGTCTTCGGGACACAAGAAATGGACCCAAGGATGGGGTTGATGGTAGCCTCACCAGCCCTGGAACCTTCCACTGTGTGTGGATGCCCCGTCCGTGGAACTCTCACTGACGTGTGTAGAAGCCCCGTCCGTGGACCCCTAAAGATATCACGATTTAATTCACAAAGTCAGAAATGCACGTGAAGCGTGCTTAATGTGAGTAATTCTGACATAACGTACAAAGGAAGCAATTTACCTCACTGATGAGGGAACAATCCACCAATACTCCGGGAAGCTACAGTCGGATAAATGGGGTCGAGTCCGCCTTTCAAGTTGGCACGGTATTTCCCAAAGGAGAGCCTGCAAATTTGCGAAATACGTGGGTAGAGAACGGGCAAGATGGCGTGAAGAGGTTAGCTTACCTTGTGTAATTTAATATCCTGCTTCCGCAGATAAAATTTACTCACAACCACAAAATATTCCGCTAAACGGAACAACAACAGATTGAGGAAATTTTCTTGTGTTGATAATTCTAAAATCCACCAGGATGCCTTGGATAAAACCGAGGTTGGTAGAATTATCAACTACTGCCAAGCCAGCATGCCAACCAACAACCACACCAAAAACAATGGTTGCTTCCGTTTCCTCTGCTGATCACGTGTCGCCCTCCCGTGGAGAATAGCGAAATGTGTTTCGGACGTGTAGCAGTTGTTATAATGCGGCCCACAAAACGCTAAAGCGTATGGTGGGTCGCATACGCTAGAGGTCCGTAACATTGTAACAAAATCCGACTTAGGAAATATTTCGTATGAAAAGCGTGCTTCACGTAAAAATATCGTGGAAGAGGTTTTTAATGTTTGTAATCATATTTTCGCTCTACGGAGCGATTTTTATGCAAAATTTTCAATAACTCCTCAAGGAGCGTCATTTTAGAAAGTGCAGTAAATGTCGCTGCACAGGGATGTAATGTCGCCCCGACACAAAAATTTTATAAACTATAACAAAATTTGATATGAGGACAAGTTAATCCAGCGTCTATCCAAAGTATATCGTGAGTTTTAGCGAAAATAGCCCTTAGCGACATGGCACCCCCATCGTTTCCTAGCAGTCGATTTTGACGAGGAAATGATGAGTTTTAACGGGGTTTGCCCTAAACCGGTTCCTCAGTGATTCGGTGTCAGAAAAGTATCTTTACCATGTACTCATATGTGCATGGGAACCGCCTTGCATGAACGTATAAAACTGTAATTGCAGAATACAATTCGAAGTAGTAGCGCTTCAAGATATTTTTAAGCTCTGAGGAGCGACCAAAATTGATATTGAAATACAAATACGTGAATAAGTCAGGCAAGCAAAAGCCCACCAAATTTCAGAAACATTGAACAATTTTCTTGAATCTTTTTGTGTAATCGTTAGCTCACAAAACTGCATTTTGGATGGTAGTTGGTACATTATGAATCGTTCCGTTCCTCACTATGTGTTGCACACGGACCAGACTAGTGTTTGTTAAACATATTTCTTAAAAGTTGTTTTTTGAAGAATCAATATATATTTTTGAACTTTATATTGCCTTTTAATTGTGTTTTCTAACAAAATTCCCTTTCAGGTATAATTTTAAGAAAGTGTGGTACATCCAGTGTTAGGTTTATAGTGTTACGACGTCCAATAGATATCATTAGAGCAGCAGCTGAGCAAAAACGAATGGTAAGTATAAATTTTCATATTATTCTCCGTCTGAAACAGTCATCTTGAACCCTAATTTTGTGAACGTTAACATTCACTTTTGAAATATATTAAAAGTCCTTCAGACTCCAAAATATGAATCGTTCACATGGCGCCCGAGCAGCGATAATGCCGTCCTCAAACCTAACAAATCCATTTTCTTTTATGGTGGAAGACTCCGAGGAGTCGACCCCAAGGGATTTCTACGAGCGGGCTACAGTGCCTCTAGTCGACGACAGTTCTAGAGAGTTAGAACCACAAAGACTGTTTTCGGAGGTCAATAATCAAAATTTATCTGCTTTACAACCACAAAATCCATATTCAATGGAAAGTATGTTCATGAAAATGGCAGAGGGCTTCGTGCAGGCGACACATAACGTATCGACCTGTACGCCCCATGAGATACAAAGATGTCCGAACGTGACGTTCCATGGGCTCGATCATGAAGATCCTGCAGCTTTTATAAAAATTATGGAGGAATATTTCGACAGAACTCGCATAAGCCACGACTATGATCGCCTCCATAATGTGACTGGCCAACTCAAGGGCGACGCACAACGATAGTCCGAACAGTTTCGGACGTTGACGACATCGTACACCTTATTTAAGGAAAGATTTTTTACAAAGTTCAATTCACCCGACATACAGTCACAAGCTATTGCTCAACTGTATGCCACAAAACAAACGTATTTAGACGACACGGCAGTGTTTATCACGAAGAAAACCTGCCTTTTCAATCGTATAGATCCCTTCAAATCCGAAGCCATCAGAGCTCGGATAATCATGGACCAACTGCGTCCAGAGATTAGGTCATGCTTGAGAAGCAACCTAATTAATTTCATCCACAGAGAACGGCCACTAACGTCGAACGGGATTCAGCCGACGAATAGACGTCGCTAATCCAACTCATCGACCAACGCATGTCCCGCGCGTCTTACTATCAAGAGCCGGGACCCTCGAGTCGACAAAATTTAAGTATAAGGAGCAATGGAAGCCCAACTCCGACAGCACCGAGGGTGCATTTCCGGGAGGATGTCTCTCGTTAGGACGGTCCAGGTAGAGCACGTGGTCGTCCTTTTTTTATGAACAATTTTTCGAGCGGATCAGCGAATGTTCCTGACCGCCGATCAAACAATTTCAATGGCGGATCGGGGAAATTCCGAGTACCCGACCGACCGGCAACCCCGTGCCGATACTGCACAGACACAGTGCAGTGGCACTTCCATAGTCAATGTCCCAACAATCCTCATCGTAACAGGGTAACGGGAAACTTTCAAGGGGCCAGATACCCAGGCCAGGGTCAATCTGCAAGATCCCTGGCACAACGGCCGAACCAAGGCGGCAGCAATGCACGTTAAACTTTTATTCTGATACTCATGATCATTACGACACTTCTATGCATAAGACACGGGAATCCATAAATTATATGAGCGATGCGTTCCCTTTGCCGCGTATAAAAGTTCTAATAAATGAACATGCGGTCGATGCTCTGATTGATTCAGGCTCGACACGAAACGTTATTCATCCTAAGATGTTGGATAATTTAAAAAATCTCACGACACGTAGATCATTTGCTATGGCGTGCGGAGATAAAATGGTGGACTCTCTTGGCACGGCGAAATTGGACGTAAATATTTCAGGCACCTCTTTTGAAATTGATTTTCAAGTAATCGAAAATTTAAACGAAACAGTAATATTGGGATCCCCATTTTTATACAAGAATAATGTCGCATATGATTATGGCCGGAAATGCCTATATGCCGTGCTACGTCAAATTTTAAAACTACAATCTGACGTAACTAGTTGGTCGTCGTCTGTTGACTAACGGTATTTGCCGGCCGACTGACAGTGGAGATGGTCGGGGTTCTAAATTACTTTGATGTATCAGGGCGCCAAGTAAATTTTTTTCCTCTCCAAATACCAGCTCAAGTACAATGTAACCTCAAATTTACTAAATAAATTACTTAGCGAGACGATAATGAAAAATTCAAATTCAGTTTTATCTTTTAATAACAATAAACGAAGTAGGTTCACTTTAAAACATTCAACAGTACAATAACGTAGGGTATGGTATAGCAGACAAATTAACACAAAAAAAATATGTATCTAACTGGGTATACGCGTCTTACGTAAGTGCTTAACCCCCAACAATTATCATAGATGTTTTAATTAATTGACAGAATATTTTCATAAAATGTTTAGCAAAATTAGCAGTGGTGAAATTTTTTACAGCAAAATATACAATATATTTAAAAAAAAAATCAATATATATATGGTACAAGAAGGATACAACTTGCAGGCAGCAGGGTTTCAGCTTCGGCTCAAATTTCAGGAATGGGCAACTTCCAGCCTATCAATTAACCCAGAAAATGGATGGCTCCTCCACAAAAAAAGAAATTCCAGTCCAGCAAGGAGAAGTAACATAAGTACGTGTAGACCAGTAGAAAAAAGTTATTCGTTCGTATCAGGGGAGACAAAAAAAAATGTAGGAAAACTACGAATCCCTAGGCGAAACCGTAGGTGAAAAATAAAACCCTAAAAATAAATTTTTACCATTGAACAATTTACTACAAGTGAAATTTTGCTAGTTTGAATATAAAAATAAGATAATTACCTCGTTTCGGAGGGTTTTCTTAGAAAAATGTTGTTGACCTTGGATGTCCTTGGCCTCGTGTAAATTTGGCAAAAATGGCTTTTACGTATAGATCCTTCCAATGAAGACAATCGATTTCCAATACCATAAAAATATGCACTCGTCCAAACATAAATGGAAAATCGAAAATATAACGATGCGAATATATCCCAAAATGGTGAAATTACTTGTTTCAAAAATCGCAACGAGCACGTAAAAATACCACTTAATAAATTGCCAAGCGTTCGAGCGAACTACACGTGAAAAGTGACAGACTACCGGAAGCCAAAAACTATTGTGAATAAATAAATCTGTGTTACCGATCGCCAATACAGTTATAGGAATCTACCTATAAACTAATTAAAAGTTATTGGTTGCCTAGCTTAAGAATTACAGAAATAGAGAGATATAGTATATGCAACACGCTACACAACAAAATGTATAATGTCATGTCTACACCTAAGTACAACAGATTCCTTAAATTGCGAATTCATATAGATAACTAAATAATAAATATTACGCGTGACGACGGATAACACGAATTCGTTAGACATTAAATGTAAGAGATAAAGTAATGATTTAGAGATTTTTTTAAATAATATATAAATGTTAAATTGAACTGTAACAGCCGGCACGGAAGAACGTATTACCGTCTTCTGGAATCAAGCTTCTCATAAGGAGAGACAGCAGGCAAAACTTCCTGAAGAGCTTGTTATTAAAGACAAATTTCTACGGCCGCTGTTCGAAGAATTTGTCGATTTGTTCACTGCGGAACCGACTCAAGCAATCACAGTGTGAAGAAAATTATGTACGATCAAATTGAAGAGATGCTGAAAGCTGGCGTCATTGAACCTAGTACTGCACAATACAGTTCACCTCCAGTGATAATAAAAAGACCCGATAAGAAACCACGTTTTTGCATTGACTATCATCATTTAAATGAAATGACTGAAGACGAAGCTTCCGTATTACCAAATACATGAAAGCATCAAAGACTTGGGCAATTCTAAGGTTTTTACTGTGTTGGACCTCAAGAGCGGATATTGGCAAATACCACTCGATGAAGCATCAAAAGATTTTTTGACTTTTACTACTCCTGACGGGGCAGCTTATAGATTTAATGTCATGCCTTTCGGCCTCAAGACAGCTCCCTGTACCTTTCAGAAATTCATGGCAAAGGGCGTTTTAACGGGTTAACTGCACCATTTCTGTAAAATCTACTTAGATGATATAATCGTTTACAGCGTAAATGTGAAGGAGCATATGTCCACCTGAGGTTGGTCTTTGAAAGACTACGTTTACATAATCTAAAAGTGTCACCGGAAAAGTGTGTAATAGCGACAAATGAAATCCAATATTTAGGCCACACAATTAGAATTGATACTTCTCGTCCATTAGAAAAACATGTATTGCAAATTCAAAATCATCCTGTACTAAACACGAAAAAGCAGCTTCAGAGTTTCTTAGGACTTTGCAACTGGGTAAGAGAATATCTACCAAATGTTGCGATGATTACAAAGTCATTAACGAAACCCCTATCGAAGGAATATCGCTTTCATTGGACTCAAGCATGCGATGCAGCTTTTCAAAAACTTAAAGATTTATTATCCGGACCCCTGGAACTCCATCGTCCGGATTTTTCACGTCAGTTCATTTTGCAAACAGATGCATCATTACATTACAAGGGTTTCAGCAGTACTCTATCAATTGGGCGACAACGGCGAAAAGTATATTATCTCATATGCAAGCAACACGTTATCTCCAGCAGAGAGACGCTACCACATTAACGAGTTGGAATGCTTGGCAGTGGTGAACTATATAAAAAAGTACAAGATGTACTTAGCAGATAAACCGTTCTTGATTAAGACGGACAACAGGCCGTTACTTTGGTTGAATAAACACAAAGACGACAAAACCAAATTCACCCGATGGTCATTGCTATTGCAAGAATATGCATTTAAAATTGAACACTGTCCAGGCAAAGAAAACTTGTTAGCAGATTTTCTCAGCCGCAATCCACAAGATCAATATGTCGAGACCGACGACGAAGAGGAAAGAATGTTCCTACCAAATTATAAGTGTCCAAGAACGTATTTCTGTTTTAACACATTCAGAAATATACGAAGATATCGTACAGGCCCAATCGAGGTCGAGACATATTCAAGACAAGATCCGCCGTGGGAATGACCTATTTCAACAGGAACAACGTTCCGAAGCGGATCTTATTTTTATGGAAAATTTTCATGTACAAGACGATGTACTAATGAGAGACACAGATCGAAATTTAAAGTTGGTAGTTCCAAAGAGGAAAATCAAAGAATTGATTTACCATTATCACGATCGAGATGAAGCATGTCATCCAGGGAGAGACGAAACTCTTAGAAAAATTGCACAAAGATATTATTTCAATAATAGGGCCAGGATCGTAAACAAATACATAAACGACTGTCTGATATGCCAATCAGTAAAAACACGACAAGCTCAACCCAATGCTCCCCTTAGAAGTCATGCACGGCAGAATGCATTTGAAACTTTGAGCGTCGACGTAATTGGCCCACTGCAGAGGACCAAAGACGCCGAAAATCGATATATGATTATCGTCGAAGACGTATTTAGCAAGTGGATAGAGGCAAAGGCATATATTCAGGTCGATGGCAGAACGATAGCCAAATTTATTGACGAAGAGATAGTTGCAAGATTCGTAGTCCCTCGAGTCATAATCTCCAACAACGGAGGTCATTTCAGCTCGGAATGGTATATAATATTCTGCGAAAGAAATGGAATTGAACGATATCTCATTCCTGTTTATCATCAACAATCCAAGCCCGTGGAACGACGGGTTCAGGAGTGTAAGAAAATTTTAAATACCTTGTTATACAAAAAGCCAAACGACACATGGGATCGCTACGTGCATCAGATGGCATATATTTTGAGGAATCGTAGAAATGCAGCTACAAATCAAACACCTAGCATGATAGTGTTAGGCTATGAACCAGCCGAAAAAGGCGAATGGGATTTATATGCATGGAGACAAGAAAGAGCTCAGCAACAAACGCTTCCACGATATGAGCGAGTTAAGGAAGCCTGTCAAGCTCAACAAAATTATAAACAAAAGTACGCGCCAAAAGAGGCCGCCACTCCAGTCGTTTTTAAAGTTGGAGATAAAGTCATGAGTAAAAGAAAAAGGAAGGTACATACCTTCACGCCGTCTTGGTCAGGCCCAACCAGAATCTTGAAGAAGTTTTCAGATGAAGTATATCTCGTTCAAAAAGGAAACGTAACAACAAGAGTACATGTAAACGATTTGAGACCAGCAGAGGAGCATAATTTGGAAATCTAATCTTCAGATGAAGAAATTGCTAGTCCAGGCGGCACATCACTCGATGGAAATGATTCCCCATTCTCAGACGATTCCACAGAACCTCCACCGCCGGAGCAGACTGTAGTCCAAATCCATGCATCGCCACGAGATGCTTCTACTTCTGATTCCGATTCAAGTTCTGGAGATTCTATCATATTTTTATAATATTTTTCAACCTAGACTAAGTTTTAACTTAGTGCTAGGTTTATTTTATATCAAAATTTCCATACCAACGTTTTGTCCCATCAGGCAAAAGTTGGTATTTTTTATGCATTTTTTACAAGTTATTTCCACATTGAGGATATTGTATCGGCCATACAAATCTTCAAAATTCACTGCAGCAACTCTGACCGTGTCCTGCAGAGTTAGTATTTTTTTTTAATTTTCTCAAAGTCCTCATATGTTAACAAACATACATCTATAAGCAGAGTCCGACCCAAAGGGTTTAAACAAATGTTCCATTGGCACGGCATGGAAAGACGACAACTCTGACGCAAGAGCGCGATTCAGACGAGAGGCCGCCACGTCTGCTGAATGGGCAGATGCAACGATCCGACGGATGCAAATTCTGTCGCAGATTTCTCCCAAGAAGAGATTTTAATTAACACGGAAACCATTTCAATCAACATAAGTCAACAAAATTCTATGTTCCTATTCTCAAAGACGACGATGTGATATCGGTCGCAGATTCCACTTTATGCCCAGACGGGATAAAGCCATAAACATTTAGCCAATATAATTTACTAAAAAATCTGTTTTATATTGTTTCATATTAATGAGCAGTGCCATTGTTAAGCTGGAGCCAAAGCAGTCCAAGGACCACCTAAGCTGATCCAGAAGGCAGTTCGACATCGAAGGTGATCGATAAAAAGCAATAGACACGAGGAGCAGACGCAAGCCAGAATTAGTGGAAGAATACTAAGAAAGTTAAGTGCGTCGAAAGTGTTTGTGTTGTGTCAACAAAAATCTAATGATTTTTGATTTTTTCTTTTTTTTAATCTCCTTTTGAGATACAATGTTCAAATATACAGTCGAATGCTTTGCATCGATATATGTACAAATATTACCATTTTAGATTTGCATCTATGTTATGTTTCAGATAGACCGGTCTGAAAATAACCGAATGCAACACACGGGAAACTACATCCAAAGATCCATTTTTATCATGCAACAAACATTGCACAAAAAGATTCACCGAAAGAAAGGGGGTGTTAAAGAACACGGTAAAACCCTCGGTATACTTTTCGACGTTGTAACAAAATCCGACTTAGGAAATGTTTCGTATGAAAAGCGTGCTTCACGTAAATATATCGGAAGAGGATTTTAATATTTGTAATCATATTTTCGCTCTACGGAGCGATTTTTATGCAAAATATTCAATAACTCCTCAAGGAGCGTCATTTTAGAAAGTGCAGTAAATGTCGCTGCACAGGGACGTAATGTAATTTTATAAACTATAACAAAATTTGACTATATATATATATATATATATATATATGTTAGATAGTGGATTGTAGATTTAACTTTTTAAAAACATTTATTTAGTTTAACACTGGAGTCAACGTTGACTCTATAATAATAATAACAATAATAATTTTGAAGTGATTTATTCGAACATGAGTTTAAGACTGATTACAAAAAGGTTGTTAGTAATATTTATAATGTTTCAAGAACAAAGGAAACAGTGTTGCTGATTCAGCACAATCAGAATTACTGAGAATTGAAATACAATGCTCATGCAGCGTGAGCGGTTATTGAGAAGAGCTGTTACGCAGTATGTAATACGATATGTTTGAGAAGGTTAAGCCTGTCTCGATAATATTATATATCATAGTATATTTCTAATATAACAGCTTCCCCCTTATAAAAAAAGTTGGTGTTTTATGCAGCAATATTCCCAAGGTTAAAATATAGCTTTACTATAAAAGCATAAAATATAAGTATGATAAGTTTAAATGAAAATGACGTAAAAATGTTAATAAAATTGAAATTAACAAAGGATAGAAAAATAATGAAATATAATGATTAAACAAATGAAATAAAATTCACTGAAGAGTCTAGCACTAAAAGTCAGTAAAAAGGCACAAAACAGTTTGTCTTTATGTAAGTTCTATGTCTTCGGCTTCGTTGTCTTCTCTTCTTAAGGTAGGTCGTCTTCGTGAAGGAAATAGGTTAGCAAATGTCCTGTAGGGTTTGCTAGGCCTCGGTGGAGATGGGGGTGATGCAGAAACATCGATGGCTAGTCTTCGTCTTTTTGTTCTGCACTTACAAAATAGGTACAGAAATAACAATCCAAATATTAGCACAATGATAAAATAGGTGAACCAGGATATGTGTTTTGTTATAAAGGGTTCGTTGATCAAATCATCTAAATCTCTGGAATATTGGTCCAACTTGTGTTTGGCAACTTCGAGGTCTTCCGTGTTGAGATTGTTTAATTTTAGTGGTTTAAGATTTGGAGCTCGGATTTTGTCTGGAATATGTTTACAACATTCAAATGGAATTTGGATTGGATGAGTGTCGTCTTTTACGTCGGTTACTTCATTGGTACTGGCTTGAATTTTTGTGATGCCTATGAAGGCATAACAATTTGGTTATAATTTTACTATTGAATTTTTGTAGATGACTTCAGTTTTTGAATTTCTTTCTGGACAGTTGATGGTTGTTTGTAGAGGTTCTGCGTTAATAACTAACCATGTGTTTTCATCTATTTTTTGGACGTTGTAGCCTTGGCTGATGATAAATGACGTCTGGCAGTTTTCTGGTAGAGTTTTGAGGTTCTTGAAGAGACGGGCTTCCCATATGGCATTGTTGTCAATAGGGTATGCAAATAAATTTGGACATAATTTGGTGTTGAAATAAAGTGGTTTGCATTCTTCAAGGTTCGAGATAGGTATGTACATTAATGAATTATCATCTCTCGCGATATATTTTTGAGAAGTTGATAATACATGATATAAACCAGTTCTATTATCCAAAATAGGAATAGGGTATAATTGAAATACTGAATATGTTTGAGGGTCTTTTAAAGGTATGTCTAACACAAATATTAGATCCGAATTTGTTTGAAAAGCTTTTAGTTCTATAATGTCTAAGTACTGTGCAACCTTTGATAGTTTGATTGGAAGCGGTAAATTGTTCCTTTGTAGGTTTTGCGAAATTTCCTGTAGAGAATTTACTAAGTCCTTTGGATTTATAATTGACGTGTGAATTATTTTAAGCCTCGCGAAAGTGATGGAATTTAGGATGTCATTTAGGTTATCCTCGATAAATAAATAACTTGCCATAAGTTGTTCGCAGATTTCGATAAATTTCAGTTTTTCATGGACGTTTTCTATGTCTTTAGTCATGTCTAAAATTGAGGTTTCAATTTCTTTAATATCCTTATTGAAAGTTTCTTCGTCAACTTGCAATTTTCGAATAGTTGCGTTGAAATTTTTGATTACTGAAGTTGTAACAGATATTTGGTTTTTAATTAGGTTTTCGAGTTGGTGTTCGTCATTATTCAATTTGTTGATACAATCAGAATAATAACGACCGTCTTCTGCGTCTAAATTTCCGGTTATTGATTTGAAAATCGTTCCGATGCCATTTAGTATTCCTCGTTTGTATCGTTTCGTGTCAACGTAAATTTCGTCAAATTTTGATTGTGTTGATTGGGAAATTTGTGCCAATAAGCTAAGGTGAGTTTTTACATCTCCTGAAAAGACGTTCATGTAATGATATGCTGGGTCGAGTGTGTTGTATAGTGTCTGTAAGATCTTGTCGTTTTTGTCGAAAGCTGTCTTAAAGGTAGATATGTTTTTGTGTACCAGTAAAGTCCATTTCTTGTGAGAAATCACAATGTCCGTGTCTTGGTGATAATATACTCCGATCGTATTGTTAATAGGTGATATTTTAAATTGAGCAAGTGCTGATCCGATCAGCAGGAGAAACCTGAAAATAAATTTAATCTTCAGTATATGGTTTCATTCGATCAAAATTTACTTTGGTTGTTTGGTTTGTTTCGAGATTTAATAATGTAGCGGAATTTTGAAAGATTTCTGTAATTTCAAAGGGACCGTTGAATTTATTTTGCAGTTTATTTTTTATTTGTGATTCTTTGACGTACACTTTATCGCCAATATTATATGTGTGTCTATTTTCGGGAATGTTCTTGTCGAATCGAACTTTGGCTTTTTGTTTTTGTGCTTCTGTTCGACTTCGCGCAATTTTGTAATAATGGGATATTCGACCAATTAGGTCTCTAACGTATTTGGTGATCAGGTCTTTTTGGTTGTAAAGAGTTTCAGGTGGTCGGTTAGCTGTATGTCCGAAAATAAGCTCGTATGGCGTAAAGCCATGAGTTTTGTTTCCGAGTTATTGTAACATATCACCGCATAGGGTAATATAGTAAAGGGATGTTCGTTGGGATTTTCGGTTTTGTGTATTCTTATCATTTCTGCTAGGGTGGCATGGAATCGTTCGATATATCCGTTGGATTGAGGGTGGCCTACGCTTGAGTATGCTGGTTTTATGTCGTAAAGGGTGCAAAGGTCTTTTAATAAATTATTATCAAATTCACCGCCATAATCGCAATGAATTCTTAGTGGGGTACCATAATGCTGAAAATAAAGCAACAGGGTATTTACGACTGATTTTGCGCTCTTGTCTGGGACTGCGTAAGCTTGAGTAAATTTGGTTAACTCGTCGCGGATAGTTAATGCATAGTTTCGCGTGGGAAATTCGAATAGATCAATATTAACTCTCTCAAATGGAGTTTTAGGGGTTTCGGTAATCACTAAGGGATTGTTGAGGTTCTTGCGACAGACTTTTATTCTTTGACATGTTTCACAATTTTTTATAAAATTTTCGACGTCTTTTGTTAAGCCTTGCCAATTATATTTATTTTTGATTCTACGTATCGTTTCATTTATTCCACGATGTAAATTATTTTTTCCGGTGTGATGCTGGTCGAGAATGATCGGACGTTGGTCCTCGTCGGGAGTTCGTACTAAATTTTGACATATGAGTAGTTTTAAGTCATTTTCTGCAAAAATAAATGATAGGATTTCGAGAATTGGAAAGTCTAGATTGTTTTCAAAGTGATAAGTTTTGGAAAGGTCTAATTTGTTTCGATGTTTGTACAGTGTTAAAAATAAGTGTTCTACCACAGACTCTGGGTCGAAGGGTAGAGCGATAATGTAATAGTTTCTTTGTCGGGTTGATTTACTGGAAACGATATTAATTGTGTTGTTATAAAACTCTGGGTTTTCCTCGAAAATATCTTCGATAATTTGATGGTGAAGGTCTGTCAAGTTGTTTTGTTGGAAGAACGTTATGATATTTTTATTTTCTCGATCTAATAGTTGTTTATTTGTGATTTGAATTTTGGAATAATCTTTTAGAGATTTGGTTTTGCAAAGTTGGGAAAATGTGTCAAATTCTCGGGTGATTTGTTCGTCGGTAATTTCGTCGTCGTTGTCTGAAATTTCGTCTTCATCTGAGTCTTCGTTTGCGGCTAGAATTTTTGAATAAAATTTGGAACATTCTGAAAGGTGATTAATTTTTATTCTGGACAACGCGTCCGCGTTTTTATTGATTTTTCCGGGTTTGTATATTATTTCGTAATCGTATTCTTCGAGTTTTAAGCGCCAACGCGCTAGTCTACTACCTGGGTCTTTTATGGAAAATAACCAAGTGAGTGGTCGGTGACGAATTTGAACTTCCTTCCGAATAGATATGGCCTAAAATGCTTTACAGACCAGACCAAAGATAAAAGTTCACGCTCAATGGTTGAATACTTGGTTTCCGCACCGCATAAAGTTCGAGATGCGTATGCGATTGGCAAATCTTTTCCTATACTTCCTTGTGAAAGTACAGAACCTATTGCAAATGCACTAGCGTCTGTAGTTAGGACAAAAGGTTCATCGAAGTTGGGGTAGATCAATCTCGGGGTAGTTGTCAAAGTTTGTTTTAGGGTTTCGAATGAATTTGTACAGTCATTGTCGAAATTAAAAGGTATGTCTTTTTGTAGCAACTTGGTTAAGGGTTTTGAAATTTTGGAGAAATTAGGAATGAAGCGTCTATAGTAGCCTGCTAGACCTAGAAAGGATTTAATTTCTTTCTGATTTTTGGGTTGGGGAAAATTTAGAATTGCTTCGACTTTGGCAGGGTTTGGTTTTACACCATCCTTTGTAATAAGATACCCTAAATAGGCGACTTCCTTGCAAAGGAATTCGCATTTGTCTGGCTGAATTTTGAGGTTGGCTTTTTGTAGACGTTTGAAGACTTCTGTTAATCGAGAAATATGTTCATGGATAGTAGGGGAATAGATAATAATATCGTCCATATAGACGAGACAGCGTTCATTTTGGATGCCTAATAGAATATTGTCCATGACCCTCTGGAAAGTGGATGGAGCATTTTTTAGACCGAATGGCATACGTACAAATTCGTAGTGGCCATTCTCTACCGTGAAAGCTGTTTTTTGGATGTCCTTAGGATCGATTTCAATTTGGTGGAAGCCAGAGGCCAACTCTAGAGTCGTGAAATATTGACATCTGCCTAATTGGTCTAGAAGATCAGAAATGTTGGGCAAAGGATACTTATCACCTATCGTTACTTCGTTTAATTTTCGGTAGTCAACTACGACGCGCCATTTCTGTTTACCAGAAGCGTCTAGTTTTTTGAGGACTACCCAAACTGGGGAGGACCAGGGCGAAATTGAAGGCTGGATAATGCCTTGGTCGAGCATTTTTGAAACTTGTGATTTTACTTCTTGTTTATGAATTTGGGGGTAACGATAAGATTTAGTGAAAATTGGTTTAGAATCGTTAGTGTCTATTGAATGTTTGATTTCGTTGGTAAATGTCAAGTTGTCACCTTCTAAATAGAATATGTCTGAAAAGTCTAAACAGAGTTAAGTAATTAATTCGCTCTCCTCATCGTTCAAGTGATCTAAGCGTAATTGGTTTCTTATTTCGTAATTTCTGTCTATATATTGGGAATCCGGATTTTGAAGATTTACATTAAATATTGACCTAAATTTTTGGACGGGATCAAGTTTAAGATTTGAAAATTTTATTGTTTTTGGAATTGCATTTGAGTTTATTACTGTCGTCAAAAATTCACCATTGTTGTCTACTTTGACAATGGCGTTCGGTAAACGTACTTTTTCGTTTTCCTGGGCTATTAGTATAGCTTCGGTATTTTGTAAATCGCATTTAAGTTTAAAAATCTTTTCTGTGCGTGGTTCGATAGAAATTACATTTTGCTTTTTAACATTTAAATTTGGGTTTGAAATTCTAATACCTGGATTATTGTTTTCGTTAGAATTATTGTGGTTCCTGATTGATGTTACCTCAGTCACCTCAAATAGTGGTACGGTTTTAAAATTGGTAATAAGTTGATTAAAGTCCACATGACACTTATAATATTTTAAAAAGTCTGCACCTAATAGTCCATCGAATTCTATATCTAGGTCGTGGAACATAAACCTTGTATGGGTCATTTGAATTGAATGGTATTAAAACAGATTCGGTGATATCGATTTTTTCATCTGTTATACCCTGTATAATTACGTTTTCGGGATATCTTTGTTTGTACCTTTCCGCTGGTTTGATTTTAAATACAGAAATACCTGCACCTGAGTCGACAAGAATTTTGAAACGATTTGTGAAGTCTTTTATGTAAAATAGATTTTTGGAATTTACGACATTTAGTTTGTAGCGGGGTGTTTTTACATGAATTGGTTTTCCGGGAAGTTCAGGTTTGGGTCGAAACTGTCCTGGAGATTTATCGCTTGGACTTGGCGAGAAATTTGGTCTAGTTCGTCCGTTTGTTGTGTTGGAGTACTCGTGGAATACTCCGGGCCTATGCAAAAATCCGGAGGATTAGCAGTATAATCCTCGTGTTGTTGAGGCTGAGAATTAGCAGTATAATTCTCGTACTGTTGGGGTTGAGAATTAGCAGTATAATTCTCACATTGTTGGGTTCCAAAATCGTAATCATAATTGCTTTCATTAATTTCGAAATTATTTTGGTATTGGTAATTGGGAGAATAACTTGCGGAATAGTTTTCATATTGATTTGAGCTATCGTAAAATCCTTGGTTCAAATGATGCGTTTTTTGTTGATTGAATCTGTTGAAATTTGGGTTTGGCTGAATGGCAGAAGGTCTCTGCTGGTTGAAGTTTGGATTTGGCCTGATAGCTGAGGGCCTGTTCTGTTGAGAATAATTTTGTTGCTGGTTAGGGAAGTTTTGTGGTCTATGATTATATGTACTCTGGAAATGTGGTCTTGGAGGCTGTGCTTGATTAGAATAAGCATTTGGTGTGAAATTGGGAGATGGGGACTGATAGTTTTGCCTTGTGCGGCATTCGTTAACATGCTGTCCGTTTCTTTTGCAGAAGGTGCAAAGTTGTGGGGAGTTTGGACGTCTTTGTGGGTTTTGAATGGGATTTTTATTTGGAACTCTATTAGAAAATTTTTGTGATTCAAAATAGGATAATTGCAATTCACGTTTAATGCGGTTTATTGCGTCTAACATGTCGCCAGGGTTACCAGCCCTAATGATTTGGCCTAATTTGGGTTCTAATCCGGTTAATAAAGTGGTCAATGTCATATTTTCGATGAGGTTACATTGAGCAGTTTTTTCCTCTAGAGTTAGAGTCTGCTTTTGCACTGCTGCGTGCATTTTCGCGTTGTGCGTTTGTAGTCTTGATACAAATATTAGTGCGGTTTCGTTAACTGACGAATCATTTGCAGATCCTGAATCAAAGCCGTTAGGTCGCGAGAGTCACCAAAATGTGCTTCAAGTAAACTTTTGATTTCTGCCCATGTAGCAGGGTTTCGGGAATTTATTAATTCTGCGGCTTTTCCGCGTAATTTATTTTTTATGTGAAGCGTTAATAAGATGCGCTGATCATCAACAGCGATCCCCTGAGCGGTTATACAGGCTGAAATAAATGTTTGCAAGAATATGGGGTTGCCGTCAAATTCGGGCACTATGGAAAATATTTCGCTTAACCTATAAGGTTCAATATTTATGGTTTCGTTTGCAGCGATTGAATTGTTGACATTTGTAGTGATTGAGTTGTTTACATTGGAATTTGTAGTGGTAGCCATTTTATTTATAATATTTAGATAATTATATCTTAAAACGCTTTTTTCCAATTTAAGTTAGTAAGCTACTGGTGTTTAATAAAATTTTTTATATGAAACGTGCAAGAGTGTGTTATTTATTCTGTAATATTTAAAATTTATATTATAATGTAAACAATTTACACTTTAAACGGTATTATAGAACACAAGCTTGTCTTACGGCCTTAACTTTAACCTTTTATGTGGTATGCAATATTATATTACGATAAAAATGCTAAGATAACACTGGTACGTGATTACAGTTAATTAGATAAATTCGCACTTAAAGAGTATATGATATTACCATAAAAATAATGTTACGATAGGAACAGTATATGATTACGGTTATTTATATAGGTCACATAAATTATAATCAAGATATTTTGTTTCAAATTTAAATAAAATTACTACCTTAGATATTAGAGCTGTATGTAGCAATGCAATGTATTTCGATAAAATATAATGTAAAATTTTGTCGTTGAAAATCACTAATTGCGAGACGATTCAAAAATGACACCCTAAATTTTTCATTCCTCGTGGTCCAGTTGAATGCGACTTCGTGAGCTTAGCTTCACCAAAGGTCTCTCTTTGCCAGGGGCGTCACTGGGTGTTCCTTCCACAGGGTTGCCTTTGATGCCGAAGACACCAACGATGGGACGGGATGAAATTCTTACTTGCTAATTGTTGAATCGTGTTGATTTGAAATGTTACTTTGTTGCTTGTATTTCTTGATAATTATTATTGTTTCGCTTCTGTGCGTTTGAGAATAATGTAGGTTCTTCTGAACAAAGGATTGGGATCCACCACCACAGCTAAGAAGTTCTCCTTGTTCCAGAAGCTCTTTTCGTCCGGTTAGGCACCTTTTTCAGATGGACTCCTTGTTCCCCCGGATATGTTTGCTACTGGTTAGGCTCCCGAACTGTGCGTGTTTTTCAGATCCGTCACGACTGCGCCAATGTTAGATAGTGGATTGTAGATTTAACTTTTTAAAAACATTTATTTAGTTTAACACTGGAGTCAACGTTGACTCTATAATAATAACAATAATAATTTTGAAGTGATTTATTCGAACATGAGTTTAAGACTGGTTACAAAAAGGTTGTTAGTAATATTTATAATGTTTCAAGAACAAAGGAAACAGTGTTGCTGATTCAGCACAATCAGAATTACTGAGAATTGAAATACAATGCTCATGCAGCGTGAGCGGTTATTGAGAAGAGCTGTTACGCAGTATGTAATACGATATGTTTGAGAAGGTTAAGCCTGTCTCGATAATATTATATATCATAGTATATTTCTAATATAACATATATATATATATATATATATATATATATATATATATATATTGTGTGTTCTACTTTTTATTGTACTTAATAATTTGCAGTACTAATCAAACCTTAACTTGCTTATTTCCAATAGATAAAAAAAAAACTTTAAAACCAAAAGATCAAATTAAAATCTCTTACCTTTTGATCCGAAAGTATGTCAAAATATTTAATGGGCCGGCTAGCTTATCTTTCCCTTCAGGAGCAGGTTCAAATTCAGTTCCTATTTAAAATGAAATTTTTATTAAAGTAAAATTTTTAATCTGATATAAATAATTTATTTTCTTTGATATTTAGATAATTTAGCTTTATAACAGGTTAGAAAGTCTAATAAGTACACTATTTAAATTTTAATATACGACCTTGTCCAAAATTAAACACACAAAAACCTTCCTTCTTCGTAGCTACACACTTCTCTTTCCAAATCCAACAATTCTCCTTTCATTAATTCTTCACCTTATCTCGTCCTTATCTCCTCTGTAACTCCAAACCACAATAACACCTCTACCTTCTTATTTACAGTCTATTTTTCTCTTCTTCGCTGATCTCCGCAATTTCTGACTCAATTCAATTTCAAAATTCTTAATCCTTGTTTATTATTTTTCTTCTTCACTCCCTAATTTTCACTTGTTCTTTTTTTTTTCTTAAATTTGTTTTTCCAATTTTACAACCTCTCTTTTATCTGTTGTTTATTGTTCTATCTCACTAAATATCAAAGTATCCAAAATAAACAAAACAAAACACCATATGAATTTTGATTAATTTCATGCCAAACATAACCTAACTTAAACCTCCTTGTCCTTCTCCAGGAAAAGATTTACCAACTATAAAATAAAATTTCCTACTTAAAAGAAATGTCATAATGACTTAAATGTCAGAAATTATTTCAACAATAACTTAATAACTACTAACATAGATGTCAGTATCAAACTTACTGTTGACATCAAATAAAAACTTTAAAACTATTAAAACAACTCTAAACAAGTATTAACATTCTAAAACACATATCTTTCGGATCTTTAGCTAATTTAAATAAATTTTGAAAACCATCTAAAGGAAATAAACAAATTCAAACCTTGATTCAGCAAATAACACAAACATGCAATCTTCGTAATCGTCCAATATGCAAATACATCGCATTTCTCTCCCCAAATTATAAGCTTTTACTTATGTAAAACTGTTTAATTTTATTCAATTATGCCGTATTTGCAAAATATTGTATTTATCATCAGTTTTGTTGTGTTCTCTTTGTGTGTTTTAATTTGTCAAATATTTCTTTGATCTGTCGTCAAAATATGTCGCATTGTCAGCTAAAATTTTTCTAGGAGTGCCTACAGTTTTAAAATATTTAGAAAGTATTCTACAAACCGTATTTGTATTACGTCTTTTTGTGGGATATACTTTTGTGAGTTTTTTGTAATGCGTTTTTTTAACAATAATTTGACTTAACTGGAATGCAATTAATAACTTTAATTATAATATTGTTAAATTTTATATCATTAAACTCAGGAAATCCGTTCGAATATGAACCCATGTCAACTCCCGCACACGAGTATCATAATGGGAATAAACATTTTGTTTGGACCTTGGATATTTTAAAATTAAAATTGACCGTATGTGGTAACTTCACCATTCATATACCTTTTTGGAGAACTGACGCGTCCCCGCACGTATTACATTTTCATTTATCATTTATAATCATACTTATTTTCATATATGTTCCGGTAACTCTTGACCGTTTTATATAATTCATTATTTATTTATTTATTCCGCACTTAAAACTACATTTCCCTTGGTCCAAACAAAATATCTCTGCACAATATAACATCAAATGCTGAGGGTAGGCATAATGACCAACTCGTCTCCATTGCCATTGCTCTCAAATATCAAATTACAACGATCTTTATTTACATTACCCTTTACTACGTCATTACATATTATTTCAAATTTATATCCACGCTTATTTATCACTAGTATATTTTTCATTATAACCCACAAATCCAAATTATCTTTGTTAATAGATCCGTGTTTGTATATAGTGTATAATTCCGTATAAAATTCCCTATTCATGTCCCTTTCCGTATTTTTCTTATTGCTCCTGTTCCAATTATTTCCAGTGCAAAATTTTTTCCTCGTCTTGAAGTTTTTGTGTTTTCTTTTTCCAAATATTTTGAGTTTACTTTCATCTACTATCAACTTGTGTACATAACTTTCAGCTATTCTCGATTTGTAATTTATTAATGATATATAATTTTGTAGCAATTTTCTTACTAGATTTTCATATTTAGTAGGGCAATTTATCTCCAACCTTTTAGGCATTTTATAATTATTCATTTCACATGTAGGCTTATATTTTTCATCATTTAAATCATTTAAATTATTATTATTACAATTAATGTTTAACTCATTTTTATTAAATGTTTTCACCGCAGTACCTTTTAAAACTAGGAACTTTTCCCCAAAATCTATTTTTGCCTTAAGTCGTGATAAAATATCTTCACCAATTATGACATCAAAACTCAAATTGTCAACAATTACAAACTCGCCTCTAAAACGTATCTCTTTTACTTCAAAATCTAAATTTATAATTTTATTGCATTCTGTGAATTTCTTACCATTTGCATTTAATAATTTAATTTTTGAAATCTTAGTACAATTTTTTTGATATAACTCTTTTTTACTATCTATTATCTTTCCATTTATTAAACTGACTTCTGATCCCGTATCAATCAAAGCTTTTAAATTTATTTCATTAACTTTAATGTTGATGATTGGTAAATTACTAATTCTATTATTATCTAAATTTGATTCATTCTCAATACCTATAAATTCTCGCATATGTCCGTATGTCGTCATCCCAATTAAAACTTCCCTATCTAAAAATTTTCCCTTGGAAAATGTGAATTTACCTCTGCTATCGTCTTAATGTTATTCATGTCATTCTGTTGATCAGATCTGACATTTGTATTGTTTACCTGTGCATATCTTACTGAATCACGTTTAGTATCACGCCTATTCTGTTCTTTATCATAATTATCATTACCGTTGTACCTCCTATTTTCGTCATAATCTCTACCTTTATTTTGATTATTAAAATTTTTACTGTCATAATTTTTTTGATAATTATTATTATACCCATTTTGATGTCTATTTGCATAATAATTTTGTCTGTTGAAATTTTGATCATTACCATCTGTTTGGTTGTATGTTTTTCTATTAAATGATTTATAATTTTTATTCCATCCCATATGTAGATCATCGATCACTCTCAAGTACTCATTCAAACCATCTAATGTCGTAATGCGTTGTGTAATGATTACTTGGTGGATGTCATCAGAAAAATGTCTTGCTAGATATTTAATCATTTCATTTTCTGTCAAATTTGGCTCTAAGAATTTAATATTATACATTTTACGCATGACATAATTTTCCCTAGACATACCACTATTTTCTGAATATTTTCCATTAAATAAATTGAAACGAATTTTTTCCTGACAATGTTCAGACCAATACTTTTTTAATAATAACTTTTCAAATTCTTCTAAAGTTTCAAATTCAGATTCTACAATTTGATACCAAATTTCGGCTTCACCTTTTAATGAATTTTGAATTTCATGTTTTAAATTAAAATTAAAATTTATAGATTTTAGATATTGCCTTAAACGTTCTAAAAATACTTTTGGGTGGATTCTGGAAACACCATAGAATTGATTTACCAGTGTTTGATGTTGTGTAGCACATGTGTTAAATATAGGTGTGTATGTGTCCTTCAATATCTTCGTATTCTGTTCGATCTTACCATCCTGTTCTTTTAATTGTGTTTTGATTATATTTTCTTGTTTTTTCATGCGTATATCTATTTCATTCATACCATCTACTATAACATGTTCTACTTCTACTCTTACTTCTTTTTTAAATTCACTTATCTCTTCATAAACCTTTTCTACCTTTTCTTCTACTTTCTTAATTTTCTCGTCCACTTTATTGTGTAACTCTACTATACTCGTTTCCAATTTCCTATTGTTCTCATCCATTTTTTTATTCATATCTTGTTTGCTTTCTTCAAATTTATTATTCATGTCTTGTTTGTTTGCGTCAAATCTGTTCGCTATCATGTTCATTAATTGTATAAATTTATCATCATTTTGTGTTTGTTGGGATGTATCACCTTGTTGAGAAGTTTCTGGTGTTTGATTTTTATTCTCCATTTTTGTTTGTTTTCCTGATCTTAATTTCTTACAAATACCACACAATTAAGAATTAATACTTTATATACCCTTAATAAATGAAATTGTTATTGAATTTTAAAACTATGTACCACAATCAACAGTTCACAAACTTTCACCAAGACTGCACACTTTATCAAATCGACAATTTTACAATCGCCACGCGTTGGGCGCCAAATGTGCTGTTCTACTTTTTATTGTACTTAATAATTTGCAGTACTAATCAAACCTTAACTTGCTTATTTCCAATAGATAAAAAAAAAACTTTAAAACCAAAAGATCAAATTAAAATCTCTTACCGTTTGATCCGAAAGTATGTCAAAATATTTAATGGACCGGTTAGCTTATCTTTCCCTTCAGGAACAGGTTCAAATTCAGTTCCTATTTAAAATGAAATTTTTATTAAAGTAAAATTTTTAATCTGATATAAATAATTTATTTTCTTTGATATTTAGATAATTTAGCTTTATAACAGGTTCGAAAGTCTAATAAGTACACTATTTAAATTTTAATATACGACCTTGTCCAAAATTAAACACACAAAAACCTTCCTTCTTCGTAGCTACACACTTCTCTTTCCAAATCCAACAATTCTCCTTTCATTAATTTTTCACCTTATCTCGTCCGTATCTCCTCTGCAACTCCAAACCACAATAACACCTCTACCTTATTATTTACAGTCTATTTTTCTCTTCTTCGCTGATCTCCGCAATTTCTGACTTTCAATTCAATTTCAAAATTCTTAATCCTTGTTTATTATTTTTCTTCTTCACTCCCTAATTTTCACTTGTTCTTTTTTTTTTTTAATTTGTTTTTCCAATTTTACAACCTCTCTTTTATCTGTTGTTTATTGTTCTATCTCACTAAATATCAAAGTATCCAAAATAAACAAAACAAAACACCATATGAATTTCGATTAATTTCATGCCAAACATAACCTAACTTAAACCTCCTTGTCTTTCTCCAGGAAAAGATTTACCAACTATAAAATAAAATTTCCTACTTAAAAGAAATGTCATAATGACTTAAATGTCAGAAATTATTTCAACAACAACTTAATAACTCAGGAAAACATTTACCAACTATAAAAATAAAATTTCCTACTTAAAAGAAATGTCATAATGACTTAAATGTCAGAAATTATTTCAACAATAACTTAATAACTACTAACATAGATGTCAGTATCAAACTTACTGTTGACATCAAATAAAAACTTTAAAACTATTAAAACAACTCTAAACAAGTATTAACATTCTAAAACACATATCTTTCGGATCTTTTAGCTAATTTAAATAAATTTTGAAAACCATCTAAAGGAAATAAACAAATTCAAACCTTGATTCAGCAAATAACACAAACATGCAATCTTCGTAATCGTCCAATATGCAAATACATCGCAATATATATATATATATATATGGTATAGTGGTGAGAGGTAATTGAATCCTCTCATGTGGTCTAATGCTACTATACACCAGACATCATAGATGTCTCCGTGGTGCATAGCGACTTGCCATTTTGCAAGTACCGAGAGCGGCGACCTTCAGCCCTTGGTGGACTTAACCTATATACTGTTATTATACATGATTTGCAGGAAACAACTACTCAGCGGGCAAGTACCCCGACCTGCATTGAATTACACCTTACAAATCATGAAAAATTGGTAGCCAATGTCATTTGTCAACTCCCTGACCAGACATAGACCGGTTTCGAACTTATTAGTTCTCCTCAGTATGCCATAGGTCATGGAGCAGACAAATGACAGTGGCCAACCTGCTAGTCTTATACAGACTAATGTAAATGGTGTAGTGGTGAGAGGTAAGTGAATCCTCTCATGTGGTCTAATGCTACTATACACCAGACATCATAGATGTCTCCATGGTGCATAGCGACTTGCCATTTTGCAAGTACCGAGAGCGGCGACCTTCAGCCCTTGGTGGACTTATAATAGCAGTATATAGGTTAAGTCCACCAAGGGCTGAAGGCCGCCGCTCTCGGTACTTGCAAAATGGCAAGTCGCTATGCACCATGGAGACATCTATGATATCTGGTGTATAGTAGCATTAGACCACATGAGAGGATTCACTTACCTCTCACCACTACACCATTTACATTAGTCTGTATAAGACTAGCAGGTTGGCCACTGTCATTTGTCTGCTCCATGACCTATGGCATACTGAGGAGAACTAATAAGTTCGAAACCGGTCTATGTCTGGTCAGGGAGTAGACAAATGACATTGGCTACCAATTTTTCATGATTTGTAAGGTGTAATTCAATGCAGGTCGGGGTATTTGCCCGCTGAGTAGTTGTTTCCTGCAAATCATGTATAATAGCAGTATATCTATGATGTCTGGTGTATAGTAGCATTAGACCACATGAGAGGATTCACTTACCTCTCACCACTACACCATTTACATTAGTCTGTATAAGACTAGCAGGTTGGCCACTGTCATTTGTCTGCTCCATGACCTATGGCATACTGAGGAGAACTAATAAGTTCGAAACCGGTCTATGTCTGGTCAGGGAGTAGACAAATGACATTGGCTACCAATTTTTCATGATTTGTAAGGTGTAATTCAATGCAGGTCGGGGTATTTGCCCGCTGAGTAGTTGTTTCCTGCAAATCATGTATAATAGCAGTATATAGGTTAAGTCCACCAAGGGCTGAAGGTCGCCGCTCTCGGTACTTGCAAAATGGCAAGTCGCTATGCACCATGGAGACATCTATGATGTCTGGTGTATAGTAGCATTAGACCACATGAGAGGATTCACTTACCTCTCACCACTACACCATATATATATATATATATATATATATATTATATATACAGTGTGTCCAACTAAGTCGGCACCATATGGGAAACTTTTTTATTATTGGTTTTATGAAAAAAAGTTATTCTTGATAAAAAGTTCTGCATGGCCTAATACCCAAACTGAAATAATCAGATATCAATTTTTTGCAGTCGTATACGAGGTATGTCGAAAAATGTAAATTTTGCTCAAGAGTAAAGTACCTTTTTTTATTACAATATCGACAAACGTTATTAAGAAAAGTTGATCCTAATTGAAAATTACGGTCAGATATCCAATATTATCCATCTACTACTTGACGACTGCCCAATGTACGCTTGACTACAATTGAAACATTCGATACGATAAACGATATTAGATTTTTATTTATTCCTTCAAGAGCACTTCAGGGTAGAATAACGTCTCACAAAAGTGATTGTAATAGAATGGTAAAATCTTGCGCCCTAGCAGAACATGTCATTACAAAGGGTCACAAAATGGATTATGAAGATGTAAAAGTTTTGGCGGTAGAGAACAACTATCAAAAAAGGATTTTCCTTGAAATGGTTCATATTAACAATGAAGTTAACAGCTTAAACAAAAAATCAGACATCAACAATTTAAGTAAAATTTACACCTACATTTTAAAATTAGAACATGACAATTATAGAACTTTTCAAAATAACCGCGAAAATTAAGTTGGCAACACAGTTGGTATCATCAATATCACTAAGTATTCCCATTTCTATGAAATTTAAAATGAGTTTTTACTTGTAATAAAAAACATTTCCTCTTATCTCTGGGCTTCAGCATAGTTTCAACTGAGTCCATTTTGTTAATTATTTTAAATGAAATTTTAATCAGATTTTATTAATATGTGTAACTAAACCTAAGTTAAATGTTTTATTTATAACAGTAGGAGTGTAGCTATGTGTGTGGGATCGACCACTAGTTACGTTTTAAGAAATTTTCCTGCCATGTGTTTCGACGCAGGTTTATCAAATTAACCTCAAGTTAGTAAGTAGTAAAAATAAATTGTTTTAACTGATTTTGTTTCCTGACAACCTTTGTATTTTTGTAGATGTCTTGAGAAAGCTAATAAACATTAGCGAAAGCTTGACAATAACAAAGAGTTTTCTTTTTGTATTGGCCAAAATACCTTATCACTGACTGCAACCTCAATAAAATTTTATGTTTGTACCTTAACTAGTCAGTCAAGACTACCTTTCTAAAATTATATATATATATATATATATATATATATATATATGTATAATAATCTTGCCAAAGCCCTGTGTAAATGGAAGTAATTAGGTAAGTATACTTATTTTTTATGTGCACCTACCTACCTAATATAAACAATTTTGTTTATATGAAGCATATATTCTGTTACATGTTATTTTGGCAGCACAATATTAGGGCAATGAATCGTGGGTTGATGGTTGAATAATATCTGTACGTAGTTAACTAGAATATGGATTGGAATATTTTATGTGCTTCACCCTAAATTGTCATTTGAATTGGAGTAACTGGGGTCCTCATAATTTACTACATAAACAAATTGTGGCTGCATGCACGTATATATTGTTAGGTTAATTCTCTACGGTCTAGGATACCAAACAAACCTACAGTAGAACTCAATAGTGACGTTGTTGCGATGCAAATACTAGTTGGTCACATGGTTGACATCGTCGTGTTATTCCCGTGTGACGTCATTGAAATCGCAGATATTGCTTGCTGTACCAGTTTTGATCAGCAACAAATTACATTTTTGGACCATCGAAACCACAGTTACTCTAGTTAAATTGCGGCGTAGTATTCAATCCTCATTCTAATTCAATTTGTCACCTTAAAAATAATTTATCGGCCTACCTGCCTCGGTAACAGGACAAGTTCCTCGCTAAAACAGGTTTTTAAATAGGTCAATTATTCCACGATATAGGCGCATGATCTTATATTTAAAATTTTAATATTTTCTATCGCGCATAGAACTTTCTGAAATAACAAAAAAGAAAGAAAGGAATGTGTTTTTTATTTGGGGGCCGTCATTTTCTTTTCTTTTTGCTTTCATGTGGTCTGTGAGTTATACGAAGGAATTTGCTAGTGCGATTTTAGAAATTTCAAGATTTTCCGGAATCGGGATAAAATAATTGCACTACAATTAAGTTGTGGCTTATTAAGTCGAAGATTTTGGGAAAAAGTCACAAACTTATCCATTTTTCTTTTTGTGGGATTATTTTCGTATACTCACCAGAAGCAAAGCTTCGAAAAAGGAAACCAACACACTTAATAAAAGCCCGCCTAACACCCCCCAGGGCTTCTTCTTCTTTTTCCTGGTATCATAGTGTCACTGTATCCCGAACAGTTTTTGACGTCTGGCGACAGCTGAGAGCGTTGTGACGACTGCCATTTTGGGAGTTCTCTCGAGCGTTGACAGCAGGCACCTGCCTACCGCACAGATAAGTTTAAATTGCATATTCACCGAGTAGGTTAATTTTGGTCACGGTTGTCATAATTTATTTGGAGATTGTCATATATATAGGTTAATTAGTTATTCAGTTACTTAACTTAGATATAATTTCAATTTATCAGAAGTGTACACCCGAGTGATCACTCACGGTACCCGAGCGTCAATTGCTCCTAATATTTTGTTTAGTGTTATTGAAAAATTCACTGTAATTTTCAAGGGGTTTGAATACACGTTTATATATTTTCTTTTTACCCTTTGATAGTTATTTACCACCCAATAAACCACTGACTCACCCCACCGCCCACTGAGCTAGCCAGTGTCGCTTCCGCACTGAAAAAAAAAATAGATTAATTGTATCCGGAAGGGACACTTTAAGCATTCTTTTTTTTGTTACTACCCCTAGAAGAAGCTAGTCAGCAAGAGCTTCTTCTCTAACCAATCAAGATTGGTTAGAGCCGTCATCGGCGTTACAATTTTGCTTAATCAATTATTTTTTATTATTATTATTATCTTTATTATAATGCCCGTTTTTAACCATAACAATTCAAAGAATTAGAATAATCCTCAACTTCATATCTCCTGATCTCTAATTCCTTTTGTTGTACAGTGTTCGCATTAGCGTCATTTTTTTCCTCAATCAGTCTGTTTTCAATAAGCTCCTGAGCATTTTTTTGTGGATAACAGGCGATCTTCAAAGTATGTAGCCTTATCTTTGGCACGAGCGTTACCCGAGGGCCGACCGAGAATACGTCACGACTCGTGGGAATAGTTATGAGTAATAAATTGAAATCAAATTCCCGGGTGTGAAAAATTGACAAGACTCGATTTTGTAAAGTGCCAAGAGGTTAAGTTAATTTTGTGTATAAGAAGTAAGATATATAAATTAAAAGTATTAGAAAAAGAATATAATAGGAAAGAAAATGAGAGAAAATAAGAAGGTCCCCTCGACAAGGTAAGTTAGTTTTAAAAATACAAAACTTAAAGAAATCACATTGACAGATGACAAGAATAAATTAATCATTGACAGTCAACACGATGAAAGAGACATCTCAGAGGCTTTTAGCATAAAAATTAAACCTTACATTTGCACATCCATCAACGTCAAAGGTGACAAATGAAAATAGTATGCCAAAACCGATTCCAATTACGACAAACAATTTCAAACTAAAAAAAGTGCTGAAGGAGTAGACGAGGACATGGATGTTACACAGGTTGTAGATAATGAAAAAGAGGAAAATCCAAATGCGAAACTGAGAAGACCACCACCTATCATAATACTTGGTATGTTCGAAGACCACAAAAAATTACATAAATTTCTGAGTACCAAAATAAAAGGAAAATACTTTTGGAAGCATGCCCCATACACTACCAGTTTACATTTGGAGACATACGAAGACTGGATGGTATGCAATAAATATTTTGAATTAGCAATAAAGCTCGAAGTCTATACGTTTACACCTAGACAAGACGCTTGCGTTTATACTAAAAGGAATTCATCACGATATCGATATAGAAAATATTAAAGAGAAACTCATTGGTAAACATAAACCTATAATTAAAAATATCTATAATACGAGAGGAACCCGCTTTCCAATGTATCTCGACCATACTGCGGTTACCTGGGAGAGGCATAATGCTAAAATAATTATCCAGTGTCATAGATGCCAAATATGAAGCCATGCAACATCGAATTGCAGAGCATCTCCTAGATGTCTTAAATGCGCCAAAGATTATCTTACTAGAAGTTGCGACAGAGGGGAGGCTGATCTTGTAAAGTGTGTTAACTGCGGGGAGAATCATCCTGCTAAAAGTGTCAATTTCCGAGTGTATCAAGCGAAGATAAGAACGATGGAGATAAAAAATATACGAGTGCAACCACCACCACCTGAAGCAAAATATGCAACAGCTCCTCTTCCAACTCTTAATGTCTGAGACGCCTGCAAAAGTCATATCTGGTCCACTAACAATACAGCCCCCACATCAAATTCTACTTTAAATCAAACAAATGCAGAAAACTACCATAAATTCCTCCGTTGTCTTCTCCCACGTCGTCATCTCAAGCCGTCTTCATCCCAATGTCAGCCAGGGATCACCATTCTTCTGGAGTAGGGCAACTGGAATTCATTCAAGATATTTCAAACAATGTAATCTCAATTTATAGTTTTCTCTTGAAACCTCAACGGTATACGTAATAAAATGTCGGGTCTTATCAATTTCTTAATAAAACATAAAATAGGTATGCTCTTGAACGAAACAAAACTCACGCCACAATTTAAGTTGCTTATCAGGGGGTATACCAGAATTAGACGTGACAGAGACAGAAATCGAGAGGTGGAGTGGCTATACTCATTAAAACAAGCATTCCACATACCTACTGATTTCTACAAAATACCACTATTGAAAATATCAATATTACACTAGCTAATGGCACAAAAATAACAGCCGTATACAATAAACCACTAAATAGCTTCACGGAGGGTTGTCTTGAAAACTTAGGGAGTGTCTGGAGTCGTCGCAACCTGGTCATTGGTGACTTGAACGCTAGACATCAAGCGTGGTATTGTCAGACTAACAACACCAATGGCAACATCTTGTTTAATTACATGAATTAACATAATGTTAATTTAGAGTATGAACTATATAAATCATTTGCGTCTATCATATTTTATTGTATAATTTTTTTTAAATACAGAATTGGGAACATAAAAAATATGGTACATCAAAATTGTTTGTATTTTTCTTCTCCTGGTTACCATCACGGGTAAAGGAACATGGGCAAAGTGAGTTGCTACGTACATCCCCCCTCCATTAAAAGAAAAGAAAAATCAATCTATGGTAAAACGCACTTTTTTAATAAGAACCCCTGGGACATGGCACTTGTCAACTAACAAAAACTCAGGTTTGACCCTGTCAATGTTGACAGTTACAACTTTAGTTAAAAGTTAGTTATTAAAATTAAAAGTGATTAATTTATCTATACGGGACAAAACTTTAAATAGGCCCTAGTACAAAAGAGACAAGATAGGTTTAAAACTTTCCGAACAAAAATATAATCAGAGGTCAAAATGTCAGGACTGACAAATGATTTTTGACTACTGTGGTGAAGTGGGGAAAACGACGTTAAATTATTAAAATAAATGTGTAACTTGCCGACAAAATAGGGAATATCAGGACAGCTGTATGATCTCGTGAACGCAAATTCTAACCAAATATGAGCTCAGATGAAGAGCATTGCAAATCATCTTTGGGGATAGTTCTAAAAGCCAATAATATAACAGGAAGTTCATCTACCCAATGTGATGTGTTAGCCCTAGCTATTAATGCAGTTTTGAGAGTTCTATGGAACGTTTCCACCATACCATTACTTTGGGGATGGTCTGTGGTGGTACGTATCCTATGGAACCTCCAAATTCATTAAATAATTTTGACTCAAATTGAACACCTTGATCTGTAGTAACATACTGACAGGCCAAAACGACAAACAAAATTAATTCTGAAATAAAGTGCATGTTACGGTCTCGTTTGTAATATCGGAGAGCGGATAAGCCTCCGGTCATCGGGTAAACCTTTCGATTACAGTTAGTATGTAAGAATAACCTCTGAAAAGGGGTAATGGTCCTATTAAATCGATATGAACGTGATCGAAACGCCCCTTAGTTATATCAAATTGACCCACCGGACTTACGATTGACTTTAGGAGTCTGACAATTGACGCATGTCTTTGCCCGCAAGTTACAGTCCGAATTCATTTTGGGCCAGAAATACTTATTCGTAATCAGTTCTAGTGGCTTTTATGCCAGGATGAGATAAGTCATGAATATACAATTCGCCAATAAATATTCGGAACATAAGGGCATACATCGGGTTGGGAAACATCGCACCAAATAAACATCTAAATCCGGAATCTTAATTTTCGTTAACTGAAATTGGATTTAGAATCTAATGATTGATTCGACAACAGAAAATTTTACTCGGAATCCTCCTCTTGAGCATCGCTCAATAACTTTAAGTTAAAATTCCTATCAAAGGAAATTTTTCAATTTGAATTGGAAAGATACATTGATTGAGAGAAAATGTATCATGTACTTACACGTGATAAAGTGTCTCTGCTATGATATTATCTTTTCCTTTAATATACCACATTTCGCACGAAAATTGAGCAATATACTCTAAATGTCGTATTTGTGGTGGGGTTCTCTCTGCCTGGGTGAATAATGCATTAACCAAAGGCTTATGATCGGTAAAACAAATAAATTTACAACCTTCAAGTGAAAATTTAAAATGCTTTATAGCAGTGTATAAGGATAGAAGCTCCTTGTCAAACGGTGAATACTTCGGCGCTTGAGCCGAGGTAAGCTTAGGTGAAAAGAAAATAAAGGCGTAAGCACCCCTTCGCTGTCTCGCTACTGCAAAACCGCACCCATGGATACATTTGAACAATCGACCGTTAGCGACAATAGTATACCATCACCACAAGGATGAGCTAACATTGTCGCGTCAGCTATAGCAGTTTGGCTTTTGAGAAATTGTCCAGACAGACAGCAGGCCAATCATCTATGACTTTGATGTTATCACGTAGTAAGCGAGTACTAAAAAATGTAAAGGAACTATAATTTCAGCGAAATTAGGTACGAAACGATGATAAAAGTTCACCGTACCTATAAAACGCTAGAGCTGCTCAAGTGTTGTTAGCAGAGGAAAATTGTTAATAATATCCATTCGCTCACTAGATGGTAATATACCAGATGAAGAAATATCATGTCCTAAAAATGTCAAACTGTCAACTCCTAAAATACATTTAGATGGTTTAATATTTATGCCATACTTGTTTAGTCTTCCAAAAACTATTTTTAAATCTTCCAAATGTTATACAATTCGCCAATAAATATTCAGAACATAAGGGCGTACATCGGGTTGAGAAACTAGCTTGATTTACTTGCTACTAAAATTTCATTTAAATAGACGAAAACGAATGATAACCCGGAAAGTACTTCGTTCATGAACCTCTGGAAAGTTTGACCAGCATTGCGTAACCCGAAAGGCATTCGTGAAAATTCGAACAAACCAAAAGGGGTAGTTATAGCTGTTTTAAAAAAATCACATTCCGCGATGGGAATTTGATGATATGCACGGATGAAGTCAATCTTGGAAAAAACAGTACAATCATACAATTCGGAATTAAAATCGTAAATGTGAGGTAAGGGATACCTGTCAAGAATTGTAATCATATTCAATTGTCGATAATCTCCGCAAGGATGACAATCATTGGATCCTTTCTTAGCTACCATATGAAACGGCGAAGAGACGGAAGAAGATGAAGGTTTACATATACCCAGTTCTAACATATGTGTTTAAATTCATCTTGAGCTAATTTGAACTTAACATTGTCTAGTCTACGTGGGCATGAAAATGACAAATGACCTTCTGTAATAATATGATGCACAACTTAATGTATTACCGGTAAATTGTAATTCGGTGAACTTATCAAACTGGGAAATTGTAAAAGCAATTTGTTGTACTCGTTCACCAGAGAAATAATTTGGCACGTCCACCATACAGCGTTGGATCGTGGAAGGTTTCAATAATTTCAAGCAACAATATTAGGAAATTTAATCTTTCCATAATTTAAAGAAAGCAGACGTTTTATCACAACCACTAAGTATATGCAGAAACAAAATATTCTTGCCTACAGAATTTACAAACTGTAGACTGTACGATGAATATATCTTTTCCTCATTTAACCCAGAGCAGGTTTTCGTAAGAAGATATTATCATGCTCGCTCACCAGTGCAGTCATCAGAATTAATAAATCTTCTTCTACAATATACACTACTGACTAGGACTAGGATGAAGACATATCAATAGCTGTTTAAATTATGAGAGAGTCCCCATCTTATGGTGTATGTACTCGTTTATTCGAGTCGATAAAAACTTTTCTTGAGGCATGGTAAGAACCATCGCTTCGTCGAAAATAACATCAACTACAGAATGTTGCTTGGCATGTCGATATCGTTCAGCACTTTTTGTGCTTTTGCTAACCGCATCATTTGGATACTTATAAAAAATATAAAGCTACATTACCACTATTTGTTGGCGTTTAACGCGCTGTATCTTGAAATCTGTTGGTCTGATGGGAAAAATGCATGGAACATATTTTACTTAGACCGTTATGCTCTTCAATTTATTAATTTGCTTTTTTTCCTAGGACCAATAGGAACGGATATATTTGCAAAAACTGATTTTAGCGCCATCCTTCTAAGACGGCGACGCGAGCGGTCTTCCCCCAAGGTCGCAAACTTAAAAGCTGAGTTTTAAAACCCAATGTTAATCGTTTTCAAAATTAAATAATGCTGAAATATGATCCGATTAGAATATTTGAGTGCAATGTTCAAGTGTTTTGTGGAAACTACGTCAGATATGATGAATGTTCTTGAGGAAAACGTTCTATATATATATATCGATATATATCGATGAGCGGTAATTCAGCGCTCGGCGGGGCACATAGCCCGGAGAGTAGCTGTTGGTTGCAGACTGGTTACATTCCTTATAGTAAAATAAGGATTTTATAGAGGAGCTTACGACTGAAATATTATGTTATAATATTTCTGCCCCCTAGGAGCACACTTGAACAATGCTAAGCCCAGTCGGGCTATTTATTTTTCGATTACAACAGACACTGAACCGCTAGATGGCGCCTGCTTACCATTTTACATGTCGCTATCGTTAAGATACCGAGATGTACCAAGTAGTCAAGGGATCCTCGTGTCGTTCGTCACATGCCTACCTTGCACTGACGAGAGCCAACAGCTCGAAACTGCAACCTGCAAGTGGTATGGGACGACTGGCACGAGAGCTCCTTTAAGTAGGATCAGTCTTTCGGCTGGTGTTTGTTGCAATCGAAGGATTAGCGTTTTGTTGGTAATATGCGATTATTACACTTAACGCGCCAGGCTTATAACTTGTAATTCAGCGCTCGGCGGGGCACATAGCCCAGACAGTAGCTGTTGGTGCAGTCTGGTTACATTCCTTATAGTAAAATAAGGATTTTATAGAGGAGCTTGCGACTGAAATACTATGTTTTAATATTATATATGTATATATATATATATATATATATATATATATATATATATAAAGAAGAAGGGTAGTCTTGACTGACTAGTTAAGAAAACCAAAATTAAACACACGTAGGGTATCTTGAGGTGCAGTCAGAGGTGAAAAGTTTACGGCCACAAAACAGAAAAAGAAAAACTCTTTTGTTACTTTGTCAAGCTTTCGGAAATTATTTATTCCTTTTATCAAAACATCTATAAATAAAATTATTATTTAATAAGAGTCATATAATATACTTTGCTAAAATACTTACTAACTTGAGGTTAAAAGTTAAGGTCACTTGTATTATAAAATAGTCGCATTTTTAACTTAATATAGACAAATTCATACACAAATTCCTTTACAGGTACACAATTTAAGGTAAACAACTACTGATTATTTAAAATTAAGGATTAAAACCATGATTAAAATAGATATAACAAAATGAACATGAATAATTACCACGTGATTATAGAACTAAATTTCTTTATCAAACTGTATGCAAAAACTTTTGAATGACAGAAAGGTATTTCAATTGGCTGGCCTGTACTAGAAATTAAGTTAGGAACATTAATTCCAACGTGACTGTTACGACTGTGACTGATCGAGCGGGAGGTTTGAATTTTGAAAAATGCGAAAATTCTCTTTTTCTAATTTGAGGATGTTGTATAAATCTTACTTAGATTATCGATATCAGATTTGTTATTTAAGCTATTTGCTTCATTATTAATATGGATCATTTCAAAGAATGATCTTTTTTTATAGTTACTCTCTACAGCCAAAACCTTAGCACTTTCATAATTCATTTTATGACTGGTGGTGATGACATGTTCTGCCAATGCACATGATTTCACGTTTCTGTTACAATCACTTTTGTGTGAAGTTATACGCCCATTAAGTGTCCGAGAGGTTTGACCAATATAGGATTATTGCAGTTGTTACATTCTATTCTGTATACCACATTTGATTTTTCTTTATTTTTCAATGGGGTCTTCACCCGACTGAAAAGTTTTCCAACAGTTAATATGTTTTTAATGCAATTTTTATGTCCATGTGTTTCACCAAGTTTATCAGCTTGGGAGTAAGATCTTCAATAAATGGTAATGACATATATTTGAGTGGACTCGTATTGGTTGTGTTATGGTTTCGCTCAGTTATATTATTATTTTCCAAGTTAGGTATAGTATTATCGATATTATTATTTGTGTTAGGTGCATTATTATTATTTAAATTTAGAGAATTATTATTAACCTCTCCACAATAAAATTGTGAGAGGTTACTAAAATTGGTTCAAAAACGAAAATTGAGATAACATCAAATCTTTACGTTTTGAGGTCCTAGGAACCCAAAAAAGTGGTTTTTGAAAAATGTCTGTGTGTGTGTGTGTGTATGTGTGTATGTATGTGTGTATGTGTGTTAGCACGATAGCGCCGAAACTACTGAACGGATTTGACTGAAACTTTGCGTGTGCGTTTCTTTAGTATCCCAGAAGATCTGAAAAGGTTTTGGTTGAGATCGGATTACGTTTAGTGCCATTTTGACGCAACAAGTTGTTTATTTTATATTTACTTTCAATTTGCAATGGAACCATTGAAAAGCAGTTAAAATTCTGATTTCAACGATATATCACACTTCCACCCTTTCGATTTGGTTTCCGTGAAAAAAATTAAAAACAAAGCAAATATATCATAGATCGCATTTCGCATGACATGATCGATGCGCGTAGCGGTTACATCATGAAACTCGTCATATTACGTGTCAATTCACGTGTGAGGGTTTCTTTACTGCTCTAGAAGTAGAGCGGATTACGTTTAGTGCCGTTTTTAAATATATAAATATACAGACAAATCGAAGAATTAAACTACAAATATTCCTCTAAAATCTAGTAAAATTACTGAAATGCTAATGTTTGATTTAACAAAGACAGCCGCGAGCGATCGGATTGCAATGAGCAAATTTTGATGATTGTCATCATATGCTTTCTGTACCTTCGTTGGTGAATTTATTATAGATTATCACTTTACCAATTTTCAGTTTGTTGCTTTACAAATCTGTAATATTTAGGATAACTAGACTTTCTTAGTCGTTCAAGTGATGTTAAAGTTGTTAATATCCTAATAGTATATTATTCAACGAGCGATAATGTAGGTAATAACTCGCATAGATGATTGTAAATTCATTAAGTTGAGGGTTTTTAGTGCCCCAGAAGATCTGAAAAGGTTTTGGATGAGATCGGATTACGTTTAGTGCCGTTTTGTTATACAATTTAATGCTCTTTTCGGCTTCAAAGATCCACCGAGTGGGGAGGTTCCAGCCACTTCCAGTAGCTGCCGATTTTTACTATTATTTGCATTATGTAAATTGTTGTTATTATTATTAGACATGGCTCTAGTAGTGAAGAGAATTTTGTTTAATAGATGTAATGGGTAGGAATTTTCCATTAGGATACCTCGTAATTCTCTCAGTGTATATATATATAAAATACTAGGTTCTCGGGTTGAACGGCGTCTGAGATTGTTAATGTCTCGACGTTTCTGCTCCCGTTTTGGAGCCATTTTCAAGAGAAAAAAGGTGTCACGAAAAATTGTTAAAAAAAATAATGCTAGGAGTTCGTAGAACGGGTTCGATTCCGGAATCTCAATCTGCCTACTCCCTAGATCTCACCACGATCCGTCTCTAAGGCCTCAATCTGCCTACTCCTTAGAGCGAACTCGCTGGCAGTATCTGACGAAGTGTTATTTGTACGAAAGCTCTTTGCGGATGGGAGAGCGGTGGGGGGTTGAGGGTCTGTTGATGGAGGCATTAGAGCAGTACGGCTGCTATATTAGACTTCGATAACGCCAATACATAGCACCCTCATTTTTACAGAAACCGCAAATCATCCGCGAAGCAATTGAGATTGAAAAATGTCCCAATTGTCTAAACAAATGGGATGACGGTCATTGTCTTCCAGTCGCTTGGAAATCATTGATCTCCAGACTAGCCCCACAATCTTCATCCACACCTCATAATCCTGATAGCAGCCGTTCTGCTCTGATGCCTCCATCAACAGACCCTCAACCCCCCACCACTCTCTCACCCACAGACAGCTTACGTATAAATAACGCTTCGTCAGATACTGCCAGCGAGTTCGCTCTAAGGAGTAGGCAGATTAAGGTCTTAGAGACGGATCGTGGTGAGATCTGGGGAGTAGGCAGATTGAGACCCGCAATCGAACCAGTTCTACGAACTCCTAGCATTATTTTCTTTAACAATTTTTCTTGACTCCCCTTTTTCTCTTTGGCTCCGAAACGGGAGCCGAAACGCCGAGACATTAACAATCTCAGACGCAGTTCAACCCTAGAACCTATTATTTTTGATACAAACGACCGCGGAAGCTTCTCGGAACATATATATATATATATATATATATATATATATATATATATATATATATATATATAAACACCACATAAATTAGACAACCCCCAATTCCAGAAGCCAGGGGCTTGTGCGGAAGGGGGTTACACATTGAAAAAACGCGGACATACAACCATTTCCTCCGACAGTGCCAATGCCGGAGCCAGGATTCGAACCCGGTGGTGCGATGTCCGTGTGATTAATCGCGATTGCCACCTCGCGCCTTAACCCACTCGGTTATCGACCAGACAAATATATATATATATATATATTGTGCTGTTCTATATTTTATTGAACTTAATAATTTGCAGTACTAATCAAACTTTAACTTGTTTATTTGCAATAGATAAAAAAAAAACTTTAAAACCAAAAGATCAAATTAAAATCTCTTACCTTTTGATCCGAAAGTATGTCAAAATATTTAATGGGCCGGCTAGCTTATCTTTCCCTTCAGGAGCAGGTTCAAATTCAGTTCCTATTTAAAATGAAATTTTTATTAAAGTAAAATTTTTAATCGGATATAAATAATTTATTTTCTTTGATATTTAGATAATTTAGCTTTATAACAGGTTCGAAAGTCTAATCCACTATTTAAATTTTAATATACAACCTTGTCCAAAAATTAAATACACAAAAACTTTCCTTCTTCGTAGCTACACTCTTCTCTTTCCAAATCGAACAATTTTCCTTTCATTAATTCTTCACCTTATCTCGTCCTAATCTCCTCTGCGACTCCAATCCACAATTTACAGTCTATTTTTCTCTTCTTCGCTGATCTCTACAATTTCTGACTTTCAATTCAATTTCAAAATTCTTAATCCTTGTTTATTATTTTTCTTCTTCACTCCTTAATTTTCACTTGTTCTTTTTTTTTTTTAAATTTGTTTTTCCAATTTTACAACCTCTCTTTTATCTGTTGTTTATTGTTCTATATAATTAAATATCAAAGTATCCAAAATAAACAAAACAAAACACCATATGAATTTTGATTAATTTCATTCCAAACATAACCTAACTTAAACCTCCTTGTCTTTCTCCAGGAAAAGATTTACCAACTATAAAATAAAATTTCCTACTTAAAAGAAATGTCATAATGACTTAAATGTCAGAAATTATTTCAACAACAACTTAATAACTCAGGAAAACATTTACCAACTATAAAAATAAAATTTACTATTTAAAAGAAATGTCATAATGACTTAAATGTCAGAAATTATTTCAACAATAACTTAATAACTACTAATATAGAAACTTACTGTTGACATCAAATGAAAACTATTAAAACAACCCTAAATAAATATTAACATTCTAAAACACATATCTTTCGGATCTTTAGCTAATTTAAATAAATTTTGAAAACCATCTAAAGGAAATAAACAAATTCAAACCCTGATTCAGCAAATAACACAAACATGCAATCTTCGTAATCGTCCAATATGCAAATACATCGCAATATATATATATATATATATATATATGTTATATTAGAAATATACTATGATATATAATATTATCGAGACAGGCTTAACCTTCTCAAACATATCGTATTACATACTGCGTAACAGCTCTTCTCAATAACCGCTCACGCTGCATGAGCATTGTATTTCAATTCTAAGTAATCCTGATTGTGCTGAATCAGCAACACTGTTTCCTTTGTTCTCAAAACATTATAAATATTACCAACAACCTTTTTGTAATCAGTCTTAAACTCATGTTCGAATAAATCACTTCAAAATTATTATTGTTATTATTATAGAGTCAACGTTGACTCCAGTGTTAAACTAAATAAATGTTTTTAAAAAGTTAAATCTACAATCCACTATCTAACATTGGCGCAGTCGTGGCGGATCTGAAAAACACACAGTTCGGGAGCCTAACCAGTAGCAAACATATCCGAGGGAACAAGGAGTCCATCTGAAAAAGGTGCCTAACCGGACGAAAAGAGCTTCTGGAACAAGGAGAACTTCTTAGCTGTAGTGGTGGATCCCAATCCTTTGTTCAGAAGAACCTACATTATTCTCAAACGCACAGAAGCGAAACAATAATAATTATCAAGAAATACAAGCAAAGCAACATTTCAAATCAACACGATTCAACAATTAGCAAGTAAGAATTTCATCCCGTCCCATCGTTGGTGTCTTCGGCATCAAAGGCAACCCTGTGGAAGGAACACCCAGTGATACCCCTGGCAGAGAGAGACCTTTGGTGAAGCTAAGCTCACGAAGTCGCATTCAACTGGACCACGAGGAATGAAAAATTTAGGGTAAGTCATTTTTGAATCATCTCGCAAACATTTATTTGCAAACAACGACATAATTTTACATTTTATTTTATCAAAATACATTGCATTGCTACATACAGTTCTAATATCTAAGGTAGTAATTTTATTTAAACTTGAAATAAAATATCTTGATTATAATTTGTGTGACCTATATAAATAACCGTAATCATACACTGTTCCTATCGTAACATTATTTTTATGGTAATATCATATACTCCTCAAGTGCGAATTTATCTAATTAACTACAATCACATACCATTTTTATCTTAACATTATTTTTATCATAATATCATATATCATATAAAGGTTAAGTTTACGCCTTACTTGACTGTGAAATAAAATAAAACCCACATGTTCTATACTGTTTAAATGCACAATTTCAGTGACATTATTCCCAACTAAAAACACTTTTTACATTAATCCAATTATCCTTGTAATTAAATTTTGAAATATTATAAAATAAACAGCACATTGTTTTACATATAATAAAAAATTGCCAATTATCAGTAGCGTACTAGCTCAAATTGAAAAGGTGTTTTAAGTTATTCGATTATCTAAATAATATAAATAAAATGGCTACAAACGTAAGCAATTCCAATGCAAACAATTCAATCACGGCGAACGAAACAATAAATATTGAACCTTATAGGTTAAACGAAATATTTTCCATAGTGCCCGAATTTGACGGCAACCCCATATTCTTGCAAACATTTATTTCAGCTTGCATAACCGCTCAGGGTATCGCTGTTGATGATCAGCGCGTCTTATTAACGCTTCACATAAAAAATAAATTACGCGGAAAAGCCGCAGAATTGATAAATTCACGAAACCCCGTCACTTGGGCGGAAATAAAAAATTTGCTCGAATCACATTTTGGTGACTCTCGTGACTTGACAGCCTTGATACAAGACTTGCAAACAATTCGTCAATTACCCAACGAAACAGCTTTAATATTTGTGTCCAGGTTACAAACACATAATGCAAAAATGCACGCGGCAATACAAAAACAAAGTTTAACTTTAGAGGAAAAAACCGCGCAATCCACTTTAATAGAAAATATGACGTTAACTACTCTTCTCACTGGACTCGAACCAAAATTAGGTCAAATTATTAGGGCTGGTAACCCCGGCAATATGCTAGATGCAATAAATCGCATCAAACGAGAATTACAATTATCGTATTTCGAATCTCAAAAATTTGGAAATAGAACTTTAAACAAAAATCCCGTTCAAAATCAGCAAAGACGCCCAAATCTCCCACCATTTTGTACATTCTGCAAAAGGAATGGACACAGCTTTAACGAATGCCGCGCGAGGCAAAACCACCAATTTTCACACCCCAATTTCACACCAAACGCCTATTCCAATCAGGCACAAGTTCCTAGACAGCACTTCCAGAGTTTACCTAACCAAACAAATTTTAGACCACAGAATTTCCAAAATTTGCCTAATCAACAACGTAATTATCCACAACAAAACGGGCCCTTAGCTATCAGGCCAAATCCTAACTTCCAGCAGCAGAGACCTTCTGCCATACAACCGAACCCCAATTTTAATCGATTCAATCAACAAAAAACACATCACTTAAATCAAGAACCTTATGATAATTACTCAGATTACCCAAACCAATACGAAGATTACTCTGCAAATCAGTCCGTAAATTATTCTCCCGATTATCAATCTCAAAATAACGATGACTACGATTTTCAAAATGGACAATATGAGAATTATACTGCTAATTCTCAGCAATACGAGGATTATACTGTTAATCCTCCGGATTTTTGCACAGGCCCGGAGTATTCCACGAATACTCCAACACAACAAACGGACGAGCTAGACCAAATTTCTCATCAAGTCCAAGCGATAAACCTCCAGGACAGTTTCGGTCCAAACCTGAACTTCCCGGAAAACCAATTCATGTAAAAACACCCCGCTACAAACTAAATATCGTAAACTCAAAAAATTTATTTTACATAGAAGACATTACTAAACGTTTCAAAATCTTGATAGACACAGGCGCAGGTATCTCTATATTCAAACCCGAAACGGCAGAAAACTATAAACGTCGATCCCACGAAAATGTAATTATACAAGGTATAACAGACGAAAAAATTAATATCACTGAATCTGCTCTCATACCTTTCAATCCGAATGATCCATACAAAGTTTACATTCATAATCTAGATATAGAATTTGACGGACTTTTAGGTGCCGACTTTTTGGACCATTACGATTGCTTAATAGACATTAAAAACAGACAATTAATCACTAATTTCAAAACCGTACCATTGTATCAAGTTACCGATAATATATTAACTACACTCTGGAGCCCGATTAAAAATCAAAATTTAAACGAAACAAAAAACCAAAATGTAATTTCTATCGAACCACGCACAGAAAAGATTTTTAAGCTTAAATGTAATTTACAAAATACCGAAGCTATACTAATAGCCCAGGAAAACGAAAAGGTACGTTTACCGAACGCCATTGTCAAAATAGACAACAATGGTGAATTTTTGACGACAGTAATAAACTCAAATGCAATTCCGAAAACAATAAAATTTTCAAATCTTAAACTTGAACCCGTCCAAAAATTTAGGTCAATATTTAATGTAAATCTTCAAAATCCGGATTCCCAATATATAGACAGAAATTACGAAATAAGAAACCAATTACGCTTAGATCACTTGAACGATGAGGAGAGTGAACTAATTACTCAACTCTGTTTAGACTTTTCAGACATATTCTATTTAGAAGGTGACAACTTGACATTTACCAATGAAATCAAACATTCAATAGACACTAACGATTCTAAACCAATTTTCACTAAATCTTATCGTTACCCCCAAATCCATAAACAAGAGGTAAAATCACAAGTCTCGAAAATGCTCGACCAAGGCATTATCCAGCCTTCAATTTCTCCCTGGTCCTCCCCAGTTTGGGTAGTCCCCAAAAAACTAGACGCTTCTGGTAAACAGAAATGGCGCGTCGTAGTTGACTACCGAAAATTAAACGAAGTAACGATAGGTGATAAGTATCCTTTGCCCAACATTTCCGATCTTCTCGACCAATTAGGCAGATGTCAATATTTCACGACTCTAGACTTGGCCTCTGGCTTCCACCAAATTGAAATCGATCCTAAGGACATCCAAAAAACAGCTTTCACGGTAGAGAATGGCCACTACGAATTTGTACGTATGCCATTCGGTCTAAAAAATGCTCCATCCACTTTCCAGAGGGTCATGGACAATATTCTATTAGGCATCCAAAATGAACGCTGTCTCGTCTACATGGACGATATTATTATTTATTCCCCTACTATCCATGAACATATTTCTCGACTAACAGAAGTCTTCAAACGTCTACAAAAAGCCAACCTCAAAATTCAGCCAGACAAATGCGAATTCCTTCGCAAGGAAGTCGCCTATTTAGGGCATCTTATTACAAAGGATGGTGTAAAACCAAACCCTGCCAAAGTCGAGGCAATTCTAAACTTTCCTCAACCCAAAAATCAGAAAGAAATTAAATCTTTTCTAGGTCTAGCAGGCTACTATAGACGCTTCATTCCTAATTTCTCCAAAATTTCAAAACCCTTAACTAAATTGCTACAAAAAGATATACCTTTCAATTTCGACAATGACTGTACAAATTCATTTGAAACCCTAAAACAAACCTTGACAACTACTCCGATATTGATCTACCCCAACTTCGATGAACCTTTTGTCCTAACTACAGACGCTAGTGCATTTGCAATAGGTTCTGTACTTTCACAAGGAAGTATAGGAAAAGATTTGCCAATCGCATACGCATCTCGAACTTTATGCGGCGCGGAAACCAAGTATTCAACCATTGAGCGTGAACTTTTATCTTTGGTCTGGAGTGTAAAGCATTTTAGGCCATATCTATTCGGAAGGAAGTTCAAACTCGTCACCGACCACCGACCACTCACTTGGTTATTTTCTATAAAAGACCCAGGTAGTAGACTAGCGCGTTGGCGCTTAAAACTCGAAGAATACGATTACGAAATAATATACAAACCCGGAAAAATCAATAAAAACGCGGACGCGTTGTCCAGAATTAAAATCAATCACTTTTCAGAATGTTCCAAATTTTATTCAAAAATTCTAGCCGCAAACGAAGACTCAAACGAAGACTCAGACGAAGATGAAACCCCAGACAATGACGACGAGATCACTGACGAACAAATTGCCCGAGAATTTGACACATTCTTCCGCCTTTACAAAACCAAATCTCTAATAGACTATTCCAAAATTCAAATCACAAATAAACAACTATTAGATCGAGAAAATAAAAACATCATAACGTTTTTCCAACAAAACAACTTGACAGACCTTCACCATCAAATTATCGAGGATATTTTCGAGGAAAACCCCGAATTCTATAACAATACAATCAATATCGTTTCCAGTAAATCGACCCGACAAAGAAATTATTACATTATCGCTCTACCCTTCGACCCAGAGTCTGTGGTAGAACACTTATTTTTAACATTATATAAACACCGAAACAAATTAGACCTTTCCAAAACTTACCATGTTGAAAACAATCTAGACTTTCCAATTCTCGAAATCCTATCATTTATTTTTGCTGAAAAAGACTTAAAACTAATCATATGTCAAAATTTAGTACGAACTCCCGACGAGGACCAACGTCCGATCATTCTCGACCAGCATCACACCGGAAAAAATAATTTACATCGTGGAATAAATGAAACGATACGTAGAATCAAAAATAAATATAATTGGCAAGGCTTAACAAAAGACGTCGAAAATTTTATAAAAAATTGTGAAACATGTCAAAGAACAAAAGTCTGTCGTAAGAACCTCAACAATCCCTTAGTGATTACTGAAACCCCTAAAACTCCATTTGAGAGAGTTAATATCGATCTATTCGAATTTCCCACGCGAAACTATGCATTAACTATCCGCGACGAGTTAACCAAATTTACTCAAGCTTACGCAGTCCCAGACAAGAGCGCAAAATCAGTCGTAAATACCCTGTTGCTTTATTTTCAGCATTATGGTACTCCACTAAGAATTCATTGCGATTATGGCGGCGAATTTGATAATAATTTATTAAAAGACCTTTGCACCCTTTACGACATAAAACTAACATACTCAAGCGTAGGACACCCTCAATCCAACGGATCTATCGAACGATTCCATGCCACCCTAGCGGAAATGATCAGAATACATAAAACAGAGAATCCGAACGAACATCCTTTCACCATATTACCATACGCGGTAATATGTTATAACAATTCAGTAAACAAAACTCATGGCTTTACGCCATACGAACTTATTTTCGGACATACAGCTAACCGACCACCTGAAACTCTTTACAACCAAAAAGACCTGATCACCAAATACGTTAGAGACCTAAATAATCGAATATCTCATTATTACAAAATTGCGCGAAGTCGAACAGAAGCACAAAAACAAAAAGCCAAAGTTCGATTCGACAAGAACATTCCCGAAAATAGACAGACATATAATATTGGCGACAAAGTGTACGTCAAAGAATCACAAATAAAAAATAAACTGCAAAATAAATTCAACGGTCCCTTTGAAATTACAGAAATCTTTCAAAATTCCGCTACATTACTAAATCTCGAAACAAACCAAACAACCAAAGTAAATTTTGATCGAATGAAACCATATACTGAAGATTAAATTTATTTTCAGGTTTCTCCTGCTGATCGGATCAGCACTTGCTCAATTTAAAATAACACCTATTAACAATACGATCGGAGTATATTATCACCAAGACACGGACATTGTGATTTCTCACAAGAAATGGACTTTACTGGTACACAAAAACATATCTACCTTTAAGACAGCTTTCGACAAAAACGACAAGATCTTACAGACACTATACAACACACTCGACCCAGCATATCATTACATGAACGTCTTTTCAGGAGATGTAAAAACTCACCTTAGCTTATTGACGCAAATTTCCCAATCAATACAATCAAAATTTGACGAAATTTACCTTGACACGAAACGATACAAACGAGGAATACTAAATGGCATCGGAACGATTTTCAAATCAATAACCGGAAATTTAGACGCAGAAGACGGTCAGTATTATTCTGATTGTATCAACAAATTGAATAATGACGAACACCAACTCGAAAACCTAATTAAAAACCAAATATCCGTTACAACTTCAGTAATCAAAAATTTCAACGCAACTATTCAAAAATTGCAAGTTGACGAAGAAACTTTCAATAAGGATATTAAAGAAATTGAAACCTCAATTTTAGACATGACTAAGGACATAGAAAACGTCCATGCAAAACTGAAATTTATCGAAATCTGCGAACAACTTATGGCAAGTTATTTATTTATCGAGGATAACCTAAATGACATCCTAAATTCCATCACTTTCGCGAGGCTTAAAATAATTCACACGTCAATTATAAATCCAAAAGACTTAATAAATTCTCTACAAGAAATTTCGCAAAACCTACAAAGGAACAATTTACCGCTTCCAATCAAACTATCAAAGGTTGCACAGTACTTAGACATTATAGAACTAAAAGCTTTTCAAACAAATTCAGATCTAATATTTGTGTTAGACATACCTTTAATAGACCCTCAAACATATTCAGTATTTCAATTATACCCTATTCCTATTTTGGATAATAGAACTGGTTTATATCATGTATTATCAACTTCTCAAAAATATATCGCGAGAGATGATGATTCATTAATGTACATACCTATCTCGAACCTTGAAGAATGCAAACCTCTTTATTTCAACACCAAATTATGTCCAAATTTATTTGCATATCCTATTGACAACAATGCCATATGCGAAGCCCGTCTCTTCAAGAACCTCAAAACTCTGCCAGAAAACTGCCAGACGTCATTTATCATCAGCCAAGGCTACAACGTCCAAAAAATAGACGAAAACACATGGTTAGTTATTAACGCAGAACCTCTACAAACAACCATCAACTGTCCAGAAAGAAATTCAAAAACTGAAGTCATCTACAAAAATTCAATAGTAAAATTACAACCAAATTGTTACGCCTTCATAGGCATCACAAAAATTCAAGCCAGTACCAATGAAGTAACCGATGTAAAAGACGACACTCATCCAATCCAAATTCCATTTGAATGTTGTAAACATATTCCAGACAAAATCCGAGCTCCAAATCTTAAACCACTAAAATTAAACAATCTCAATACGGAAGACCTCGAAGTTGCCAAACACAAGTTGGACCAATACTCCAGAGATTTAGATGATTTGATCAACGAACCCTTTATAACAAAACACATATCCTGGTTCACCTATTTTATCATTGTGCTAATAATTGGACTGTTATTTCTGTACCTATTTTGTAAGTGCAGAACAAAAAGACGAAGACTAGCCATCGATGTTTCTGCATCACCCCCATCTCCACCGAGGCCTAGCAAACCCTACAGGACATTTGCTAACCTATTTCCTTCACGAAGACGACCTACCTTAAGAAGAGAAGACAACGAAGCCGAAGACATAGAACTTACATAAAGACAAACTGTTTTGTGCCTTTTTACTGACTTTCAGTGCTGGACTCTTCAGTGAATTTTATTTCATTTGTTTAATCATTATATTTCATTATTTTTCTATCATTTGTTAATTTCAATTTTATTAACATTTTTACGTCATTTTCATTCAAACCCATCATGCTTATATTTTATGCTTTCACAGTAAAGCTATATTTTAACCTTAGGAATATTTTATCCTATTTTACAATTCAAACCTAGTATGTTTGTATTTTACGCTTTCTTGCCAAAGCTATATTTTAACTCTAACATTTTTATGTTATTTTATTTTATGAATCAAGCTTATTGTGCTTGCATCTCATATTCTAGACGCTAAGGTTATATTCTGTGTTTTAAACCTTACGATTTAACATTTTTGTATCTTTTATATTTTTCCAAATTGTACCATTACCTTTTATATACATTTTATATTCATTTCAAAAGTTGCTGCATAAAACACCAACTTTTTTTATAAGGGGGAAGCTGTTATATTAGAAATATACTATGATATATAATATTATCGAGACAGGCTTAACCTTCTCAAACATATCGTATTACATACTGCGTAACAGCTCTTCTCAATAACCGCTCACGCTGCATGAGCATTGTATTTCAATTCTAAGTAATCCTGATTGTGCTGAATCAGCAACACTGTTTCCTTTGTTCTCAAAACATTATAAATATTACCAACAACCTTTTTGTAATCAGTCTTAAACTCATGTTCGAATAAATCACTTCAAAATTATTATTGTTATTATTATAGAGTCAACGTTGACTCCAGTGTTAAACTAAATAAATGTTTTTAAAAAGTTAAATCTACAATCCACTATCTAACATATATATATACTACTGTCGAGCTAAACCGGAATTTATTCCAAATATAGTTAAGACTTAAAATAAATTAAATGCAATCTCTTTTCAGATATAAAACGTATTATAGTAAATATGTGTTTTGTTATTCGAATGAGAGCCATGATCTTCTTGACTTTCATAATAGCTTACCTATTACTAGATAGAGAAACAGCTGATTTCAATGTATATAAGAATAAGATAATACTAGTATTATTTTACTTGAGGAAGAGTTAAAACTAATATATTCTTGGATAAAGTTTATTCGCCTTCAGTTTATTTTATAGCAAATTAGCGTAGTTTTTCCGAGTAGTGGATAGAATTAAATAATTGCAAATGAATGGCTCTTCAGTATCACTTCAATATCACTACTTCAATATCACAAACATTTATCTATGTATAAAAGATTTGTTTTGGTCGGACATAACATATTTGAATATAACCCGATAGGATAATTTTACATTTATGAAGGTCACGAAACTTGTTTATTAAATCAAGAGCAAAATATGTTGTGCGCCCATATAACAAAAAACTTTAGTATTTAATAAACCACTGCCACACCCAATTTAAGTGGCAAATGGTAAATTATATATATATATATATATATATCGGGAATAACTCACTTAATATCGGTCGTACAAAAAAAATTATTTTTACGGAAATTGTGCCGATTTATATAACCTAAAAAATGGTTTAAAGATATTTGAAATCCATGGCCTACAGTTGCGGCGGAAAAGATCGAAAATGCGGAAAACATCTAGGCCAAATAGCTCCGTTATTTGAAGAGATACGAGGAAAATTCTAAGGCGAAAATTTTTTGCAAAATAGAGTGTTTCAACGAGGTTTTATCTTAGGTTGAAACGAGCGGGAAATGGCGCCATTAAATAGAGTATTTTCCTCCCTTTTCAACGATATATCACATGCCATATTTATTCATTGGTACTACGTTAGTTAATTTTAAAAACATTTTTTTAAAACCAATATTTTTTTTTAACAAGTATTATACTTGCCGTGGAGAAGTATGATTAAATAAAACGATAAAATAATTCAATAAGTTGTTCAAATCTTTGCTATAATAAAACATTAACACAATTAAGAAGAAGAATAAAGTAAATTCAGGTAACAAAAACAAATTTATAATAAAAAGAATATAGCACACAGAACATTCATATTTATCAAATCCTCAAAATAATTTTTAAGATATCATATCAAATGTTCAAAGTGTCCACCGCGATTTCTTATGCACAATAGAGCGCGGCGAGGCACTGCTTTTAAAACATTACTCAGCATTTCGGGGGTAATTGTAATACATTCCTGTTGAGTTCGAGGTTTTAGGTTCTCTGCATTTTGCGGTGTCGTCGAAAACACCTTATCTTTAAAATATCCCATAGAAAAAATCCATTGGGGTTATATCTGGAGAACGAGGGGGCCATCGAATAAATCCATTGGTACCTATCCAATGCTGAGGCTAAATTTCGTCTAAATAATCTAGGCAAATCTGGGAATTGTGGGGAGGAGCTCCATCTTGTTGAAAATATTGAAAGTTGTGTCGATTCTCTAAAGGTAGGTCATCTAAGAATTCATTAAATTCATTTCTCAAAAAGTTTATGTACCTTTGACCACTGAGGTGACCATCATAAAAATAAGGACCTATTAAATTGGTGCCTAAAATACATATCCACACATTTTTTGAAAAACGATTTTGAAACCCAGTCGGTCTATGCCAGTGTGTATTTTCAGAAGTCCATTTGTAATGAATATTGCGATTAAAAAATCCATTAATGGAAAAATTTGCCTCGTCGGACCAAAGTATTTTACTACATATTAATGAATCGGCACGCTTCTTTTCTAACAGCCATCTACAAAAAAGTCTCCCGCTTGTAAATTGTGAACTTTTTTGGCTTTATAACACCGGTAACCATTTGTCTAGCACTTGTTTGATTTATATGACAAGTAATTTGAATTTCTCTTAATGATGTTTCCAAATTTTCTGTATTTTTATTTCTTACATAATTAGTAACTCGGTTTACCTTATTTACATTATCAGTAACACTGTTCAACCTTGTCTTCTTCTTTAAAAATGAACCATTATTTTTCAGTTTCGTAGCTAATTTTCAGAACAGAGTTTTATTCGGCTGTAGTGCTTATGGAAATCTGTTTCTATATTCTACTTGAGCTAATCCAGAGTTAAAATTGCATTGGCAATATGTAACGAACATATAATAACGATCAATGTGAGTATTTATTTATTTAACGTATGGATTCTTTACAATACGATAAACAGAAACTATAAGTGAATATAGAAATGTATACAAAACTCTATAAAGACATAATACATATTATATCATAGATCCTCTAATAAGCTATACATTAATGTCCAAATTGCACAGCCATTCGATTGCGTCTTGAGAGCATTCTGCGAAGTCCTGTAGGTTTCTGTCATGAGCACGGTTTGGGCAGTCTGAAACGATATGGCGGATCGTTTGTCTCGGTGATCCACAATCGCACTGCGGACTGTCGGCGAGGCCCCATCGGTGTAAGGAATCGGCATATTTACCCTGTCCTGTCCGTATTCGGTTCAGCTTTGACCAAGTGGAACGTGGGAGGACTGAGCCATTGAAGCCGAATTCAGGGTTGGTTATTTGGATGTGGTCAGATTCTGTTGTAGGCATCCATCTTGCTGTCCATTGCTCTTTCGTATTGAATTCATCAGTCATTTCGGAGGCGGTTCTGATAGGAGGATGTCTAAATTTCAGCCGTTGACGTTCTTGTGTGAGTGAAAATCATTTTTGAAAATTCTAAATTCTTAGACGAGTGTGATTGAGTGAGAGTTTAAGTATTAACTGAGATGATCTGTCAAAAAATTAAATTGTCAAGTTTGTTCATAGCCAACTATTCTAAAATAATTGAAATAATAGTGAAATCATGAAATACAAACAAATGGATATTATACTTAAATTAATTGGTAAAGATTTCTGAGCAAGGAGTGACGCTCTTATGGAAGACCTCTGTACATTGGCATAACTGCGAATACTCTTTCCATAATTGGTCCATGTTGCTTTCCTGATTATTATTTTGTTTTTGTTACCTGAATTTACTTTATTCTTCTTAATTGTGTTAATGTTTTATTATAGCAAAGATTTGAACAACTTATTGAAATATTTTATCTTTTTATTTAATCATACTTCTCCACGACAAGTATAATGCTTGTTAAAAAAAATTATTGCTTTTAAAATAATGTTTTTATAATTACTAACGTAATACCAATGAATAAATATGGCATGTGATATATCGTTGAAAAGGGAGGAAAATACTCTATTTAATGGCGCCATTTCCCGCCCGTTTCAAAAAAATTTTTTTAGCAGCCTGAAGAGTAAATCCCAAAATACATCGGTTTTGAAAACAATTAGATAAAACCTCGTTGAAACATTCTGTTTTGCAAAAAATTTTCGCCTTAGAATTTTTCTCGTATCTCTTCAAATAACGGAGATATTTGGCCTAGATGTTTTCCGCATTTTCGATATTTTCCGCCATAACTCTTAAAGTAGGCCATGGATTTCAAATGTCTTTAAACCGTTTTGTAAGTTATATAAATCTGCACAATTTTCGTAAAAATATTTTTTTTTGTACGACCGATATTAAGTGAGATATTCTCGAGTGCCCTGATCTGAATGATCACAAGATTCGGTTTGGGTTAAATTGACATAAATTCCAAAATATTAGAAAAATTATTATTTTATAAATTCTATTATAACCAATCCGTATAAACCTAAATAATACTATATTAGTATAGTGTTTGTTGTATACATTTACATTTTACGTCTACAGAAACTAGAACAATTCACCACTTATCAAGTAGCTAGTTAGAATATGCCAAACAAATTAAAAGTAAAAATTGTAAAGTTTTTGCTTAGTAGTTAGTTTGTAGAGTAATACAAATCTTAAATATACTATGTTAACAATCTTTTACCGTGTAGATTTTGATAAAATACGTTGTGGAACTTAGGGCGAGTGGGTTGCTATCGTATCGAGTCGATAAAATACTACTGATTCTAAGTATGTTATCATATAGTAATTTTGATGCTTAATCGATAGAATTCACTCGATACTAAAGTAGTTATTGTTTCAGTAATATAACAGTTTACTCGATAGCAACTTAGAATTTCAAATGATAAGTGTTTTAAATTTCATTGCTATTCTATAGATTTGATATGACAGTCCTGTTTAAGCAGACAACCATACGCTCCAGGTCCTGGAGCGTTTTCGTATGAATGTTATTTTTCATAAATCAATATCTTTGACCAGTTTTACGAAACGCCAAAATATCTGATTCGAAGCGCGTTTCACTAACCATGTTACCTTCATCGGGAAATTATGGAAACTGGTCTTATTCATCTTTAACTTGACCATCCTCTATTTTGCACAATTTTTATCCAAATGCAATATACGTATAACGAAGTAACTTTTCAAAATCTGCAATAGAAAGAAAAATATCAATTTTTGCCAATTAGGGGCCGAGCAAAAACAACTTCTTGTGTTTGCGGCCATCGCAACAATACTATTTATAATACCGATTTTATTTAAAAAAAGTAGAAGTCTTACCTCCTATCCCAGATAGCACACAACATTCACTGAACGTCCACTATTGGTCCTTATTTGATCTCAAGGATTTTCTTTTTTTTGAACCATCAAAAATTATTCAAATATTAATTATATTAATTATACCAGTTAGATTATACACAAATTATACATAAAAATATATATCTAAATGGTGATTTACCAATTACTTCACTGTTACTCGGTATTTCGGAAGAAGAGAAAATATTGCATTTAGTGGGTGGTCTCTTTTCTTATATGGTAGGACGAACAACGATAGCCTAAAATCCAGTCAACGATTGAGTAACCGAATAACTTGAACTCTCGTTACTAAAGGTAACAAAACGATCAACTTTTTAAAAAAATTTTGGCGCTATTGTCAAGTTATAGGTAGTCTTTTGTCTTAAATACTTAGTAGGTGAATTGAGTGAGCGAATGAGGGGATACCGGAATGAGAAGAAGTTGATGGTTGTTTGAAATTGGCTGTTGGCGACATGAAACTATACTCATTAATGAGTATACGCATAGTTTACCCTAAGGAGTTTACCTCAAGGATGTACTTTCGTGTAATTTTGCCTACACCTATATACGTTGTTGTGCATCTCTCAGTTTCACTGTAAAGTTTGTATAACATTTTACTTGTTTTCTTATAAAATTTGAGTTTAATTTGTAAGTTTGAGTGCCTCAAACTTGAATGTGCATTCACTACCACTGAATATTTTTTGTGAAATCGAAGTGTATAAGAAGACCTAAATTGTGAAGCTTATCCTCTTTTTGAATCAAGAATTCGAAATATTAATTCTGTCAGACGGCACATTTTGGATCCAAAATCTGATAACCTATACCGAGGTTATCAAATTTTGGATCAAGTTTAACATAAATATCAATTAATATTTTTGTTAAATAATTGACAATCGATTTTATATCGGATTAAAAAGCAAGATATTGTCCAAGAGAAAATTGGGTAAGATTACATTCTTTTAAATTTTACTCGACACGTGCTCGACCTTAGAGTTAATTTTGATCATTAATTTTTGGTAATTTTATTATAGACGATTTGGGCGGGGTTATAAAAAGTGCAAACTATTTAGTATTTGGAAGATTTGGAAGTCTTAAATTAATATTAACATTTTTCGCTGGCAGAAAACCCTAAACATTTGCATATTTTAAATATTTTAATTGCCTGTAAATCCACTATCTGTAGTACTAAGGTAAGAACTAGGACTGTAGTATGTATTTTTTATTGTTGTGGAAAAGGATACTTTTCTAAAGTACTAAAAGTAATTGGTACTGTAGCAATTACCCCCTGTATGTTATTTTATTGTTGTGGAAAAGGATATTTTTCTAAAATACTAAAAGTAATTGGTACTGTAGCAATTACCCCTCTGTGTGTTTTTTTTATTGTTGTGGAAAAGGATATTTTTCTAAAGTACTAAAAGTAATTGGTATTGTAGCAATTAGCCTCCTGTATGTTTTTTATTGTTGTGGAAAAGAGTATTTTTCTAAAGTGCTAAAAGTAATTGGTACATATATAGTAATTATTCAAAGAGATCCGTTGTTGCATTTGAGTTGCCCTAAAAGATAAACCGTTGTCTAGACTAGCGGATATGTAAAGTTTTATCAAGCTTGAGAGAGAATTCATATCTTTAAGTTTCCGACATATATTGTATGGTAGTTTGCCGACGAAGCGGAAAGATATGGCTGTAAGATGCTTAAAATTATTAAAATATGGAACACACAGCGGTATCTGTGGGTAAACCGCTGAACCAGCTATTGAAAGGTACCTATCGAAGGCATGACTATTCTATAGGAATATGGCCTGCAGCGCTATTCTTGACATCCTTCGCAGTTGCGCGTATACGTGTTAATGCGAGTGATGTATTTGCGAACACTTTCAACAGATGGTATTCTCGACTGCACTTCGCATATGTACACGAACGAAATTAATCGCACGTTAAATAGCACTTGGCAACATCTCAGTTTCGAATAATATCTAATTTCACTCTGTTAGGGCTGACAGGACAGCACTGTCGACTGACATTTCTTGATTGTTAGGTCATGTTAGTTTGTTGTAGGTTATATTTGTATTTACAAAGAAAAATATTTGTTTGCTAATAATTTATTGTGTAATGGAGACTCCATGCAGATCTGCTACTGCTTCTACTGAACAAAAACGGTTAATACTGGAATTTATAAAGATAAATCCAAAACTCGCATCTGGTAAATTTTCTAATGAATTTACTCAAAAAGATGGCCAACGTAGAAAGCTGGAGGAGGGCCCCATAAAATAAATACATTTTCTATATTTTCAATGTTTGCAATATATCGTAAATCGTCCATTATCAACAAATTACAATACAAGAGACTTTTTGATTTATACCATATCATGAACATAATAAATTTAAAGATTTAGAAATAAAAAATTAGGTTATGTCATCGTTCGCCAAAATCTTTAAATTTATTATGTTCGTGATATGGTATAAATCAAAAAAGTCTCTCGTGTTGTAATTTGTTGATAATGGACGATTTACAATATATTGATGAAATATGGAAAAAGTGTTTGTTTCATGAGATCCTCCTCCAGTTTTCTACGTTGGCCATCTTTTTGAATAAATTCATTAGAAAATTTACCAGACGCGAGTTTTGGATTTTTCTTTATAAATTCTAACCGTTTTTGTTCAGCAGAAGCATTAACAGTTCTGCGTGGGGTCTCCATTACATAATAAATTATTAACAAACAAATATTTTTCTTTGTGAATACAAATATAACCTACAACAAACTAACAATCAAGAAATGTCAGTCGACAATGCTGTCGATCTATGCTGTCCTGTCATCCCTAACAGAGTGAAATTAGATATTTTTCGAAACTGAGATGTTGCCAAGTGCTAGTTTATGTGCGATTGATTTCATTCGTATACATATGCGAAGTGCCGTCGAGAATACCATCAGTTGGAAATGTTCGCAAATACACCGCTCGCATTAACACGTATACGCGCAACTACGAAGGATGTCAAGAATAGCGCTGCTGCAGGGCCCGTAAATTGCAGGAAGCAAAGCGGTGAGCTAAAGCGGGGAGTCGAGAATATAGATAGAGAGGGCGCTACGAGTGTTAAATTGGGATTTTTAAGAAGGCATGGAATAAAGTGAAATTTTGACAAGATCAGCAAAAAATTTTAAAAAGAGAAGGGCTAGATGAGAACCGGAGGAACGAAAGACAGTTCCCGGGGAAACGGCGAATTGGTTGGCCGGAAATGTCTCGGCGGGATTATCGTGAATAATTGTTGTATTTGTTGGGAAAAAATAGTGTGACAGTTCCCGGGGAAACGGCGAATTGGTTGGCCGGAAAAGTCTTGGCGGGATTATCGTGAATAATTGTTGTAATTGTTGGAAAAAAAATAGCATGATACTTCTTCGGGGAGTGTTGAAGGACTTTGGCGTGAAAGTCCAGGGGAATTCTCATGGGAGTTGGACGGGAGTTCGCGTGCAAATTAGACGAGTGAATAGGAATTTTAGGCGATTCTTTTTGGGTATTAACTAAAACGGGTTATCGTGAGAGATACTAGGGTAAAGGTTTCAGGGTTAATGACGAGACATTTTAGATTCAGTTTTTAGGAACATTATAATAATTTTCTGTTGGAAGTTAAATTGTGAAAAAATGATTTGAGCGAAGCCAGGGATTTCTAGCCGAGTAAGAACGGATTACTAGGGAGCTGGGGCCATATTTTTGAGCTTGACCGAGGCGATGTCGTGCACGAAAATGCGACATTGTCGCATGAAAATATACATTAAGTATTTTCGAGCATTATGAACTCGTGTGCGAACATTCCACATGCGACTGATTTCGGACGAGATACAGTGATCGTTTTGGTTTGTTTTATTTCGTGCCACATAACCTCTATGTCTCAAGTTAGGTTTTTGCTGTGGTTTGTTTATTATTTAGGGACTTTAAAGTAGACTTATTTGAACAAATTTTGGCAAGTGAATATGGGCAATGGCAGCGTTAGATGATTTAATACATTTAGCTGCTATCAACGTCTTGGAACAGGCAGAGGTTTTGGCAGAAAGCGATCATGGAAGAGAGTTCCATGCGTATGATAATCCATTTAAAGGTTTAAGGGATGACAAATTTGTCTAATTGCATCGTTTGGCAAAACCAATGACAGAATGATTAGTTGACGACTGTTTCTGGGAGGGCGTTTAGTTTCAGGGACAAGTGCCCAGAGTGCTTAGTCCATTGAAGGAGTCGGACGAACTACCGAATGTTTGCGCCTCGGACTAGACAATATTCCCCTCATGTTTTCAAGGGTACTAAATCGATTCCCGGGGTCAAATCAATTTTTCCACCTCGGAAACCCTCTAGAATTGGTCAAAAACCACCTCCAAAGTCCCCTTTTCCGTGAACCCGTTAATTTTTCCCAGTTTTTCGACTAAGGGCCGGTTTTATAATATTGGATTAAACTGCAGAGCACAGATTAAACTACAGATCTTAAAAAAGCCTGTTTTATAATGTCAGTAATCTTTAGTTTGCAGATTAATTACGTCACAGTAAAGTTAAACCTCAAACGGTGGATGGGTATGGTTTAAACTCTGGATTATCAGATGTCAGAATGTTCATAACCTCAGAATTAATAAATTCCGGTGTAATATTTGATGGATGTATTCGAAATATGTGACTATTTACAATCTGATGATGACAGAAAATTATTATTAATACGCTCAAAGATCTGGAAATTTTAGAATTAGACCTATAGTTACAAGGAAGAGTGTAACCATAAAACTTTATAAGTTGTTTAGATTGGGCCAGTTATTATTTTACTGGAGCTAATTAAAAATTTATTATTACATCTGACAGAAAGGTAAAGATTTATGTTTGATCACTTCACACCTATATGCATATATATATATATATATATATATGCTTATTGTCAATTGCCTCTTGCATAATTAAAAATGTTTCACTAATAAAATTAGTTCAGCGAATTTGTCCTTCTATTTCCCTCCATTTTATACAAAAATAACTTGAAATGTCATGTCAAAATGTCGCAATAGGTTAGAATCAAACTACGTGAAGTTGCAATTTCTGTTGAACAGTAGTGCCAACTGTATAAATTTAAGTTTATTTTTATAAAACAGGCGTTTGTAAAGTAAAGTATAAATTATGGTTTAATCTTAAGTTTAAACTTAAATGTGGAGTTAATCTAACATTATAAAACCGGCCCTAATTGTTGTTCCCTCGAGTAGAATGGAAGGTACCTCGAGGAATTTGACCTCAGCTACCCCTATATCAGACTTCCAACCCTTGTAGGGGGTGGAAAATTGATATTTGTTTTTGTGAGAAAAAAATTAATGTTTTGTAGGAGGCGTTTCTTTGAGGAATGTGGTTGGTGACGAGGATTGCGTAACCATCCGCAGGGGTTGTTTTCGCCCTTCAAGGGGGTGGAATTTTTTTTTCATCTATTCTTGAGAAATAGTATAAAAAATATGTTTATTAAAGTGTTTTTATATATTGATTTTCCACCCCTTTGCAGGGTGGAAATAACCCCCGGGGCCGGTCACACAACCCTGGTCACCTACCACTTTCCTCAAAGAAACGCCTCTTACAAAATATTAATTTCTTCCCCCCCAAAAAAAAATGTCTACTCCTTTGAAGGGCGAAAACATTCCCCAGGGGTGGTTACACAACCCTGGCCACCTACCACTTTCCGGAAATAAACACCTCCTATAAAATCAAAATTTTCTGCTCACAAAAACAAATATCAATTTTCCACCCCCTTCAAGGGTTGGTAGTCTGGAGCAGGGGTCAAATCCCTTGAGGGACTTTCCGTTCTACTCGAAGGAACAACAATTAATTGAATAACTGGGGAAAATAAACGGATTCACGGAAAGAGGACTTTAGGGGTGATTTTTGGCCAATTTGAGGGAGTTACCGAGATGGAAAAATTGGTTTCACACCGGAAATCGATTCAGCACCCCCGAGAACGTGGGGGAGACATTGTCTAGTCCGAGGGGCAAACATTCAGTAATTTCGTCATAAATTTCGTTTCTTTAAATGGACTAGCTTGGCCATTTTTGAATGTAAAATTTGAGGTAAATTTACCACTCTACAATTCCGGGTGAGCTTCAAGAAAATCCACCATTTCCTTTTTCTGGTCTGCACTAATAATCCCACCCGCTTATCCGCTGATTGCCGGTGCGTTATAATATTCAGTCTTGTAATTTAATTAACACATATAACAGCTGATTAGTGACATTAGTGTTCTAGTGTTTCACGTCCTTTTGGTTGCACAAAACAGCGTTGCCACACGACATTTTCACGTGTGCGAAAAACAAATCTCAGATGGTGTTCGAAAATATCATCTCAGAATTATAAGCGAAATTTTTCGGGTGCCTAGTATTTCGCATGCGACAAATATCGATTGAGCTCGAAAATATGACCCCTGGTGGCAGCAACGCGCTACCCTTTTCAAGTGACCAGCCTCCCTCTCTCACCTGATAGGGCGGAGTGTTTCTAAAGGGTAAGGGGAAGGGATAGATAGCCGCGAGGGTTACACTGGTGGCAGCGGTGGGATTGTACTAAAATAAGGGATGTTATAGTTAGGGGAAGAAATAAATAGGGGAAATAAAATGTGGGCTAAAATGACGTTGTAAAACAAAAGTGAGAAAATTTTTTTAAGAAAAAAGATACTCTTATTCTTTTTGTGTGGAATAAAAAATAAAGTAGTTACTTGAGGGTTTACAGTCCAATAAAGGGGACTTTTAAATGTCCATTCCTACTCCATGGCTGAATTACTTACCAGAAATTAGTTTTAAGATGTACATCAAGCGTCTGTAGTCAAAAAGTAGAAATTGATGGGCAGGGGTTGTAAAAAAAAATATTTAAGGGTTGAAATCGCGATATGTCAAAAACGGAAAAGTTTTCGAGAAAAGTTTTAGACAAAAGTTCTAGAGAAAAAAATTCTGTGTAAAAAAGCTACTTAACTTTTTTTTCTATAAGTGACCGGCGAGCCGTGAAATTCGATTAAAGTTTTTGAACGATTTACACAGTCAAATACACAGCTGGCGCGTATGCCCTCTACTCACCGCCAGAGAGAGAAGCGTAACAGAGTGTGTCTAGAGTGAGAACGACAAACGTCATGAGGCGAATAATGTTTTATGTTTTGTTTGCGATTTTAATATTTGAAATGTTTTTATTTTCCAATACAATTATGAGTTTCGATTAATAGTCGTCCATTTAAAGAGTCGGGATTTATGACGAAATTACCGAATGTTTGCGCCTTGGACTAGACAATGTCCCCCCTACGTTTTCGAGGGTGTTGAATCGATTCCCGTGGTCAAAACAATTTTTTCACCTCGGCAACCCCCTCTAATTGGCCAAAAACTACCCCTAAATTCCACTTTTCCGTAAACCCCTCGAGGGATTTGACCTCAGCCACCCCTGCCCCAGGCTACCAACCCTTGTAGGGGGTGACAAATTGATATTTGTTTTTGTGAGAACAAAATTTATATTTTATAGGAGGTGTTTTTTTGATGAAGTTTGTAGGTGATCAGCGTTGTGTAACCACCCCCGGGAGATGTTTTCACCCTTCAAAGGGGTGAAATATTATATTTTTTTGTGGAAAGTATTAATATTTTTTAGAAGCACTTCTTTGAGGAAAGTGGTAGGTGGCCAGGGTTTTGTTTTCACCCTTCAAAGGGGTGGAAAATCAATATATATATATATATATACATATATATATATATATATATATATATGATAATATAGTTTATTTAACAGTAATTATTACAATAGAACATACACAATATTAAAATACAGTATTACAATATACAATGTCCCAACATTTGTTTATTTTACAGTATACAATATATAATAAAAGCATAGGATATTCAACAAAGACTGTAAATATAATTAATTAGCCGTTACGCGAGTCCGAGTATAAAAATGTTACAGTCGATAAATTGTGTACAATAAAAAACGAGTAAAAGGTGTAGTCTATTGTAATTCCCATTCATCTACGGTGCACACGACTATGGCTATAGAGGCCAATTCGGGAGAGCACATGTCGACCGCAGTCAGGACAAACATAGACCTGGTTAGGTCTTGGATTCGGCCTTCTTGCAGCAACATTTCCTTGATAGCTGGCCACAACCCCTCGCCATTCGGTTCTGTCCGCTGCAAGTTGTTCCCATTGCTCGTCTGGAATACCGCAGGATTTTAGATTTTCATGGAGAACGTCTTTGAACCTCTTTCGTTGACCGCCACGCCTTCTTCTACCGCTTAGCAATTCACCATAAAGTGTACATTTAGGAAGGCGGTTATCATGCATACGATGAACGTGACCTGCCCATCTTAGGCGTGCTCTTGAAATAAGCACCTCAATTGGAAGGCTGGTTGCTCTCCTGAGTACTTCCACGTTTGATATGTGATGGAACCAACGGATTTTCATCATACTTCTGAGGTGTCTCTGCTGAAAACGTTCTAATTCTTTCACATGACGACGGTAAGTGACCCAGTTTTCACATCCATATAGCAGTGTTGGAATGACAACTGCTCTGTAGACAGACATTTTCGTTGACAAAGCAAGGTCGTGGTTGTCAAATACTCTCTCTCTAAGTCCCCAGAGTGCTCTGGATGCAGCGTTAATTCTATTGCGAATCTCGCTGTCCATGTTTGCTTTGTCATTAACAACGTTGCCTAAGTAATTGAACTGATCCACCACTTCAAGAGAATTTCCATTAAGTGTAATGTCTATTTGGTTCACTTGATGAGGAGTTGACATAATCTTAGTCTTTCCAATGTTGATTTTAAATCCCAAGGAATCATAGCTCTGGGCATACACATCTAAAAGTTCTTGAAGCTCTTTCGGCGTAGAGGCTAAAAGTGCACAGTCATCCGCATACTGGAGATCACAAATGAATCGTGTGCGTGTCTTCGTGAAAGCTCTAAATTCGCCCTATGTTAAAGAGACCGCCATCAAAACGGTATCTGAGACCTATTCCTCTGACTGTCAGTTTGTTGTCAACAATAATTGTTAGAGCAGTGGTAAACAAATTAAAGAGTAGGGGTGCCAGGACACATCCCTGCCTAACTCCAGTGAGGGTTTGGAAAGGTTCGGTTGCCTCATTATTATACATAACCTGGGCGTTGTTGTTTGTATGTAGACTGCGACATACTTCCACAAATTTTCTAGGGATACCTAAGCGGAGCATAATTTTCCAGAGCACTTCCCTGTCCACCGAGTCAAACGCCTTGGTTAAATCAATGAAGGCCATGTGAATTTCTCCTTGATGTTCGAGTGCTTTTTCTTGAAGCTGTTTAAGTGTGAAGATTAGATCCGATGTGCTTCGGTTTGGTCTAAAGCCACTCTGTGTTTCAGGAAGTAACTTTTCCATAACAGGTGTTAGCCTATTTGCCATCGCTTCAGTGAGTATCTTCCCTCCAACAGCCAGGAGAGCTATACCCCTGTAATTTCCACAGTCCGCAGCGCTCCCTTTGTTTTTGAAGAGGTTGATTAAAAGTGTATCACGAAACTCCTGCGGAGCTTGACCACTTTCCCACACGACATCAAACAGTTTTTTGAGGTAGGGTATGAGCTCTGACGACACAGCTTTAAAGATCTCAGCTGGGAGTGAGTCGGCGCCGGGAGATTTGTTATTTTTTAGCTGCCCAATGGCGGTTAAGATCTCTTCCGTTGTTAGTGGTTTATCTAAGTCTTCGAAGGTGTCATATTGAGGGATAAGATTTATAATATCGTGATCGGCTTGACTTTCCTGGTTAAGAATGTTAGAGTAGTGTTCTTTCCATCGGGCTCTTATTTCCTGGTCTTCTTTGAGGAGATTTCCATTTAAATCTTTAATAGGGCACATATTTTTACGACTGGGGCCGTATACTGCTTTTACTCCTTGAAAGAAATTCCTGTAGTCGTGTGAATCGGCATACCTTTGAATTTCTCTGGCCTTGCTTGCCCACCACTCGTTCTTTATTCTTCTGATTTCGCGTTGCGTTTCATACTTAGATTGGGTAAAAGCTTCTGCTTTTGATGAGTCGTTGGGGTGGTTGATAACGTTTTGGAAGGCAGTATGTTTGCGGTCAAGAAGTTCTTGTATAAAAGCTTCATTATCATTGAACCAGTCCTCCTGTTTTTTACTTGCTGCAGTGCCAAGAATTTCCTCACTCGCACTTTTTAAACTGTCTTTAATTTGTGTCCAGGTAGCAGCGACATCTACAGAATTGGTTTCTTCTAGTGCACTGAAATTCTCTTGAACTTTTTGCTTTAGCTGTTCGACGGTTTGTTGGTCACGCAATTTACTAATACAGAGACGGAGTCTACGTTTTACTTGAGTTCTTCGGTGTTTGGGTCTCATAACAATTTTCATTTTAGAGACAACAGGACGATGATCGGTCCAACATTCGCTATCAATGCGCGCCTTTGTAATTTGGACGTCCTTGAGATGCTTCCTACGTACGATAACATAGTCCAGTAGATGCCAGTGACCTGATCTGGGGTGACGCCAGGTGCCTTTAAATTTATCCTTTTGTCGGAAAATGGTCTTTGTTATAACTAGATCATGTTCGGCGCATTTAGTTAGGAGTAGTTGACCGTTAGCGTTCATGTTGCCCAAACCGTTCTTGCCTATGATGCCTGGCCAGGTGTCTGCATCTCTCCCTACTCTAGCGTTAAAATCGCCAAGAATAACGAGTCGTTCCGTTTTAGGTATTCTACAGAGGGGAATTATTACAATAGAACATACACAATATTAAAATACAGTATTACAATATACAATGTCCCAACATTTGTTTATTTTACAGTATACAATATATAATAAAAGCATAGGATATTCAACAAAGACTGTAAATATACAACAAACAAGTACTACATAATTACAGTATATATATATATATATATATATATAGATATAGTTACTGGAGATAAACAAACAGTTACAGTCACTGAAACAGTAGCTGAGTACTGCTTGTGCGTGACTGAAGAAAGAAAAATAGGATACATATAGGATATATACTCATATACATATACACACACATACACATACATACACATATAGGATACATGTAAAAAATAAATAGCATACATATTTGAAGCTGATATCTAGATGAGATTATATCGAATATACTAAGTAGTAAGAAAAAATAAAAAAGTAATTTATTTTTTGGAAAAAATATTTTTCGATTTTACTTATGTCTTTGATTGATTATATCATGAAATCGAATACGTTCATTATCTAGAAGCCATTTTTTCAATTTAGTTTTGAAAATTTTGAGTATTTTAATATTTTTGATATAGTTTTGCAAGGTTTCATATAGGCGGGGTCCTAGATAATTACAATTGCGTTGGCCTATAGTCTTATCGCTTCGGGGCCTGTTATACAGGCTTTGTTTTTTTCTCGTGTGGTAATGGTGGTTAATTGGTTCTATATTTATTTTATTTCTTTTTATGTTTAGTGACATATTTAAACAAAAGAGTTGCCTAATGTCAAGAATGTTTGTTTCTTTAAATAAAGTGTCACTAGGATAAGTGCGCTTTTTATTATAAATTATTTTCAAAATCCATTTTTGTACGGTATTGAGTTTTTCGAGGTGGTTGTCACTTACTCCTCCCCAGCCCGCGATACCATAGGAGATCTGTGACTGGACTAGCGAATAATAGAGAATTTTTAGTTGTTTTTCATCGAGGTATTCTTTGAGGTACTTAAATCTTGTTAGCAATCCTCTGATTTTTTTAATTAAGTTTAATATTTGTAGGTCCCATCTAAGATGGCGGTCTATAATTATACCTAGATACTTTATAGATTCGGCCTCGGGAATTTGTTGGCTTTGGTCAATATTTAATGGGCCAAAATTTGGCAGATTATTAGCGTAGGAGGTGAAAGGTAAATATTTAGTTTTATCTCAGTTCAGTGTGAGTTTACTGTACTGGAACCATTGTTGTATTATTTTAAAGTCTGATTCCGCTTTTGTTTTTAGACCTTCCCATGTTTTCTCGGTATACAAAACAGCAGTATCATCTGCGAAATTTAAGATCGTGCCAGCCGTTTCAATTTCCAGTAAACTATTGATATATATAGTGAATAGCAATGGCCCCAGTACAGTTCCTTGCGGAACCCCATAGGTAATTGTTCTAGAATTACTAAGGGTGGTGTCCACAAACTGCTCTCGGTTGGATAGGTAGCTTTTTAAGATATTGTACACTTTTCCCCGGAGGCCGCAAGATTTTATTTTTTCTAGTAGTTTTGGATGAGAAACTGTGTCGAATGCTTTAGAAAGATCAACGAAAATGCATAAGGCAGGTGTTTTAGAGTCTAGAGCTCTATACAGGTGAGATGTCAATTTAAGTATTGCATCTTCAGTTGATCTTCCCTCTCTAAATCCATACTGATTATTTGAAATAATTTTGTGTTTGTCTAGAAATTTTATAATCCTTTGCTTTAGTATTTTTTCTACAATTTTAGCTATACTCGATATTAAAGAAATAGGCCTATAATTTATTATCTCTAGTTTTTCACCGCTTTTGTAAAGAGATTTTATGATACCAATTTTTAGTGATTTTGGGAAACATTCGTTTTCAAAACATTTATTTATTAAAAATGTTAGTGGTTTAGATATTTCTTTCGCTACTTCCTTTATTACTTCTGACCTAATATTGTCAAAACCAGGTGATTTCTTAGATTTTAACTCCTTTATAATTTTTAAGACTTCAATTTCATTAGTTAAGTGTAAGTACATAGTATTCTCAATTTGGGTATTATTTTCAGTAAAGCTCTCCGGTGGATTTATTATCTTATTTGCGTATGTGTTCCCTAAGTCACTATAGTGTTGATCAAATGCATCTGAAATTATTTGTTTATTTTCTGTAATATAGTCATCTGTTAACTTAATTTTATTTATGGTCGTTTTTGGTTGTGATTTATTACAGATATCATTTACACAGTTCCAAAGAGCCTTGGATGAGTTTTTATTTTTGTTTATTATAGATTTAAAATAGTTTTTTTTTGCTTTTTGTATTAATTGCTTTAGTTTATTTTTATAAATTTTATATGTATCGATTAAGTTTTTGTTATTCGGGTCTTTTTGTAAGCTTGCGTATAATTTATTTTTTTCATTTATAGATTTCACAAGTCCAGAGCTTATGCATTGTTTTCGGTGTATATTTTTATGGTTTATTTTAATTTCGTTTGTGTTTTTTTTATGTGATGTTTTAGACTTTCTATAAATGTGTTTGCAATTGTGTCTATATTGTTTTCTTGATACATAACATTCCAATTTTCTTGACGTAAGTCAGATTTGAGATTCGCGTAATTGATGTATTTTTTATACTTCTGTTTTGAAGTTAAATTGTTTTCTTTGTCTGTTATTTTGTCAATTTCAAAACTTATTGCTATGGGGTAGTGATCAGTGATATCATATTCAAAAATATACGATCTTATATTGTTATTATCATTGTGCAGTGCACCCTTTATAAAAAAGTGATCTAGACAAGTTTTGCTTTGTGGACGTGTTTGTTTATTTATATAGGATATGAAACCATGTGCGCTCATTACGTTCTTGTATTCTTCGATATAATCAATGTCAGACAGAATATCTATGTTGATATCTCCCACTATGATATGCATGTTATTCTTTTTTATTCGATCTAGATATTTTAGTAGCAGATTATTAAGAAATTTTTGGGCATGTACTAGGTGAGCGGTATATGGCTGTGACTATAACATTTTTTTAATTTTTTTTAATGTTTACTTGTAATGCCTTAATTTCTCCTATGTTGACAATATTATAAGTATAACTTATATTTTGTTTTATAAGGATTATTACTCCATCGTTCCTATTTAAGGTACCCTCGTTATATAAAATATTATAGCCATCAAGTTTAAATACTTCTGGATCGTACACGTAATGGGTTTCCGTTAGTACAATTATTTCAAAGTTTACAGACAACTCATTTAAAAATATATCTAATTCATCAATATTTTTTTATATGCTCCTTATATTTATGTGTAATATTTTATAGTTACTCTGCTTGTGCAGATAAATATTATTAAAATTTGATATATTATTATGTATTATTTGAGTTCTAATAGACTCATTTTCGTATTCTTTTATAAAAGGATCCATTTAAATAAGACAAAGAGACTAAATAAAGTAAGATACACTTAATTAATAACGTACAAGATGTTTGGAGAACCTTATTTTACTGAGTGGGTCCGTGGCTTCTCTTTTTTACCAGAAATTAACTTTGCTTGCTTCCTAATTGCTCCTGTCTTAGGGGATTCTTGGTTCCCTGCAAATGAGGTGTCACTGACTGCTTTACTTTGGTTTAATTTATGTAAATTTGGAGTTGTTGTTGCGCTACTGGTCTCACGTTCAATATTTTCTATAGCATATGAATTCTCCAGGTCTTGCGGAGTATATGCTTTGCCATTGACATAAAGCTTGTTCTTTTTTATATAACAGGTGTCTTTGTTTTGTCGAGCCAACTGTAGATGCTTCTTAGTATTTTGTTTTCTGTCCTTTGTTGAAAGGTTAGATCGTGAGAAATAGAGATGCTTGTTCCTTTGAGTTTATTGCAGTTTTGCGGTACAGCGTTTTTTGTTAAGTATCTCACAAATTCCACTTTGATTGGACTATTTTCTAATATGCGCTATTTAAGTCCAGTTCTGTTAAATTAATATATATATATATATATATATATATATATATATATATATATATATCCACAAAATTTCATCCACAAATGCTGACGTAGAGGAAATTATATCCCACCAGTGTAGAGCGTGTAAGACGCTACGACATACGTGCACTATCACATTACGTTACGGCTTTGAAATTTTGCACGTGTATAAGTCTCGTGACAATACACTTTAACATCTTCATGTAAGAAAAAAACAATATGGCGGCTTCAAGATGACGGACGACTCAAAATCGATATCTGGGAGTTTTCGAGATCCCCAATTATGAATTCTTGGTCAAAATTCAGAAATTCAAAATGGCGGCTGAATTTTGTCATTTATGGTCCAAATCGATCAATATTGATATCTGGGGGTTTTCGGATTCGCCGATTACGAATTTCTAGTAAAAAAATTTGTTTTGTTTTACCGTTTAAGATCCGATTCAACTCAAAATCGATATCTGGGGGTTTTCTAGGTCGCGGATTATGAATTTTCAGTCAAAATAAAGAAATTCAAAATGGCGGCGCCAATATGGCGGACGACTTTTGTCATCTACGTTCAAATAAATCAAAATCGATATCTGGGGGTTTTCGGGGTCGCGGATTACGAATTTCTAGTAAAAAATTTAGTTCAAAATGGCGGACGACTTTACCGTTTATGATCCGATTCGTCTCAAAATCGATATCTGAGGACTACAGCATATCAAAAGACTAAAAAGTAAAAAATAAAATTGTGTAAAAAAATATTTAAAAAAAAACTTTTATTTAAACGCTCTACGAAGAGAAAATAAACGTTGAAGCAAATCAAATCCATCATTTTGATCCATTATATAATTTGTTTATGATATAAAAGCTTGTCGCGAACAATCTTCTTTACACTGGAAAATCTGGCGACAAGCTTTTATATCATAAAAAAAATTATATAATGTAACAAAATGATGGATTTCATTTACTTCAAAGTTTATTTTCCACTTTTTAGAGCATTTAAATAAAAGCTTTCTTAAAAAAAATATTTTTTTATATAATTTTTTACCATATTTCTAAGACAGCTTTATTATAAATTCCCAATTTTACCCATATAAAAGTTTTCTTATAGTAGTACATAGTCAATATATACATTAAAAAAATTTCTTGGTGACGAACGAGGCGAACAAAGCGTCAATTACATTGAATTTCAAATTTATTTTACTGTCAAATAAATAAAGATTGTTTCCCAAATTCCCAGCTGTACCCCACCAAATTTTTCCTACAGTTTTCTGGGACCCTTATATACATTTGCCATACAAAAATAATCCGTGACAGGCGAGCCTTCATACGCGAGTAAATTGTTTATTGCATTGTATTCCAAATTTATTTTTACTGTCATATAAATAACGATTTTTCCCAAATTCCCATTTGTACTCCCAACAATTTTCTTCCACAGTTTCCTGGGACTCTTATATATATTTGTCACACAAAAATAATCCGTGGCAAACGAGCCTTTATAGGTGAACAAATCGTTTATTACATTGAATTTCAAATTTATTTTTACTGTTATAGAAATAAAGACTGTTTCCAAATTCCCATTTGTACCCCCACCAAATTTTTCCTACAGTTTCTTAAGACCCTTATGTACATTTGCCATATAAAAATAATCCATGACCAACGAGACTTCGTAGGTGAACAAATCGTTTATTACATTGAATTTCAAATTTATTTTTACAGTTATACAAATAAAGACTGTTTCCAAATTCCCATTTGTACCCCCACCAAATTTCTCCTACAGTTTCTTAAGACCGTTATGTACATTTGCAATATAAAAATAATCCATGTCAAACGAGCCTTCGTAGGTGAACAAATCGTTTATTACATTGAATTTCAAATTTATTTTACTGTCACATAAATAAAGATTGTTTCCCAAATTCCCAGCTGTACCCCAACAAATTTTTCCCACAGTTTCCTGACGCCCTTATATACATTTGCCATACAAAAATAATCAGTGAAAAACGAACCTTTAAAAATAAATTCGAAATTCAATGTAATAAACAATTTGTTCCCCTATGAAGGCTCGTTTGCCACGGATTATTTTTGTGTTACAAATATATATAAGGGTCCCAGGAAACTGTGGAAAAAAATTGTTGGGGGTACAAATGGGAATTTGGGAAAATCGTTATTTATATGACAGTAAAAATAAATTTGAAATTCAATATAATAAACGATTTGTTCACCTATGAAGGCTCGTTCGTCACGAATTATTTTTGTATGGCAAATGTACATAAGGGTCTTAAGAAACGGTGGGAAAAATTTGGTGGGGGTACAAATGGGAATTTGGAAAAATCTTTATTTGTATAACAGTAAAAATAAATTTGAAATTCAATGTAATAAACGATTTGTTCACCTATGAAGGCTCGTTTGTCACCGATTATTTTTATATGGTACATGTACATAAGGGTCTTAAGAAACTGTAGGAAAAATTTGGTGGGGGGTACAAAAGGGAATTTGGGAAAAATCGTTATTTATGTGACAGTAAAAATAAATTTGAAATTCAATATAATAAACGATTTGTTCATCTATGAAGGCTCGTTTGTCACGAATTATTTTTGTATGGCAAATGTATATAAGGGTCTTAAGAAACTGTGGGAAAAATTTGGTGGCGGTACAAATGGGAATTTGGAAAAAATCTTTATTTATATAACTGTAAAAGTAAATTCGAAATTCAATGTAATAAAGGATTTGTTCATCTATAAAGGCTCGTCTGTCACGAATTATTTTTGTATGGCAAATGTACATAAGGGTCTTAAAAAACTATAAGAAAAATTTGGTGAGGTACAAATGGGAATTTGAAAAAAGTCTTTATCTGTATAGCAGAAGAAATAAATATGAAATTCAATGTAATAAACGATTTGTTCACCTATGAAGGCTCGTTTGTCACGGATTAGTTTTATATGGCAAATGTACATAAGGGTCTTAAGAAACTGTAGGAAAAATTTGGTGGAGGTACAAATGGGAATTTGGAAACAGTCTTTATTTGTATAACAGTAAAAATAAATTTGAAATTCAATGTAATAAGCGATTTATTCACCTATGAAATCTCGTTTGTCACGGATTCTTTTTATATGGCAAATGTACATAAGGGTCTTAAGAAACTGTAAGAAAGCTTTGGTGGGGGTACAAACGGGAATTTGGAAAAAAATCTTTATTTTTATAACAGTAGAAATAATTATGAAATTCAATGTAATAAACAATTTGTTCACCTATGAAGGCTCGTTTGCCACTGATTACTATTGTATGGCAAATGTACATAAGGGTCTTAAGAAACTGTAGGAAAAATTTTTTGGAGGTACAAATGGGAATTTGGAAACAGTCTTTATTTGTATAACAGTAAAAATAAATTTTAAATTCAATGTAATAAACGATTTGTTCACCTATGAAGGCTCGTCTGTCACGGATTATTTTTATATTGCAAATGTACATAAGGGTCTTAAGAAACTGTAGGAAAAATTTTTTGGAGGTACAAATGGGAATTTGGAAACAGTCTTTATTTGTATAACAGTAAAAATAAATTTGAAATTCAATGTAATAAACGATTTGTTCACCTATGAAGGCTCGTTTGTCACGGAACTTTTTGTATGGCAAATGTACATAAGGGTCTTAAGAAACTGTACGAAAACTTTGGTGGGGGTATAAACGGGAATTTGGAAAAAATCTTTATTTTTATAACAGTAGAAGTAAATATGAAATTCAATGTAATAAACAATTTGATCACCTATGAAGGCTCGTCTGTCACGGATTATTTTTGTATGGCAAATGTATATAAGGGTCCCAGGAAACTGTAAGAAAAATTTGGTGGGGTACAGCTGGGAATTTGGGAAACAATCTTTATTTATTTGACAGTAAAATAAATTCGAAATTCAATGTAATAGACGCTTTGTTCGCCTCGTTCGCCACGAAGAAATTTTTTTAATGTATATATTGACTATGTAATATTATAGGAAAACTTTTATATGGGTAAAATTGGGAATTTATAATAAAGCTGTCTAGAAATATGGTAAAAAATTATATAAAAAATATTTTTTTATGGAAGCTTTTATTTAAATGCTCTAAAAAGTGGAAAATAAACTTTAAAGTAAATCAAATCCATCATTATGTTACATTATATAATTTTTTTTATGATATAAGGGCTTGTCGCCAGATTTTCCTGTGTAAAGGAGATTGTTCACGATAAACTTTTATATCATAAACAAATTATATAATGGATCAAAATGATGGATTTGATTTGCTTCAACGTTTATTTTCTACTTCTTAGAGCGTTTAAATAAAACCTTTTTTTTAAATATTTTTTTACATAATTTTATTTTTTGCTTTTTAGTCTTTTGATATGCCTGTAATCTTCAGATATCAATTTTGAGACGAATCGGATCATAAACGGTAAAGTCGTCCGCCATCTTGAACTAAATGTTTTACTATAAATTCGTAATCCGCGACCCCTAAAACCCCCAGATATCGATTTTGATATATTTGAACGTAAATGACAAAAGTCGTCGGCCATATTTGCGCCGCCGTTTTGAATTTCTGAATTTTGACCAAGAATTCATGATTGGGGATCTCGAAAACCCCCAGATGTCGATTTTGAGTCGAATCGGATCGTAAACGGTAAAGTCGCCCGCCATCTTGAAGCCGCCATCTTGTTTTTTTCTTATATGAAGTTGTTAAAGTGTATTGTCACGAGACTTATACACATGTGCAAGAGTTCAAAACCGTAACATAATGTGATAGTGCACGTATGTCGTAGCGCCTTACACGCTCTACACTGGTGGGATAGAATTTCCTCTACGTCAATATTTGTGGATGAAATTTTGTGGATATCTTCACCTTAATGAAAATTGATATCTGTTTTTGTGAGAAAAAAATTTATTGTGCGACCACCCCCAGGGGTTGTTTTCACCAATCAAGGGGGTGGAAATTTTTTCCAGCTATAATTAAAAAACAGCACAATAAATATGTTTATTAAAGTGTTATCATATATATATTATATATATATACATATATATATGATTTTCCACCCCTTTGAAGGGTGAAAACAACCCCCGGGACAGGTTACACAACCCTGGCCATCTATCGCTTTCCTCAAAGAAGCGCTTCTAAAAAATATTAATACTTTCCCCCAAAAAGTGTAATATTTTACCCCTTTGAAGGGTGAAAACATCCCCCGGGGGTGGTTACACAACCCTGGTCATCTACAACCTTCATCAAAGAAACACCTTCTATAAAATATAAATTTTGTTCTCACAAAAACAAATATCAATTTGTCACCCCCTACAAGGGTTGGTAGCCTGGGGCAGGGGTGACTGACGTCAAATCCCTCGAGGGAACTTCCGTTCTACTTAAGGGAACAACAATTAGTCGAAAAACTGTGGAAAATAAACGGGTTTACGGAAAAGTGGAATTTAGGGTTAGTTTTTGGCCAATTTGAGGGGGTTGCCGAGGTAAAAAATTGGTTTGACCACGGGAATCGATTCAGCACCCTCGAAAACGTAGGGGGGACATTGTCTAGTCCAAGGCACAAACATTCGGTAATTTCGTCATAAATCCCGACTCTTTAAATGGACGAATATTAATCGAAACTCATAATTGTATTGGAAAATAAAAACATTTTAAATGTTAAAATCGCAAACAAAACATAAAACATCATTCGCCTCATGACGTTTGTCGTTGTCACTCTAGACACACTCTGTTACGCTTCTCTCTCTGGCGGTGAGTAGAGGGCATACGCGCCAGCTGTGTATTTGGCTGTGTAAATCGTTCAAGAACTTTAATCAAATTTCACGGCTCGCCGGTCACTTATAGAAAAAAAAAGTTAAGTAGCAGCTTTTTTACACAGAATTTTTTTCTCTACAACTTCTGTCTAAAACTTTTTTTTGAAAATTTTCCGTTTTTGACATATCGCGATTTCAACCCTTAAATATATTTTTTACAGCCCCTGCCCATCAATTTCTACTTTTTAACTACAGACGCTTGATGTGCATCTTAAAACTAATTTCTGGTAAGAAATTCAGCCATGGAGTACGAATGGACATTTAAAACTCCCCTTTATTGGACTAAACTAAGAATATCAGAGCAATTAACAGTGCCATTTAAAATGTTAAAAGGGGATACAAGAGAGTGATACACCTGACGTGGTTGAAAACTTTTGACTTTTTTTGTTGACTTTTGAACCAAAGATATTTAAGAAAACGTCTCTGAGGTTTTTCAATGCTATATTTATGATTTTTGTAACCAGGACTCGATACTATTGAAGCATACTCAAGTCTTGATCTCACAAATGAATTAAATAAAAATTTTAATGCATTTTCGTTAAATTATTTACAATTACGGATAATGTGTAATCTAAATTTTTGAAGGGGCGAGCGTGGGTGCGTCTTTACTATGTACATACTTCGATATGCGATGTAAGGCAACGTTAGGCGTGGTTAGTAGTTGGATTGGTGACCGTTCCAACGAAGACCACGTCATCGCCTCACCCATCTTCCAGCGGCTTGTATATCAGTGTATGCGCGGAAGCTATACAACCTTAGGCGAGGGTTGTATAGGAGATATACCATCCTTCGGAGGGGATGTAAAGCCGTCGGTCCCTTGTCTATTAAATGTTAGGCAAGTAAAAGATCCCTACTCTTCTTAAGGGAAGAGGTTCGGCAAAATTCCTGGTTGGGGGTAGCTCGTCTACAGGCGTCGGTGTTAGGCCTCTGTAGCGGAAATAGGCCGACGTTAAATAAATGCATTAAAAAAAAAAAATTTTGAAAGAATTAGAGGTGATTTGGTTGATATGGCTAACAAAAGATAACTTTGGGTCGAATATAACTATATCTAAGATCTAGATCTAGATCTTTGAGATGACTAAAGCTCTTCAGTATTAGTTGTACAGATACATTTTATTAGATTTTGTGTACGAGAGTATATCATAAAGTTACACTTTGAGATATTTAACTGTAAATTGTTTACGCTGCACCAAGACCATAGATGTACAAGATCGTTTTGCAAATCAGCGCAGTCTTCTACATTAGTGATAGATGTAAAGTTTTTTAGATCATCGGCATATAAATGTCATTGTTGTTAATTATATAGAATATCTTATTTATATTGTTACTTTTAATCTTTTCACGTATATTTGTATCTATGTATAGTAGAAATCACGAATGTTTTCGTTCACGTCATCAATTTATGTACTTATCAACGACATGCGATTTTTCTATCTTTGCAAATACAAATCGCATAGGGTGTGAATAACAAAAAGTCACGTCTGCTGAGGCTACGATAGAAGTTCCGAGCGTAACGATGCGTTTTACAAATGAATATTACAAGCGTTAGTCGTAGCCGCCATCAACGTTCAGCATCACTGTTAATTGAGTAGCGTGCAGTGTATAAAAGACTGAATGCAGTAGCCAAACACATGGTGGTGAAATGAGTACTTTAATCAGGGAAACGTAACGGATGTTGCCTTTTACCTTTGCAAGAAATTCATGAGGTAAATTGTAAAATTATATGCGGCAACGGATATTAGAATTCATTGTATCGTATGCTATTATTGTCCATATATTTTCATTACAAAATACTTGTATTTTGCAAACATTGATACACCCATGCGTGCCATTCTATGTGACCTTGAATTGATTTGTTTCGGAAATTAAAGAATGATGACTTAATGGAAAACATTTACATTAGGTATTAGTATCACCGAATAAACAATAATAATAATAACAATATTTATTTAATCTGTTTGGTTACAATTTATGTCTTAACATTTTATTTTCTTAAAAAGAATTCACGATAATAAATATTTAGTTAAGCCCCACCTAAATCTTTAGAGAAAGACTTGTCTGTGGGTGTTTGTTTATGTAAATATTTAATTCTTTTTTTTTTATAAATGTATCTAGATTATGTTTTATGAAATTTAATAGATAATAAGCAAAAGGGATAATTTACATAACTATAGATAAAGGGAAAAGAAGTGCTAAAAAAGAGAAATAGATACAAAAGAGCTAATTGATATCATATCATATTATGTATACAATTTTCCTGTATTTATGAAGTTTTCTATAAAATTGCATAGTAGCAGTTCTTGATGTTTTCTCTTTGTTTTTTATTATTGGTGTTTCTTAGGTGATCTGGCATTAAATTATACAGTCTTGGACCTAGATATGTTGAACTTTTTGTGATTTCTTAGCCCTAGGTATGATTACATTTGATATAGCAACATGGCCGCAAGTGAGTAGACACGTTCTCGAGTCTCCTACGAATTTAAATTAAAAACAAAATTATATCTATAAGCCGGTCTGATTATAAGTGACAAAATATAACTATATCTCGTTGTAGTCTGCGGTTTATAAATTGTACCAGCCCGTAGTGCAAAATGCAGAGTGGTTCAAGAGTTACGAGAAACAATAAAACTACTTCTAACAAGAAAACAACCAACCAGGACGATGTTAACTCACGTATTAAAGAACTGGAACACAACTTTCAATCTCAATTTTCAACTTTTAAAGGAGAATTATCAAATTTAAGAAAAGAAAATATTCCAGAAAATGAGGTAAAAATTGAGCAGCTATTGGAAGATTTTAACAAGTTTGAGGTATCAATGCTGAAAACTCTCGAAAAAATTAAAAATCAGGTTAGTCTCTCTCTAGGCCAAATAGACATTAATTTACAAAAATCCTTTAAAAATAATTGTATTCTCTATGGTGCAGAGGAAATTGAAAAAGAGGATCTGATTATAAATGTGGTCGATATACTTAACACCAAGTTAAATTTAAGCGAGGTGGCCGATTTGTTATTGACAAAAAATGATATCTCAGATTGTTATCGTTATGGTGCAAAAAATACAGAAAAACCAAGACCAATTGTCGTAGAATTTGTCCACATTTGGAAGCGTCGAAAGGTATTTCACAATAAAAGATTGTTTAAAGGTTCAGGTTACGCCATAGCTGAATTACTCACTCGCCAACGTTATAATCTCTACTGTGTAATAAAAGATACATTCAATGAATGCTGAACCAAGGATGGTAATATAACTTTTATTTGGAAGAATAAAACATTTTCAGTGTCAACCCTTGAAAAATATCATGGAATTATGGGAAACAATTAAATGTCATATTTTATCTACTTGCTGTATTTTTTTTAATAAAATATCTATTTTCTTAGTTCTATTTTTAAATTCATGGAGATTTGTAGACTTCGTTATCTACTTTTTGCATTTATTGTTTTTGTTTACATTTCAATTTATAAAAAATATATCAGATTAAAATTTCTTTGTTAGGCAATTTATCTCTATTGTAAGTTTGTTTATACTTCATATTATTTCTACTGTGTAATTTCCATAAATTATATTATTTGATTTTTTTAAACTATGAATGAAAGATTCACCTTGGCACAATTTAATATCAGATCTTTAATGCCCAAATTTTATGATTTAAAAGAATATATTCTATCCACAAGTTATTCCATTTTATGTTTAACTGAAACTTGGATCTCACCGACAGTAAGTGACGATCAAATTAAAATAGAAGGATACAATTTGGTAAGAAGGGATCGAAGAATTGATAGAGGGGGCGGAGTAGGTATGTACATTAAAGAAACCATTCAGGTACTCAGTTATCAATAGTAATAATACCGAACAGTTGTGAGTCAAAATTAAATTAAATAAACAGCAGTTTGCAGTAGGTGTTACCTATAGACCGCCTGATTTTTCTTATAATGATTTTTTAAATAATCTGGAACAAGATATAACTAACTTATTGCCACATTATGATGAAATATTTTGTTTAGGTGATTTTAATATAGATATGTTAAAAACGGATTTTCCGGCATCTAATAAACTTAATACGCTACTTGACACCTATAGTCTGGTCCAAATTGTAGACTCCCCAACTCGCTTTACCCTCACATCAGCAACCCTTATTGATCTTATAATTACTACTAATAAAAATATTGTTGAAAATGTAGAAGTTATTTCATTAAATCATATATCTGATCACGAACTTATTTATTGCAAAGTAAATATCACTCATAAAAAACTGAACCCAGTATATAAAACAATTAGGGATTTTAAGTATTTTAACGAGGATCAATTTTATGCCGACCTTATGTTTATCCCTTTTGAAAATATTTATGATATAAATAATATTGATGAGAAAGTGAACTTTCTAAATGAAAATATATTATTTTTGTTTGATATACACGCTCCGATCAAAACAATAAAAATTACAAAAAAATATGCACCATGGATCACTGATAATATACGTTTACTTATGTCTCTAAGAGATAAAGCCTGCAGTAAATGGCGTCGTACAAAGAACGAAGCTCATCATAATTATTATAGAATGTTAAAAAATTATACAACGCTAGTTTGCCGAAATGAAAAAAAAAAACATATTTTGAACATAGACTGAGGGTAGACGGCATAAATCAAACCTGGAAAGATTTGCGCCTTTTAAATATAGCTAAGCGGGTAAATAGTATTCCGGACGAATTAAAAAATGTTAATGACCTCAATCATTATTTCATAAATTGCATCCCAAAATTACCTGCAGATCAAGATACCATAAGTCATTATAAAAATAATATTAAACCAAATATCGACTCATTTAAATTTAAGTCTACTTCTGAGTATAATGTTCAGAAAATTCTATATGGTATAAAAACCAATGCGCAGGGAAATGATGGTCTTAATATTAAATTATTACTCATGTGTTGTCCTTTAATATTACCTTTTGTTACCCACATAATAAATTTTAGCTTAGAGAATTGCATTTTTCCAGGCTCCTGGAAACAAGCCTTAGTGCAACCAGTGCCAAAAAAAAACAATCCTGAAGAATTTAAGGACCTCCGCCCAATTAGTATTTTGCCAACCCTATCAAAAGTCTTAGAGAAAGAGGTAGAGTGTCAGATGCGGGATCACTTAAAAAATTTCAATTGCTACCTGAAATACAATCTGTCTTCCGCCCTTTGCATAGTTGTGAAACTGCCCTCTTAAATATCACGGATGACATTTTGAGAGGATTGGACCAAAAAAAGTTACAGTGCTAGTACTTGTCGATTTTACAAAAGCATTTGATACGATTAACCATGAAATACTTTTCGCTATACTGGAATCTATGAGCTTTCATGTTAGTGTTGTTAACTTTTTTCGTAGCTATCTACAAAATAGAACACAACGTGTTAGAATTGACAATAATGTGTCTATACCTTTCGAGGTGTCATCCGGGGTCCCACAGGGGTCGATTCTAGGACTGCTATTATATACGTTATATACGTCAGGTTTCGAAAAGGCGGCTGAGTAATGTCAAATTCACTTCTACGCTGACGACACTCAACTCTACCTCTCGTTTAATTCAGGGCAATTGGCTGAGGCAATGGCTGATATTAATAGCGACTTGTATTCTCTAATTGAAAAATCTAAATGTCATGCATTAAATGTTAATGCCAGTAAAACATCAGTTTTAGTTTTCGGTCATCATAATATCACATCAACAGTAAAGGAAAACATGCAAATATATGTTGACGGACATTATATACCTTTTAAAGAAAATGCAAAAAATTTGGGGGTAACATTTGACACGAATTTAAGATTTAATTCGCATATTAATAACTGTATACGTGCAGCATATACAAATTTAAAAGTAATATATAATATCAGGCATTATTTGAATCAAAAAATTAAAACAATTTTATGCGAGTCGTTGGTCTCATCAAGATTTAATTTTGCCGATTCTGTATATGGTCCTTGCTTGGATGCGGAGGATACGCGTAGAATACAAGTTCTACAAAACTCTTGTTTGAGACTAATATTTGGAGTTAGGCGCTATCAAAGTATTTCACATAAAGTAATCCAGTTAAGTTGGCTCAATATGTCTAGGCGACGACTTCTGCATTCTGCTTGTTTATACCATAAAATTATTAATAATAAAACTCCCAAATACTTGGGCAAAAAAATCACATATAGAACAGACGTCCACAATTTGAATATTCGTTTCAAAGGTACACTTACTCCTCCCCTCCATCGTACAGAATTATTCAAACGATCATTTACGTATCAAGTAACTAAAGTATATAATTCCATTCCTTCATATATCAAAAGTAAATCTTTACCAGCTTTTAAATTCACACTAAGAAAATATCTTTTGAATGAATCAAATTAATGCTCCATAGGTGAATTCTTCTTTTAATTAGTGTAAAAATATAATATTATTTTTTTTCTTACTCTAGTGCCTACAAATATCATGTTACTACATATATACTATCTGTTATTAGCAATACTGATTGTTTTTTTTTGCCATATTGCTATTACCTACGCTTAAGATTAAATACAGAGGTTCGTCTTGTGCGGCCACCTGATCTTCGGCGTTTTTTTCGTATTCTATTAAATTATATTATCTAATCTTGTTACTTTTTTTTGACAAAATAAAAACCTATTATTATTTTTTTTTACAAAAAACCAGTCACCCTACTCTGTGGCTCCGACCCTCACAGAGGGGAGCTGGTAATACCAATAGCCACTCCCCACGCCCATGGGGTGAGTGACTACCGGGTCCGAGAATCGTGTGCCCTGAGTAGACGCAATGATCCGAGGATGACAGCCTTCTGCATTCTGCCGGCTAAGATCTCTGCCGAATCTCGGCATGCCGGTATGATCTTTAGTTCTGAAAGCAGCGTCTGTCTCATTCCACCGAGAACTCCTATAATCAGTACCACTATTTTAACAGAATGGCCTGGATAAAGCCTGCGGAGTTCGAAGAGCAAATCTCGATATTTTGTCCGTTTCTCCTCCTCTTTCAAGACAATGTTGCTCTCAGCGGGAGCTGAGAATTCTAAGACATATATTGTCTTGAGTTGGTGGTCGAGGAGTACTATGTCAGGCTTGTTGGCTTGTATTTGCCTGACGGTGGGAAACGAGTAGTTCCAATAAATTAGGCACTTCTCATTCCCCACAACGGACACAATATCCTCCGGAACGTAAGGCAGCACTGGTGTTTCGTCTATCCCATACGAGTGCCTTAGATGATAGTAAAGCACTCGTAATGCTGCGTTGTGTCTATGAATATAGGCCGAGACTGCGTATGTCGGGCAAGCCGACAGTAAGTGCATTACAGTCTCCGGCGCCCTGCGGCAGGCCCTGCAGCTGACATCAGGGACCTCCATACCCATGACACGACGTCGATAGACGAGAGTGTTAAATACACCATCTTGGCAAGCCATTATGAATCCCTCGGTCTCAGACTTCAGCCCCGCTGACCTTAAGAAGGCGAAGGTCAGCTTTTCGGATAAGCTGAGGTCTTCTATATTTTTATAGAAGATCCCGTGCAATGGCTTATCCTTATGGAGCTGCAGAAGGATGATGTGTTCTGCAGCTCTAATGTGGGCTTTTAGTCGAACGGGTTCCAACTCGGTGACAGAGTCGGGGTTTACCCGCTCGACGTCGAAGATGAGACCAAGTTCATCGGCTGCTCTCCGTGCTGCCTTAAAGAGAAAAGCTCCTACCTCTGCATTTTCATGGTCTCGGACCATGCAGAGGAGGGGATCCCAACTCCTGATGACCTTACATGCTCCATCCAGAACCATCCTGCTATGGAGACTCTCCAAGCTCAAGAGTCCACGGCCTCCCCGATGTCGTGGGAGATATAACCGTGGAACGGACGATTTAGGATGCAAGCTCCTATTGAGATGCATCTTCTTGCGGGTTACTACATCAAGTTGACGCAGCTCTTCTCTGGTCCACTTCACTACTCCGAAAGAGTAGAGAAGGATCGAACGGCAAGCATATTTGTACCAGACACCTTGTTCTTCCCCGACAGTTCTGAAGACCAGATCTGTCGGAGTAGGTGCTGATACTTGCCGCGGAGAGCGTTTTTCACTACACTCACTTCTTGGGTGGAGCGTTGCTCGACACCCAAGTAAGTGTACGACTCTCCGGCATCTAGATGGTGTAAGATGCTTCCATCCACGAGCTGCGCGTCCTCTCCGTAGTCACCGCATCGTCCTCTCTTGAGATGGATCAGTGCGCATTTGTCCAACCCGAACTGCATACCGACAGCCTGCGTGTACTCCTGTACCACCCTAAGGGACTGCTGGAGATCCCTCTCTCCAGAGGCATAAAGTTTAAGGTCATCCATATAAAATAGATGGGTGACCTTATGCCTCCTGTCGCCGTGGGTACCGCAGTTGTAGCCACGGGTTTTTCGGAGCGAGACGGATAATGGCAGAAGTGAGATGCAAAACAGAAGGGGGCTGAGGGAATCTCCCTGAAATACTCCTCTTCTGAATGTTACCGACTCTGTTTGGACTCTATCGTTACCCGATGTAATGGTAAAGTGAGTCCTCCAGAGCGGCATCAGTTCTTCAATACATCTCACTACGGGGCCTGGTACCACAAGACATCGGAGCAAGTGAACAATGAGCTCATGCGATGTCATGTCAAATGCTTTGCTGTAGTCGATCCAGGCCATAGAGAGGTTCCGCTTATACTGCATGGAGTCCTGCGTGACACATCTGTCGATCAGCAGGTTCTCCTTGCAGCCAGCGACACCTCTCTTCGACCCTCGTTGCTCATATATCCGTTCGTAAACCGGTTCAACTGCGTGGAGCACCCGCATGTACAAAATGCGTGTAAACACCTTGTAGCATGCGTTTAGACAGGTTATTGGTCTGTAGTTCTTTGGGTTGGACAAATCTCCGTTCTTGGGAATCAGCGCTGTCCGCCCCTCAACAACCCAAGAAGGGATTTGCTGCTCCCCATTCAACCAGGAATTAAAAATTCTGGCCAAATGGTGGTGGGTGCTCGATAACTTTTTCCACCAAAAGTTATTTATCCCATCGAGACCTGGAGCAGCAAAGTTCTTAGAGCCCTCAAGAGCCCTACGAACCTCTTCTGGGGTTATTGGTTCGCACACTTCCTGTGGTTGCTGAAGCCTTTGACAAGAGGCTTCAAAGTGTGCAAGGGCAGGAGAATCTCGGTTGAGTGGAAGCCTCTCCTCGTACAGCGTTTTCCAGAAGTTCTCCACCTGATTTGCAGTCGGCGGATTTTCTACAACACGCGGGGGCGGTTGGAAAAGGCGCGAGGGCTTTTCGCGGAACAATCTATTTTCCGCAAGCCCTCTCGCCCGCCTCACTAATGACTTTTTGCAAGTCACTAGTATCCGTATCCTGTCGAGACAGTGCTGTTTGGTGGTTCGCAGCACTGCCTCATTGAGTGTGTGATGGGCGCGTCTTAAGTTGGCGGCTAATCGACGCAGTTTAGGCGTGAACGGCTTGTTGGCCGCCATATAGTCCATCACACATTGGATACGGGATGCGTGTTGCCTCGCCGACCGGATCTTGGCTTCCATCTTTTGTATGCGCCGCTCCGCCCTCTCCTGTGGGGAAGCAGTGTTTCGCCTCTCCACCCGAGAAAAGCGTTGAGCAGCAGCATACACGGCACAGTTTATGTGCCAGAGGTCAGCCCGTTCTGGTAGCCCTGCACGAAGTTCTTCATCCACTCTGGCCAGGTCTTGTGGCCCGGGGGTTTTTATGTGGTGTAACCCCCGTCTGGTACTGAGGCCCTCTGGAGTTGGCGGAACGAGGAGAACCACGTCCTCAACCGGTGAATGTGGCCGCTCTTCGGCCACCTCATTCACCGGTCCAGGAGCAGCCCTCACGTAGCCCCTACTACGAAGGTGGGATACATAGTCACGCAGATTTTGTGGCGTGAAGGCGCTATGCTCTGGTAGTCTCTCACACCACAGAGCATGCATCCGCGCCATGTACCCCCTCCGCGCGGGCTCACTGCTTTCATAACAATGCAGAAGCTCATCCCTCAGTCATTATTATTATTATTATTATTAGTTCTTGTTCTTGTATTATATAAGTGATTTTTTTTTGAGATATTTTTTGTTTTTGATTTCATAATTTAATATTTGTTTGCAATAAATTTGCCTGATATTGAGAATTTTATATGTTTAAAATAGGCATCTACTTGGATATCTGAGATCTTTTTTGAACATAATTTTAATTATTCTTTTCTGTGCCCGTATTAATGGGGCTAGATGTGTTTGGTGCAACCCTCCCCAGGCTGTATACCATACTGTATAATAGACTCTCCTAGACCATAGTACATTATGAGTAGCTGATGTTCTTTGAGGATATTGCTCGCTTGTCTAAACATGTAAAACAAATGTCTCGTTTTTTGCATATATTTTCAATTTGAAAGTCCCATTTCAGGTGTGAGTCAAGAATGATCCCTAGGTATTTTATGTGAACAGTCTGGTCAATTTCTATGTCAGTGTTTTGTATTTTTATTTTTTTGTAAACAGGTAATAGATTTTTATATGAGCAGAATGGCAGGTATTTAGTTTTAGCGGTGTTCATATTGAGTAAATGTTGATCAAACCATTTTTTTATTGTTTCGAGTAATTTGGATGATTTTTGGTCGACTTCTTCCCAAGTTTGTCCTTCTGAAAAGATAGCAGCATCATCAGCAAATGAGATGATTTTACCATCGATGGGTAATGTAAGTAGATCATTTAAGTATATTATAAATAGCATGGGAGCTAAGACCGTCCCTTGCGGCAATCCATAAGTGACGATTTTAGTCTCACTTTTAGTGTCGCCCAACCTTACACTTTGTGTTCTATTGGTTAGATAGCTTTTTAGAATGTTATATATTTGTCCCCTAAATCCCAGATCCTAAAGTTTTTGCAATATTTTACTGTGACTTATAGTATCAAAGGCCTTCGCTAGGTCTATAAAAATGCCAAGCGAAGGATTTTTATTGTCTATTGAGCTATAAATTTTCTCGATTAAATAGTTTATTGCGTCGTCAGTAGATGTTTCCTAGCCGAAACCGAACTGTCTTTGGCATAATATATTAAATTTATTTACATATTTCAGAATTCTTAACTTCAAGGCTTTTTCAAATATTTTTGAGAGGTTGGAAATTAAGGAAATTGGTCGATAGTTTTGTGTTTCAAGTTGTTTACCGCTTTTATATACAGGAATTATTTCTGATACTTCAAAATGAGCTGGGGAGGCACCCATTTCAAATATTATATTTACAATGTGAATCATTAGTGGTGTGATTAAGTCGATTACTTCTTTAACTACTTAAAGAAGTAATCGACTGATATTTTGTCCAGGGGCTTCTTTATGCTTTAGTTCTAGTATGTACTTTCGTATTTCTTGTTCAGTGACATTACTAAGGTAAAAGCTGTTTTCAATTTTTTGTTTGGAAAATTTGTATTTGGTTTTAGTATTTTCTTTGCCACGTTCTCTCCTACACTTGTGAAGTTACAGAATTCCGTAGATATTAATTTTTTACCTGTTGTTATATCATTATTTGAAAGTTTTATTTCAGGTATTTCATTATGTTGCGTTTTCTTGTTTGTAATTTCATTAATAGATTGCCAAATTTTTTTGGAGTTTTTATCGTCATTCTTTAAATAATCATTTTTTGCTTTTTTAATAAGACTGTTAATTTTATTGCGGTATATACGATACATAAATTGGGATAGATACATAAATAATTGAAAACTCCTTAGTTTGACCGCTTAGTTTCTCCTCATATCAATGGGCTATTATAGGTGTTTCAGACTACTTAAAACACACTAAGTAATTTTATTGTATGTTCCTTAATAACAATTTTTAAAATTTTCTGTTTTAGTCGTGTTAATTTTGGATAGGAGCTGGATTGGATCAAAAACGAGTAAAATATATTTACATATTTACCACTAAATCATTTATTTACATCATTAAAATAAGTAAATCTATAACACGCTATTAAGTAAGTAGGTATAAGAATAATAATAATTTACAAAAAATATATACACAAAGCGTTCACTTAAAATTAATATAATAGTTAAAATTATTTGAGAAAATGAGTATTTTAACATCAGCTGGTTTTGAATAATTAACTACAACGAGCATCAAATATCCAATATTAAAATAGAAATATATAAATTATCACAACGTTTGCTAATAAAAATAAAAAGTAATTGTTGTGGTAACAATTGAATTTAAATGTTTTAAAATAAAATAATTCAAACACAACAATTGAATAATTGTTTTGCGGAATCAATATATACAATGAAATCGATAATTGGTACCATAGGCGTCCAAAAATATTCACAGATATACACAGACATTAGAACAATTGAAGAACATTAAAAAATCTTAAATTAACTTAGCGAAACTGTGGCTCTCTATTTGGACGCCCATGACTAGATTTTTTTAAATTATAACAGTTGAATTTAATACAATAAATAACTAAATGTTAATGAAAGCATAGAAAAATGTGCTCATCCTGGTCTTGCAGATGAACCCTGCGCGTAGTCTCCAACTAATCGTGAGCCAGAACCGAGTAAATTTTGAAATGAGTAGGCCGCTCCCTGAAAATGTATTTTGTTGTTAATATGCACCAGTTATAATCTATCTAATGCAATTTCACTAATTTCAATGTTTAAACATAATTTTTATTGCGTATTACTTTCTACTCCACAGAGGTCAATATTATTATACTCGGGCATTTTAAAATAACGGAAAACATATTTTCAAATTATCAAAGGAATCTAATTTTATGTTTTTAAGTAGACATAAAATAATAAGGGGTTCAGTGAGGCCCTAAACGTTCTCAACACTAAACACGATTTGTCTTCCAGCATTCTAACCCCTCTGGGACATTATTTGTCCAAACCCACTTTCTCTTCCAAAACAACTACTACAAACAACTGAAAGGAGCTCCAATGGGATCACCCCTATCCTTAAAGCTTGGTATGGAGAAAATGTTTACTTTTACGAACTGTACAAATTCGATCACCGATTTCTAAGCATCAGAAAAGAAATTTGAAATGCAGTATTAAGTTGATAATATCGGCTATATGATATGATCGGAGGGACGTATATTAGGGGAAGTGGCACATTAAGCCTAATGGCAGACAATCGTAATAAAAGAAAAAATTACTCATTTGACTAGGTCATTGTTAGGTATAGTATATCCTTTTTGCTCTAGTTCAATCAGACTAAAATATGAGACTTCATGAGATTTTTCCTCCAAGTTCTTTAATAGTACGAAAGTTTTGTACGTGTCCGTAGCAGATGTAAACTGGAGGATGTTTCTTTTCATATTACAGACCTACTAGTACATACTTATGTTAGTGTGAGTACTGATATTCTCATGTTTTGAATTAGATGTATCGTTTAAATAAAACAGTTATAATTCGTTTTTTAAATTGTTTAAATTGATTATGCGAAATCAAGCACTTTCTTGTATGGTCTTAATATAACATTTAAGTGGATTTTGTCATATATCTCGTAAAATTACATCATTACCATATTTCTATTGAATTCAGTAAATAAAGTCACTAATTTAAACGAATCTAAATTAAAAATATAAATCTCTTGATAACAATAAATATGTAATTTTCCAGTTTCTCAAGGTGTAACTACCTGTCCTTTAAAAAAATTGGTAATGGGGAACGACCAGACAAGCAGAAAACCTGTAACTTTTCCCCTAAGGGCACTTTGAATAAACGACCACCTCAATAATTTTTATTAACGTGAATAGTTCGTTTGATAACCTCTGTCTGGATCAATGGATCTACAGTTGAGAAGAAACATTTGGGAAGTTTTCACTTATTGTTGGTTATGGAAAAGTCTCAGAAAAGCGTAAAGACCGAGGCTCAAGGTATGCGCTACCAAAAGAAGTAATCGACTAGCCTTTGAAAATGTTTAAAAGTGATTTATAATTTTACCTGCTCCTATCTACTTTAATCAACTCATACCTTGTGACATGCCATCTTTCGCTGGTGTCCGCAAGTTAATAAGTGGTTCAATTCACCACTCTAAAGTAATGAAATGCGATTTTACTGCTAGATGGCACGCCACTTGAATTACCACCTTATACGCTTTTCGCCAACAGATGGCTCCCGCCAGGAAAATATATCAATTTATTAACTAGATGTGTATATCTTAGGACATCTACAATATAAACTATTATTATAATTAACGTATAAAATTGTCTACAAAATGATAGTGTAAAGATGGTTAATGATCGAAAGTCCATAATAATCGATTTAGTTTTTAACATTTCACAAGTTGGTACTCTTGACAGCCGTATTGTTGACCTGTCTTTACCATTTAGTTCACCACTAGTTGGTATCTCGGCAGAAGAAAAAATCTTGCATTTTGTAATTTTTTTGGGTGGGATCTTTTTATGTAAAAGGACGATCAACGTATCCAAAATTCCAGTCAGCGATTGAGTGACCCAACAACTTGAACTCTCGTTACTGAAGGCCAAAAACTGACTAAAGTATTTAATTTTTCTTTTTGGCGTTATTGTCTAGTTTTAAGTTGTCCTTTGTGTTATTTGTAGTAGGTGAATGGGAGTGTGAATATGGAGATAGTGGAGTGTGACGGAGCCGGTTGCCTGGAATGTACAGGGTGTAAGTCTCTGGACATACTATGCAAGTGGCTGCTACCCCAGGAAACAACTACACTCAGTGTTAGTTGGTGCATAGTCTATCCTAAGTATGTTTTGAACCTTGTCCGTTGTTTAATTTTGCTTCTACCCTTCTGGTGTTTAAATTTTTTTTTACTTGTCGCTTCACGACAGTTTTGGTTTTGTAAGTACCATACCTTGTCCTAAGAATCTTCAATTCTTAGTTTTAGCTAGTATATGCTATAATATACTATACTTTTAGGATTGTCTTTTGTTTAAATGTATCTTGATGCATAGTATAACCATGTCTGTTGTGTGTTTTGCTACTACCCTTTTGGTAAAAACATAATATTTTTAGTCGCAAACTCCTCTATAAATTCTTATTTTACTATAAGGAAAAGTAACCAGACTGCAACCAAAGTTACAAATCTGGCGCGTTAAGTGTAATAATTGCATATTACCATCAAAACGCTAATGCTTCGATTGCAACAAACACCAGCCGAAAGACTGATCCTACTTAAAGGAGCTCCCTTGCCAGTCGTCACACACCACTTGCAGACTGCAGTTTCGAGCTGTTGGCTCTCGTCAGTGCAAGGTAGGTATGCGACGACCGACATGAGAATCCTTTGACTATAGTACATCCCGGTATTTTCACAATAGCGACATGTAAAACAGCCAGCAGGTGCCATCTAGCGGTCAAGTGTCTATTGCAATCGAAAAATAAATAGCCTGACTTGGTTTAGCATAGTTCAAATGTGCTTTTAGAGGACGGAATATTAAACATAATATTTTTAGTCGCAAACTCCTCTATGTTGTTGCTATGTTGTTGCAATCGAAGCATTAGCGTTTTGATGGTAATATGCAATTATTACACTTAACGCGCCAGATTTGTAACTTTGGTTGCAGTCTGGTTACTTTTCCTTATAGTAAAATAAGGATTTATAGAGGAGTTTGCGACTAAAAATATTATGTTTAATATTCCGTCCTCTAAAAGCACATTTGAACTATGCTAAGCCAAGTCAGGCTATTTATTTTTCGATTGCAACAGACACTGGACCGCTAGATGGCGCCTGCTGGCTGTTTTACATGTCGCTATTGTGAAAATACCGGGATGTACTATAGTCGAAGGATTCTCATGTCGGTCGTCGCATACCTACCTTGCACTGACGAGAGCCAACAGCTCGAAACTGCAGTCTGCAAGTGGTGTGTGACAACTGGCAAGGGAGCTCCTTTAAATAGGATCAGTCTTTCGGCTGGTGTTTGTTGCAATCGAAGCATTAGAGTTTTGATGGTAATATGCAATTATTACACTTAACGCGCCAGATTTGTAACTTTGGTTGCAGTCTGGTTACTTTTCCTTATAGCAAAATAAAGATTTATAGAGGAGTTTGCGACTAAAAATATTATGTTTAATATCCCGCCCTCTAAAAGCACATTTGAACTACCCTTTTGGTGTTTTATTTTTTTCTTATCGCTTCACGACAAGTTTGACATTATTTTAGTTTGGTACATACTACAATGTACTGAGATATTTTGTTGTGTATCTCTCAGCTTCACTGTAAAGTTTGTACAACATTTTACTTGGACTTTTATATTTTAATTTGTTTTACACTCAATCAGGTATTTTTCAAAATTTTATTTCCTTTCGTAAACAAATTTTTTTTTTTAATTTCACACGTTTTGCATTTTGGGGCTGTTCTCCTATATTTGAGATTTGAGTTACTTATCACCAACTAGTACCAAGAAAAACTATTTATTCTTGACTAAATTTTTGCGCATTATTATTTTAAAAACATTCTTTTGGTAATTTTATATTTAGATGTAGATGGTATATGTAGATATTTTTCTCTTTTAATAAAAGTTTATTGGTATATTTATCACCTTTAAATAACTTTGGTTGTTTTAAAAAAAATTCCTTCAGAATATTTTTTTAAATTATTTTGGTAGGATGGAGTTGTGACATGCCATCTTTCGCTGGTGTCCGTAGTGGATCAATTCACCACTCTATAGTAATGAATTGCACCATTAGCTGGTACGCCACTTGAATTACCACCTTATAAGCTTTTCGCCAACAGATGGCTCCCGCCAGGAAAATATGTCAATTTATTAACTAGATGTGTATATCTTAGGACATCTACAATATAACCAGCAAAGTCAAGCCGATCACGATATTATAAATCTTATCCCTCAACATGACACCTTCGAAGACTTAAATAAACCACTAACAACGGAAGAGACCTTAACCGCCATTGGGCAGCTAAAAAATAACAAATCTCCCGACGCCGACTCACTCCCAGCTGAGATCTTTAAAGCTGTGTCGTCAGAGCTCATACCTTACCTCAAGAAACTGTTTGATGTCGTGTGGGAAAGTGGTCAAGCTCCGCAGGAGTTTCGTGATACGCTTTAAATCAACCTCTTCAAAAACAAAGGGAGCGCTGCGGACTGTGAAAATTACAGGACTATAGCTCTCCTGGCTGTTGGAGGGAAGATACTCACTAAAGCGATGGCAAATAGGCTAACACCTGTTATGGAAAAGTTACTTCCTGAAACACAGAGTGGCTTTAGACCTAACCGAGGCACATCGGACCTAATCTTCACACTTAAACAGCTTCAAGAAAAAGCACTCGAACATCAAGGAGAAATTCACATGGTCTTCATTGATTTAACCAAGACGTTTGACTCGGTGGACAGGGAAGTGCTCTGGAAAATTATGCTCCGCTTAGGTATCCCTAGAAAATTTGTGGAAGTATGTCGCAGTCTACATACAAACAACAACGCCCAGGTTATGTATAATAATGAGGCAACCGAACCTTTCCAAACCCTCACTGGAGTTAGGCAGGGATGTGTCCTGGCACCCCTACTTTTTAATTTGTTTACCACTGCTCTAACAATTATTGTTGACAACAAACTGACTTTTAGAGGAATAGGTCTCAGATACCGTTCTGATGGCGGTCTCTTTAACATAGGGCGCTTTAGAGCTTTCATGAAGACACGCACACGATTCATTTGTGATCTCCAGTATGCGGATGACTGGGCAGTTTTAGCCTCTACGCCGGAAGAGCTTCAAGAACTTTTAGATGTGTATGCCCAGAGCTATGATTCCTTGGGGCTTAAAATCAACATTGGAAAGACTAAGATTATGTCAACTCCTCATCAAGTGAGCCAAATAGACATTACACTTAACGGAAATTCTCTTGAAGTGGTGGATCAGTTCAATTACATAAGCAACGTTGTTAATGACAAAGCATACATGGACAGCGAGATTCGCAATAGAATTAACGCTGCATCTAGAGCACTCTGGGGACTTAGAGAGAGAGTATTTGACAACCACGACCTTGCTTTGTCAACGGAAATGGCTGTCTACAGAGCAGTTGTCATTCCAACACTGCTATATGGATATGAAAGCTGGGTCACTTACCGTCGTCATGTGAAAGAATTGGAACGTTTTCAGCAAAGACACCTCAGAACTATGATGAAAATCCGTTGGTTCCATCACATATCAAACGTGGAAGTACTCAGGAGGGCAAACAGCCTTCCAATTGAGGTGCTTATTTCAAGAGCACGCCTAAGATGGGCAGGTCACGTTCATCGTATGCATGATAACCGCCTTCCTAAATGTACACTTTATGGGGAATTGCTAAGCGGTAGAAGAAGGCGTGGCGGTCAACGAAAGAGGTTCAAAGACGTTCTCCATGAAAATCTAAAATCCTGCGGTATTCCAGACGAGCAATGGGAACAACTTGCAGCGGACAGAGCCAAATGGCGAGGGGTTGTGGCCAGCTATCAAGGAAATGTTGCTGCAAGAAGGCCGAATCCAAGACCTAACCAGGTCTATGTTTGTCCTGACTGCGGTCGACATGTGCTCTCCCGAATTGGCCTCTATAGCTATAGTCGTGTGCACCGTAGATGAATGGGAACTACAATAGACTACACCTTTTACTTGTTTTTTATTACACACAATCTATCGACTGTAACATTTTTTTATACTCGGACTCGAGTAAAGGCTAATAATAACAATATAAACTATTATTATAATTAGCGTATAAAATTGTCTACAAAATTATAGTGTAAAGATGGTTAATGATCGAAAGTCCATAATAATCGATTTAGTTTTTAATATTTCACAAGTTGGTACTCTTGACAACCGTATTGTCGAACTGTCTTTACCATTTAGTTCACCTCTACTTGGCATCTCGGCAGAAGAAAAAATCTTGCATTTTGCAATTTTTTTGGGTGGGATCTTTTTATGTAAAAGAACGATCAACGTATCCTAAATTCCAGTCAGCGATTGAGTGACCGAACAACTTGAACTCTCGTTACTGAAGGCCAAAAACTGACCAAAGTATTTAATTTTTCTTTTTGGCGTTATTGTCTAGTTTTAAGTTGTCCTTTGTGTTATATGTAGTAGGTGAATGGGAGTGTGAATATGGAGATAGTGGAGTGTGACGGAGCCGGTTGCCTGGAATGTACAGGGTGTAAGTCTCTGGACATATTATGCAAGTGGCTGCTACCCCAGGAAACAACTACACTCAGTGTGAGTTGGTGCATAGTCTATCCTAAGTATGCTTTGAACTTTGTCCGTTGTTTAATTTTGCTTCTACCCTTCTGATGTTTAATTTTTTTTTTACTTGTCGCTTCACGACAGTTTTGGTTTTGTAAGTACCATACCTTGTCCTAAGAATCTTCAATTCTTAGTTTTAGCTAGTATATGCTATAACATACTATACTTTTAGGATTGTCTTTTGTTTAAATGTTTAGTAATATATCTTGATCCATAGTATAACCTTGTCTGTTGTGTGTTTTGCTACTACCCTTTCGGTGTTTTATTTTTTCTTATCGCTTCACAAGTTTAACATTATTTTAGTTTGGTACATACTACAATGTACTGAGATATTTTGTTGTGTATCTCTCAGCTTCACTGTAAAGTTTGTACAACATTTTACTTGGACTTTTATATTTTAATCTATTTTACACTTCAATCAGGTATTTTTCAAAATTTTATTTCCTTTCTTAAACAAATTTTTTTTTTAAATTTCACACGTTTTGCATTTTGGGGTTGTTATCCTATATTTGAGATTTGAGTTGCTTGTCACCAACTAGTACCAAGAAAAACTATTTATTTTTGACTCAATTTTTGCGCATTATTATTTTAAAAACATTCTTTTGGTAATTTTATATTTAGATGTAGATGGTATATGTAGATATTTTTCTCTTTTAATAAAAGTTTATTGGTATATTTATCACCTTTAAATAACTTTGGTTGTTTTAAAAAAAAATTCCTTCAGAATATTTTTTTAAATTATTTTGGTAGGATGGAGTTGTGACATGCCATCTGTCACATGCCATAAATATTATTATTTATTATTCGCTATAAAGTTTCATTAAACAGAAAACACAAATTTGTTAAATTATTATGCGAGTTAATTCAGAAATTTTGCATCATTCACAGGTACATCTACATTATTTAATGGTTGTAGATCATATGTTTACCTTTTCAACTGTCAAAAAATTTTCACTTAAATATCGTGGCGCCTCGAAAAAATTTCCGGAAATTTTTTTAATTGCCATGGTAACTAGTAAAAATTAAGGTATCTTATTGGTTAAAAAGTAGAGGTGTGAAATTTTCCACAAAATGATAGTGTCAATAAGATGGTTAATTATCGAAAGTCCATAATAATAGATTTAGTTTTTAACATTTCACAAGTTGGTACTCTTGACAGCCGTATTGTCGAACTGTCAGTTTAAGTCATTTCCTCTTGTTCTTGTGAGTTAAAAATGGTTATAAATATCACTCAAATTGCTTCATACTTTCTTTTTAAATCAAGAAATTGAGCTGAAAACTCTGCTAGGCATTAATTTAGTTAAAAGGCACGTGTAATGGAATAAAAATAGTCCAAAGTAAGGCGATAGAGAAAATATTGCATGGAGCAAAGCGACATAAAAAAAATCGGCAGCTACTGGAAGCGGCTGGAACCTCCCCACTCGGTGGATCTTTGAAGCCGAAAAGAGCATTAAATTGTGTAAGAAAACGGCACTAAACGTAATCCGATCTCATCCAAAACCTTTTCAGATCTTCTGGGGCACTAAAAAACCCTCAACTTAATGAATTTACAATCATCTATGCGAGTTATTACCTACATTATCGCTCGTTGAATAATATACTATTAGGATATTAACAACTTTAACATCACTTGAACGACTAAGAAAGTCTAGTTATCCTAAATACTACAGATTTGTAAAGCAACAAACTGAAAATTGGTAAAGTGGTAATAATCTATAATAAATTCACCAACGAAGGTACAGAAAGCATATGATATTGATATTGTTACATCTACCTTTAAAGTTTGTGACAATCCACTAAAAGTTACAAATGTGCCGAAATCTTATTAACATGACATGACACCAACGTTATCGGATGAGAAACGATGACAATGACAATCATCAAAATTTGCTCATTGCAATCCGATCGTTCGCGGCTGTCTTTGTTAAATCAAACATTAGCATTTCAGTAATTTTACTAAATTTTAGAGGAATATTTGTAGTTTAATTCTTCGATTTGTCTGTATATATATTTAAAAACGGCACTAAACGTAATCCGCTCTACTTCTAGAGCAGAGAAGAAACCCTCACACGTGAATTGACGCGTGATGTGACTAGTTTCACGATGTAACGGCTACGCGCATCGATCATGTCATGCGAAATGCGATCTATGCCATATTTGCTTTGTTTTTAATTTTTTTCACGGAAACCAAATCGAAAGGGTGGAAGTATGGTATATCGTTGAAATCAGAATTTTAACTGCTTTTCAATGGTTCCATTGCAAATTGAAAGTAAATATAAAATAAACAACTTGTTGCGTCAAAATGGCACTAAACGTAATCCGATCTCAACCAAAACCTTTTCAGATCTTCTGGGATACTAAAGAAACGCACACGCAAAGTTTCATTCAAATCCGTTCAGTAGTTTCGGCGCTATCGTGCTAACACACATACACACACACAGACATTTTTCAAAAACCACTTTTTTGGGTTGCTAGGACCTCAAAACGTAAAGATTTGATGTTATCTCAATTTTCGTTTTTGAACCAATTTTAGTAACCTCTCACAATTTTATTGTGGAGAGGTTAAAATAAGTTTGTTTTGGTGAAACTAAGAATACCCTGGGTTTTCCGGTTCAAGTAGGTGGGGGAACACTTTTTTTTCGCGAAAAAGAGGTAAATTGGTCATTTTTAAGGGTGGTTTTTCAGTGTTAATTTATTTTGGAAATGCTAGTTAAAAAACGAGCACGGGACCCTTTTATTGTAGATGATCAAAGAACCTTCAGCCAAATTTCGTGAAAATTGGTTCACTGCCTTCCACGGTTTGTATATAAATATACTGAAAAAATGTCAAAAATTGAATTACGGCTAACTTGGCCAAAATTGAACCGAATTTGATGAAGTTTTAGACGACACTAACCTATATAATCAAGAAGTAGCTTGCCAAATTTTAGCAAAAAATATCCAACAGTTTGGCTGCAACTCCATTTTTAGTCCAAATTCCACAAAATTTTCAAAACTTTCCCCAATTTTCCCAAATGGTCGAACGAATTTTTTTTCACCAAAATGAAAGTATTCTTATGTACTTTCACGTGATGTAACTAAAAAATCACTTTTTTAATTTGGTCGATTTTTTGTCATTTTTGATATATACATGCGCGCGGCGATGTCCCGTAATTTTCGGTATTATACGTACGCGCGCATAATTATGCGTATACGTATAATTATTCATTTATTTATTTAATCTTAGTTTCACCAAAACAAACTTATTTTTTTATGTCGCATTGCTCCATGTAAAATTTTCTCTGAAAATCTAATTTTACTCTACTAGTGGTTGCTAGTCGGTTTAATACCGGATCAAAAACAAAATTGAATCTAATTTTCAATTAATATTTTGGTTTGTTTAATTGAAATTTCGATTTATTCGGATTAATTAGAGAATTTATAGTTCAGAAGAGTATTCTGGGTAAGTGTTAATTTCCTTGATTAATTATAGACACGTGCTGACATTAGAGGTTAATTTTGAGAATATTTTGTAACTTTAATTATAGACGATTTTGGTAAGGCCAGATTTACAGAAGTTGCCTACTGTTCTATTTTTATATTATTTGGATTTTGGCTTTTTCAACAGGCTATCAACGTATAAAACACAGTTTGAGGCAGCTGCATGGGCAAACAACTCGAGTAATGAAGACAAGGCTATGGCATTAATGCTAGCATTAAGGAGCCAAGCATCAGAGTTGCTTCAGACGATTCCCGTGGCGCAGCAACAGGCTTCTAAAGTTTTGGAGGCTGTACTATATCTGAGATATGGCGACTAACATCTCGCCCAAGTATTGTTGATCCAGTTTGCAAAGCGACGTATACATTCAACCAATAGTTACTCAGCGATGTTTTACAATTTCTCAAAGCAGCACCGTCTGTGTCTTAGATCTCCAGTTTTAAACCAAGTACAGAATTGAACTTGAACTTAAATAATCTGCATGAATGCCAGATTCAACAAAACCTATTCCAATACTACAGAAATTCTCAAACATTTTTATTAAAATTTATTATTTCTTTAGACTCCATTTTATAAAGGCTGCTTGTCTGGTCGTTCCCTATTACCAATTTTTTAATGGCAGGAAACTACATGTATTACATTACATGTATATTATTACTTTCTATTTCCTACTGACACTTCAATTTTACAGAACCTTTTTAAACACAGGTTATATCCTATTTAAAATTGCCGACTCAGTGGCTCAACGCTTACGTCTTAGGCTTGAGACCAAGAAGTCCCGGGGGTGAAATTCTGACTAGAGTAAGAATATTTAGTGGCATTTCTCATGTGTTACCGAGTTGGTAGAAATATCTATTGTGGGATTGTGCGGGAACAACATGGCTAGTTGCCATACCCACTCCTCACTAGAATTTTAGATGCGGCAGATAGCAATGTCGAAGGATCTTTGTGTAATTTTCTGTGTGTGTGTGTGTGTGCGTGTGTGTGTGTGTGTCCTGTTTGAGTGGCGGAATAGCTAATGTTAAACACCCCCAGGATGGTAATCTAAATAAGACTAAAATTTAAAAAAATAAATAAAATAATCAAAATCTCCCAATAACTGTCAGCAAATCATTTTAAATATATATGATTTATAGCTTAATTAAATACAAAATAATGTACTAACAAATAGTTTATGCATACGTAAAAAATAATTATTTTAAGCAGTTTTTATTAACTTTGATCAGAGCTGTGTAATTTAACAATTTTTTTATTAAAAAAAAAAATAATTCTGTACAATGCAAATTAGATTTCCAGGCGTAGCCTAGCGTGGCTGATAGACTTCGGAGATCGTGGTTGGTTAAACAAAATAAGTTGCGCAGGTTTGCAAATCGAACTATATTCGATAAATAAATTATGTTTCATATTTACAGAAACTAGAAAATATTCGACGTTTAATAACTCAAAAACGATGTATGGTAGAGGTAACATATGGTATATTTTTGAAATCAGGAAAAAGGATCATTCCGAAAATTTAATAATTTACAGGGCGTCCCATTTTCAAAAAATATTATTTTTTTGTATACCCTGAAATCTGTACGCTACCTGACTTTTGATAGCATTTTAACAAAATTCAGTCATACTCACACAACTTTTACTTAAAACTTTTTTTTGTAGGCAATAATAACGATGATAAGGTGTGGGTAATTTATAAAGAATAACCCTGTATCATTAAGAAATTGACGGGCAGTCATAGCATAATTTGTGGATCAAGTACATCTCTAAGTAATTCCAGGTAAGATTCACCATTTAGGATTGCGCCGATAAAAAATTGTCCAATAAATTGATCTTCTAAGATACCACAAAAATATTCAATTTTTAAAGTTTTTAGTATGAAATTTTCGCATTACATTGGATCACGCTCAGCCCAATATCTGCAGTTTTGTCTATTGACTATAGTCCATTGAGAGTAAATGTACATTCATCATAAAAACAAATATTATACAGAAGATTTGGAGTGGCAATTAAACTTAACTCATTACTTCACAAAACTCGAGACGAGGCGACAGGATCAGGATCATGCTCATGCAATTACTCTAATAATTTTATTTTGTATGGAGGAAATTTGTGTTTATGTAAAATTCTAAAAATACTGCTGCGTGAAAAACCTGTTGATAATTGTGATATAGACTGCTGATCCTCTAAAGTAACTGCCGTTAAAACTCCAACTTCTATAGCTTCAAAATTAACCACTCGCGTTTGGTTATGCTTTCTGTTAAGAACTGATCTCGTTTTCATAAATTTCTGCAACAGTTCTGTTACGTACGTATGTGTTGCTTTCTTTCCGGGATAGGTAGTATTAAAAATTTTAGCTGCAGCCCTTACTAAGTGTAGTATACGATTTTGTGAATAATTGTAATAGTAACGATAATTAGTTAGGAACTAGGCAGTGATCCACTTCTACAATCGTTCAACGAACTCACTTGTTAAAAAATCTCAAATCTTCTGAAATACGCCTTAACAATAAAAAGGAATCGTTTTTCTTTAGCAAAAAAATACTTCTTACCAGTACCTTTTCTTTTATTACATTTAGAATGAGTAATTTGCTCGGAAGATCTTGGTGGATGGATTCAAATTAATTTTATCTGTAGCTCCCAACTATTCACTTTAAACTCCCATATTTATACATGTTTGTCATAAGCTCTTCGAGGGGAAACTAGTAACCTAAAAATATGGGACGTTCCATTTAGAAAAAAAAAAGGTAGGGGTGGCTCTGGGGATGAGGTGATGGAGCTAACCGTACTTCTATTCATCCTATTATTTCTCTTTGACCTGTTCTAGGTATTTTTCTGAAAAAATCAATATATCCATATTTATTTAGGGTGAAGAGTTTTCATTTATTTGCATTGTATAAATTTGTATCCATTAATTTTTTATAAATAAACAAATTGATTTCTTCACCTAAAATTGTGCTAATTTACTTTGTTTAAGTTGAATGTAAAATTCGTAGTGGTATTAAATATAAATAATTTATTTTTATTGTACTGAACCCAACAGCTCTGATCAAAATTGGATAATATGTATATATAAGCTTCACATGAACAGATTTTCTCCATTTGTCCTGTAAAGGAGAATATAAGTGAAAGAATTAAAGCATGATCCACAAAATGCCTCAGATGCTTATTTTACGACCAATGAAAATGTTTCTGCTTTGGCTGAAATTTTCCGATAAACTTAATATTCGCAAGCTTCTAAAACGTAAGTATTTCCTTCATTTGTCATGTAAAGGGGAAATAATAAAATAAAAGCGAAACACCAGATTCCATAAACATCCTACCAATGTAGAAATTAAATATTAGTGTTGCTAAAGATGACTCAAGAGATTATGAGGTAACACATTTTAAAATTTAATATCCACCCCCGCTTCTAAAGAGAGATGATGCACTCGGATTAATAAAATGCATTCAAAATGATTGTTACAATAGAAATTTATAGTGAAATATGAAGTGACTGAATTATTATTATGAAGTAATTTTTGTCACTATCTTCTGCATGCTAATTTACCATTGCAATGAAGTATTATGTCCTGTGCGACTTTTAGCATCTAACCACTAGGGGTAGTGCCAACTCTTGAGCTAGCAACATTTGACGTTAGAAAACTATCACCGAAAAGGTTCCTTACGTTTTCAGAACCATTTGAGAACATGTGGGTGAATTGGTAGGCTGCGTCCTAGAAACATTGTGGAAAAATAATTATACCTGTATTAACCTATTTACAATTATTTTAATAGTTTTTCTCTAAGTATCAGAATGCAGTATATCAACCAGAAGAGTCGATGTTACCCTACCTACTTGTTGTCTTTTACTAATCTAAATTAAAAAAATGTAAATCGCATTATATTGACCGTAATCGAAATTGAAACTAAATAATTTATTATAAATAATAATCAGACTTTGCATAGAAAAATAAAAGCGAAATTTGTGTCTACATTTCTTTTTCGTAGGAAAAATAACTCTTGTAAAACCACATCGTATACTTGAAACAATAATAGACATCAAAGTGATTATTTAAGTTGCACGTTAGTTCTGCATTGAAATTGCTCTCTTTTGTTCTCGTTATTTGGTTAATATCAACAAAAAAAGTTAAGATCAATTTATATTAGAGAAAAATATTCATAAATAAGTATTTTATAAACGCTAATTCATTACTAACAGATTTTTTATAACCCTCATGTGATCTCTTTATTTTTTTTGTCTGTATATTAAAAAGCATTATGAAACAACTAACCATAATAAATTCACTGATTCATGTTTGTTATTTCATAAATTAATAAATAATAATCGGCCAAAATACAGAACATGAATAATCTCCAATATATTATTGACAAATAATTGCCACTTTTTAACTTTCAATTTTCACGCGCTGACGACTAAAAGGTGGCAAACAAAATATGAATGATTCAATAAAATTATTCAACCGCTTAAAGCTATATATCCATTTTTTAAATTATCCTTGATCGGTCAAGTGAGTCAGCCGGGGTCAGCTTTATAGGCTATATGGAAATAAAATATATATATTATCCAAAATATATTTAGCTATGTCCCAGACTATATCTAAGTACTTTTATTTTTTTAAATACAAAAAAATGTATATTTTTACTAGTCCGGAAATAGCTATTTTCGTAACGAGTACCTAAAGTCTTGTTTTTGGGGCCAATCATAACTGTTCGTCCGACTCACACACTCCACTATCTCTCATATATAATCCAATAGACATTATCTGGCAGAATCGTAAGGCGTTTGTAGAAAGCCCACTTGGAACAAAATAGGTATATTTAGAGAATATAATTCACTGAGCTAAAAACACAATTGTTGCTGGTAATTTTTATAATGGAGTACAGTACAATACCATCCATCATGCTGCGGATCTAGAAATCGAATCGAATACTATGTTTGTTGGGTAGCATATATATATATATCGCATATATATATATATATATATATATATATGCTACGTATATCTAATATGTGATATGTAATAAATAAATAACATGGTGCTACATGCATTTTAGCATCTTCTATCTTTCATCGGTAAGGTATAATTCAATGCAGGTCGGGGTATTTGCCCGCTGAGTAGTTGTTTCCTGCAAATTATGTATAATAACAATATATATATATTGCTATGATTTCGCTATGTAGGTACTATATTAGTTAAGCATTTAATTATTCATGAGATACTCTTAAAGCAGTCGGTTCTCAGAAAGGATCACAGACCCCAGAAATCATTAGCATGCCCCAATGAAATGTTCTGATACCAAAAAATATTAACAATATATTGACTTTTTTCCAAATTTTACTTATTTCTACCCTACTAACTTAATCTAAATTTACAGAAAAAGAAAATACCTATATTTAATTTTACGTAGTGTTAAATTGGTAACCTTATTTTTTTTGTCCTTTCCCGCTAATGAAAATGTAACTATGTTTTAATTTCCACCATTGTCCAACTGATTATCCAATATGTCCATTGACCATCCTACCATTTAATATGCCCATTAACCATCCGACTATTAACTTTTCTGCTTACTCTGATTTCTAACTTTTCTAGTTTGGAAACTGCCAAACTATTCTTGAAAAGAGAGCGTGCTTATATTTTTACACACTATTAAAAACGTTAAGCGCCACTAGTATGTTACTATAGAAGTACTACTGAAGCTTATGTACTTTTACGTGTTATTAATTATATCATTATTACTTATATATTATTTCACTTATTCAGTTTTAATATAGTCTTCTCCGTCATTCATGACATTTTTTTCATCATAATGCGTTACTATCTTTTGTTATAATAATCATTTCCATTACTATCGAAACTTCGTATGTTTCAATATTTTAATGCCATCACGAACTCGTGCAATAACCACATTTGTCCACAAAACTAGAATCTATTTCGCCACTTTACAATTTTGTATATATTGGTTTCATTCCAATGGTTTCTGAGATTTTTTATTTCCTTAAATTCATTTCGTTTAATTGTGACTACACTTAACTATTATGTAACGTGTATTGAAATACATAGCATATTCCCCTCCAGATTTGTAAAGAAAATAACTTTATTCTATTTTATGCATCAAATATATCTACTTCTAGCTTTATGTGGCAACGATATATTTGAATTTTTACATTTCAGTTTTTTTTTACTTACACATTTATACAAACGTGGAGAATCGAGAGGTATTAAATCATACTCTATTCCATATGAATATTTTTTTACGTTTGAAATGTCCTTCGAAAATAAAGTAAAAGTTTTAAGAGAAACATTATTACTTATATATTATTTTACTTATTTCAGTGTTAATATTTTCTTCTCCGTCATTCATGACATTTTTTTCATCATAATGCATTAAATGCGTTATCTTTTGTTATAATAATCATTTCCATTACTATCGAAACTTCGTATGTTTCAATATTTTAATGTTATCGCGAACTCCTGCAATCACCACATTTGTCCACAAAACTAGAATCTATTTCGCCACTTTACAATTTTATAATATTGGTTGCATTCCAATGATTTCTGAGATTGTTTATTTCCTTAAATTCATTTCGTTTAATTGTGACTACACTTAACTATTATGTAACGTGTATTGAAATACATACCAATATATTTATATATATATATGGACGTCACTTTATAGCAATTTATGGCTTTGATTTCCTGAGGTAATTTGTTATACAATATTAACATAATACGGCGATTTTTTATATGAAGATGTATTGTGGCTGTTTATTTTTAACAAATGCCCTTGTCTTGTGTGTTACAATACCGAATTGCGCTGTGCCGTGTGCATATTTTGTGGACGAACCAATCACGAGGAGGTACGCTCAAGTATTGACAAATAGTGGAGAAACACAGCAATCTGCCCGAAATGGACCTATCACGAGGAGTCAGAGCCGAGCTCTGACCAAACAAGGAGAACCACGGCATTCTGCGGCACCGATTGGACACGAGGATGCCCGACCACCAGCGAGAAGTCACGTGGAGCGTGACGTTTCAGCGAGGCCACTTGTCGGGTTGGCTCAGGCGCCCGCTACGCCTACCACAAGCGTTGGGGGACCGGTAACACGTAGTCAAACGCGCACGCGCGCCCTAGACGACAGCATATATAAGGAGCTGCACAACGCGGGTAACGTCAGTTCAGCTGGAGCAACGAGGAGCAGCAGTACGCAGCTTTCAGTGAGAACCTGAAGATAGCAGATGAGATTCTGCCGAAACGTCGTTTAGACAACCCAACCGTGAGTTCTGGAGGAGTCGCCCATCGACGCGAGAGAGCGCCCGGAAGTACAAAAACACTTCATTTAACTTATGTACTTTTACGTATTATTAATTATATCATCAAGAGGAGTTAGGTCAGGAGACCAAACAGGCCACTTGATCGGTGCATCTGCACCCCGGCCAATCCATATATAGTCGAGGCAAGAATTCAAGTGATGCACGTCACACATCGATTCTATAAATAAGACAATACTGCTAAGAATCATGAAGCCCCGTTAAACTGTACTAATTTCTAAAAAATGCTTAATAAGTGGGTGTCAAGAATTACTCTTTTTAACGTAATTAATGATTAAAAATTATGTTAATATTAAAATTTCTTTAATGAGATCACTCGTGACGTGCGTCGCTTGAATTTTTGCCTCGACTTTATTAGGATTGTGGTTGCGTAACCATGCTCTGCATGTTCTGGTATCAGTGTTGCGGCGTCATGCATAAAAACATATTTCTTCTCCTTCGCAATGAAATATTACCTAATATTCCATATAAGGTGTTTTCCAAAAAATCATAATACATATCACTATTTCAATTTCCAGGAAATAATCTGACTGAACTAACTGATTCACTAGAACTGCTGGCCATACATATATTTTGAAGGTATGTTGAAGGTGGGTTTGTATTAGGGTTTTCCTCAGTTCAGAAATACATATTCCGAGAATTAAAGATGCCTTGTCTTATGAATGTAGCCTTGCCGCCGGCCACTTACGGGGACGTTAGGCTCTATCCGTCTGTGCCACCGACCACTTACGTTGCCAGTTAACGCATTTTTTTTTTTTTTTAGAAAAAACTGGTCGCATTTAGTGTAGCGTTAGTTGTTTTATACAGTTTTATAGTAATAGTGCAGTATATTAGTTTACTTTAGACCATTATTACATACAAATAATGAGTTCACAGGATGAAGCGGGGCCGTCGCAGCCAAAACGGGCACACTTGCAAAGAACTGATCGTAATATATTTTCTCAAATTAAATAAAACTATTATGATGGCATCTGGGGCCGCACTTTTATTTTTAAAGCGGCAGCGAATGTGTCAAGCAACAATTATTCATAAAAATCAACTCTTATTGGCATATCCTCAGGTAGTAATTCTTGAGTTTCTCGGTAATGGAACGGATGCAAAGCCCGCCGTATATTGGAACCTAGCCCAGCACACAGGGTGAATTATGTGATACATTGGAAAACAAGAAGTGGCGCATATTGAACCCAGCCCACGGCGACGTCCACCATGCGTGTGAGGTTTGTTTTACTATGTATCATAGAATTCACTCACGCGTGGTCGGGGGCTGCGCTGTGCTGGGCTGGTTTCAATATGCGGCGGGCCTAATTCATATAGTACTCTTAAGGCGCTTTGGTGAGATATTAACCTAATTTCCTAATACTTATCGTAGGATCTTTCATTGCAATATTTATATTATTTATTTATTTTTTCTTTTAACGCCTTATTTAGATTAACATCCTGGCGGAGTTTAGCATTAGCTATTCCACCACTCAATCAGGGGACCTGTTCTTGAGTTGCGCGATCAACGTTCTCATGAGAAAGTGGGCGGAGTTCACATGAAAATTTGACGCACGGCAAATTTGCTATTCTTGAATCAGGGGAAAGATCGCATCACCAGTCTTGCATCCCATGCTATTTTCGTGTGATGTAGACCGCGTGAAAATATTTTTTTTGACGTTTGTTAATATCACAATCAAAATTTTATTTTAATGTCAGTTATATTTATTAATTTATGCTATTTGGTGGATGTGTTGCAGAAAAAAACATTATAATTGTATAGTTGTATGGGACAATAGATAAAATTATTAACGAATTTAGTCAAAGTAAGTACCTTTTTTAATTAAGAAATTGACTAGTTTTACAACATATTGATTTATATTCTGGTTTGTAGTAAGTAGTGATGAACACCAATTTTAATTTCTCTTAGCATAAACTCCCATAAGAGATAAAAACTTAAATAATGTAATAAAATAAATCATCAAATGATCAAGTAATATCTCGATATACAATAGAACGACTTTTTTAATTACAAATTTGTAATAAAGATAGCTATGTAAGAATTACGTTATTTTTTTCTTTCAGATTTTGAGAATGGAAATTATTGACCAGTTCTTATTGATCAAGTCCTTGTAGGTCTAGAAGATGCACAAGAGCAGGCAAATGAACCAAGAAGGGAATTTATTAAGCGGTGTCTTTTTATCGAGAGGTAATGGAAGTAGCACGAGTAGAAATTTTAAGAACAATCCATAATTGAGTAACACCCAACAAATGAAACAATACCAGCAACAGTGAATTTCTTATTTTATAATGGCATAGATTAACTTACTCAATAAAACTTATGACAACTTAACCTGTTTATTATTATATTTATACTCCAGGCGTTTTAGCTATAAAATTGACATCTGTGCTAAATTTGTGGCCTACGATTTTTTTTTATTGTGTTTATTTGGACATCTTGAATGACACTTGGTAGTTACGCCATGATACGTCTGGAGGATTTCGTGAAGATCGCATCGGGAGGCGATTAACTCAGTTTTTATGGCCCAAATGGGAACAGCATCTATTATAAAAGTTGTACATCTGTAAATGCTCCACCTTAAAGGTCCTATACATTTTTTTGTACGCCTAAACATTTTGGAGATATGACGCAAACTAAGTGAAAAATGCATTTAGTTCCGTTTTTTTATATTTTTTAAATATTTTTTGTTATATTGGACAGCGCAGAATTGTTGAGACGTGCTATTGATTATCTCAAGTAGCCTTGAACCGCTTGCAGCTGTCAATTGCTGTCACATTAATACGGACCCTCTCCAGTTTATACCTGCTATAACAGCTTCGGGTTGTTGTTTACTTGTCAACGAATTCAGTCGATCGTTTGTCATCGGAGGAAGACATTTGTTTCCTCATTGTTGAGACAGCAATTGAACAATCAACTCAAAACACCCCCGCAATCGTTGGAGAAGATATTGACTTGTTAGTCATTTTACTTGGGCGCATAACTTCTTGCAGTAATATCATTTTCAAAAAACCAGGAAAAGGAAAAGTGGAAACAAAACATTATTCTACTGCCAGTATGGACAAATATCCAAATTGCTTAAAGGACAGGATGCTGTACCACCTCCGCCTTGTTTCACAAATGGAAAATTCAAGTGTTCAAAATGTTTGAGAAACGGCCGGATTTACACCCTGCAGCACATGTGTTCATACAAGAAAATTGCCCTTTGGACGAACTGATTTGTAATGGAATGAAGATTATTCTTGCAATATATGGCGCTCCTAAAACATATACAATTATCGATATTTAACATTTGCCAAATCTACAAAACTTTCAACAGCTGTAAAATTATCATCACTTCCTCCAACATCTTCAGTATTTGTGTAGAGTGTATTATCAAGTTCAAACATGGTTGAAAAGGCATTGGATTCTGAGCAGTGGGACTGGATTTAGGAAGAATGATATTTTGCAGTCAGTACTAACGCAGTTACCATCAGCACCAGACATATTGTTAAATTCAATTTTTTTGCAACTGTACTAAGAGTTGTGCAGGAAAATGTAGCTGTAGGAAAGTAGGACTGAATTGTTCAACAGCTTGTAGACATTGCCACGATCACTTCTGCTTGAATACCGCACCCATAATAGCTACATGAATGATGAAATGGACGACGTAGAATCTTATCAGGATGAAAGTGATGACAGCGATTTGTCATTGGACGATTATGTTTCAGATACCGAAGGAGTCGGAAATATTGACTAATTTAAGATCGGCATAGATTAGCCTCCTGGGGAAACAATGTAAAAAGAACGCGTCGAGCATTCTACCTCCAAGGTGGTGCGGAAATGGATGCATTTTTTGACTTATTCACTGCAAATAGATGTAAAAAAAATGTATAAAACATTCTGGTAGAGAGTAAAGATCGCCGAGTTCTATAACAGCAATATTTAATTTTCATTCTGAGACATAGAAAGCAAGATAATTGCGAAATATGTGATGCGAAAGAAGTTGGAGGAACTAAATGCATTTTTTCCTTAGTCCGCGTCGTATCTCCAAAACGTGTATGCGTACGAAAAAAATGTATAGGACCTTTAAGGCAGAGAATTTACAGATGTACAACCTTTATCTATATAAGCGCCTATGCGCTGTTCCCGTTTCGGCCATAAAAACTGAGTTAAGCGCGAATCGCGGTTTCCGCGACCTTCCGAGGCGGTTTTCACGAACTCCTCCAGGTGTATCGTGGCGTAACTACCAAGTGTTATTAAAGACGACCAAATAAACACAATAAAAAAACTTTTTTCCTAGGACACGAATTTGGCAGCAAAAGACTAAAACGCCTGGATTATTAACACAATTACATTTTATAAAAATATCCATAACTATTGCAATATATTCGCAGACAAAAACGTGCCGCATTTAAATCTGATTCTAATTGGTCCAAATACCAGATTAAAAGTGGAAACCATGTGCATTTCATTCTCAAGAGAAAGTGGAAATGATCGCATCGCGCCAAAGTGATATTTGTTCAAGAATACGCATTTTGTCTGTCAAGGGAACGTCGTGTGGTGCGATCACATCGCGTCAACTGCAAATTGGTCGCATCACATGAACTCGATAATAGCCACCACATACATATAGACAATATATAACAACCATTCCCTACGACATTGCCATCTACCGCAGCTGAGATTCGAATTCAGGAGTGATACAGCAACTAGCAGTCTCTCACACAATCTCGTCTAGTCCATTGCTACCAACTCGGTAACACATGAAAAGCACCACTAAACATCCATACCCTAGCCAGGATTCGAACCCGGGACTCCCTGGTTGAAAGCCTAAGTAAGCGTTGAGCCACTAAACCGGTTATATATAATATTTCTTCTTCAACGTCAACTATTCTTGCGCTTCTTGGACGCCCAGCGTCTCTGTTTTTCACTTGAAAACTTCCTTTTTCCTAAGTCGGGGTTTTTTTACTTAAAAAAGTTTTGCCATCAGGAATATTTCTGTTCGGGAATTTATCTTCATAAGCACAGCTGTAACAGCATTATCAAAAAATTCTGCCAAAGTCAAAACTACGTCTATTAATTCAGAGAACGTGTAATTTTGATTGTAACGATATTCTCTATACAAATTTATTCTGTTCGTTTTCATTCATTCTGTCTGTCCATCAATTCTTTAGGGAAGCATTCTCGACTAGAGTAAATTTTTATAAAAGTAGATCAGATCTTAGCGATATAGGAAATATAAAATTTTCAGAGCGATTTTCAAATAGTTCTCGCACCTGAACAATGAACATATCTATTAAAGAAATTATTAAACTTGCTTTTCAAGTTTGTGTAATTCTCTTTTATAATGCCGAATCGTTTTTGAGATAGAACGCGGAGAGCGCGCAGCGCTTAGCCATACATAGCATAATAAAAGGTCAACCGTTAGTCCCGGTAAATAATACGTCGTTTAAAGTTAATTAATCACAACAAAATCCATAATTATGAATAATTTATAATTAATTAATACATTATATTTAATAATATTTTTTAGTTATCAAATATATTCGTTTAATAATACTTACCTACTTCGTGTAATTAAAAAATTGTTAAGTGAAATACTTTAAGTATATTTTAATTATATTTTAATATTTCTAAATTAGATTTTGAGTAGAAAAGGAATAGAGTAACAGTAAATACATTTTAATTATATCTTTATTTAGCAATTATGTATCACACATTTGCTACAATTGACGTTCAAATGTGGGGAGGATTTACGTAAACTTTAATAATTAGAAGGACATGAGTCTCAATTTTCTTCTTCATCATCGTCTTCCGGTCGCTCGAAAATTTCCAATTCATTATAATCATTTCGTTGTCAAGGATGTTTGTCTCTAAATCATCAAGGATTTCGGTGTCAAGTGCACTTTCTTCATCGAGATTGCTTTGATACGATGAAGCATTGAGGTAAGCTTGCCCATTACACTGGCCACAAGCTAAAGAACATATTGCAACCCCGATTTCCTATATCCGCAGCGTGAAGTACCCATTCTTGCAGTTGCAAAATATTGTGTTCAATAATGCATCTGGAGCTGTTGGTAATATTGTCGTTATCGGTCCCAAGAGTTCATTTTGCAGCGCCCAACACCATTCCTGGAGTTCTAAATCATTCCATAATCAGGTTTGAATTTGATAGTATACATGGTTGATATGTCGACGCTGCATTTGTTGGTGGAAGATGGGATAGCTGCACAGGTTTATTAAGCTTTGTTGACTTGACGAATTGCGTGTAGCGAAGATGATCAATATTGTCCTCAGATTTTGGAGTATTATATATTTTCAACAAGATGCGTACGTACTCTATTTTCATACAACGTTTGTACAGGGCAGTTTTCCTGTTGAAATACTTGAGCCAGTTGATCGAAATTGGGGAGTTTCTCTAATGTTCTAATAAAAGCTTTTTCCCTTTTTTAAACAGCGCAGATGTCGTGTCACATCCACTAAATGCATGCAAAAATAAAATATGTTTTTTATAACGGAGATATATATCGAAACTTTTGGAGGAGTAAATTTGTGTTGACATTGCCTTTGTCTACTTTTGTAAAGAAAATTTCTTGTTGATGTGTTTAGGTACGTCCAATTAAAATGACGAGCAAATCTATATCTTCTCTTATGATGAGGGCAGTCTTTTGATGTTTTGATTCTTCAATAGCTATTTTGTAATGATATTAACAGTTTCTAATTTCTCAATAAACATATCAATAAGTTTATTTTTATTACAACGATTTGACAAAAATTTCTGTTGGCTGATTGGTACAATCATTGTTTCATCGAAACAAACTTCATATGATTTTGAAAGAGCATCAGTTCTTAGCCGTTCCATTGCATTTATGTTTTTACTATAGTCCGATTATCCGTCAAATACAACAACAATTCTTGAGCCATAATGTGTTTGTAAATATTTTACGTATTTATATACACATGGGGAGTGTATCGTCTTTACTCCATACAATAAGTATTTAAGAGTTTACACATTTTAAAGAAAAAAAAAGTATTATTAAGCGAATATTTTTGGTAAATGAATAATATTATTAAATATAATGTATTAATTAATAAATAATGCAAATTATTCATATTATGGATATTTTAGTAGTTAATTAACTTTAAACGACGTATTTATCTACCGGGACTCACGGTTGACCTTACATTATGCTATGTATAGCTAAACGCTGCGCGCTCTCCGCGCTCTATCTCAAAAATGGTTAAATGTATAAAAAAAGTTTCGAACAAAATTTGTAGAGCATTTTATGCTCCACAATTATATTATCATAATAGATTCAAATATCATTAAAACCATAGGAAGCGAGACCGATTTTTGTGACCTTTGACCTTGAATATCTTAAGACGCGGACACGAGATTTTATGAAATTTTTGAATGCCAAAATAAAGGTTTATACAAGTTTACAGCTTATTATGTCTCATTCCGAGGTTGACCCTCTTTTTTGACTCAAGTGACTGCATTATACAGCCCACATTACTGAATTGATTTTGGTCAAATTTTGCATACGTATTCAGAACTGTCACAACTTTAGGTGAAATCGTAAAATCGAACTTAATTCATTTATGAGGAGTTAACCCCTAAAAATCGATGAAAAAATGTAAAATAATTTTTTTCTTAAAAGCGGCTTTAACGATTTTGATCTAAATTTAACACATAAATAATCCCTAAGCAATAGTATAAGATGACATTCGTTTAGGGTTAAGTGGAAGAGCAGAGAGTGTCTCACTCTACTGAACTTCGCCCTTTTATTATTATATTCAATAATAAATAAAGACATATTTTTTTTTTTTTACAAAAAACCAGTCACCCTACTCTGTGGCTCCGACCCTCACAGAGGGGAGCTGGTAATACCAATAGCCACTCCCCACGCCCGTGGGGTGAGTGACTACCGGGTCCGCGAATCGTGTGCCCTGAGTAGACGTAATGAACCGAGGATGACAGCCTTCTGCATTCTGCCGGCTAAGATCTCTGCCGAATCTCGGCATGCCGGTATGATCTTTAGTTCTGAAAGCAGCGTCTGTCTCATTCCACCGAGGGCTCCTATAATCAGTACCACTATTTTAACAGAATGGTCTGGATAAAGCCTGCGGAGTTCGAAGAGCAAATCTCGATATTTTGTCCGTTTTTCCTCCTCTTTCAAGACAATGTTGCTCTCAGCGGGAGCCGAGAATTCCACGACATACATTGTCTTGAGTTGGTGGTCGAGGAGTACTATGTCAGGCTTGTTGGCTTGTATTTGCCTGACGGTGAGAAACGAGTAATTCCAATAAATTAGGCACTTCTCATTCCCCACAACGGACTCAATATCCCCCGGAACGTAAGGCAGCACTGGTGTTTCGTCTATCCCATACGAGTGCCTTAGATGATAGTAAAGCACTCGTAATGCTGCGTTGTGTCTATGAATATAGGCCGAGACTGCGTATGTCGGGCAAGCCGACAGTAAGTGCATTACAGTCTCCGGCGCCCTGCGGCAGGCCCTGCAGCTGACATCAGGGACCTCCATACCCATGACACGTCGTCGATAGACGAGAGTGTTAAATACACCATCCTGGCAAGCCATTATGAATCCCTCGGTCTCAGACTTCAGCCCAGCTGACCTTAAGAAAGCGAAGGTCAGCCTTTCGGATAAGCCGAGGTCTTCTATATTTTTATAGAAGATCCCGTGCAATGGCTTATCCTTATGGAGCTGCAGAAGGATGCTGTGTTCTGCAGCTCTAATGTGGGCTTTTAGTCGAACGGGTTCCAACTCGGTGACAGAGTCGGGGTTTACCCGCTCGACGTCGAAGATGAGACCAAGTTCATCGGCTGCTCTCCGTGCTGCCTTAAAGAGAAAAGCTCCTACCTCTGCATTTTCATGGTCTCGGACCATGCAGAGGAGGGGCTCCGAACTCCTGATGACCTTACATGCTCCCTCCAGAACCATTCTGCTATGGAGACTCTCCAAGCTCAAGAGTCCACGGCCTCCCCGATGTCGTGGGAGATATAACCGTGGAACGGACGATTTAGGATGCAAGCTCCTATTGAGATGCATCTTCTTGCGGGTTACTACATCGAGTTGACGCAGCTCTTCTCTAGTCCACTTCACTACTCCGAAAGAGTAGAGAAGGATCGGAACGGCAAGCATATTTGTAGCAGACACCTTGTTCTTCCCCGACAGTTCTGAAGACCAGATCTGTCGGAGTAGGTGCTGATACTTGCCGCGGAGAGCATTTTTCACTACATTCACTTCTTGGGTGGAGCGTTGCTCGACACCCAAGTAAGTGTACGACTCTCCGGCATCTAGATGGTGTAAGATGCTTCCGTCCACGAGCTGCGCATCCTCTCCATAGTCACCGCATCGTCCTCTCTTGAGATGGATCAGTGCACATTTGTCCAACCCGAACTGCATACCGACAGCCTGCGTATACTCCTGTACCACCCTAAGGGACTGTTGGAGATCCCTCTCTCCAGAGGCATAAAGTTTAAGGTCATCCATATAAAATAGATGGGTGACCTTATGCCTCCTGTCGCCGGGGGTACCGCAGTTGTAGCCACGGGTTTTCCGGAGCGAGACGGATAATGGCAGTAGTGAGATGCAAAACAGAAGGGGGCTGAGGGAATCTCCCTGAAATACTCCTCTTCTGAATGTCACCGACTCTGTTTGGACTCTATCGTTACCCGATGTTATGGTAAAGTGAGTCCTCCAGAGCGGCATCAGTTCTTCAATACATCTCACTACGGGACCGGGTACCACAAGACATCGGAGCAAGTGAACAATGAGCTCATGCGATGTCATGTCGAATGCCTTGCGGTAGTCAATCCAGGCCATAGAGAGGTTCCGCTTATACTGCATGGAGTCCTGCGTGACACATCTGTCAATCAACAGGTTCTCCTTGCAGCCAGCGACACCTCTCTTCGACCCTCGTTGCTCATATATCCGTTCGTAAACCGGTTCAACTGCGTGGAGCACCCGCATGTACAAAATGCGTGTAAACACCTTGCAACATGCGTTTAGACAGGTTATCGGTCTGTAATTCTTTGGGTTGGACAAATCTCCGTTCTTGGGGATCAGCACTGTCCGCCCCTCAACAACCCAAGAAGGGATTTGCTGCTCCCCATTTAACCAGGAATTAAATATTCTGGCCAAATGGTGGTGGGTGCTCGATAACTTTTTCCACCAAAAGTTATTTATCCCATCGGGACCTGGAGCAGCAAAGTTCTTAGAGCCATCAAGAGCCCTACGAACGTCTTCTGGGGTTATTGGTTCGCACACTTCCTGTGGTTGCTGAAGCCTTTGACAAAAGGCTTCAAAGTGTGCAAGGGCAGGAGAATCTCGGTTGAGTGGAAGCCTCTCCTCGTACAGCGTTTTCCAGAAGTTCTCCACCTGATCTGCAGTCGGCGGATTGTCTACAACACGCGGAGGCGGTTGGAAAAGGCGCGAGGGCTTCTCGCGGAACAGTTTATTTTCCGCAAGCCCCCTCGCCCGCCTCACTAATGACTTTTTGCAAGTCACTAGCATCCGTATCCTATCGAGACAGTGCTGTTTGGTGGTTCGCAGCACTGCCTCATTGAGTGTGTGATGGACGCGTCTTAAGTTGGCGGCTAATCGACGCACTTTAGGCGTGAACGGCCTGTTGGCCGCCATATAGTCCATCACACATTGGATACGGGATGCGTGTTGCCTCGCCGACTGGATCTTGGCTTCCATCTTTTGTATGCGCCGCTGCGCTCTCTCCTGTGGGGAAGAGGTATTTCGCCTTTCCACCTAAGACGAGCGTTGAGCAGCGGCATACACGGCACAATTTATGTGCCAGATGTCAGCCTCTTCTGGTAGCGCTGTACGAAGTTCAGCGTCCACTCTGGCCAGGTCTTGTGGCCCGGGGGTTTTCAGACGGTGTAACCCCCTTCTGGTACTGAGGGCCTCTGGTATTGGCGGAACGAGGAGAGCCACGTCCTCAACCGGTGAATGTGGCGGCTCTTCGGCCACCTCATTCACCGGCCCAGGAGCAGCCCTCACGTAGCCCCTACTACGAAGGTGGGATACATAGTCACGCAGATTTTGTGGCGTGAAGGCGCTATGCTCTGGTAGCCTCTCACACCACAGAGCATGCATCCGCGCCATGTACCCCCTCCGCGCGGGCTCACTGCTTTCATAACAATGCAGAAGCTCATCCCTCAGTTCATCTGTCCACTCAAAGCGTCCTTGTTCATTGCGTACGTCGTCAACGGGCGGTCTATCCGGTTGGGCCCCACCACCTTGCCCTTGACCCCTATCCGAACGGGGTCGATCGTGGGGGCCCAGTCTTCGGCCTGCTATTATTATTATTATTATTATTATTCCGGAAAAGTGCAGGGACGCAGACTGTGGGGGTTCTTATATTTAATACTCATAATCTTTTATGAGTATTAAATATCTTTCTCTCTAAGTTGTAACGATGTAGTCAAATTTGGCACATGGGGAGTTCCTCAGTATAACTACAAGGTGGCACGACTACTGACTTCTAGAAAATTGGAGGTATGTTACAAGGGGTTTGACTTAAAGAATTGAATAATTTTTTTCTGCAAACCGGATCCAACGATATTTATTAAATTTAACACCTAAATGCTCCCTTAGTACTAGCATGAGATGGCATAACTCCTTACTCCTAAAAAATGCAGGGACATTTTTCAAAATCTAGTTTTTGCACGATCACCTTACTTTCATATATACTACGTACATGATACTGCACTACAGCTACTACAGTGCTTAATATATTCAAAATAAATTAATTGAGAAATATAGCCCAATAAATCTATAAAAGCAATTTCTAGGTTTAATAAACTTACTTCGGTATTAGAAAATATATTACAAATTCCAGATTTTGATACACAATATTCTTATTTAAATCATACAATAAGAACAAATTCAGCGTAGGACCACTAGAATCGCTTATGTCACATACAGATTGGTGTCAGCAACTAACCGTATCGGAAAATCCTATAAAGTTATATACATGTGCAATACAGGTGAGAATCACGAGATAATATGAAATGGATATGGGGCATTGGCATGACAGCTGGTCGAGCTCAATCCGCTGCAGTAGCAAATGTATTTGCAGCGGAAGTTGTAGGTGACCGGTCGTCAAATAAGGAATTTACGAATTACCACATATCCTTCTCAAGATAAGTGAGAGTGGGTCAATTTTCTTATGCTACATTAAATAAATTTATTGTATCACGCAGTCAAGGCCCACCATAGTACAATTTAATTATTTGTACTTTCTCCTCTGTTAAATAAATATACATTTTAACAGGTTATTATTTTGAGTGTAATAATACTTACTCGTAAGATTATCTGAGACCTAAGCCCAACGGACTCTAATAAATAATAAATAAATCCATAACATCGACAATCACACCAGGTAGCGTACAGCTTATTGGATCGCCACACCCCAATCACATTCCATTATATGAGATTCTCACCCGTATTGTACATGTACATAAGTGTATAGGATTTTTTTATACGGCTAATTTATGACACCAATCTGTGTATAATTTACATTAAAATTACCAGACGCAAACATATAGGGCGTTTAAATGATCGCTAATTCTATAAAAACTATTCTAAATTACTTAAAATAATTTAGTTCTACATCCGGAAGTCTTTACACATATATTATAATAATTTTAAAACAATGAAGATAGCTGATGTTGATATTACAGTATTCAAATAGTTCAGAAATTCTGAACTGTAGATCGGTTAATTTATAAGTTGTTAGTTTGATTGCTCTCAGCATATCTTTCCTTAATCAAATTCCGACAGGCACACAACTTCAATAAAATTCATGGATTCCAGTAGAATGTTTGAATCGCAGTTTGGAAAATTTTTAATTTTATTTTTTAAAATTAAAGTCTTCTTTTGACTTCGCGGTATATTTATTTATTTATTTATTAGCAAGCAGGCCACCCAACGGACAGTAGAGCTGTCCAATGACAAGGTGACACAAAATACACAAGAGTAAATATTACAAATTGTAGAATGCATGTTTTATGTAAAAAGAAAAGAACAAACTTCTTTTTAGAAGTTTGAAGCTAACCTAAAAGTATGACATAGCACAAATAAGATAACACCAGAAACTTCTAAACCTAAACCCGAACAATAGATACTAACTCTAAAAAAAAAAAAGAAAAGGACTGAAATCTAAGAAAGAGGGAGAGAAACATCAAATAAACTTCACATTGGGAACAAATGCCAATATGAATTCCAAATAACAGTAATATTATCGATTTGACTATTTTTTAAGTTGTGATTTAAAAGACCGAAATCTGAGGTGGTATATATCTAATTCGAAATTATTAAAAGTTGATATATTACTGTACACACGGGAGCATCTTATAAGTGATGAATTTGATAGGTAATTTGTATTATAGTGTTTAGTTGTTAAGAGGTTCCTATTCCTACATAAATATGGATTGCAATTTAAGTTAAAAAAGCTTAATCATATTATTAAAGGTTTTGTAAGCAAAACAAGTATCGAAGAAAACTTTTCTATCTGATAAGGATTGTAATTTATAAAAGGTTAAATTATTTTCCTAAGAAAAATAGTGACTGTTTCTATTATATCTATAATTCAGTGTATTAACAAATTTCTTTTGAATTCTTTCTAGTCTGGAAATGTATTTGTTATAAATTGGATTCCATATAGTTGAAGCATATTCTATGATAGGTAGAACCTCTGATTTAAATAAGGTAATGATAGATTATGTTCTTTTAAAACAATGTGTTACTCTGAATATAAAACCGAGATGACGCAATGATTTTTTTACTATGTAAATCAATATAATTTTCAAATGATAATTTCGAATCTAACAATAATCCCAAGTCCTTGACTACATTAACGGGCTTAATTTGAAAGTTGTTTAAGCACAAAGAGGGCAATGGAGGATTCTACACCTTGAAAATAGGATACAGAAACATTTATTTAAATTTATAAAAAAATTATGTAATTTACAAAATTCGTAAAAATTATTTAAGTCGTATTGAAGGTCGTTATAATCCGCCATTGAATTAATTTTCTTATAAATATTTAAGTCATCGGCATAAACAACATGTTTAGAAGCTGTGAAGCACTTGTCAACATCGTTGATAAATATATTAAAAATGAGAGGACCCAGGTGCGAACCCTGGAGAACTCCGGATGTTACGTTAATGCAGTCGGACTTTGAACTATTGATAGCAACATATTGCGACCTGTTATTAATATAGGAGGAAAGTAACATCAGCAGCTGACCGTACACACCGAAAATAAATGCATTACTTAGAGAAAAACCTTTAAAAATAACAAAATGTTAAAGCTACTTATTTTACCTGTAGTGCAGATCCTAAGAATCCAGAAATGGCTCTAGTGACATTTACTGCAGCTGTAATCAGGTTTCCTCTAATTAATGGATCTGAGTTGTCATCTACACCTGGGACAGGCCTCAATTTAAGTGGAGGTAAAGGCGATCTTGGTTTAACTGTTGTAGCAAGTAATTCTTCATCATCGTCAATATCTTCGAGATCATTATTCACAGTTGTAGGAAGAACAGTCGTAGATCTCAATCCTCTTTCTGGTGTATTTTGTTTCTTCTGTGTTGTAGTTGACTCTGTAGTAGTGAGCCTTGAGGTTGCACCATTTTGACTATTTGTTAATACTTCAACACCTTCATTAGTATTAATGAGATTTTGCAAACTTTTTATTTGCGTTAAATCTAAAGCATCGGAATTTTTAGGGTCTTTTTGAACTACTTCTAGTTGTTTTATGAGCTTCTGAATATCATCTTGTGATAAGGAATTGGGTGGAAATGACTTTGGAGCAGCAGTTACTACCGGTGTGATATGTGTTGGCGAGTTTGCTAATAATTCTTGATCTATAGGTGGTTTCCTCGGTTTCACGGTTTTAGCAGGCTTTCTTGTTACTGCTTGCGGTGGAGGTGCTAAAGCATTTAACAGCCAGTTCAATCCTTGCATCAGTCTACCTGGAGGGCGCGTAGTTGGTTTTCTAGGTTTGGGCTTCTTGGTTGTTGTTGTTGTTCCGGAGAAAATTCCCTGTAATTAAATTATTCCAATGTACAAGCAAAATTTGTAAGAATCAAGAGATCGTATTTTTCCATTGGATCGACAGTATCTAATTACATTTGACAAAATTGAAAACAAAAAATATTTTTTGAGAAATACGAAAATTATGTAACAATTCATTGATTACCCAGCTTATCACATCCCTGTCTTATTTTGCATTATAACGGTGACAAAATAGACCTAAATATTTAAGTTCCCGTGAATTGTTGAACACAGATAGTTATACTGAGCTGACTAACTGTTTCACAAGGTATTTGTAAATAAGAATACCTCACCTTGACATAAAATAAATGCACGCCCTACTTTAAAGATGACAGTATCTACTAAAAAAAATATTTAAGAACGTGAATACACGATTTTCATATTTATTTAATATTCGGTGTAGTGTACTTATTTCAATTAAAATAAAATAATGAATCTTCTCAATTTATATATATATATATATACATATTATCACGTAATACTTTTCTAATAAAAAATAATTCTCAATTATTATTGATCACATAGTCAAAATTAGGTACGCTACATTCAAAACTATTTCCAGTATTGTCTATGCTGCCTAAACAAATTAATCCGAGAGCTAGGGGGAAAATGTTTATGTTATCGCCTCTAAATGGTTTAACCTTTCGCAACCATATCTAACAAAAACTCAATTAAAGGAAAAATTGTCTGTATATAAAACTAACATTTTCCAGAAGACCCAATATAGTAATTTTTACCCCAAAATCTGGCCTCTTTCAATTTGTGTTTTACTGAGCTTGAACTAATACAAAATTCTACTTTCAGGAACAAGTGATAGTAATAGTAATAGGAATAGGTTAGATAATAGTAAGTGTTCCTCTGTCTCAGTTAAGTCGAGCCTATCAAGGGTGAACGTCCTAATCTTCCAATTGTGAAGTACTACAAAACGTCCTTCAGACTCTCTTAGGATGGATCTTTCACATTCTCAACAATGTCTATCACGCTTGCCAGATGCTACTGACGGATGAATTGTCTAGCGGTATTGTACACAGCACTGCTGCTTTGCTGTATGTCGGTATTTTGCAGAATTTTCTCATCATCTGGCCAGGTCTTGAAGGTTAAGAGTAATCCTAGTATGTGAGTCAACCATCGTCCTTAGACATTGATGCACTCTAGGAGTTGTCCTCCAACAACTTTTATTTACCGCGATGGTCATGCGACTGACACTTCCTTCTGTTGCCAGATTGACCTTACGTAACCGGCTCTATGCAGGAAAGATACTTGATCTCTCAAATATTGCTGAGAGAAGGCACGATATTGCAGATATATATCGCACCACAACCAATGTAATTGCGCTAGCTCAATGCCCTCTTATCAGATAAGCAGTCCTTGGAATTATGCCGCTCTCTAATGCATCCTTATTTGCTAACTTCTAAAATCCCCCGGCCACAATAATACTATCTCCGTAAATCTAAGTTGACAAAGGTAAAAGCAGTATATTAACAATATGGTCTATCACTAGTTTAATATTAGCATTTATTAATATTGGTCCAATATTTTCTTACGATTTCAGTATATCTATATAGCTCAACTACTACACCAGGTTCTAGTCAATTCGCCGCACTTTTGACGCGAAAGGCCTACTATTCGCCACATGTTACATCACACACTTGATACATAAAACGCATTACCTCGCCAACCAAATCCTGACCTCCATATTTCGTATGTGCTGATCAACTCTCTCTCTCTTTCTCTCTCTGAGGCAGTATTATCGGCATCACCGTCTGAGACATTGATATCACGGTATCACACTTGACAGTTCTTGAAGTCGAGAGGACCTTTCGTTTTTTGATGATTATTGGTGTTGGTGGAGCATCGTTCTTACGTAGCCTCTGTTAGGTGCTAGAACGACAATATACATAGTTGCGAAGGTTTTATTTGGTGATTGTACGATGCTCTGGGCAAGTATCACACTACAAAGCATGTATCCGCACCTTACACCATGACCGCGTAGTCTTACTACTTTCATAATGCTGCATAAAGTCGTGTCCCTCAGGTTGTCTGTCCACTCAAAGAGTCTGCCTATAGTGTTCGTCATCAACGGGTAACCCTATTCTTGATTATTATCTGCTCCCATCCAATATATACAGAAACTAACCTTATTTAAATTTATTTCATATTCGAAAATACATAAATAGTTGATGGGCTTATTAGTGGGGCGTTTTAAAATCACACGGCACACCACATTCTCAAGCACATTTCTTACATGGAAAGAAGAAAAATGTTCCTCTGAAGATGGGAGGAGGTTGACATTTCAAACATTTTCTATAAATAAATTATTTATTAATTCAAATTCAGTAGAGCATGCGTGTACTAAAACTGATTCAAAATATCGTTAAACTTTGAAAATTGCTCTCCCAAAAACACAATTTGTCGATTTTCTTGAAAAGAATAAATTCTAATCATGTATAAAAATATTAATTCTTTGCATGTTTATTAATTTAATTATTATTAAAATATCATACATTTTTTTTAAATAAAACTGCGAGTATCGTTATCTCGTCACCCCATAAGTGATATGGAAATAAATTGTCATTATCTCAAAATACCATAAATATTCAAAATATAGAAAAATTTAAATTTCCTGACAACCCTTTGTCACTGTTTATTTTTCCTAGAACAAGATATTATCGGATCCATCTTCGTAGAACCTATGTTAGGCACATATTATTGACTAGTACTGTGCATTATTGAAATCTCCTGCGTACGGTCATCGTATACTAGTTGTAGCTATTATTAATCAGTACATCTCTTTCTGAGCATTAAATACACATCCAGCCAAGAGTAATTTGTGAAGTGTTTGTATAATTTTCTCTATTTAAAATTAACGCATGCGGTGACCATAAGCTAGAGTATACGATAGATGCATAGTTAAACATATTTTTTTATATAATAACCAACTGATATGTAAAGTATTACTTACAGCTTGCTTAATTTGATCTGCGAGGCTTTTGGGGGTTGAAGGAGAAATACCCTGTTCTTTTAATAAAGCAGCTAAAAGTGCATCGTTGGATTTTCCATAAGTAGAAGCGCTAGAAGGTGTAACTATATCTAAGCCACTTAGGTTGTATTGCTTCAGAACTTGTTCTATTGAATGAGTGGACTTCTTGGGTTGCTGATCTCCATCAAGTGCTATCAGCTGATCCTGAATTGATGCCACAGGTTTTGCTGTAGTAGCTTTTGTTTTATCTCTTTCTACAGCTAGTGCTATAACCTATAAAAATATATATATATATATAACCAAAATTAAACACACGTGTGTTTAATTTTGGTTTTTTTAACTAGTCAGTCAAGACTACTCTTCTTATTTATATATATATATATATATATATATATATATATATATATATATATATATACATATGAAATACTTCATATCATTTAAAATCTTTTGCTTAATAAATGACAATACATTTCTGAAAACATAATATGAGTTCCCAATATTACAAAAAACATAATTTATCTAGAATCTTTATTTGTACTGTCTGCGTCTACTGGGCAAAATGTTGATTTCTGTATACAAATAAGTTGACTACATAAATTCACACTTCTTAGAATAAAATTCATACTAATGATACTAGTAGAAGTATTTCATATATTACGCTGAAATTTCAGTTTGTTTTGCTGTTTATAAATATATATATATCTTGAATAATTCTGTTTATGCCAAGTTTTCAAAATACTTACCCTATTTGCCAAATCACTACCCTCCCTTTTTCCTTCATTTCTATTGCCTCCAAAATTCTATAATAATAAAAATATATTAGATTACATAATATCCAATGTACGAGTTATTATAGAAATTATCTGTTGTTTTGAAATCTACCATTTAACATATATATATATATATATATATATATATATATATATACTACAACAACAACGCCAAGAGCTTCAGTTCAGTTCGAGCAACGAGGTGCAGCAGTAGGCAGCTTTCAGTGAAAACCTGAAGATGGCAGATGAGATTCTGCCGAAACGTCGTTTAGACATCCGTGACTCATGGAGGAGTCGACCATCGACGCGGGAGAACACCCGGAAGTACAATAACACTTCATATACATACATATATATATATGTATATATATATATGTATATATATATATATATATATATATATATATATATATATATATGTATATATACATATATATATGTTATTTCTTAGGGTTTCGCTGGTGTTAAATGAAATGTTATTGTACTTCCGGGTGCTTGGCCGCGTCTAAACGACGTTCCGCCAGAATATCATCTGCCATCTTCAGGTCCTCACTGAAAGCTGCCTATATATATATATATATATATATATATGTTCCGAGAAGCTTCCGCGGTCGTTGGTATGAAAAATACTAGTTTCTCGGGTTGAACCGCGTCTGAGATTGTTAATGTCTCGACGTTTCGGCTCCCGTTTTGGAGCCATTTTCAAGAGAAAAAGTGGGTCAAGTAAAGATTGTCAAAGAAAATAACGCTAGGAGTTCGTGGAACTGGTTCGATTCCGGGGTCTCAATCTGCCTACTCCCCAGATCTCACCACGATCCGTCTCTAAGGCCTCAACCTGCCTACTCCTTAGAGCGAACTCGCTGGCAGTGTCGGATGAAGTGTTATTTATACGAAAGCTGTCTGTGGGTGGGAGAGCGGTGGGGGGGGGGATTCACCAATATCCCACTCACTGAAGCCCTAAACGTTCTCAAAACTAAACACAATATTTCTCCCAGCACTCTGACCCTTCTAGAACATTGTCTGTCCAACACCTATTTTCTCTTTCAAGGCAACTATTACAAACAAGTGAGAGGAGCTCCAATGGGATCACCTCTGTCCCCCGTCATAGCCAACATCTACATGGACAACTTCGAAACCCAAGCCCTGAATTCGTCCGAACTGAAGCCTACTTGCTGGCTAAGATACGTAGATGACATCTTCGTTATCTGGCCACATGGTAGAGATTCTCTAAACAACTTCCTGTCTCACATTAATCATATACACCCTCAGATCCAGTTCACTATTGAAATCGAAAACAATTGTTCTCTCCCTTTCCTAGACGTCCACATTACAAAACAAAACAACAATCAACTCTCCTACTCTGTGTATAGAGAACCAACCCACACCAACCGTTACCTTAACTCAAAATCACACCACTGTCCATCACAAATAAATTCCGTTGTCAACACTCTTGTAACCAGATCCCTCAGACTAACAGGCAATCGCAACAGACAATCCGAACTACAAACATTACAAGATGCACTTCTACAAAACGGTTACGACAAAGGACATATAACGCGATCCATACACAAAGCACAAAATCCTTCCCAAATTCAACAGACAGAAACTCTTCCTCAGCAAAAAGCTTTCCTACCCTACATCAAAGGTGTCACAGACAAAATTTCAAAAGTCCTGAAATCCAATAACATAAAAACCATATTCACAACACACCAAACAATTTCAATTTAATCAGAACCCCAAAAGACCAAATACCTAATGATTCCCACGGTGTATACGAAATACCCTGCTCAAACTGTCCCCAAACCTACATTGGACAAACCAACAGACGGATTAACAATAGAACATATGAACATCGTCTTGCAGTTAGAAAATCCGATCCCACATCATCACTTGCCCAACACCGCCTTCTAACAGGCCATAATATAGACTTCGATAACACCAAAACCATAGCACCATCATTTTTCCAGAAACCGCGAATCATCCGCGAAGCAATTGAGATTGAAAAACGTCCCAATTGTCTAAACAAAAGGGATGACGGTCATCGTCTTCCAGTCGCTTGGAAATCATTGATCTCCAGGCTAGCCCCACAATATTCATCCACATCTCATAATCCTGATAGCAGCCGTTCTGCTCTGATGCCTCCATCAACAGACCCTCAACCCCCCACCACTCTCCCACCCACAGACAGCTTTCGTATAAATAACACTTCGTCCGACACTGCCAGCGAGTTCGCTCTAAGGAGTAGGCAGGTTGAGGCCTTAGAGACGGATCGTGGTGAGATCTGGGGAGTAGGCAGATTGGGACCCCGGAATCGAACCAGTTCCACGAACTCCTAGCATTATTTTCTTTGACAATCTTTACTTGACCCACTTTTTCTCTTGAAAATGGCTCCAAAACGGGAGCCGAAACGTCGAGACATTAAGAATCTCAGACGCGGTTCAACTCGAGAACCTAGTATTTTTCATATATATATATATATATATATATTGTTATTAAACATGATTTGCAGGAAACAACTACTCAGCGGGCAAATACCCCGACCTGCATTGAATTATACCTTACAAATCATGAAAAATTTGTAGCCAATGTCATTTGTCAATTCCTGACCAGACATAGACCGGTTTCGAACTTATTAGTTCTCATCAGTATGCCATAGGTCATGAAACAAGCCAATGACAGTGGCCAACCTGCTAGTCTTATACAGACTAATGTAAATGGTGGTCCAATGCTACTATATATATATATATATATATATATATATATATATATATATATATATATATATATATTAAAACATAATATTTCAGTCGCAAGCTCCTCTATAAAATCTTTATTTTACTATAAGGAATATAACCAGACTACCAACGGCTCTCCGGGCTATATGCCTCGCCGAGCGCTGAATTACAAGTTACAAGCCTGGCGCGTTAAGTGTAATAATCGCATATTACTAACAAAACACTAATGCTTCGATTGCAACAAACACCAGCCGAAAGACTGATCCTACTTAAATGAGCTCTCGTGCCATTCATCCCATACCACTTTCAGACTGTAGTTTCGAGCTATTGGCTCTCGTCAGTACAAGGTAGGCATGTGACGAACGACACGAGGATCCCTTGACTATTTGGTACATCTCGGTATCTTTACGATAGCGACATGTAAAATAGTAGGCGTCATCTAGCAGTCCAGTGTCTATTGCAATCAAGAAATATATAGCCTGACTGGGCTTAGCATAGTTGAAGTGTGCTTCTAAAGGGCAAAAATATTAAAACATCCACGCCGAGCGCTGAATTACAAGCTACAAGCCTGGCGCGTTAAGTGTAATAATTGCATATTACCATCAAAACGCTAATATTTCGATTGCAACAAACACCAGCCGAAAGACTGATCCTACTTAAAGGAGCGCTCGTGCCAGTCTTTCGACTGCTATTTGTTGCAATCGAAGCGTTGGCGCTTTGATGGTAATATGCAATTATTACACTTAACGCGCCAGGCTTGTAACTTGTAATTCAGCGCCCGGCGGGGCACATAGCCCGGAGAGTAGCTGTTGGTTGCAGTCTGGTTACGTTCCTTATAGTAAAATAAAGATTTTATAGAGGAGTTTGCGACTAAAAATATTATTTTTAGCCAATAACACTATTGCATAAAATATTCCTCCAAGGAATAATATTTTTTTTTCTATTAAAATTTTTTTATACTTGTCTTAAATTTGTTAATATTTCCAGGTTGGTTTATTATATCAGATAGGAAATTAACAAATTTGCAACCATTGTAGAATGTACATAGGCCCTTTATGATAAAAAACCGTGGCGTGTTAATCAGGGATTAGGGTGTTTCTGAATCTAATGGAATATTCGTCATTTTCTTTGTTGCGTTGAAATAAATATTTATGTTTAAATACAAAACAACAGATATCATAAACAATCAAAACAGCTAAGAATTTTTTAAAGTGATCTCTGCAAGATTCTCCACTAGACAACCCTTCCAATATTCTAACTGCATTTTTTTGTAAAATAAATACCCTTTAGACTTGGCTACAGGTGCCCCAGTTAAGAGTTTCATATGACAATATCAGTACATATTCATTATTTCTACAAGTTTTAACTAATGTTTTTGTTGCTAACTCTTGAATTAATTAATTAACCCTTCCATTATAAATATGTGTATAAAAATTATCATGTCTGATATACGAAAATCGATCAGTTCCTGTAAATCGGTTTCTTTTAGAGACGTATTCTATTTGAGGGGTTAAAACAATTTTATTTATTTTATCGAAGAATGTCCGGTAAAAAACATTATACGAACGAAGACCTGTATGAAATTAATTAATTAATAGGAGGAGAGCGATGTATGGGAAAATACGGGAAGCAAATAGATCAGTAAGTCGTGACTGCATGGTCCAGGCAGATTACTGCATTTACACATCCCGAAACAATTTTAACTAGTAGTAACTGATGACTGAAGGGCATCGAATCTTTAAAACATTGGTTTCTTCGCTATATCGACGATCCCAATAAAATGCACTCTAGGGATCTTGAAAATAATATATTTAATAATTAATTATTATTAATGATTTTTTTTTAATTTAATTTTTATGTTCAAACTTACCAAGCTTGTCAAAAATGATAATTGTTCGAGAATAGCAGCTTGTTCTCTCTCGAGCTCAGCGAGAGTTTCCAAATTTCTCTTCTGCTCTTCTGTCAATTCCTTTAATTTTTGAGTCGTGGAATCAATAGGAGTAGTAGAACTAACGGAAACTACAGTATTGGAAGCTGTAATTGGAACACTTCTTCTGGTAGAAGAGACAAAAACTATTGGTGGTGTCTGAGGGGCAGTACTTTTTGTAGTTGTTCGAGGAGTTGTAGTAGTTGTTGTAAATGCAGGAGTAGTAGTAGTTGTTGTAAGTGCAGGAGTAGTAGTGGTCGTTGGTGCAGGAGTAGTAGTTGTAGTTGTTGGAGCAGGAGTAGTAGTAAGAGTAGTTGAGGTTACAGGAGTTGTCGTTGTTGCTACTGTTGTTGTTGTTTTTGTGGTTGGAGAAACCGTAGTAGTTGTCACAGGCACAGTAGTAGTTCTGGCTGTGGTACTTGGAGGTGGTTTAGTTGTAGTCCTTCTGCGTGTAGTTGTAGAAGCCGTAGTGCTTGTAGTTTCACTGAGATTTATTCTTCCTTGCCTAGGTGCAATAACAGTAGTTGGTTGTGTGGTGCTTGCTGATGCCGTAAATAATTCTCTTTGTGTAATTGTTGATGGCGGTCTGGTGGTGGGCGGTTCAGGCGTCACTCTTAATAAAGTAGGAAAGAGTGTTGTTATAAATGTTGGGAAAGTAGGGAAGAATGAATCTGTTGGAAATCTTGAAGGAAAAATAGTTGCTGTAGGGTTCAAAGATAGAGTTGTTTCTGTTGCTGTTGTTGTTAATCTTGGAGTTGTTGATGATATTCTTCTTGTTGTAGTAGGCTGAGTGGTAGTAGTAGTTGGTGGAATTGTAGTTGATTCTGCTGTAGGTGGATTTGCTGGAGTTTGTGGGGTTGTGCTTTCCAATGTTTTAACCGAAAGTAGCACCGGTCTCGGGGTTTCTGTTGTCGTAGGAACCTGAAAAAATGAGAATCCATAGGCAATTTAAAAAATATTTCTTAAATTGCATAAATAAAGTACATAGTAACATAATTTATCGCATACAAAAAATACCTGCGGCGTTGTTTCTGCTGGTGTTATAGTAAACATCAATGTCGTGGTCTCCATTGGAGCAGTTATTCCAGTTGTGGTCATTACGGTTGGTGTTGTAGTTTCTATTGGCGGAGATGTTTGTGTTTCTCTTATAGGTACTTCAGTACCTATTGCACTCTAAAAAATCAAAGGCAATAAATATATATTTCAAAGGACTATAGTTTCCACATTGTCCCCTGTTAGAATTTTAATGTCTTTAGAGCTACCACAACCAAAAATCTACATAAACATATGTTAGCGTTTTTCATACAAAATGGAAAATTTACAGCAAACTGCAATTTGCAACATTTCGTTTCCATTAAATTCTTATTCTACTATAAAAGAAGTTGACCATACGTTAACAGAAGGCTAGAAACTCTAAAATGTTTTTAAAATTGCTTACGAAATTTAAATTTTCGCAAAAGTTTCAAACTATTTTCAAAGTCGATATCTACTACCAACCAATAATGTCCAGCCTAGATAAATAATACAAGAAATACATATTTGTGTAGTGTTCTTTGATTGTGAACTATTTATGTCATAAGGAATATTGTCAAAAAATAGTTTTAGCTGTATATTTTATGTAAATATGTACAAGTATGTAAGTATGTATGTGCTTCGTTGTTACTTTGGCTAGAATTAAACAAATTGGAATTAGATTAAAACCATCAAAAATGGAAAATATTAGTGACACAAGCATAAAAAACCAAAGGCAACAGAAAATATCAACTTTGTCAGATGCTTCCTATCAATAAAATGCAGTCCTACAATGATAATTTAGATTAATAACCACGCAATTTTTTTAAGTTTATGTATTAGACTTATAAGTTAGAAAGTTAGTTTATAATAGCGATGGATACACGTCCAGTTATATTTTATCAACTTTTATATGAATTTGTTTAACGTATATATAATGTAATTATTACTATCATTATTTATTATTATTGTCATTATGCAGTTTCCACACGCATCTCGGTTTTTGAAGATATATAGTGGATTTGTATTCTTCAACTATTGTATATTTGGTGTTGGTAAATCCTAGAAATTTTCTAGTCAATGACCAATTACCGATTATAATTCACTTTACCACGGTTTATATGAATTTGGATGTAGATCTATTAGTTCTGAGCTGTGGTGGTGTGACTATGGTATAATTTCAGTATCTGAAGGAATTATTGGCACTATTTTTACTTTTGTTGTTTTCATTAATTTCTTCTACAAATGCGATATATTTCTATACTTTTCCACACTATATTTTTATAGTTATTATTATTATGCATTTTGAGTAATTCCCAGTATTACTTGATTCTATGTTTATATGAATGTTTCAGCCTCGGCAAATACGTGTCCTTGTTAATTATTAGTTGTGTCGTTTACGAAAGTTGATATCAAAAAATTGGTAACTCGAATGGTTATAAATATACCCCAACAAAATATGCGTTACTTGCTTTGATGTAATATTTTTGGACACTTTAGGTTTCTTTGCTTCCCGTCATAGTATTTGGGGTAATAATGATCAGCAATATAGTTCGAGCAATTATATTTTTTTCGCATTGTGTCTCGAAACCCATCAATTTTCGTGGGAATTATCAAGTATAACTATTTTATTAGCTCCGATATTTTAAGCCATCACTTTAGTTGTCACAAATTTAGTCAAGAGATAAGCGAAGTATGATACTTCGAAACTTGGCAATTATTGTAATCCCTATTTTCACATACTAATAACTTTAAAAAACAGAGTGTTAGAAAGAAACAAATGTTTATGTGAAATAAGAGAACTTAATTACCTTCAATTTGAAATTTTATTTTTAACTGTACGAAAACAATTGGCCAACTTATGACCAAAGAACTGAATATATACACGAAAGGGTTGCTACGATGCGTTGCATATTTATAAATAAATTCAATTAAATGTGTTATTCGGTATTTCGTTATTTCTAACTTAAAACAAATAGCTTTTATACGTAAATAAAAAAAAGAACGATAAATATGAAATTAAACAAACTTAAGAAATATTGTTTAAGGTGGGCATATCCAACAGAGAGAGGTCCGATAAGGAAATATTTTTTATTTTTGGCCATAACTTTTTTTTAATACATATATTGTTAAAAAATATATAACTATGACGGGTATAGTGATATGAATCTCCACTGGATAATTTCAGTCATTTGAAAAATTAGTTCCTTAACTACAAATTATGAAGATTGGCACTAATTTTTAATTTAAATTTACTGATTTTGCAAACACCTGAAATTATTGAGTGAAAATTCATATCACTACACCTGTAATAGTTCCACTTAGGTAGGCTTATATTTTATTTTATCAATATATGTATTAAAAAAAAATTATGGCCAAAAATAATAAATATTTCCTTATCGGATCTCTCTTAGATATGCCTACCTTAATTTATTTTATCCTCGGACTCCAGTGTTCAATGAGGCACACTATATCATGCTTTTCTGTAAGTGCATAAAATTATGCAGCTATTTTCCTATCTCAGAAAATCAGATTAAATATGTCTTCGAGCGTTGTAGGGTTTGTTGCGTTTACTGTCGTCAAAATATTTTGTTCTTTTTTCACCTCCAGAACTCTAGGATAATGTCGTTACCTAACTACAGTTGGACTTAGTGACACGTTCAATAGTTATAGTACGTTGTAGCGGTTAGGGTATATGGCAAAATTGCCAGATAATTTTTTTTTTCAATATTTTTCAAAAAAATTATTTAATGTGGTGTCGGCACTACTGAACGCATGAACTGCTAGCGCAGCATCTTTAAAAAGTGGCTAAAAGCGTTTATCACCAAACCCCGTTGTACTTTGAACATAACCGCATAACAACTGATTTCATCGATTATCATCGTTCGAAACCTCCATTGTTCTTTTTAACTTTTACTCCGTTAATGTTAGGTATGAAAATAATCAGAGATAGCATTTTAACGATAAATCTTATGTCTACAAGATTCTGTTAATGATTTTTCAATATTTTTTTTCCAAGAAGTTAATAATGCTCAAAACTTACTATTTTTATGGGTTAAAAAATGATGATTTGGATGAATTCAGCGGACTGTAACTCCATCGTAGAACGAGTCAAAAACATCAAACTAAGGGAAATCTTCCTAGTTACAAAATAATATTTAATTTTTTTTATAAATCGCATTATTTTTGAGTTATATAAAAACGTATCAAAAAATTTATCAAAATATATGCCAATTTTGAATATCAACTTCTCCGAATTCAGGACCGATAAAGAATTGACATTATCATAAATATGCTATTTGTGTTTTTAAAAATTGTTGGGCTCGTTTGAAAGGTTTTTAAAAAAAAGTTTAGTAAAAATCTAATAGTATGTAGTTATTTTGTTTAAATATTTTAATTTACATTAATTTAATTTCTAAGAATTCTACATAATAAAATTGCTATCTTAAGCAAAGTAACAAATTTGTTAAACCAAGTCAATGGTTGAATTACTTATTGAAACAGTAATAAATAACTTTCTAGACACTTTTTCGATTAATTGCATTATTAAAAAATTAATTGACAATAAAATGTTTGAGGATGCAGGTAAATTTTTTTGCTTCTTTGACCATACCTTATCCAATTTCGGCCGTAAGAAGATAAGAAAAGAAACAAATTATAGGTAATTATATTCCCTAACAGAAGGATACAGTGCAATTTTCTTCAGATGATGCATCGTTATTGAGTAAATCGCAAGAAGCGAGCTCAAAAATTGGTCTCTTTTCAAAAAGGTGAAAAATTGCCAGATTTCTAATTTCTGTATCTCGCTTATTTCTTGATCTTTAATATGTCAGATACCAATATATCGGGCTTCAAAAATACTAAAAATATTTTTTCCATGAATTAACAGGTTTCGGTTTCGGTGAATATGGGAATGATCGTCACAAATACTTTCTAGAACTCTCCTTCTATTTATAAATACCTAAAATGCCAAAATTTAAAGCAGAGGATCTGAGGTCTCCAAAAAACTGTTTTGCCAATGCATTACTTTACTGGATTAATATCAATTTTCATGAAAAATTGTGACATTTTTTCCTTAACATTTGATTCTCTATCAGATTCGGTAGTTAAACTTATTTTTGTACACCCCTCCATAAGGGGTGGAAACCACTCCCAAATAAAAAGCGGCTATTAACGGTTTAATTTTATTTTATGTGCTGTACCAGATCGTTGCAAAAGGTTTTATATCGATTCATTGAAAGTGGCTGGGTTTCATTGCAAAATACTTTCACCACCCAAGTAATGTTTTTGTACCGGTAAGTTTCTGTGAAATTTAGTATCTATGTGTTTTTTCGTGTCTTCTTTTTCCGTCGTTCTTTCTTTGTGCCATCTGGAGTTATGTTGTCCATACTGATGTATGTGCTAAATTATTCTGTAAATGTTAATATATGTTTTAATTGGTGTTCTATTGCTGGGTATAACTTAAGATCTATTATGTGAAATATGTGCTTAATTTTGTAATTGTCTCCTCATATTATGAACTTATAACCATAGGTATATTTTTTTGCGATGTTGTAGTACACAAATGACTCAACTGATTTTGATAAAGGAAACGTTGCTAGATTTATATTGATGCTGTGACTGACACTAGATATATAGAATTTAGGGTGTCAAATTGTTTTGTACTGTAATTTAAAAAAAATTAAAATCTTTGAGTCATCGTTATTAAAGTCATTCCAAAATTATACATATATACTTAAACCGACGCGACGCTGCTCACAAATTAGTTACATATTTTTTAAGTCGACTGCTCTAAAACCAATTATTTTAAACTATTTTTTGAATATTTTGTAATAACTAGTTGATTGCTGGAACCAATCATAACATAATTAGTGAAAAATTCAAAAATATGTATGTTTGGTATTTGTAATGTTTATTTGAATATTGTCATATTCAGTGTTGTACTCTTGTAGCTGTGAATTGTTGAAAAGTGCATTATTATTATTAATTTTATATAGTCTTTGTGCTTCTATAACTCGTGAGTGTAGTAAAGTATCTAACTCTTTATTGTAATCGATGTAGGCAAAATGTTCTGTCTGATTTGGTTTAGCGTATTATTTTTGCGTATATTACGATCTATTTTTTTGTAGTCAGCTCATAGTTTAACATTTTTTGTTCACCACGTTGTGGTGTTATGCTCTTATTTATTTTTCTTTTATTCGCTGTCAGAAAGTATGAACTTAGACAAAATATCAACTTCATTTATGTATTTCTGAAATATTGTGGCTGATAAAAAATTCTTATATCAGATGTTGTAAATTTTCTGATTTTATAACGAGAATTGTATATGTTGTGTTGTAACACCACGTGTCTGTGTATGTTATAGTGGCCAATATTCTATGTTAAGCTATATGGTTGTTGTGCTGCTTGCATTACTGGGGTCTAAACTTCGATTTTCTTCTTATTATTTACAATTTCTTAACAAATTTTTTGACCTATAAATTATTCTAGTTCGCTTCCGTCTACTGTGCAGTACATTCAGCTACAACTCGTCATTTGTCGCCAATGCCTATTGGTACTATGACCTCGCTCATTAGTTTCTTGGTAATACTATCCCAACTGATCATAAAGCGTCCTCATCACCATTTGTCATTTGGTTCTCACCGAATTATTAATAATTTGATATCAACTTCTTCGATTCATGAGGCAAAATATGCTAAGATTCAGAAGAATCCAATGTTGAAAGTGTATTGCTTGAAAGACATCTCCATTTTATTATTTTTAATGCCAATAAGGGTTACTAGGCGTTGTTTGTTGGATTCCTTCTCTGCCTACATTTATTACTTTCTGTCCGTTTATCGTTAGTGTTACACAGACTGTACAGGTTATAAAATTTAGTTTTAAAATTTCTCTTATATTTTATTTTACTTTGTTATGATCTTGTTGATTACTGATATGATATTATCCGTAACTTATTTCCTTGTAAATATAGTATTGTAGTAGACATTGTCTGGGAGTTAGGGTGTTCATATATAGTACATGTCTGTTAGAGTACACCAATCGGTTTGTTGTTGTTTGACCGCCGCACTATTCGGATTCCCAGTATGCGCCCAGTTGTTCAGTGAATAACATGCTACATGATCTAGCGCTAGCTCCAGACATCTCCTGGTGTTCCTTAGAAACCGGTTATTTTTCGTGGTTTTGGTTATGTCTTATGTTAAATTCTTTCATTGGGGGGCGGACGGAGGAAGACAAGAGAGCAAAAAAACTTCAGATTTTCAGATTAGAAGAGGATGAAGAATAGATAGGTAAGGCATTAGAACGTTATTGTTATTATCATTAAATTTCTTCACGCTCATTCAATACTTTTCAGCGGTATCGTAAGGCAAATCCATCTCTGAACATGACATCATGGCTACTCACACAAGCCATTTTCTTAAATCATATGCTGTTTCCAAAAGTACGGTCTTCTACAACTCATACAGTACGGGGATCGCTCCTAGGCGTATAGGGAAATTCTATACACTTATAGTACATATGCAGTATGGGTTAAAATCAAGAGCTGACATGGAGTGGAGGGCGGAGCATAGGCATGACAGCTGTTCGATTTGCTGCAGTTAGCAACGTAAATGTATTTAGAGCGAAAGGTGTAGGTGATCGGTCGTCAAATAAGGAATTTACGAATTACCACGTGTCATCCCAAAATATTATTTTTTTAAAATTAATTATAGTGGTGACCAAACAACCAAAATAAACAAAAGTACCTTTGTCAAAATAAGTAGGAGTGGGTCGATTTTCGTACGCTACAATAAATAAATTTATTGTATCACGCAGTGAATGCCTACCATAGTATAATTTAATAATGTTGTACTTTCTCTTCTGTTAAATAAATAGCCATTTTAACAGGTTAATATTATTTTGAATGCAATAATACTTCAATTTCGTAAGGTTACCTGTGGCTCTAGTAAATAACAAATAAACCCATAACATCGACAATCACAACAGCACCAGCGTACAGCCCATTGGATCACCCCACCCCATCATACCTCATTATATGACATTCTCACCCGTATTGAACATGTACTATATACGCTTTTCACATGGGAGGAGTTGTATATTCTTAGAGTCATTTTTTTAAATTATGCTAACAGGTACCAAGAATTTGATGACACTTTAATTTGATGAGGACAATGTTAGGCGTGTTGGATTCAATTTTTCTTATGGTCGGGAACAAATAATTCGATAAAATCGGTGTTTCTATTTTCGACAACGGACTCAATATCTCTATACACGTAAGGTAGCACTGGTGCGTAATTTGTCGTAAGTGGTAAACAGCACCTCTCCAAAGGGGCTTCACTGGTTCGATGGATCTGGCTACTAATACAGGTACCGCAAGCTGTTATTATTATTATTATTAGCCGTTACTCGACTCCGAGTATAAAAATGTTACAGTCGATAAATTGTGTACAATAAAAAACAAGTAAAAGGTGTAGTCTATTGTAATTCCCATTCATCTACGGTGCACACGACTATGGCTATAGAGGCCAATTCGGGAGAGCACATGTCGACCGCAGTCAGGACAAACATGAACGTCTTTGAACCTCTTTCGTTGACCGCCACGCCTTCTTCTACCGCTTAGCAATTCACCATAAAGTGTACATTTAGGAAGGCGGTTATCATACATACGGTGAACGTGACCTGCCCATCGTAGGCGTGCTCTTGAAATAAGCACCTCAATTGGAAGGCTGTTTGCTCTCCTGAGTACTTCCACGTTTGATATGTGATGGAACCAACGGATTTTCATCATACTTCTGAGGTGTCTTTGCTGAAAACGATCTTTCATATGACGACGGTAAGTGACCCAGCTTTCACATCCATATAGCAGTGTTGGAATGGCAACTGCTCTGTAGACAGCCATTTTCGTTGACAAAGCAAGGTCGTGGTTGTCAAATACTCTCTCTCTAAGTCCCCAGAGTGCTCTAGATGCAGCGTTAATTCTATTGCGAATCTCGCTGTCCATGTTTGCTTTGTCATTAACAACGTTGCCCAAGTAATTGAACTGATCCACCACTTCAAGAGAATTTCCGTTAAGTGTAATGTCTATTTGGTTCACTTGATGAGGAGTTGACATAATCTTAGTCTTTCCAATGTTGATTTTAAGTCCCAAGGAAACATAGCTCTGGGCATACACATCTAAAAGTTCTTGAAGCTCTTCCGGCGTAGAGGCTAAAAGCGCACAGTCATCCGCATACTGGAGATCACAAATGAATCGTGTGCGTGTCTTCGTGAAAGCTCTAAAGCGCCCTATGTTAAAGAGACCGCCATCAAAACGGTATCTGAGACCTATTCCTCTGACTGTCAGTTTGTTGCCAACAATAATTGTTAGAGCAGTGGTAAACAAATTAAAGAGTAGGGGTGCCAGGACACATCCCTGCCTAACTCCAGTGAGGGTTTGGAAAGGTTCGGTTGCCTCATTATTATACATAACCTGGGCGTTGTTGTTTGTATGTAGACTGCGACATACTTCCACAAATTTTCTAGGGATACCTAAGCGGAACATAATTTTCCAGAGCACTTCCCTGTCCACCGAGTCAAACGCCTTGGTTAAATCAATGAAGGCCATGTGAATTTCTCCTTGATGTTCGAGTGCTTTTTCTTGAAGCTGTTTAAGTGTGAAGATTAAATCCGATGTGCCTCGGTTTGGTCTAAAGCCACTCTGTGTTTCAGGAAGTAACTTTTCCATAACAGCGCTCCCTTTGTTTTTGAAGAGGTTGATTAAAAGTGTATCACGAAACTCCCGCGGAGCTTGACCACTTTCCCACACGACATCAAACAGTTTTTTGAGGTAGGGTATGAGCTCTGACGACACAGCTTTAAAGATCTCAGCTGGGAGTGAGTCGGCGCCGGGAGATTTGTTATTTTTTAGCTGCCCAATGGCGGTTAAGATCTCTTCCGTTGTTAGTGGCTTATCTAAGTCTTCGAAGGTGTCGTATTGAGGGATAAGATTTATAATATCGTGATCGGCTTGACTTTGCTGGTTAAGAATGTTAGAGTAGTGTTCTTTCCATCGGGCTCTTATTTCCTGGTCTTCTTTGAGGAGATTTCCATTTAAATCTTTAATAGGGCACATATTTTTCCGACTGGGGCCGTACACTGCTTTTACTCCTTGAAAGAAATTCCTGTAATCGTGTGAATCGGCGTACCTTTGAATTTCTCTGGCCTTGCTTGCCCACCACTCGTTCTTTATTCTTCTGATTTCCCGTTGCGTTTCATACTTAGATTGGGTAAAAGCTTCTGCTTTTGATGAGTCGTTGGGGTGGTTGATAGCGTTTTGGAAGGCAATATGTTTGCGGTCAAGAAGTTCTTGTATAAAAGCTTCATTATCATTGAACCAGTCCTCCTGTTTTATACTTGCTACAGTGCCAAGAAATTCCTCACTCGCACTTTTTAAACTGTCTTTAATTTGTGTCCAGGTAGCAGCGACATCTACAGAATTGGTTTCTTCTAGTGCACTCAAATTCTCTTGAACTTTTTGCTTTAGCTGTTCGACTATTTGTTGGTCACGCAATTTACTAATACAGAGACGGGGTCTACGTTTTACTTGAGTTCTTCGGTGTTTGGGTATCATAACAATTTTCATTTTAGAGACAACAGGACGATGATCGGTCCAACATTCGCTATCAATGCGCGCCTTTGTAATTTGGACGTCCTTGAGATGCTTCCTACGTACGATAACATAGTCCAGTAGATGCCAGTGACCTGATCTGGGGTGACGCCAGGTGCCTTTAAATTTATCCTTTTGTCGGAAAATGGTGTTTGTTATAACTAGATCATGTTCGGCGCATTTAGTTAGGAGTAGTTGACCGTTAGCGTTCATGTTGCCCAAACCGTTCTTGCCTATGATGCCTGGCCAGGTGTCTGCATCTCTCCCTACTCTAGCGTTAAAATCGCCAAGAATAACGAGTCGTTCCGTTTTAGGTATTCTACAGAGGGTTTCTTCCAGCTGTTGATAGAAGCTTTCCTTGGTTTCGTGACTTGCATCTAGATTGGGAGCGTAGGCGCTTATTAGATTTACCGCGTTGCCATCTGATAGCTCATAGCGTAGCAGCATTAGACGCTCGGATAGGCCTTGTGGTACTTGTGTTAAGTTGGATACAAGTTGATTCCGAACGGCAAATCCTACTCCATGTTGTCTTCTTAAATTGGTGGGACCTTTCCAATAGAAGGTGTAGTACTTTTCTGTGAGAGAGCCTTCCTCCAAAAATCGAGTTTCGCTGAGAGCTGCAACGTCAACATTGAGTCGGTGAAGTTCTCTATCTATTAGAGCAGTTCTTCTTTCAGGCCGATCGGTGCGAGTGCTGTCGTTCAAATTACGAACATTCCAAGCGCCATAGATGAAAGAATTAGTTTTGTTGGATTTAACTTGTCGGTGTTTTTTCGACATTCGATGAGGTGTCCCTGTGGGCACCCTCCCCCGGAGATCCGATCGGGAGGGTATTTTACCTCCGGATGATTTTGTCCCACTTGAACGCTCCATCATTTTTTAAAGCCTTAATCGACTGAAAACGAAGCTGCATTTGAAGTTTCAGCTGGAGCAGGTATGCAACTGACCAGCTCGGTTGCGGAAGGCGAGTGGTGTGGTCCCATGGCACAGAAGGAGACTGCGACGATGGGGTAACCAAACGATTCCAAAAGCAACCTTTGTGTGCGGTGGGTTATTTTTACCGCACTCTTCGTGAGAAGGTGGATGTGCTCACGGCAAAAGATAAGGGTTATTCCGCCCTTACTCGGTCGTTAGAGCCTCGTTAGTGAAAACAGGGTGCACCAAGTTCAAATTGAACTCATCGCGAAGGTGAGGTTAATAATTGAGTAGAAGAGGCTATAACTTGCGCTTCACTACCCCATTACAACCCAAAGCTGTTAAAGCAAGTGTGACCCGATTTGATTGACCTTAAATCTCCTACAAGACAACAATACAATTGTAGCAGGAATTGAGGCAAGTCCTCGTCCTGAACGTGTTTAGATATACAGATCTTTTTTTTATTAATACATTCTTCGTTAGTATTAGCTCTTCGAGGAATCAGTTCGGAATCTAATACCTATCGTTCAATGACGAATTGAAAATTTGACCTAAATGATAAGAAGTGAAATGACATTTTTTCACTACTAGTTGTTTTTGTCCTCTGAGTCCGGGGCAGCGAAGTGTACCAGCAAGCGCTCATTACACTTCTTCTATGGAAAAATAATAAATATTTCTTCAATAAAATTAATAATTTTGCTGCATTAATATGGAAACTTAGTAATACAAGAGTTGCCTTCAGTTTTTTATTTTTTAACTTAAGTATCATATAGATTAAATTAAATTAATGAACTCAATTCCATCAAATTAAAGCTACCTATTTGTTAGCAGAGATGCATTGAAGAGTGCTAAAGAAAAATAAGTAATTTAATACCCATTACATAAATCTAAAAAATTAATCCTAATAGTCTAGATCAGATTACTCTCATTTCATAAAAATAAAAAAATACATATTTTCTTCACCAAAAACATACTACTATACTCTATAATTGAACAATTTAATAATGATCGATTAATTTTCAATATGACATTGTATACATAATACGAAAAACTAAGAAAACTCGTTTACTCTCATGTTGTATGCATGAACAAATACAAATAATCATAGATATAGTTTTATAAATGGCCCTGAGTAAACAATAATTCCTGGCAAGTTAATCCATTTTGTATTAAGGAACAGCTCAGAACCATTCATTAATTAGCTACATTATTTGAAATTTTACCATTTTCAGAAATAAATACTCAATTCAATAATAGTAATATGGTATACGGTACGAATGAGATATCTATTATCCATATTCCACACCCTTACTACTCATTGTAGGTTATCCCTTGGTAACACCATCCGCACAAACCTTGCATTGCGATACCAAGCTTCTGCATCATAACGGCTGTTTGGTCAGTAGAATCGTTCTCGTACTCTTGCCAAGGTCTTATTTTTATCAAAATGTTCCCCAGACAGTCCCCCATTTCCTGAAGTGCTTTTGTATCCGGCACCTGGATATCACCAGACGTATAGTAACTTACTTCCATCCAGTTTCTCCCACGCTCTTCTTAATAGTCCATCTATAACCTTGAGTGGGTCCCATTGTGCCCATAAAGCCTTCAGTCTAACACTTTTGTTTGAAACGTCCTTCCATTCCGGTCAGGTTTCTTTCTCTTTTGCCCTCAATATATGTTCAATTTAACTGTCATTCAGTTGTTCTTTCCTTAGAACTTGTTTCGTGAAGTCCTTTGGAAGCTCGATCTTAATCGTCGTTACTATCTTGCTGTTTCTTTATATCCTCGGCATCTACTATAACAATGAATACCATCGGGCTGATTTTCATTTCATTCTTGCTGCTTCGGCCCCGGTTGTGGTTCCTGTTTCGGCGATTGCGCTTCCTGTTTCGGCTCAGGTCCCGAATTTAATTTGCTTAGTATTACTTGTGAGACTATTTTATGTATGCCCATTAGTATAGCCAATGAATCTCGTCTTGTCTGAGTAAACTTCTTCCCTTCTTGCAGCATTTACCTCCTCAGGATTTGATTGTCTACAATCTTGCATCATATGCCCTGGTTTGTCGCACCTGCAACATTAGATTACTCTCCTTGTCTTTCCACTATTCTGTTCCTAATCCTGCTTCCCTGTTGCATCTGGTTTGGCCAGCAATTGGCTTATCATTTTATGCATGTCGGCATGTCCCTACCAGTCTTATCCCGAGATCATTTAAGGACTTGCCTGATATCCTCATCTTTTATATCATCAACTAAGGTACCAACTGCCAATTGCTCCTGGAATTCCTTGGGAGCATTCAGATAAGCCAGGTATGTCAGTCGCTCAACAGCAGCTTCAAAATATTGTAAACTTTCCCCAGCCTTTTGTGACCGTGATTTCAGCTAAGTCCTATATACTTGAGCGAGATGTTGGCGCCATATCTTAAATCCAATGCAGTCTCCAAAAATTTTGTTGCTGAGCCAATAGTGACGTCAGAAGCATTCTCTTAATGCTAAAACTAATGACATAGCCTTTTCTTCATTATTCCAGTTGGTGGCACATACAGCAGTCTCAAACTATTTCTTGTATGTCGTTCAAGAAGTTTAGCCGTCAAAGGAGGGCTGTTGTAACCGAGGGCCAACCTCAGCTGCCGTTTTAGCCGCTCTACTTCTTTTTCGACCGCATTTACAGCCCGTTTGACCTCACTCACTTTTTCTTCGACCTTATTTACTTTTCCTTTGACTTCACTTACTTCAACCTTCACGTTGCCCATATCCTCTTCAATTTCACTTTTGGGGTCTTCAGTGGCTGAAAAGATAGCATCTTGTTGCACCTGTATAATTTTCCTCAATTCTTCCTGGCCTATCGTATCTTCCTGTTTTTTTACCATGCTGTTCAATTTCTCTTTGTCTTTACGGCATCGTTGTTGCTCTCCTTTCTCTTCTAGACATTTCTTGTTTTTTTCTTCTTTTCTTCTTGACGTCTCTTGTTCCTGTTTCTCATCTTGGTGTTATTTTTCTCAGTTCGACTAACATATTCTGCCGTTGTTTTTCAGTAGCTATACTTCTTTTTTCCATTAAAATTTCTCGAAACAACACTGACATCTTCTTATTTAGAGTCTATATTAGGTACAATTCAATATTTCCACAAACCAGAATAGGGTGTAGTGTAGGTCTTATTTAATGTCTACCTCAGTTTCTAGTTGGTAAAACTTAATTAACCATACTGATTTCTAAATAGAATATTCTAGAAATTTCCTTAAACTAACACATACAAGTCTGAAGTAAGGCCTACATTACTTTCGGTTGAAAAAAATTAATTACTGACACTAACTTCTCAATAGAATGTTCCAGAAATGTTCTTAAACTAACGCAAATAAGGGGCTTGTCTGAGGTCTATATCACTTTACAGTTCACACAAATTCACTATCTCCAATAGTCTCTTGCATTTGTTGCTAGAGAAACCAAGCAGTGCGATAGAACTATTTTACCACAATGCGTGCAGTACAGTAATATTTTCCACGCTCAAAACCAACCAGTGCACTAAAAATTACATTACCACACTGCGTACGATGAAGTACTACTTACTGCACTCAAAATCTTGTAGCTGACGCCACATTAATGAACGGTTGTAAATATAAATCGTGTTTTTTAATATTAATATTTATATTAATATGTAGCAGTTGAGTAATGAGAGTAATTTGAATTAAGAATATTTATTATTAGTCTGTCTGTCAGTAAAATTAGTCTTTTAGTTCTGTTATTGTTCTCTTGCCTTGTCAAAACCGTTGGTTGGTCTAGTTACAGGTTTCCATTTAAATACAATATTTCCATTTTTATTATTCTTTAATAAGTCTTGTATATTTAGAACTTGATTATACTGTCAGAAATGGAAAAAAGTTCATTAAAAATAGTTTATAGCAAGCAATGAAGCAATATATTATCAACATTCACTTTGTAAATAATAATAAAACTTAAATATTAATAACCCTTTCTTATGAAGATGATTTTGATGTACTACATTGTCTTTTTTAAGATGTAATGTAATAAGTAGAGTAAAATTGGTTAATAAATATTCCTGTCACTATCTACATGCGGGACACGAAGATTCGATCATTCTTCACGGAATGTTTAAAGATTTCATTTTGTTTTCTGCTTTGTAGTTAACAGTCATTTTTAATTTGCTAGTGGTACTCACATTATTACAAATTTTAAATATGCAATTTGATTAATTTCCTGGGAGAATTTTTGAGTTTTTCTGAATATAAGCAGAAAATATAACCAAAAAACGAATCACAATAAAAAGGTAAATTTTTAGATTAAAATTTTGTAGTTTAAGAAAATTCATGTTTAGTAATCTTCCTCATTCTGGTATGAGGAAATCAATGTATGGCATTTTGAAAAATAAAACAATTGATATATAACGACAAAATTCTTGTATAATAGATGAAGTATGTCAATCTTGGAAAGAAACTTAAAGGAAATGCAAAAACAGTTAACATGAATAGGTAATTTAAAAAAAAAATCATCTACAGTAGGTAAACTCTCAAACATGTAAAATTCACTTTATAAGTATTATTTGTACTTAAAAAGAACGTTGATAATAATTGCAAGAAGCTAAGTTGGATTTCATATAAGCTTCTGAAAATTGTTTATCAAATAACTGATAATACTTATAGGTAGATGGCATTATAATTTATGATCCACATATAAAGCCTTTGATGAAAGATGTATTATATTGGCTTAAATAATGCTCATATATATTTTGAAATAAGTTATTAAACAAAAGAAAAATCTAATTAAAATATACTGATTCAATTTTCATCTCAATTGAAGAATAATACACTTACATATACTATTTAAACTTATTTAAAAATCTAAAAAAATAAAAAACAATATTTTCACAGACAATGCATTTATTCGTCATTTCTCTTACACAGTAAGAAGTTGATTATAGAAGCAATACAAAACAGCAATACAAAAACTGACAGATTTTTCAGTCTTTGCAAAAATATTGTTCGCTTTTATCATATCCATTTAAAAAATATTTTCTTCATATGCAATATTTTATTGAGTTTTCGTTACAACATAAAATACAAATTTTCGCAAGTGCCTATATTTTATGAAAAACAATAATGTTTAGGAAATTCAGCCTTGCCTCATTCAGTTTTACATTAATATTTCACATCACGCTAATGCATCATGAACTTTATCCCAATTCATCATCACTCATAAAATTTATTCCTCTTCGAGTTTTGCCTACATATAACAACCACACGAATCTCCATCACACCATATCCCTTTGGTATAATTGATCCTTTGTTACTTTTCACATGACTCACACTCTTTAAATTTGGACACCATTCAATTGTGCTCCCTCAATAAGCATATGCTATTCTATTTTGCAATGTTCATCTCATTCATATTTCCTCTAATAATCATTTGCATCTTGACAAACCTTAACTAGATCATGTCTGCACCTTTTGGTTTGAGTCCATCAATCGCTTACTACTTGATAGAGTATTTTAGTAACGATCTGCTACATCTGCACTTCAAAAAATATACCTTAACCTACAGAATAGATTTAAATTTTTCTTATTAGTTATTCAGTTTGTAGCAAAAGACGTTATTTCTTTCCTTGGGTTTTCTGACAATTAATTCAGTTAGAATAGACCTCTCTCATGCACTCTTTTTGCCTTGAGTACTTCCAAATTAATTCATTCACTCTATAAACGAATTGTTTCTAATTTTATTAGACTATCAGACTATTCTGGTTATCGGGCATGTTCTAAATAACTCGCACAACGAAAATAAAATACTTCAATATCTCAAATTTTATGCTACATACATTATGGTTCTCATTGGTTGGAACAACCACAATCGTTCACATACACACATATCTTACTTTTTTTAGTAGTTCTGTAAGTAGTCGGTAGATATTAATCATTAATATCAGTAATGACGGCTTGTAACATAATTTCAGTATAAAACCCTGAAAACTCTCACATATCAATAAAATAAGAATTTTTTTACGAACGATAGGGTATTGTCAATTGTATTGATAATTTTGTAATATTCAAACAACTCTTTCAAAAAGCTATTTACTTACTTTTAGAAAAATTACAAATATAATACTTCTTTCTGCAAACAAGAAAGAAATTATAAAAAAGTATAAAACGTTTGTACTTAATTGATTTGTAATATATTCTCAAATATTTTGTTATGAATTGACTGAAAAGTATCAACTGCTTGATTTATTATACAGGCTGTGATATTAATTTGCAATTTCCCTGACGCAATGGTAAATTAGGTATAAAATATGAAATAAATAAATATTTTGTTATTTGATCCATAACTGAAAATTATATGTGTTATGTTAAATCAACGTATAATAAATAACTACAAATTAGTGAAGGATACACTAAAATTGTTTTAAAAAATATCATAGTATGCTACTCGAATCGTTAAACTTATAAAAGCAACTACATCACCATAGCGGCGCACCAAAATTGTTGCTTTGATACTAAATTTTTATTTTTAAATTATCATCGCTAAAGGCATTCTAATAACATGAAACATATGACTATATATAGTGCGGTCTATATGTATGGAATAAATTCATTACAAGAGTAATTATGAACTTTTAGGAAAATTCTGAAATCCGCCTCTTATTATTACTACCACCCGAAAATTTTAAAATTCGAAGGGAGTCCACTTCATTCGAAGGGATTTTGATTCTCTGTTCAACAGTTTAAAATTTTTTAAATATGGGGCATTCATTACTGAGGAAATTAATTCTGAGAAGGTCAAATTTTGTTCGTTACATGTAATCTCAGTTGAGTTGAAGCAGAATTAACGGTGATGTTTATCTATATTTATTAACAAACTTTATAGTGCCTATATTAAAAATACATTTTCCTGGTATTAATTATCCAAATGAAATAGACATATCTATTTGGTACCAAAAACATGGAGCACCGCATTCGTGTAGAATGAGAAATTATTAAAGTAAATTAAAGTATTATTGTATGGCCACCTCGGCCGCTTTATTTGGTCCCTCTCGATTACTTGTTCTGCAGCTATTTAAATCAAAATCTACCAGACAATAATGCAAATTTAATAAATATGATAACCGAAGAAACTCAAAAAGTAACCCCGAGGTCATAGAAAATGTCATTGGAGAATTCAATTATGGCCTTGCTTATTGTCAAGAGGCGACTGGCGGTTATTTTGGACATTTAATGTAATTTTTAATTATAAAATAAACTGGAAATACGTTTTTAATATTACCTGAGATTCTGCGCTTCATTTTATGTAGAGGTTGAGGTTTGTATTTAACTTTAAAACCAACAATAGATCAGTTTCAACTTTTATTGCAAACCAATAATTTAGCAAAAAAATGCCTCAACTGAGTTTACACGACACTAGCAAAATTTTACATTTTTAAACTAATTTTCTCAGTAATTAATGCACCAAAAGCTTAATAGATAATCAAAATCCTTTTAGAGCGAGGTGCTTATTTTAAAATTCTCTGGAGGGGGGCGGTGTATTGATAATTAGGAATTGATGAACATGTGTTAAACGTGTGCTAAAAATAATTAAAAATCGACCTGTTTTAAGGTTTTTCTAAATTTTAAGATTACACTTAAAATAAACTTATTCCATACGTATGAACCGCACTGTATAAGAATATATTTATTTTGGACTGAATATAGCATAATCAGTTTTGATTAATATACAGAAAATTTAATTTCTAGGCGAACATTCATCTTAAGGCATTTTGCAACAGCAAATCCAATAAACATTCTAATACATTTTTATAATTTTGCCTTAAGAGTTTTATTTATAATTTCTTTCCATGTAGTAATAAAAATTTATTATTTTTCTTATTAACTACCACCACCAGTGCTGTGTCTCCAATTCCTTACCTTATTCATTTGTAATGTTTGATCATTTGCATTTGTATTGGTGTTGGTATTGGTATTATTTATTATACTATTAAATGCTTCTAAAGTCCTTCCATTTAACAGCTCAGATAAGGTGGGTAGCGTTGGACTGGGTGCTTGAGTTGTAGTGCTACCTGGACTAGTACTTGATGCAGAGGTAATAGGTGATAATGTATTAAGTTGCGTGGTAGTGGCTGGATTTGTAAATTGATTTATTGTAGTACTTGATACAGTACTAGGTGCCGTGGTATTATCTACAGTTGAACTAATACTACTTCCTATAATTGCACTACTGTCAGTACTTTGTGCACTATTAGTATTAGTACTATTTATTGTTTTAGCAGTAGTTGCGATGGAACTTTGTGCGGTACTGCTGGTACTATTAATAGTACCAACAGAAGTATTTTGCAGAGTAGTTGTAATTGTAGTAGTACTTTGAATAATGTTGCTACTTGCTTCTGGAAGGTTACTGGCACTGCTAGCGGTATCTACTGATAATGGATTTGCTTCGAATGATACAATCGTGTTTTGGTCAACCTATAAAAATTTTTATAAAGATGCGTTTGATGTACGATTTTGAGAAAATTCTTAGTTCCCGCTTTTAATGATATTTCAGCAGTTGATGTTATGAACATTTTTGTTAAAATAAAGAAATGGTGAACAACAAATACACAATTAGAAGGCACAAACTACGGGCTGCCTCGTTGATACACAAATAAAACAGCGTTTGCCGTCTACTGCTAACAAAATGCTACTATGAAAGCAATAAATCTAAAGGAATGTATATACATAAGCAAAGATTACATTTGTACAATATTTAAAGAGGTATAAATACACATTACGCCTATATTGATACAACGAATGTTGTAAAGGTTGTTGTTACACTGCTATTAAATGGAAATGGAATATTGCAGAAAACTTGATTTTCTTAGTCTATTTTTATAGACATTTATAATGTTATACTCTTCAAAGTTTACAGTACATAGTACAATGATCCCCTGTCTTACTGTTTTATTACTTAAATCAACCATTTCTGTATTTTATGTCACTTGAGCTCCAAATCCATAAATACCAATTATGTACGGTCAATACCAGCGTGCATGCACCACCACCGCTTAGATAATTCAAACACAGATATTTACATTAAACATTATTCACAAAATAGTAAAAAAAATAACGTGCAAAAGTGTAGAGCTGTAGGTGCAAACAAAAAATTTGATAACACATCGAACTCAAGTGACGTAAAAATGATGAAGCCGATAAAGCTCCTCAACCAAAAAGTTATTGACAATGAATACCATTTGGACATTTTTGTTATCCGCTGAACTTCCAGGGTCGTTTGTTACTTGGTTACTGGTTATTTCTGGCAAAGGTGGAGGGTTTTGACTGATATCGAATCCTCTTACCCTTATTATTTGTTCCATTGGAACAAGGGTACCATTTGGAAACTTTCTAACTACTGTGTTGTTAGGGTAGAGCCCAACTATCACAAATGGAGTATCTTTATTTGGTATAGTAGGAGGTCTCTTACGCAAAATAGTATTGTTATTTAGCACAGCGAAAATAAAATAGTCAGGAGTGGTTGAAGTAGTAGTAGAGGGAGTAGAAACATCAAGACTGTTCTGAACAGGCTCCTCAACAATGTTTAACAACCTCCCAGAACGATTAGACAATGATACATAGTTAGATGAAGAATTAGTATTGGTTGTATTCGAAGGATCAGTCGTTAAAGTTGTAGTATTTGACATACTGATATTGGATACGGTAAAATTTGAGAAACTAATTTCAGTGGAATTATTTCTGTCAGTACCATTTTGAACTGCACTACTCTCACCAGAACCATCTTGAATAGTATTATCTTGGATATTGCCACCATCATTGACCTGAGTAGTCGTATCTTGAATGGTGGTGCCCAGAATAGTACTATCTCGAGTAATAACACCTGAAGTAGTAGAAATCTGAATAGTAGTATCTTCAAAAATATTGCTAGATACAAATTTATTTTGGACAGCGCTGTCACTAGAGATAGTACTATTTTGCACAGTAACAGTATCAAGCATTCGATCGCTACTTTGAGCCGGGCTACTTTCATTTATCGTGCTTGTATTCTCAGAGAAATTGATAGACGATGGAGTGGCTGAAATACGCTCAGTAGTAACAGATTCATTAGTAGTACTTTCAGTAGTACCAGTAACATCAATATTAGATCTACTGGAAATAGTAATTGTAGTAAAAAAGTTATCATCTGGAGTTATTGAATTAGAAATATCATTAGCAGAAAAGATAGAGACACTTCCTGGACTTACTTCAAAGTTTTGTAAAGTTGGTATGGTGGAGAGATAAGTAAATAGTGTATCGGTGTCGGTGGTACCAGTTAACCCGGCTTCAGTGGTTGTAGGGAAAGTATTAGCGATCGTTGTGGAGTCTACCGAAGAACTTGGAATGCTTGAATCTAAAAACAGTGGCAAAGCTCCCACCTCAGAATTTTCTTCCTCAGAATTTTGTTGCGATGTGACAACATTATTCGCTTGAATATTAATTGTGCTTCCAGAATTTATTTGTGTTGTGGTTAAGGGTACTGTAGTTTCGGTAGTTACTTCTGTTTGAGAAGTGACAGCGGAAGTTACCATGCCAACAGGTGTTTGTGTGTTAGTTGAGTTTATGCTTGTAGATGCATCAACAGTATTTGGTGTTTGTGTGGCAGGAATAGAAGAAGAAGTAATCGCTCTTTGTAATCCAGACGTAGTTCTAGGTTCTGATAGCCCACTTTCAATTGCCGACGTACTCAAATTCAGTATGGTAAGACCCTCTGTAGAAGATGTATTATCATCAAGGGATGAAGTAAATAGTTGTGTATTAGTAGTGTATGGCATTACTGTACTAAAAAATTCAGTAGAAGGTATAACTGTAGAGACAGTAGGAAATGTAGTGGTAGTATCGCTAATAGCAGGTACAGTAGAAGTTGCAAAAGAGGCAGTACTGACAGAAGATGAAAGAGTAGTAGGAAGAGTAGATGCTAGTGTGACTGTAGCATCCGATGAAGTTGAAGTTTCAGTAGAAGTGGTGGCAAATAATCTCGATTCTACTTTATTATTTACATTTTTACCAAAATTTGTAGTTTTAGGTGTTACTACAACCAGCTTTTGTGGAATTTCGGTACTAGAAACTAATCCGTTAAGGATAGCCAATAATTTGCCGATTGTACGTTTTTGCAATACTTGCTCCGGGGACATTTCATCCAGTACAGTTAGAGGATTTACAGAAGTGCTAATTTGTGCAGGGAGTGTAGTACTACTAGCGGAAGACTTAGTCACTCTAGATATAGGTGTGGTTTGAGGGGAACTAATAGTATTAAAATCTTTACCTACTTGATTTGTATTTGTATCGTCAGTAGCCTGTATAGCAGATAGAGAACTGAGGATTCTCTCTATAATTGTCGTTGGTTTTTCAGTGGTAAAGGTGACTGTACCAATGGGATAGGTTTGTGCAGTCTCGTCTTGTTTCGTCTTCGTCTTGTCAAGTTTGGTCGATTTTTTTGTAGCTAATTTCAAAATAGCCGAACTAGATTCGGTAGTACTCGATGTCGAGGTTTGTTTAAGTGCATCTGGCGATGAAGTCGTAGAAATTGCCGTAATAGAATTAATTATCCTTTCTATTATAGAAACTGTCTTTTCCGTGGTGCCATCCTTTACCTTTAGAAAAGAAATTGGTTATTTTTATATAAATTCATAGTGTAGTTTTAATTACCAAAGTGGCAGGAAGATTTAAGGCATTTTCGGTCGAGGAAATAAATTCTCCATTGACAAGGTTCGCAGATGGGACGGTGTTTACAGGGTCGTCGAACGAAATAACCTCAAGTCCTAAGTCTACGTCCTTTGTTCTTGCTCCTGAATATACCTGTAAAGTTTTTCGTACAACTTACATTTGTTTTCTCTAGAGCAGTATTTTATAATGTGCACTAACAACACAACAAAAGAAATCTTTCCACGGTAATGTTTAGCAAATTATTTCTCAGAATATATAACAGATATTTTTCAAGTCTTTGGCTATAATTCTATCTTCCAATAGCTTTTATAGAAGACGGGGTTTAATTTTAGTTTTCTTTAACGAATTAATGTGTATGTGCATTTAAACTATAGAACAATGGATCTTATTTCAATTACGCATAGTAGAATATAAGATACTTATATTAATATAGGTACTAAAAAAAATTTTAAACTGTTTTTTACATTTATATGGTGATGAATATATTAATTTCTATTAAATTCATGCTGAATTTAAGAAATGATTAATGACACCAAAAGAAAACTTATTTCTAAATAAAAACCTTACGTATGCCCTTTGAAACACTTTACGGAAACTAACACGAATTGGCTGTAGAATTAGATATTTGCAACAGAATATCCTAAATTAACTAACAATATCAAAATAATAAAACAGAGTAAGAAGCTTTGGAAACATGTAGTAAAGTTTAGTTGATACCATGGTCGATTTAGCTTAGCTTAGCTTTAGATAAACAATTATTTTAATTATTCTAATAACATTAAAATGTTATTAGATAAATTAGTAGAAGTACATCCCTCACTCAAATCATATAATTATTTTTGTTTGTTGATTTATAGGTGTTTGCTTTCTGAGGCAATTATTTCCTAAACAGTGATAGTTCACTGTTTTCCCTAAATGCGGTTCTGTGTCATTCTGTATATTTTTATTGGTGAACTAAGTTTCGAAATACGGTATAGTAAACATCTATTTTAAGAATGTCTAAAGTGTAAACAACATTGTTTGCCGTAATTTTACAAAAGATATACATTAGATGACGACACATCAAACCATCACTGATGAGACACTGAATAATTCTCTTCATTTTCGAGGGTGGCATTCATGGACAAGGGCTCAAGTTTATTACAATTGTGAAGATTAACATGTGTTATGTTGTCAACATTCGTATATCTAAAAATATTTAATAACTATTTTTTCCATTCCTATACCAATTGATAATAAAAGTTTATAACCAATAGCAATACAACATCACAGCAATATTCAATCAATATCTAATATTGTCATGAGCATGACAAATCTAAAATTTATCAATTTTGACAAGTCATATACTTGCTGTTCACCTAGCAAATAGTAGTCATTATATGCGAGTAACATACTATTATATGTCCACGACTATTAAATATTTTTATTCTTGTTTACTAATTTATGAACAGATAAATTTATTTAACGTTTCAGAAACAGGCCCTTTTTAACCTCACCACAATAAAATTGTGAGAGGTTACTAAAATTGGTTCAAAAACGAAAATCGAGATAACATCAAATCTTTACGTTTTGAGGTCCTAGGAACCCAAAAAAGTGGTTTGTGAAAAATGTCTGTGTGTGTGTGTGTATGTGTGTTAGCACGATAGCGCCGAAACTACTGAACGGATTTGAATGAAACTTTGCATGTGCGTTTCTTTAGTGCTCCAGAAGATTGGTTTTGGTTGAGATCGGATTACGTTTAGTGCCGTTTTGGTGCAACAAGTTGTTTATTTTGTAATTACTTACAATGTTCAATCGAATTATTGAAAAGCAATTAAAATTCCAATTTCAACGATATATCACACTTCCACCCTTTCGAGAGCAAATGTGAAGCATAGATAGCATATCGCTTGACATGAACGATGCGCGTAGCCGTTACGTCGTGAAACTGGTCACGACACGTGGATTCCTATTCAACAACAACTATACAGCTTTACTGTCGCATTTAATTTCAAATATTTTGAATTAAAGAACGGATTTGGATAAAAGTTTACATGAGGGTTTCATCAATGTTCTAGAAGATCTGAAAAAGTTTTGGTTGAGATCGGATTAGGTTTAGTGCCGTTTTTTTAAATATATACAGAGACAAACCGAAGAATTACAATACAAATATTCCTCTAAAATCTAGTAAAATTACTGAAATGCAAGCTAACTAATGTTTATTTAACAAAGAGTCATGAGCGATCGGTTTGCAATGAGCAAATTTTGTCGATTGTCGTTTGTTCCTCGCTCTATGTTTTAGTAGTTTGTCATCCGATACGTTGGTGTCATGTCACATATAAGATTTCGGTATATTTGCAACTTTTAGTGACTGTGTACAAGTGGATTGTCACAAACTTTATAGGTAGGTGTAACAATAGCAATATCATATGCTTTTATTATAGATTATCACTTTACCAATTTTCAGTAACGAATCTCAATCTAAAAACTGCACGCTTTCACCTGCCAATGCAAAATCATTCTTTTTTACACCTACGAATAGAGAGGAAATTCTAAATATCATTTCTCAATTGAAAAATAAAAATAGTGTTGGCGTGGACGGTATTCCAACCAAATTAATTAAGACTATTGCCGAAAGCATTGTAAACCCACTAGTTTACATTATAGATTTATCTTTTGAACAGGGACAATTTCCCTCATTGTTGAAAATTGCATCAGTAATTCCAATTTATAAAAACAAAGGCGATCCTAATAGTGTAGACAACTATAGACCTATTGCAATTTTAAATGTGCTCTCAAAGATCTTTGAATGACTTATTTATAACAGACTAACAGCTTTTTTAAAGAATCAAAACATCTTAACCGACTGTCAACATGGTTTTTTGATTAACAGATCAACGGACACTGCAGCTTACCAACTCATGGAATAAGTTTATAAACATTTAGATCAAGGAATGTTGGTAGCTGGAGTATTCTTTGATCTGTCAAAGGCATTTGATTGCATAGACCACTTTTTTCTTAAACAAAAACTTTATACCTTAGGAGTAAGAGGGTGCATTTTATCATGGATAATGTCCTATCTTGAAGATAGAAAAATATGTGTTAAAGTACAAGATAGTACTTCAAATTGCTTTAGTATACATAGAGGAGAATTTTCTTACATCTACATGTGTTACAATGTTTGCAGATGACACCACAGTGGCGGTATCAGCACTGACTGCTGAGGATTTAAATAAATCTATAATTAGAGTTATATATGATTTTCAGAGTTGGTGTAAGAAAAATAATCTCATTTTAAATGTAGATAAAACTGTATGCCTGAATTTTTATAACAAAAAGAAACACCCCATCGATGAAATTGTTGTCAACAATATCAGATTAAATGAGAGTTCAATAACAAAATTTCTAGGGGTCTTCTTAAATGATAATCTTACCTGGTCAGCCCATATAAACCACGTCAGCAAAACGATTAGCATATCATTTTATGCTATTCTAAAGTTGAAAGATGTGCTTTCTATACATTATCTGTTAAATGTGTATTATTCCCTGGTCTACAGCCATCTTTCATATAATATTGTGCTTTGGGGAAATGCCCCCGAAAGTATAAGAATCTTTATAATGCAAAAAAAGATATTAAGATTAATATTCAACATGAAGAATACAGAATCATGTAAATCTGTTTTTATTGACAATAAAATTATGACGCTTCCTTGCATATATATTTTTAAATTATTACTGTTTATAAAGAAAAATATTAGTTTGTATGAAACAAATTGTAAATATCACAATTATAACACGAGAAAAAGGAATGAATTGAGTACGGTAAACCATAATACGTCTAAGTATGAACATTCACCATCATATGCAGGAGTAAAATTGTTTAATAAGCTTCCGGAACACTATAAAAGGGAAAATTATAATTCATTTAAAAACATACTGAAAAATCTTCTTGTTAACAAATGTTTTTACAGCATTACTGAATATATGAATGATACTCTAGACTGACAAATGTTTATATCTTGTCTTATATATTATTTATTTATGTATATGTATATATATGTATATATGTATATATTTATGTGTATGTATAGGTATGTGAATCTACGTGTAAATGTTTGTTTGTATTTACTCAGTGTATTAGTTTGTTATATTTATATATGTTTTTTTTTTTTTAATTATTATTACGATGTTTAGCCCGGCTAAACTAAACAAATTTTCTATCATGTTATTTAATACTTTTTTATTGACATGTACATCCATTGTAAAATGGCCTAAGTATGAATAAATTATTATTATTATTATTATTATTAATCTGTAATGTTTATGGTACCTAACTAGACTTTCTTAGTTGTTCAATCGATGTTAAACTTATTAATACGATAATAGTATATTATTCAACGAGCGATAATGTAGTAAACTGAATACTATATTTTATCTACGATTATAACAATTAATATTAAATTGCAAGTATACAGAAACATTATTTACAAAATAATGTCAACAGTTAAACGTCAAACTAATCAAACATGTCAAATCACCTTCCTTTCCTCAATAATAATAATGGACCATTCCATTTCACCGTATCGGAAAGTTGATTGGCATATCTAGTGAATTATGCAACTCCCGCTTATAATCCACGCTATTTGTTTATGGATACTATTACTTGTTCAAAAGCAGTTGATTAGTGAATATATTATAATCAAATAGATAAAGAGATATAATAGTTTCAAATAGATTATAATCATATTAGAAACTAAATCAGTTATTAATTTCTGGATGTGAATGAAATAGTGTATGCGTGTGTATGTGAGTGTGTGTGTGTGAGTGTGTCTGTGTGTGTGTATGTGTGTTACCACGATAGTGCCAAAAGTACTGAACGGATTTGGATAAAAATTTGCATGAGTTTAATGCTCCAGAAGATCTGAAAAGGTTTTGGTTGAGATCGGATTACGTTTAGTGCCATTTTGGCACACAATTTAATGGTCTTTTCGGCTTCAAAGATTCACCGGGTGGGGAGGTTCCAGCCGCTTCCAGTAGCTGCCGATTTTTATCATACAATTTTGTTTTCAATTTTATTGAGTAGGCCTTTATGTGTCAAAACAGATTGTTATAAATTGTAATCAGAAATAAAGTGTTAATTTTCTATTTTATTATGACTGCGGTCGTACAAAAAAAAAATAGTGTATGCAACTCAGATTTAATGGCTATTAAAATACTCGTATTCATTACGACACTCACCTACGGCTCGTATCGTAATTCTCATACTCGTGTCTTAATAGCTCATTGCACAATATACTATTTATGCGTCTTTATTTGTCACATACAATAAATTCAACAATTATTATTGTATCGCTATCATATAATTTTTTGTAGATACCATACTCGCCCTCACTTGTCAGTTGATTAAAATACACCAATGTCATTAACTTAATCGACAGTCAATGAAATCTTGATTTCGTGGATATTTTCGATTTCTAGGAAGGCAATGGTGAACGACGGTTCACTTGAATGAAAGATCAGTGTTGAGCTTCGTTTAAACAACAATATGTTGTAGTAGTCCTTTGCGAACTCTGTTCAGCTGACTAGCTTCAACTTAGGTTGGCAATAAAATAGCTTTATCTTGCCCTATTTTTTGAAGAAGAACATGCCGTGTAACTGATAGTATTTTCCAGTGGACAGCACACTGTGAGTGCAAATGACGTCATGCACTCCACGATATTACTAGTACTGGCATGGTTGCTTGGCTCCGTGGAACATACTCACACACTGATAGTTTGAATATTTTGCAGAGATCTGATATCTCTTATTTCTAACATGCACGTATTTTGTGTTGAATACCCTCAATAAGTAATAAATTTTATAATTTATACAAGTAAAAAGGCTGTTTGGCCTATAGCCCTGATGGATGACTAATTTATTTTAAATTGTCGAATATAATAACTACAAATGACAAATTAGTAATGAAATATACTCCTTTGAAGTTGAATATAGAAATAATACGTCTTTTAAAATCTTTTTATATCACGTAATATGTTTTAATCTTTGTAATTGTCTCTTTTAAGTTAATGTCTTTTCTTGGATTACTAAACACTTTAATTCAAATAAATAGAAATTTTAAATGTTTCTGAGCTTTCTTACTCTCTCCAGTTGGATTATGAAACGATGTTATATCTGGAATGTCCTGCAGTGGCGTTCTCCCACGGTGGCTCCACTGTGGAGGGCCCCCAAAGTTCTACATTAGATAGGTGATTGCTCGTTTTCTCTCTTATACTCAAATTTCTTACTTGAGTTATGATCCTTTCCTTTCTCTGGTTCCTTGTCTACAAATATTTCCTCTTCTGGGAACTATAATCTTACTATTATAATTAATTTTTGCTAAATTTTGATATTTTTTCTTTAATTTCACAAAATTTAAAATGGAGATGGCGTCGCGTCCTTTTTAGGTTCTCATGACCGTGCTTCTGCCTTGAGCGTTCAAGAACAACTATATAATAATCAGATATCTGTGCCTGCCATTTATTTTTAACCCCCAACATTTTCTTCGAAGTTTGACTTTTCATTTTTAAATCATGTTTAACTTTTGCTTCTATTTATGTATTTTGATACTGTTCACGTCTCATTTCTATTTTCTCGTAATTATACTTCTTTTCTATTTGATTATTGATATTACGAGGACTTATTTTTTTTGCAAATCTTCATAATATGTACCTCACTTATATTTTCACTTACACTTATTTTTATCTCACTTACACTGTGTTTATGGCTCTTTGACTTTAATAAATGATATCACTACTTATACTATACTATTTACAAATCTTATTAAGTACTATAGATAACTTCACACGAAGTTGTAATGTTCTTATGAACTAATATCTTTTTCTTTTCTTTCAGCTGTACTCCTGGTCTATTCAATTCTCAGACGGATTTGTTCCTCCAACTTTTAATATATTACATGATAATAAATATTTAACTTCATCAGTATGTGTTTTATTTTAATTGACGGTTTATTAATATCTCAATTTTCTTTTCAGAACGTATAAGTATTTCAAGTTTTATGTTATAAATCATTAATGTAATATCTTTTTTTACTCATGCGGGATAAGTACTATATCTTTTCGCACGCTTTTTAGGGCGATAAATAGCTGTTTGCATACTCTAATCTAATATATTTGCGTGCGGTAATCACACTTGTCGCCCGCGAATTGACAATAAAACACGCAAAACACACTCGAAAGTATTATTTTTCAAAAGTGACATTTAAGTGACAGTTTTTGATGCTTGTTTTGCTCGGGTAGCTGGTTTGGGGATTATTCCAGGGTTCAATGTTAATATTAATTAAAATCCAGATCCAAAATAAGACATTTATGCTCCTAATAATTATATGTACAGTGTAGTAAGTTGCGGCCTGGTGAAGTCCGAAATAAAAGTTAAAAAAAGAACTAATCAGGTATTGAACTAATCTAAAACTGAACTACTTGATCCATGCATGATTAAAATAAGTTAAACTGGAATGAAAGTATACAGTACTCCTGTAGTATTGTATACTTCATTACAAGTTGATCAGTTGATAGTTATTTATGCCAACTAAAGTATTTGATAATCTATACGAGCTCAAATATTCCAAATGTTGACAATAGGTCTGTCCATAAAATTTAGGTTTTAATTGGAAATGATAGATTTATGGATGCTATAAACCCCTACAAAGTTTTTTTAAAAGTAGTCATTTACTTTCGGCGTTATTTGTAATAGACATTACCTCAACACGTCGAGGCTGGAAACGGTCCCTTGGCGCGAGGCTAGGCGAGTGACGTCATGCTTGCTATGCGGTGTACGCTCTAGGTGTTGCTATAGTGATGTAGTTAATTTTGCGATTGTCATGATATTTGACATAGTCGTATTTATCTGTGCTTTTTTGACTATATACTTCATAATGAGCAACCTATGCTTAAACCAAACTGGAAGACAATAACAAGAAGCGCTTTATCGTTATCGTAGTTCGTTCTGCATCTTCTAACCATTCCTTTACTTTCTGATACAGATTAAAAATTCATGACATCGTGTAAAGCTCATTTTTAGCGTTATTTATTTATTTTAACAGACTAAAATTTCTCCTATTAATGTGCATTGATGGTAAAGAATAAACTATAACAAAAATCGCTTTACTGTTACCATAACAAAATACAGATTAGAAATTTATGAAATCGTGTAGAGCTGATTTTTATCCTTATTCATTTTAACAGACTAAGGTTTTTTCTATTTTTCCTATTAATATCCATTGATTGATTGTAAGCAATAAAATATTACCGATCAGTCTAAAATCGTGTACAGCTTATTTTAAACCTGATTTATTGTGAAATACATTTTTTTAATACATAATGATAGGCAAAAGCAAAATATTGAGGGTTATAAATTGTTGAAATCATATACAGTAGTTAATGTTTCAACATTGTTTTCATAATAATAATAATTGTTTATTGTCCAATAGGCTTACGCCCAATTACAGGACACTTTGAAGTATACAAAATAAAGTACTACTAACTAATTAATAGTAAAAGCGAAAAGTAGGAAAATAAAAAAGAAACAAATACGATAAGAAAAAATACGATAGAGGCCTCTATACTTGTTGACTGGATTAAAGCGTTATTTGTATTTGTAATAGATTCTATTTATATACTTTTAATTCGCCCACGTTTATGAGTATGTGTTATATATATATATATATATATATATGTGTATTTATATTTCTTGTAACACGTGCATCGATAAGGGGTCATTATAGACCTGGTCCATGGGCTTAAAGTGGCGAATTTCAGGCAGACGACGATATGAATCTGAGCAGGTTCAAAATTTCTAGCAACAAACAGATACACTTTTTTTTCATTGGCACAAAAAGTTGAACTTTTATGCCTGTGAAGCGGGCATAAATGTAGCGGCCCTACTGAAAAATCCAGTTGACAGTTCCAACTGAAACACTGTGAAACACTTTTGAGTCGGAAAACTGCCGACAAAATAGTACTGCAGTTTCTTTCGTCTTCTGGCGTTAAAGTTCATATAATGACAGAAAAGGACAGAAGATATCGATATCGTGCATGATTTACACCATATGTTACATATGGAATGTGTTTTGTGCTGCTGTTTTTCTTGCATAATTCAATGGATATCCCAGCCAGCAAAAAAGGTACCCCTACTGAGGTAGTACCAGTAGAAGTAAACACAAGATAGAAATTCAAGTAAAGTAATGAATATAATACCATATATAATATAATACCATATTACTCCTTAAACACGAAGTCGTGGAAATATATATATATATATATATATATATATCACAAATTCTTTTGTTACTTTGTCAAGCTTTCGGAAATTATTTATTTCCTTTTACAAGACATTAACTTTAAGGTTAACAGTTAAGATCACATGAATTATAAAATAGTCGTATTTTCAACATAATGTAGACAAATTCATAAACAAATTCCTGTACAGGTACACGATTTAAGGTTAACAACTAATATTTAATACTGATTATTTAAAATTAAGGATTAAAACCATGGTTAAAATATATTTAACAAAACAAACATGAATAATTACAACATGTGAGTATAGAACTCACTAGAATAAGGTTAAAAAAAATCGGCAGCTACTGGAAGCGACTGGAACCTCCCCACTCGGTGGATCTTTGAAGCCGAAAAGAGCATTAAATTGTGTGACAAAACGGCACTAAACGTAATCCGAACTCATCCAAAACCTTTTCAGATCTTCTGGGGCACTAAAAAAACCCTCAACTTAATGAATTTACAATCACCTATGCGAGTTATTACCTACATTATCGCTCGTTGAATAATATACTATTAGGATATTAACAACTTTAACATCACTTGAACGACTAAGAAAGTCTAGTTATCCTAAATACTACAGATTTGTAAAGCAACAATTTAAAAATTGGTAAAGTGATAATCTATAATAAATTCACCAACGAAGGTACAGAAAGCATATGATATTGTTATATCTACCTTTAAAGTTTGTGACAATCCACTAAAAGTTACAAATATGCCGAAGTTTTATTAACATGACATGACACCAACGTTATCGGATGACAAACGATGACAATGACAATCGTCAAAATTTGCCCATTGCAATCCGATCGCTCGCGGCTGTCTTTGTTAAATGAAACATTAGCATTTCAGTAATTTTACTAGTATCATGCGAAATGTGATCTATGCCATATTTGTTTTGTTTTTAATTTTTTTCACGGAAACCAAATCGAAAGGGTGGAAGTGTGATATATCGTTGAAATCAGAATTTTAACTGCTTTTCAATGGATCCATTGCAAATTGAAAGTAATTATAAAATAAACAACTTGTTGCGTCAAAATGGCACTAAACGTAATCCGATCTCAACCAAAACCTTTTCAGATCTTCTAGGGCACTAAAGAAACGCACACGCAAAGTATGATTCAAATCCGTTCAGTAGTTTCGGCGGTATAGTGCTAACACACATACACACACACAGACATTTTTCAAAAATCACTTTTTTGGGTTCCTAGGACCTCAAAACGTAAAGATTTGATGTTATCTCAATTTTTGTTTTTGTACCAATTTTAGTAACCTCTCACAATTTTATTGTGGAGAGGTTAATAAGCTCTATACGATTTCATAAATTTCTAATCTGTATTATGTTATGGTAACAGTAACGCGATTTTTATTATATTTTATTCTCTACAATCAATGCAATGTGCATTGATGGTAGAGAAATTTTAGTCTGTTAAAATAAAATAAACAAGGGTAAAACTGAGCTTTACACGATTTTATGAATTTTTAATCTGTATCAGAAAGTAAAGTGGTCAGAAGGTACAAGGGACCACGATAACGGTAAAGCGCTTTTTGTTGTCTTCTAGTTTGGTTTAAACAAAGGTTATGTTGCTCATCATGAAGTATATAGTCAAAAAGATATACGTGATGGATGATCAGAGGGTGTGGGGAAGCCACATAGAAAATTAGCTTGTAGTATACATTGGCAGTGTAGCGGGGAGTCGGGGTGATTTCACTTATTTTTTCATTATGAAACATAATGAGCATTTATACGTAAAAAAAAGAAAAGTGAGAATCTTCCAGCCACTGACCTTCTTTAATAATTTTGAGATCTGTTTTCGCACACAAATTCTTTATCCATATTGACAATGAAAAAGAAATCCGAATATATAAAGAACTGAACCTTTACACTCACGCACTTACGTAAATGTCCAATGCAAACGTAAACTCAATCGACGGCGACAGTCCCCTAAGAATCTGTAAAATAACATGCGTAACACTTAGAAAACATCTACTTCACAACGTATCCAGAACGTAATCCGACACGACACTCAATGTGTTTTTGCAATTAATAATTTCCATTTTTTACATAAGATAATTACAAATTGTTGTTTTGGATATTTTTAAAGTTAACACAATTCGTATTTTGGTGTTTGATTGAGCCAAAAATCCAAAATCAAAACTGTACAAATCTGATTAATACTTCATATTATTTTCAATTAATATAACAATGCCGTAATAAAATGACAAGCTAAGGACAGGTATTTATTTGAGAGATAAAACGATAAATACATTTCGCATGTAATTACCAATGTTAAATGGTTATGTTTTTTTTTTATAAAAGAAGAGAAACATTCACTTGTATTTATTTATTCACAAATTTATCCACTGTTAGAATTAAGCGACTTAACTTCCGTATCCGTCGACCGACGTCACTTCCGTCTAGTACACTTTTATAACCGGAATAACAGATTTCAAAATTCAAACATCAATAGCAATGCCGTAATAAGATGACAAATCATAGACAGGTATTTATTTGAAAGATAAAATGATAAACAATTCATTTTGCATGTAATTACCAATATTAACTGATTGGTTTTTTTATAAAAGAAAAGAAATATCCAGATGGTGCAAAAAGAAACATCTTCCTATATATGAACCACGGTCTCGTTTAGCTTTCGCACGCGAGAGAGAATATTAGCTGCAAACCCCGACCGGGTTTCTTGATGGAGATTGTAGATTGTTTCAGGGGTCGTTTGGCTTTAAATAGCCTTATTTCACTTCGACCTAAAATATCTTTGTGATAACCCTAAAACTAGTTATTGCACAGGATTCCAAGACTTTTTACAAAGCTTGTGATTTTCCTGGGGGCTAGTTTCCCTATGTCTTCACAAAGTATATATTCCGCAGTTTCACAGTATCTGCATTTGTCATCTACTGCCTTGCCCATGTTCTTGAAATGATATCTCAAGGGGCAGTGGCCAGTTAAAAGGCTTGTTATCAGCCTTAATTCGGACTTTTCAAGTTCGAGAAACCTTGTGGCATTCTTTGTCGAATAAGTTATAAATTTTTTCGCTTATCTTTGGCCTGAAGTATTCCTCCAGTAGGACTTTTTTGTTCCTTTTCCCATTTTTTGATCTCCATTATATGTCCCTTGGCCAGGCCACAAATCTATTCAGATCCAATGAATTGTGCTGACAGCCGTGCTTGTCAGCAAGTTCTGTACGCCCTCATGCCCTGGCACCCACATTAAGGTAACATTGTTGTTGTTGACCAGTTGCTACAGGGATTGTTTATATTTCCAGATAACTTGGCATCAGTGTACCTCCCTCAAGACTCGGCTACTCCACCACCAACAAGGGAGATGGAGAACCTGGTAGCACACTGCCGCAATCTAAACTGGGAATTAATCATGGGATGTGACGCCAACGCACACCATGTGACCTGGTGCAGTGATGACAGTAATGCAAGAGGTAAATCGCTTTATGATTATATTACCCGTAACAACCTTAGCGTAAGTAATAGGGGCTGTACACCGACATTTATTAACAGTACAACTCAAACTGTAATAGATATAACACTAACAACGTGGCGTATATCCAGCCTAATCCAGAATGGGCATGTGTCTGATTGTGTAACATTATCAGACCACCAATGGATAAACTTTGAAATCAATCTCACCAAGGCACCCCAAAAACCATTCCGAGATCCCCGGACAACTGATAGAGATAAATATCGTTGTTAACTCAGGGAGAGCTTGGAAGGGGTTAATAAGAGGGTGCCCAGAACGAGTGGCGAAATAGAGCAATATGTCAAAATCTTGCAAACAGCCACGAGACAAGCTTTTGAAAGATCCTGCCCCTTGAGGTTCTCGCAATAGCCCAAGTGGTGGTCTCAAGGGCTGACTGACCTCAAGAAGAAGGCTAGAACTTCGTTCAACAAAGCAAAACTGACAAGACAGGAATCCGATTGAGAATCATACAAAGCCAATCGGAAAAAGTTTAAGAAACTAGTCAGATAGAGACAAAGAGATGCGTGGAGAAAATACTGTGAGGAAATCGAAGACTACTCACAGACTGCTAGGTTATGCAATATCCTCGCCAAAGACAAAGACCATGACCTCTGCTTATTAAAAAGGAGTGATGGTACAAGAACCAGCGACTTTCGTGAAAGCCTAGAGTTACTCATGGAGACTCACTTCTGTGATAACAGAACAGACAGAGTGGCCAAACAAAGTCGACACCCAACTCTCGAATTTGGATGCCAACCAAATAGTGAGTGAGGACAGAATAAGATGGGCGATACAGAGCTTCTCCCCTTTTAAGTCACCAGGCATTGACGGTATCTATCTCGCCCTACTGCAATGGGGACTGGATGAATTACTGCCGCACCTGGTTGAAGTATTTAGGGCGTGCTTAGCACACCTTTATATTCCATGGAGACCTGGAGAGAAGTGAAAGTTGTGTCCATCCCAAGGGCAGAGCGGATGGACTATACCACACCCAAAGCCTATAAACCTATTAGCTTAACCTCGTTCCTACTCAAGACGATGGAGAAGCCATGTGAACGATACATATAAGGGATGTTGTAGTAAAAGACAACCCTTGATGAGCATTGAGAGATCCTTGGACAATAAAGAGTCCACCCTAGGTGTCTTCATAGACATAGCAGGTGCGTTCGACAGAACCACCTTTCCAAAAATTACAGCGGCCCTAGTGGAGAAGAATGTCACCACAATCATGGGAAGCTGGATATCCAACATGATTTAGAAGAAAGCTGCACAAATAAGTGTGGGAGATGCTTCTGTACGAGAAATGGTCGCCAGAGGCTGTCCGCAGGGAGGTGTAATATCACCACTGCTATGAAGCCTCGTTCTTGATAGTCTCTTGTGCCGTCTCAGAAGGATTCCACACAATTGCCTAGGCAGATGATTTAACAATCATGCTCAGCGGAAAATTCGAAAGAGTCCTTTGTGAAAGAATGCAGGGGGCCCTAAGAATAATTGAAAAATGGTGCAAATAACACTCCTTGTTTGTCAATCCCAGAAAGATGGAGAGAGTTCTATTCACAAGGAAAAGGAAACTAAGAGCATTGAAGGCGCCTACCCACCTGGATACAACACTAAGTTTCGCATCAGAAGTGAAATACCTTGGGGTAACAGTGAACACAATTCAGGTAGATGTTCCAGACGACTGGACAAAAGAAATTGTAAGGCAAGAACAAATGAATGACAGCGTAATTGGTCCTATATTAACGGCAAAAGAAAAAGGGACGCGATCAGAATGGAAGGCTGTTTCAGAAAAGAGTGTCGAGCTGAAGGCATTATGGGCGCAATGGGACTCCCTCAAGGTTACAGATGGACTGTTAAAGAGAGCATGGGAAAGTCCATATGGGAAGGAAGTTACCATGCATCTGATGATACCCAGGTGCCGTGTCCAGAAAGTACTTCAGGAAATACATGGTGGAATGTCCGGGGAGTGTTTTGGCAAATAAGATCTTGACTAAAGTTAGGGAACGATTTTATTGGATAAGTAGCCGCCAAGATGTGGAGGCTTGGTGTCGCAAATGCCCCACCCCTACTTAAAGGAGCAAGTAGGGTCAGTCTTTCGGCTGGTGTTTGTTGCAATCGAAGCATTGGCATTTTGATGGTAATATGCAATTATTACACTTAACGCGCCAGATTTGTACCTTTGGTTGCAGTCTGGTTACTTTCCTTATAGTAAAATAAGGATTTATAGAGGAGTTTGCGACTAAAAATATTATGTTTAATCGTAACACTGTTCTGCAGACGTGCGCTTATAAAGTGGCTGCGGTCATACTGGTAGATCTTTGAAGCCGAGCACGTGGCGTGGCGAGTTTCACGGTGCAACGGATCCGCGCATCGACCGTGCTATGAGAAAAGCTATCTTATGCTTCACATTTGCTTTGTTTCTATTTTTTTTTCACGTAAACTAAATTGGAAGGGTACAAGTGCGGTATATCGTTGAAATCATAATTATAACTGCTTTCCAATGATTCGATTGTAAATTGTAAGTAATTATAAAATAAACAACTTGTTGTGTCAAAACAGCACTAAACATAATCTGATCTCAACCAAAACCTTTTCAGATCTTCTGGAGCACTAAAGAAACCCTCATGCAAAGTTTCATCCAAATCCATTCAGTAGGTTTAGCGTTATCGTGCTAACACACATACACACAAATATTTTTCAAAAACCACTTTTTTGGGTTTCTGGGACCTCAAAACGTAAAGATTTGATGTTACCTCAATTTTCGATTTTGGACCAATTTTAGTAACCTCACAATTTTATTGTGGTGAGGTTAATTATTGATAGATAGTTTTTTCAAACAATTCGATATAGCTTTAGTAATAATGAGTCCATTTAAAAAAATGGGAGAATATATTTATCGTCACTAAGGTCAAATCTCCATGAAATCGAGATTTTAGTGATTAACAATAAGACAATTTACCATTGTAATTGGTGTATTTTAATCCTATGACAAATGAAGAATAAGCTCTATTTTGTTTGCTGAAACTTTTACGAGAAAAACATAGGTTAAATTTGTAGAAAAACTGTTTTCCTGAAGTATTTTACGTGTAAAAATCATTACGAATTACGAATTGCCATTTTAGACTTAAAAAATATCTTATTAATCAAATATCAATTGAATACTGTGGGGTTTGACGAGTTGTTAGTAAAATTAAAAATACTTTATACCTAAGTTCAATATATAATTAAAATCTACTTTGGTGCAGATAGCATAGCTGTGAATAATTTAAACAAAATTTCTTCCTCTAAATCTATTAAGACAACTAAATAAAATAAAAGAATTTGTTTACTCTGCAAGCTAGTTAATTTATGCGTATAGCATGCAATTTTTATATAATACAATTTATATACAGTGTATAAATAAATAAATAAAACTAGTGTAATATGATTGCTTTTATTTGTAAAGTGTATAAAAAATATAAAAAATAAAATAGTACACCTTTATCTTAGAACTAAGTAAATATATATAAAAAATAAAAGTAAATTGTATTTATTGAATCACAGCTGTATTGTAGAAATGGCAAGTAAATAATTTAATTTTATTAACTAATTGTCTTTTTGTTTTTATTGTGTGGATAGTATTATACAAATAACCATAAAGCCATTTAACAACAAATACAGCTACTATATATATTAATATAATACCATATATTTATACTTTTCTTTACTGGCAGTTTTAAAGGCACTATCGTATCGACACCTTTTACTATTAATGGATATATTAGGATGTCTTAAATGTTATATCCTAGGCCTGATTTATTTTAAATAGCATATACATATATAAAATTAAAACTAATCTGGTGTCCTGTAAAATAACTTGCTAACCAAATGTGAATGAAATAATACCATATTCAACAAATATAATAATTATTTATAACAATTAGGTTTTCGCCAGATGAAGTATAATTATATATTTATTCAGCATCAGCTCCCAGCTATAAACGATTAATACCTACCGATAATTTTCATATTTGGAAAATGTTATAACAGAATTATATCGACAAATATAGGTAAGAATAATTTAGGGTAACATACGTTGTGTGTGTAAATAACCAAAAATATTAAAATACATCCAATCCCTCTTTATCTACTTAATACATCCAATTGAATTTAAAGTAAAATGTTTTTACTGTTCTGTTTGAAAATAATTTGTTTTTTAATCTCTCATGAAGTCATGAATAAGTTGAAATAGGTACATCTTAAAATGTGTAAAATTGAAGATTTAGTCCAAGTAAGGACTTTCCTACACTCAAAAAACGCAACAAAAACTTTACTACATAATTATTATCGCCGAGGGCCATGCAGCATGCCTGTCATAAAACGACCCGACGCACATTAAAAACCTATAAAGGTAAGCGAGTCAATTGCGGTTGAGACAGCACAAAGAGTGACGGTATTTTAATGAGGTCGTAAAGTTTTTGTTGCGTTTTTTATGTGCCGGGAACTGATTACTCCAACTTATACGGATAGATCAAGGATTGTTAATTACAACACTCCTTGCGTATAGATATGGTTAGCTGAACACGACGGAGCCTGCAACAAATACGCTTCGTGGTAATTTGGACTGGACAGGCTAGTGAACCTCTTAAGGCAGGAACACACTTATGACACGTTACGGTTCGGTTCGGTACGATACGTACTAACACGTACCACGAGCTGTACCAAAAGTGTGGCATAATAATAATAAAGGTTTTTTTTTTTGTGAAAAGTTCATAAAGGGCGAAGTTTAGTCACAGGACTATGCTTCATAGTGGATTAAGGGCCCGTTTAACAATGCAAGGTTAACTCATAACGAAAGGATAAAACTGTCAAACGAAACAATAGATACCCATTGTTTCGTTTGACACTTATCATATTGAGATTGTTTTATTTGAAGCAGAAACACGCATATAATATATATACATGTCGATGCGATCCTAGAATTTTACTTTTTTGGTATGCGAGGATGTTTCATTTTGCGTTTGCATAGACGTTTGCAGATAAGTTTGTGATTTGTTTAGTGATCTGTCACTACATATGAAACTTTCGTGGATTTAATCTTAAAATTAAACGATGGACTTTTTCCACAGTTTTGCACTCTTTTTCGGTATTTATATTATGTATCCACAAAATTCAATGGGAATGCAGAAATGTTGGAATATTTGCCAAATCCTCCTCCCAGTCGGAATCACTACTATTGCGAGCACACACCATTTGTATTCCAAACTATCACCTAAAAACGTATCATGTGTAACCATATAGCATGTGCACACGTGTGTTAACGGACCGTACTATATTGTGCCGAATCGTGCTGTGACGTATCGTAAGTGTACCCCTGCCCTTACAAACCGTACGAGTGCTGCTTGCAGAGGCTTGTAAACTGTTTGGATTGTGAAAATTACAATTAGATGCGTATAGTCGGATGAATACTTACTGGGCAATCAAAAATTCATCAAAACTTTACGAGCTAATTATTAACGCCAGTGAACCATTCGGCATGATCTCATCAAACAAGCCGACGTACATTCAAAAACCTATAAAGATAAATAGGTAATCCAATTTGCAGGTGAGAGAGTGGAGGTATTTTAAAGAGGTCGTAAAGTTTCTGTCGCGTTTTTTTCACTGCCCAGTAAATATACACCCGACTATACAAATATCAGCAGCCAAGTATGAGCGGAGATTATAACAAGTATGTTCGTTATATTTCTACGAAGCTTGCGATCCGTTCATCGTCTTATGATCGCCGTCATCCATTTTCGGTAAATTTTTGGAATACCCACAAAGAGATTTGCTACTTTATTCACCTTTAATTTAAAATAAAACAAGACGTAAGCATGAAATAAAACAAAATGGCTCTCTTTAATTTCTACGACAATCATTCGGGTCTAACTTCTTAATCTCAGAACGCATGAAATATCTTACTAACTTTTGTGATCAAATAGTACACAATAACTTCCATTAATAGGATAGATGCTTTTAATAAACAGCCCCCTACATGCAGTTTAAAAAAATAATTTTTGACAAAAAACTATTTTTAATGCAAATTAGGCACTTTTTTCATAAACCGTTATAACCAATCATGGTTAAACATATAAAATATCCATAATCTTCTTTGCCTACTAATATTTGGTAAATAATTATCCTCAAAATGCCTTTTGCGGTATTTAATTATCTCGATTACATCTTAAGAATTAGCCGGTTGAATATTGAGAGATGAGAATAATAATTTTGATTTTGTAGTTATTTCCTGTCAGATTTAAAATTATATATCGCAAAACATGTAATGCTTCATGTAGGATAACTCTTGCTGAGCTATCGATTATCAATATCTGGTGAAACGCAACCCTATTGAATTGATGGGAAACATATTTATTAGAAAATTAGTTTTATAATTGTTAAAAAATATTCAACAAAAGTAAGTGACCCTTCATGAAAATTAAATAAAGGAAAATTTGGAATATACTTTGCATAGTTTCTGTTCTGTATTTTATGCCGAAGTAAAAATTACTTTGCATACCAATGTTATTTTAAGTATTTGTTTTGTCTTTAAAATACGTAAAGCTACCAATCCACAAAATGCAGATTTTATTTGAAGAAAGACAAATATTTCTTATTTTCTCATATTCAAAACCCTATTAAGAAACTAAAAAGACACTAAAAATTATTTATCAGAGTTTGAAATAGATTGTAATAGATAGACTATATAGTCCTCGTTCTACCAACAAGAACGCACAACTGCATATTTAACACAGGGCATATTTAATCTCCGATTGGTCCAACTTTTATAGTAAAAGTGCCAACTATGTTCGTTTCGTTTCCATGAAAAGTAGGGACACGGTTATATGGCACCAAGGCGTAGGCGAGGAAATATAGCAGTTAACCTTCAATTTTTTTTGCAGTAAGTCAGATTGAGATGGGCTTTTTTGCATTTGTTTCGTTAACTCATCTAGAAAGTTTGTGCCATATTTTGATCTTGTACTTTTTTGAAATTGCATTGTTGCATCGAAAAGTGCATTCTTATAAGTGCATATTTTCAACTGATGAAGAAAAAATTCATATCTTCCACAAAAAATACCCGAATCATACGAATTTCAGTACTCGGGAATTTTTTGAATAGCTGGACCTGAATATGATGTCCAAATGAGCCCCCTGTGCATCTGGAGATCAGGACGGTACCAGGAACATGGACTTAGAGTTCTCTGTAAACTCATGAAAAATCGATCGAAACTCGTTACTCGGGAGTTTTTTGGGTCTTTCGTCCCCAATCTGACATCGGCAACCTCCCCCGGAGCACCCGATGCGCGTGACCTGGCTAATAACGTCATCTCCTGGAGTTTTACTCAAATTACTTATCATATCGATCAAAACTCGTTACTCGGTGGTCGCTCGTCTCGAATTTGACATCGACAACCTCTTTTAAAGTAAGGAAGTTCCAAGTAATAACTAATAAGTATCACGAAATCTTTTTTTCAATGAACTTAATTTATCACCAGAGTTGGAATAGTTGATTCAATTGAAACTATTCGAGGTATGTGGAAAATGAAAAGCATGGGTACAAATATATGCAGCCACAATTTCAAAAATAGCTGAACTTTATATTTCTCTTTACAAATGCATTAAGTTATCAAAAAAATCTTTTACACATCACACATTCCAGCACACATTCCTCGGTATCCATTATTCTATAAACTAAAAAATAAAATTAAAAAGAGAAGTGAGGTACCGTCATCGGTTTAAGCGCTGAGATCTCGATCGGCGAAGTTAAGCAGCGTTGGTCGAGCCTGTCACTTGGATGGATGAGCGGCATCTCATTTCGCCGTCCTGGTAGAGTGGAAGAGTAGCTGTAGCTAAACTCCGCTAGTACGTAAATATAAACAAGGCATTAAAATAAAATTTAAAAAAAACATATATCTGCACTGTTATTAACTTTTTTGACAAATATATACAACTCTTATACAACAGTGAAATAACTGGACGCTATAAATTAAGAAAAACATGTGCACAGTTTCATATATTTTCAGTAAAACTCCAGAAGATGACGTTATTAGCCAGGTGCGCGCACCAGTTCCTCCGGAGGAGGTTGCCGCTATCAAATTCGAGACGAGCGACCCGAAAAACTCCCGGGTAACGAGTTTCGATCGATTTTCCATGAGGGAACTCCAGGTGCTGGCTTTCTTGTGCCGTCCTGACCTCCAAGTCCACAGGGGGCTCATTTGGACATCATATCATATTTTTGTGGAAGATATCAATTTTTTCTTCATCACTTGAAAAGATAACACTTATAAGAATGCACTTTTCGATGCAGAAATGCAATTTCAAAAAAGTACAAGACCAAAATATGGCACAAAGTTTTTAGACGAGTTAACGAAGCGAATGCAAAAACCCCATCTTGGAGGTTGAAGTTATTTTTGTGTTATATTTCCTTGCCTAGTGTTCAAGATTACGCAATTTGTTCGTGCATGGGAACATTGTGCGATGGTCAACTGCAAATTCATCACATCACATGAACTCGATTATAGCTATCCTGAACGTAATAAAAGTAATTAATTAATTCAAACAAAATTGCTTTGCATATTCAAGATATAATAAAAAAATCGTTTACCATTTTGAAATGATCAAAAAGTACAAAAATCCTTTAAAAAATTGAAATTTAAAGTCCTTTCCAAAATTACGTTGTTAGACATATATTTTTATTCCATATTTAATTGCTAATAGTAATTAAATAATTCAAACAATATTACTTTGCATATTCAAGATATAATTAAAAAATCGTTTACCATTTTGAAATTATCAAAAAATACAAAAATCGTTAAAAAAATTGAAATTTAGAGTCCTTTCCAAAATTACGTCTTCACATACTTTTATTCCAGTTGCTAGTTTTATATTTTTTAGATTGAGTGTCAAAGAAAAAAATTATGGCCGAAAAACCAATTCAAAATGGTGGATTTTTGCATTTTATCAATTGACTGTTAAAGGAGAGTAAAGAATGTGTGCATATTTTGATTGCAACTTCCGGTTTACACGGAAATTACGTTCTTTTTCTCAAAAAATTAAATCGTAATTTTGCAAATATAACAGTAAAATAATGTAAAATTCTATTCTATATACCTACTATCAGTACTATCTAAGAGTTTTCAATATAATAATATATCCATAATTTTAAAAAATAACAGATGGATATCACAATGCGAAATTATTGCTTGCAGTTGCAGTTCACGTTCAAATTGTCAAATATTCTCAAAAAAGTATTGACTGAATTTTTCTCTTCAAGAACAGTGTAAAATTTTCGACCTGAATACTCGTCGTTGCCTCTTCACATTTTTTTTACAAAACCTGTGCATCAAAATTTCCGATAAAGTCTGCCACAGAATCTCGCTCAGAACATTCTCATTAACACAGTAGGTATACTAGGATATTTTTATAGGAAAGTACGACTCTTAAATTTCTATTACCTACTTGATAATACTTAGCGGCTCGAATATAACCACAACTACAATACTACCGACACCAATTTTAGCAATTTTGTATTATTTTAACACTTACTGAAGCGACCCGGACATGGATCATTTGTTTTTCAAATAATTTCTTGTTTTAATATCAAATTTTACTTATTTTATGTATTCAATTAACTATAGTTAAAAGTAATTAGTACAAATTAGCAATGAAATAAATGCCAAGATAATTTTCGATTTTAAAGTGCGAATTTATATAAGTAAATAGAAATATATTATAATTTTATACAACTAAACCGTGTAAACCGGAAGACATTTTAAAGTTTATATGCATTTTATACTATCCTTGAATCAAAAAATATCTCAAGCATTGTCGACCAAATCCCATGTAATGCATTAAGTGAGATACTCTGTACACAATATAATTACATAACAACTATTCTCTGCGACATTGCCAAGCGCCGCAGCTTTGACTCGGGCTCAGGAAAGGTGAAAGGCGTGTTATCTTTTAGATAATCGCGCTCTATTGCTACAATTTTGGCAATAACACGTGAAATATGCCACTGAACAATTGAACACTCATACCCTAACCTAAAAATTTGAAAATGAGACTAACGTATAATCTCGGAGTTGGTAATTTGAAACATGTTCCTTGATTTACCTGATTAAGGACTTTTAGCGCAACATCTGCCAATTTTATTGTATTATTAATATTCGGTGAAGCGTACCCCTACATTGCTAAGAGTCCTTATCTATGAAACGTTTAACGATATTATAAAAGCAAATGAACTCGTATTTATCCTCTAAAATAGCAGTACGTACATCAAATATCACTAATATTTTTAAATTAATTGAATTGATATTATAATCATAACGCAACTAAGAAAAATAGTTTTTAACAAAAAAAACATTTTTTTGAGAACAATCCGTAATTCAAATTTTGTATGCGGTGCGTAGGAGGTGCGTCTTTCCATCATTTAATAAAGTACTAATATGGATTGTCTGGCAATAGTCCCTAATCATGAAAAGACGAGAACTTTAGTCAAAAACAGTTTAATATGTATAGGAAAAAATAATTTATTTTGAGAAAATCTGTAGTGTAGCGTTTAACTAAAAATTATATAATTGTTAGCGAATGGTTTAAGAAGTCTAGTCACTTATATTTGCTGTCAAATTTTTAACAGATTAAAAAATAATTTTCTGATAAATATGTTTCCCACCCTTTGAATAGAGGAGGGTTGCGCCAAATATTATTATATTACTAAGTACAAATAGGCAGACTCGTTGCAAGTTCGGTCTGTGCTCGGCTAGCACCTTTTAACATCTGGTCTAACTGCATAATCATCTAATAGAAAATACGTTTTTTTGTAATTGATGTTGAGTGGTGAGTGAGTACAAGCAAATTTTAAATATTTGTATTTTATATTTTATATTTTGTAATACCTACCAGTTTAACTTTAAATTGACAATGATCTGTGCAGAATAGAATAGACAGTATTTTCATATTTTTTGTAATACGTAACACATTGTTTTAGAATTAGTTAATTAAAAAGAGTATTAAAATATATAAAGCAAGACCTCATTTACCTATTACTAGGCTCCTAGGCAAAATTTTGGTGGGGGGCCACTTATGGACAGACTTCTTTAGAGTTAAAAAACTGGTAATTAACTATTATTTAAATTTTAAAAATTGACTATTTCTGTGTTTAATTATCGAAAAATTTTCGAAATATATGATCAAACATACATACTTTATGTGAAATTTCTCGTATGATCCAAATTTGCCATTGAAATTTAAAAAATGCTCCAGAGCTCTATAAAAAGCAAAATACTGTTAAAAAACGTCATTTTGAAACATCCAAACAGACATGTACATTGAAAAATTCGCATTTCGCAATTTAAATAAAAATATTGGAGCACAATAATTAACAATAATGGAAATTTATAAAAATTTCGGCATAAATAAATACATTAGCATTACGATAGTGGGGGTTCTTTCATTGTGGTGGCCCCTAGGCCTAGTATGCCTATATGGTAAATGTGGCCCCGATACAAAAGTTATGTATTTTTACCATGTACGCGTATTTCCTTAACTTATTAGTTTAAAATACTTATGTGTTTGCTTCCTATTACCCTGGGTAATATACTTATTCAAAAATAAATCAAATAGATACTTAGATTTATTAAAATGTTCTTGTTAATAGAAATAGAAACCACAATAAAACAAACATTCGTAAGCTACGGAGCCGATCCTGTTTCTTCCTATTGCTAATCCCATCACCAAAGTATAAAAATTGTGAAAATCTAAAACCAAATTTGCACACAAACTTACAATAATAAAACTTACTGTTTCCTTTTTCTATATTACAACTGAAGGTACAATTCAATTTATACTGCAATATGCTGGTTTTGGATTTTGACGTGCTTAATGGTGACAACAAATTAAAATGTGCTCAGAGTGTAAAAAGAGTTCTTAACAGAGTAGTGGAAGAGTGAAGTGAAGTACATGTTGAAGAAGAACTGGAAATTCTTCAGTATAATCGATCAAAAGACCAGTTGTAGTCAATAGTGTCCTCTGGCCAACCGTTTTCCTTAAGCAGAGATGAATTAGTTTTATTTTAGTTTAAGCTAAGGCGTACTATTTTATTGATTTTTCATTTTTATTTACTTTGAGACAGACAAGAACAGTGGTGTTTCAATGTGAAAAAATAAGTGTATGAGCGAAACGTCCCCACTATATACACAAAATGTTGAATGCTTTATATTTTATTCAAAATTGACGATTCAAGCTAGTTTGCACCTTTAATAATTATTAGATGTCTAGTGGCAGGAATGTTAAATTTGCTTATTTTTATACAGATAAATATAAATCTGTTATTTCTAAATATTTCTCTCGTGAGAGGCATCTGAAAGATTCACACTGAATTTAAAAACTTATCATTAATTGGATTGAATCTGCGGTAGGTTCTTGATGAAACATATTCAATAGAATAATTATAAATATTCAAAAGAATAGTTACAGTACGCACTTGGTTTATTGTTTCATTAGTTTTTCTCAGATTTCTCTGACATATGTTTCGGCCTTGCGACCATTATCAAAGGGTCTTAGAGTCTTTAAGACTCTTTGATAATGGTCGCAAGGCCGAAACATATGTCAGAGAAATCTGAACAAGACTAATGAAACAATAAACCAAGTGCGTATTGTAACTATTCTTTTGAATATTTATAATTATCCTATTAAAAACTTATCTATTAGAAAACTTTATTTTAAATCATTGTTCAAATAAAGGAAACGTTCTTAAATGTTTAATCTTTTATCACACTGCCACCACATTAAACATGTGTTAACATCAACCACATTGTTTAAATGTTGTATTGTCATTCAAATTTAATATAAGAAGGATATGTTAAGACAAGCTGTGCTTTAAAAAATGTTATGTAAACTTGTAATATTAATAGATAATCTACCTGTCTTCTTTTAGATACATGCGTATCTTACTTTGCAAATTTTGGACAAGCCGGGAGTAGCGCAATGAAAAGCGAGATGTTTGTTTTCAATAAAAATATTAAAAATGCATAACTTGAATCGCCAATACATGCTGTTATAAATTTTATTATACAGTGCTTATGATGATTTATTTAAAAAGGTGATAATTTAAAAATATTATACTTAAATCTTTGTAAGACTGTTTTTAGTGCGAATTCGTTGTGATTATAATCAAACAATATTAGACGAATTTATATAAATAAATATATAAAATTCAGTTCTAGGAAATTAATAAAAGAAACTTTAACAGATATAATAAAAACTCGAACCAATGTATATTTACAGATTATTTTTAATGAATTATTAAAAAACACTCAAGCATGTTTTTCTAGATTAGTAAGTGATAAACTACACGTACATGATTGTTTGATGTTACTATTTTGTCGTGCAACAATACCTCCTAAATATATCTACGTATCTTTAAACATTAATGACAACAAAGTAGTATTGAAAATGGTTTGTTAATATTTCAAACAATTTAAGCAATACCAGCAGATCACTGACTTCACATATTTTCAGGAAAACATCACCTTAATCGGTTATAGGAATTTTTTAAAGTAAATAGGGTGTTTCAAAAATGCTTTAGAATTTCTGGTGTGCTGATTCCTTATAATAGAATGTTGAATCTAATCTCTATAGATATGAATTCGGAAATGCTTCATTGGGGGTATATTGTAAATATAATACAGAGTACCTATTCTATTCTATTACTACTTAAACTCAACTTACCTTAATATAAAAAATTTATTTAAATTTAAACATAGTACGTTTTGGAAATCAACATACAACAACAAATTCTGATGCAAGAATAACTTTAATGTTAGACAAGAATTAAAATAGACAGAGTACAGAGTATATATATCTTAGCAAAAATAGTGTGTAGTAGCTAGTAGCTACATTATATATTTATAGCAAGTGAAAAATATTCGAGGATGTAAGGAAACTTTTTAACAATAAATTGTTATTGCATTTTAGTTTTCATTAATATTCTTGTTAATGCTCACTTCCATAATACTAAGGTGCACAACCCTCGCAAACTCGGGATTATAATCAGTTCTTTACGATAATTTGAATTATGAAAAATTTTATACACATTTTTTACTTTAACAGTGTTTTAAAGACATAGTTTTATATACTTACATTTTTAGGACTAATATTTTCTTTAATTGTACCAAATTTGTCGAAATCAATGTCTTCTGTTCCTAGGACGCTTTTACATAAACCGGGCTTTTGAGCCTGTCATATGTTATATACACAAGCTTATGTCTCATTATATGTAATTTAGGTTGAAATATACCGGGTGTTAGAAAAGTATGGGAACGGTGGAAAATCTCGAACAGTTTGCATCAAATCGAAAAATAAAAAAATACGCGTCAAAAATTAAAAAAAAAAAACTATCTACTGATACCAAAATTACCTCCCCACCCACCACACTGTAGGTGGGGCGAGGGGCAACTTTAAAATTTCAAATGGAAACCCCTATTTTTTATTGCGGAATCGGATTCTACGGCAAAAAATACGTAAATTTTATTCTGGACATTTTTTTCGATTCTTGTATGGTGTCGCTGTAATCGCAAAAATTGAAAAGAAAACATTACTGTTTCAAGAGTAACGTCTTGTGCCCATAAAAAAACGTCCAATTCAAAAACTGAAAAACACGTATTTGTTATTTTTACGAAATCTATCCAATGACGTTGGATTCGGCTCTTTCGCCCCTAACCCAGTGGGTGGGGCGGGGGCAACTTTGAAATTTGTAATGAAAATCCCTATTTTTTATAGCGGATTTAGATTCTACGGCCAAAAATACGTGAATTTTATATCGGGCATTTTTTTAGATTCTCGCAAGGTGTCGCTGCAATCGCAAAAAATTGAGAAACATGAAAGTTCTGAACGCATACTTAAAAAAATACAAAAAGTAAAACTACTGATCTTAGGGTGAATGATTTCCCGAGCTCTTTTGAGAACTGTGATTTTACACGGTCGTGCGGAAATTACAACAACTATTAACATTCTGTAAATTTATTAGCAGCTAGTAATTTTCAATTTACATTTTTTACAGGGCAATAAAAAACTCGATTAAAAAAAACTAACAGTGGTTTTACCTCTTAATTCAGCCACTTCAGACAAGTTCTTGATCCCAGCCAGTGAAGGCAAGGAGGTAACTCAGCCATTTAAGGCAAGGCGAGGATTTCGGCCAGTTGAGGCAATTAGTTTACAGCTTAACTGCTACACTAGCAGGTTTTAATTTCAAGATTATAGCAGGTGTTCAAAATGGTGCCCATTGACTTCTTGGCATTATCCGAGACGAACGTAAAAATTTTCAATAGCACTTCTTATCATTTGAGGTGGTATTTCTGCAAAAATGTTTATTATGCGTTACCTTAGCTCTTCCAAATCACGAGGTTTAGTCAAATGAAACTTACCCTTCACGTAGCCCCAAACAAAATAATCAAGTGGCGCGAGGTCGGGAGATCTTGCTGGCCATTCAATAGTTCCTCTTCGACCTATCCATCGATTTTCGAAAGTACCATTCAAATAGTCCTTAACAATATCCCGATAGTGTGGAGGAGCCCCATCTTGCTGGAACCAAACATTGTCGAACTCATCACCAGCAATCTCTTGTATTGCGGGAACTATTTGATTTGTCAATATTTCCAGGTATTTTTCTCCATTCAAATTTCCATCTATGAAAAACGGTCCTATGATTCGATCCCTGAAAACTCCTGCCCAAACATTTAATTTTTGTGGATACTGCGTGTGTATTTCAAGCATCCAGTGAGGGTTTTCGTCACTCCAATATCTGAAATTATGGCGATTAACTCTTCCACTGAGTTCGAAAGTTGCTTCATCTGAGAAGACAAGTAGAGATGACAAAAAGTTTTGGATTTGGTTACTCCTTTCCATCATTAAATCACTAAATTCAAGTCGCCGATCAAAATCATCTTCATTTAAATCTTGGTGAAGGTGAATTTTATAAGGATGAAATTTCAAAAGTTTCAAATTCTTATGAACTGAAAATGCATTCATATCAAACTGATGACTGGCTTTTCTGATTGATAACCTTCGATTTTCAACAAATGCCTGGGCCACTTCCATTTGTTGAGCTTCCGATGTTTCAGATTTTGGTGTTCCAGATTTTGTGCGATTTTTTTTTTTGTCCTTGTGTCTAGGAATCGTTTGATGGTACGAGACACAGTAGATTTCGAAATTCCCACTTGATCTACACGGAAAGGTTCGTTGAATAAAATCACAACTTCTTCATAGGACCTTTCTTTATCGCCCCACCCTCGCATCATTACAAGAGAAACTCTCTTTTCCTCTGTTAAAGTAGCCACTATGCAGAAAAAAATGCGAGAACTAATGAAAAATGAAATAAGTTTTTTCGTACAAAAGTAGGCTCCTGCCTCTACAAAAGTTGGAAGGAACTGAACGTTCTCGAAGAAATTCCACAAAACAAATACTGTTATTAAGAACACTTTAAAAAAAATCATAAAAACCAAAATATCACAGATATTATTTTTTAAACTGAATGTTTTTTTGTCAACACGAGTAGCTAGAGTTTGTAAATATTTACAAACTTATGGATACTTAAGGTTTATTTCAATTTTGTGCGATTTCAGCGACACCTTGCGAGAATCGAAAAAAATGCCCGATATAGAATTCAGGTATTTTGGCCGTAGAATCCGAATCCGCTATAAAAAAATAGGGATTTTCATTACAAATTTGGGAGAGTCGAATCCAATGTCATTGGATAGATTGTCATTGGATAGATTTCGTAAAAATAACAAATAAGTGTTTTTCAATTTTTGAATTGGACGTTTTTTTATGGGCACAAGACGCTACTCTTGAAACAGTAATGTTTTCTCTTCATTTTTTACGATTACAGCGACACCATGCAAGAATGGAAAAAATGCCCGGAATTAAATGTACGTATTTTTTTCCGTAGAATCCGATTCCGCAATAAAAAATAAGGGTTTCCATTTGAAATTTTAAAGTTGCCCCTCGCCCCACCCACAGGGTGGTGGGTGGGGAGGTCATTTTGGTATCAGTAGATAGTTTTTTGAAAAATTTTTGACACGTATTTTTTTATTTTTCGATTTGATGCAAACTGTTCGAGATTTTCCACCATTCCCATACTTTTCTAACACCCGGTATAATCCTAAATATATGTGCCTACCCTGAGAAATTATGTCAGTTTTATATTGTATAAAGACACTAAACCAGATAATATTTATAAATATAATATAAGTTTAAGTCTGTTGAAATTTGTCATTGTTACAATAAGATGACGAGTCCGTCTGGATGAAAGATACTTTGAAACTAGAAGATGATACGCGTGAAAAAGAATTTTATATTATGTGCCCAGTGCTCATGAAAATTGGGAAAATATATCTTAGTTCAGGAGATACTAAGGACATTTCAATATGTCGTTTTTAAACTACTCCTCTAACGGCTTCCTTTTTATTATTAACATTATTATTTTTATTATTATTTAACGAGCATCGTGATTGCCACCCACTCTAAAGCATCAGATTAAATTGAAACTTTGCACACTTATCAAGGACCGATGACAATACAATAATTTGACAACCTTGTCCTAATGTCCTTACCAGGATCATCAGGGTAAAATAATATAGCGTCAACCTCAGGAAGCCGGGCACACCCTGTTGTATAAATACACTTCTATCGGACCTCTGGGAGGGTTGACCGTTTAATTGTTCATTACTCGTGGGAACAACAATGAAAAATTAAACTACAACACAAATAAAAAAGAGGAGATTGGTGAAAAAAGAGCAAAAGTTAACAGAAATTTTATTGTAAAAAGCGTGGGGTGCTTTTTACTATATTTTTATAATTCTACTTTTATCAATAGCTACCAATAAAATACTTATAACAATTGATATCAAGCATCCCACGCTTTTTGCAATAAAATTATTTTTTTTGTCAATCGCTTCATTCTTATTTTAAACTTATTAAAAATCATTTAATTGTATTGAATTAGTGGGTTTTCTACCGCTGTAGAACAAAATCTTAATATTTAAATATTATTTTTTACTTTTTAGTTCGGTTTGCTATTAAAGCGTGTTTTTTAATTTTTTTAAACTATAATTTTTATGTATAAATACGGTTTACTTGGTAATAAATTTAAGACCCAGACATCGCGTCGTCAGAGTCTTAGCATATCCGCTATCATTTAGTTATTTATGAAAATTAAGAAGTTATATAGTGAGAAGATAAACAAAACTATAATCTATATATCAATTGATTGATTTTTTCTTTCTTTATGATTTTTTATTTTTCTTTAATAAAATTTACAAACCCTGAAAGTCAGGAGGTAAAACGACGTGGAGGTCTATTAATGAGTTTTATTAACAAATATTTGTGCAAAAAATTAATTCTCCGAAAAATGAAATTTACATAGCGGATATCCTGAACCGCTATAGATTATCTGAGAAATCTGAAAATTTTACATTATGTGCTGTCACTGAGCTGATTATGAGAATTTAGAAAATTTATTTGGTACCAAGATAAGCAAAATAATAACCTAGGTTTCTATGGAATTATTGTTCTCTTTTAATTTTCCTTATTTTATATACAGTGTGTTTCATTTAAAAAGAAGACACCTGAATATTTTCGCCATTTTTTAAAATCCGGATTTGAGTTTTGGCACAATTGTAGTTCTATATAAGACGTACATTTCGAGGGAACCATCCTAAATTTAATTAACAAACTGAGACCTCGGCAGACCACCACGTTCGTTCAACCACTGACGAGCAATTATAGAATTATAAATTGACGCACCATCTAGCTGGAAAATATCCTGCCGCAGATTAAGAGGAAGATTATCAATTGCATCCCGTAATTCCATATCGAAAACGTTAACTAAACGCATTTATGGAATTATTAAAGAAAAACGGACCAATAATTACTCGGTCTCCTAAAATCCACGCCATACGTCAATTTTCTCTGAATACTGGTCTTTACAAATAATAACCCAATGAGGATTTTCTGTAGCCCAGTGGCTACAGTTTTAAGAAGACACCGCCCCATTAGTGGTAAATGCAGCCTCATCAGCAAACAAAATTTTACTTATAAATTTCCTGTCGTCCAAAAAATTTTGGACCCAATAGCAATAATCTAACCTTTTATTTGAATCACTTTCTTTCGAAGTATTTATATATTTTGGTTTACAAGGCTTGATATTATGATGTCTGAAGCATCTAATTTTCTCCTTGTCGATGTTCAGTTGATACGTTAAATCTCCTAGACTCGATTTTGGATTCGCTTGATTTGCAGCTGGGATTACGTTACCTTCAGGATGTGGAAGTCTTAGCGGATTCTTAGATCTCCTAACAACACTTCTAGTTTCATTGAATAAATCCGGGGGTCATTTTAAATGAGACACACTGTGTAAGTTTAAAAAATCGCAATTCAAAAAGTAAATGAATACAAATCTATTTTGGTATCAAATATTTTTTCTTAACATTCATAAAAAGCCGAATGAGAGTAGATATAAAATTTACAGATATCTCATGATTTTCAAATATCCCGAACCTGTCGCAGTTCAGGAAATCCAGTGTGACAATTCTATTTTTCGGAAAATATTTTTGTTTGCAGAAAAAAGCCGCTTACTTTAACTGTATATATTTTTTTTTCGTTCAAATGCAATAAAAGTTGGCATATAGGTCTAACTTTCAATGCAAAATATTTTGTTCAAATAGAATTTTTCCATAAACTTAACGGAAAGATCAGTTTACCTACAACGATTTATTTTCTTCTCAGGTTAACTCCGCGAGTTAGATCCTATTTGAATTGAAATTTTGGTAAAAATCCATTTTAGGCCAAGCAGACCGAGACCGCGGAATTTTTCTTTTTTGGTGTTGGGTGTAATAACACCCAACACCTAAAAATTTTACAAACTAAAATGTTCCAACTTCATAAAATTTTCATTTTAAGATTAGAAAATTTCTGACAAAAATTTTGACAATCAAACTTCAGAAAAATTTCTTTTGGGGTTATGAAAATTTCTGTGAAAACATAAAAATTTAAATTATCCTTTAGGTTAGAAAAAATATTTGAGTTACTAAAATTTATTTCAAATGTTTTTTTCAAATGATCAGAGAATATAACGTTTTAACTGTAATATACGACCTTCGCTACACTGTTATATCTTAGTCTCTTGACAAACTTTATTCCTCCTCGGCTCCCAAATTCCAACAATTTTTCACTCAGACCTTATATACTTTTACTCTTGAATACTCCGTTAAATATCTACTTATTCTCTTCCATCGGTTACTTGTGCCGCCTTCTCTAAATTATATCTTCCAACACCTTCACTTTATATCTACTTACTTGCTCGATATTTATTTATTTCCTTCAATTCAAAGGGAGTACTGGTACTAGGTATTATAACATAACTCCTATTTCATTTAATTCTTCTTGAATTTTTCTTGGGTCATGTTTTCTTAATTAAAATTTCGATACACTTCGTGGGCTAAAAATTTGAGAATGATTTTCTAGAGTGTTGATCCCTGTTGTAAAATTGATAACTTAGATTTGCACAAACTTATGTTTCAGACAGGCCGGTCTGATAACATACCACACATGGGAGACTCCATCCAAAAATTGAATGCAATGTTCATACTGTGTTAGGAAGCTACCTAGGTGAACCAAATATTATCCTGCACTACGTCAGGGAAAATCTTCTTTTGCGGAACTACATGAAATCCGACTCTATCAAATGGTTCCATAAATAATGTCCGGTCAAATTGTTAATTGTGATGCACTATATTATTTTGTAATTTTTGCCGAACCGATTTAGATGTGTCGTCCAAATAGGATGGTTATTCTGATAGCATTTCTTCTAAATTTCTCGAATCCGCTAATAAGTTTCCAGAAATGCGATAGAAAAACGTACTTTTTGACAAAAACGAGGAGGGCAGATATTTTTCCGAGTCCGGCCCTTGATTTTTCTATACCAAGTAGGCTATTCTGATAAGTCCTATCTGAGAAATATTACTGACAAATTTCATTCGATTACATCTAACCGTTGCAGATATATAGCTCTTTGAATTTTCATACCAAATGTATTAAACACAACATTTGATAAGTAAGAAACAACTTGAGTTTTTACAATCCGGAAATGTTATTGTAATGGGTGACTTCAATGTAGCTAACTTTGCTAATTCTGATATTGTTGACAGCAAAACTACTGTAATTAAAAACTTTATATATTTTTTTAAATTTAGAACAAGTAAACAATATTCTCAATAGCTCAGATAGATTACTAGATTTAGTGTTATGTAATATAGACTGCGAAATAATTAGCGATAATGCTCCTCTTGTACCAATGGATGCGTATCATCCAGCCTTGATTATCAGCTACTATATTTCTGGATGCAAAGATTTACAACTCTCAACAAATGCAAGTCAAAAGAGTTACAACTTTAAAAAGGCTGATATTCCATCTTTATATAACTCATTACTACAAATTGACTGGACATTTTTAACTCAGTTTGAAGAGGTAAACTCGGCAGTTGATGAATTTTATGAAAGGCTATATCAAATATTTGACTTAACATGTTTCTGTTTATAAAACGCATAAACGTCAATTTCCAAATTGGTATACTTCAGAAATTATTAAAAATATCAAAAGAAAAGCTAGACTATTAAAAAAATATAGAGTAAATCATAACGAGAATTATTTGACTGAATTTAAGACATTAGGACGTGAGTTAGCAGCGACCTAGTTCCGAAGAGGATAAGAAACCTCTCATTCAGCGCAGATTGTATAATGTTATAAATATCTGTCAGACTAGAATAAGATTCACTCTCTATTGTAACTTCGTGATAATCAAGTCTGTTTAAAATAAATTTAAAATGGTAACACAACAGCCGCAGCAGCAATCCCAACCCCAACAACAGTATCAACAACCGACAATTAGAGACCAGCTAGAAACCATCCCGAGATTCGATGGCAATCCAGTAACAATATCGAATTTTACTTTGGCATGCGAAAACGTAATAAATGTACTAGGACGAGCTGAAGATAATGTGTTCAATTCATATTTAATGGCTCATATTCGCAGCAAATTAGTTACAACTTGGCCCAGTTGAATAGAAGCGATTCAGCTAACATTCGGAGATCTACGTGACGAAGACTCATTAATTCGCGACCTTCTGATGATTAAATAGGAAAACAACGAATCGGCAATAAAGTTCGGAGAGAAATGCCAAGACATAAATAACCTATTAATGTCGAAAGTAAATTCGACTGAAAATAATGAAACAATAAAACAAGAAAAAATTAAATTGTATAACGATATGACCATAAAAACATTTATGAAAGGCTTAAAAGAACCATATAGCCTTATCGTGCGCTGCAGAGAACCCAAAACAATAGAAGAAGGCTTAATAGAAGCAGTTATGCCTTATACTTATGTATAATTACCGACGAGGACAACTTAAATTGTATGAAAAAAACAAGTCAATTTCCTGCTAGAAACGTGCCGCAAGCACCATTTCCACAAACGCGGTTTCCCCAAATAAGGAGGCCTGTACCATTCGCCAGACCTCATCAAAGTTTCATACCACCTAATCGATATCAAAATATTAAACAAAATAATCGATATCGAGCAATTCGTTAGACAAAATAACTGGCAACCAAATTGGCAAACAAATAATTCACAACAAAATAATTTCCAAGCAAGAAATTGGCAACAAAATAATACACAAGCATTTAATAGAAATAATATTCAACAACAGAGACTACCGACTAATGTATTTCAACCCCATTTCCAACCTAGCGCAAGACATAATTTTTATAAACCTACACCAATGAACACTTCTTCTGGTAACGCTACTTTTAGAAAACCAAATTTCGCATCTAATGAACTACACTATATCAACATAAACGATTTTTATGATCAACCTGAAGAATATTTTGAAAACTACGAAGATCAGTATCAAGCACAATGTGAACATTATCCAACAGACACAAATCAATACCAATGCACCCCTCAATATTTCGAAGAAACCTACAAAGAAAACACAAATACTGAGCAACCGCTCTGTGAACCATTATTCGATGAAGCGACAAATTTTCAGGATACCAGACAAGAAGAAAATTTAGTATACATTAATGCGCAAATCGATACACATTTACTCTATATTTACATCCCGTAATTTCAAGGAAATTTTCTGATTGATACTGGTTCAGCAAAAAGCCTCATGGATTAGCCATGAAATATTTCAAGAATAATATCAAACCAGAAATTTGTTTAATCCAAATTGCCCATGGACGTACAGTACATACAAGAAGTATTATGGCCAGTTTACCGAAAACATTAAAGTATTCAATACCATATAAATTCTACCTATTCAATTTTAATAATAAATTTGAGGATTACTGGGCATGGACATATTACGAGAAACTAGAGCACAAATTAATATATATAAAAACTTATTAATTACAAGGAGAACTACAATTCCATTAAACTTAATTTTCACTGAAACTGAACAGGAGGAAAATGCAAAAGTAATTCCACCTAGAACAGGGGTAATAGTCAAATTACCGGTAGAGGAAATAAAATTGAAACAGGGACTAGTTTCCCAACATAAATTCAAAAAAGATTTAGAAATTCCATCATCAATAGTCACCATAGAATATACCATACCATATTATTATAACAATAAAAAATAATTCAGACGAACCACAAAATTTTAAACTAGACAAACCAATTAAGGGACCATTTTTTTATGAAAATAAACAACATCGACATGGATACCCCTGAAACATACGATAACTCACAAATAGATATGAAACTGGTAGAAAACTTAGAGAAAAACTTAAGAACAAACCATATGAATACAGAGGAAAAAGAAAAAATACAACTGTTCTGAAATATAGAGACATATTTTACCACGAAGATATGCCACTTACATTCACAAGAAAACTTAAACATCATACTAAATCAAAAGATAACGACCCAATTTACACAAAAAGCTACCCCCAAGTACACAGAGAATAAGTTAGAAAATAAATGGACAAGATGCTGAAAGATGACATCATACAACATAGTATATCACCCTGGTCGTCGCCTATATGGGTTGTCCCCAAGAAACAAGATGCAAGTGGAAAAGCAAAATGGAGGATAGTTATAGACTACCGACGGCTCAATGAAAAAACTATTGATAACAAATATGCTATTCCAAATAAGACGACTTATTAAGTAAACTAGGGAACAGCACATCTCCTGATGACATAGAAACAACTGCAACTGAGAATGAACACTATGAGTTTAAAAGGATGCCCTTTTGACTAAAGAATGCCCCAGCGACTTTCCAATCTCTAATGGACCACATACTTAGAGGATTGCAGAATAAGATATGCTTAGTCTACATGGATGACATTGTCGTCTTTTCTTCATCTTTGGACGAACATATTTCACGTTTAGATAAAATATTTGAAAGACTTAGGGATGGGAACCTAAAGATTCAATTAGATAAATCTGAATTTGAGAGACACGAAGCCGAATACTTAGATCACGTTATCACACCAGACGGAGTACATCCCAATCCCGACAAGGTACGAGCTATTACGAAATTTCCAATACCAACCACTACGAAAGAAATAAAGCAGTTCCTTGGCCTTGTGGGTTATTACAGGAAATTTATTAAGGATTTTGTACATTTAACCAAACCATTGACGAAATACTTAAAGAAAAATTCAAAAATAATTCATGATAAAAATTTTGTTGAAGCTTTTGAAAAATGCAAAGAAATTTTGAGTAATGCACCCATACTACAATATCCGAACTTCAATAAGACATTCATAGTAACTATGAATTCATCAGATATTGCGCTTGGCGCGGTGCTCTCGCAAATGAAATCAGGAAATAATTTACCCATCTGCTATGCTTCAAAAACTTTAAACGAGACCGAGAGAAAATACAGTACCTGCGAAATACAGATTATATTATATTATTATTATTATATTCGCAACAAAATATTTTAGATCGTACATATTTGGCAGAAAGATAAAAATAGTAACGGACCACAAGCCCTTACAGTGGCTGATGAACCTTAAAAAATGAAATTCTCGACTAACGCACTGGAAACTACGATTAGAAGAGTTTGATTACGAAATTGGATATAAGGGAAGGAAAATACAATTTAAACGCAGAGGCCCTATCAAGGATAAAAATCTACCCCCTAGAACATTCAATCGCTACCACTGCTGGAACCTCAAGAGACCTAAATACACCAACATCCAGTTAAGTAAGTGATATTATACGAAGTGGAAACGACCAACCAAATCGAGTAGGCACCGATTTAGAAATACCCGGGATTGACCTAGAAATACCCGATATCGATCTTCAAATGTCCGCTCAAGTAGAAGAAGATATAACTATACATTCTCAGGAAGATCATAGGCCTAGTATACCCCTAGCAGAGGACGCCATACAAACAAAAAACAAAGAAATATGGTTTAACACAACCCAAGATCCGAGCGAGTATACCACAAAAATTGTGTAATTTGACAAGAAAAAAGTCTATCTAATCTTCATTGCAAACGATCAGTTACAAATACAAAGCTGATTAAAAGAATATCTAGTACCAAAAGAAACATACTATGCTAATTGTACATACGAGTTCTATCCCACATTATGCCAAGCTTATTTAAGTATATTTATGAGCTATAAACCGAAATTAATTAGATGTATGGGTCACAAAACATATATACAAGAAAACGAAATTAAACATTAACTAAAAGAATTCACAAAAATCTAAACCATCGTGGAACTCTACCTACTTTACTTCAGATTAAGAGAAGCTATTACTGGTCATGGATGAATAAAACGATTTCGGATTACATAAAAAATTGTGAGATTTGTAATAGAGCCAAATATGACTGAATACCGCCTACAGCAAACATCAATTTGACGCCTACAGCGAGCAAACCATTGGATCATGTGTTTATAGACACTTGTGTAATACTCAAATTTGTAACTTTATTAGACTCTTTTGCGAAATATACTGTTGCTTATGAAATAGAGACAAAGAACGCAACGGAAGTCTGCGACGCTCCGTTAGACTATTTTATGCACTATGGAATATCAAGAAAAATAACCACAGATAGCGGAACCAAATTTGAAAACGGTCTAGTTAAAGACATAACCACGCTATACGAAATAGACCATCATTTAACCACACCTTACAACCGCAGATCAAACGGAGCCATAGAAAGACTTCACTCAACCCTAATCGAGCATTACAGGGTAGCCAAATTAGCAAGCCCAAACATAAGACCCATCAGCAGATAAAACAATGTATAATCGCCTACAATAACACCATACATTCCACAACGAATTTTACACCACAAGAATTACTATTAGGACAAACTAAGCCAACCCTTATTCTATAATTGTTCAGCATAGGAACTATCAAGTTTTCGTCGACGAAAAAGACCACCCAAGCTCAGTACGAACTAGTACTAACAAAATTTAATAAAAACAAAACAGGCAGCATATCAAATTTATCTAAGAAAAAATCATGATTCAACAAGTCAGTATAAAGTCGGAGATAAAGTTTATATGCGAGACCCCCGCGGGAGATCTAAAACGACAAACGCATTCATAGGCCCCTATATAATTCAAGAAATTAACCCAGACAAAACTAGTGTTCTATTAAACAATCAGACAAAACATACCAGAAAAATTCATATGGACAAACTAAAACAATCCTATCTTATTCCAGATACGAAATCAGACGAGTCATCAGCGGAGGAATCGGAAACTAAAAATTGAAAAATATACCGACAAGGCGGGAATCTACCCACAACGTATTGGCACCGCCCAAATTCAAAAATACAAATGGACCCTGATTAAAGAAATAAGCTTAGGCTTCTTGTACATCAACTATGTCACACTTAGAAAAATGTACAATAAACTGGAAGACGCCTATAATAATACCCAATATGGAAAAACGTATATATCAGAAAATAAAATATATTTAGCCACTAGTCAACATATGTCAGATATAGCAGAACAAAAATTCAAGCAGTTATTAATTCAAAAAAGAACAAAACGAGGACTTCTCAATACTCTAAGAAAGGAATTAAATTGATATCTGGAAACTTAGATGCTGATGATGGGGAACGTTGCAGGAAAGTCAAAATAAATTATCGCATATGAGTTCAAATCAGATTTCAATACTGGAAAATACCATTAAAAGGTTCAATAAGTCTATAAATACTCTGGAAAATAATGAGCTAATTATAACAAGGAGAATAATACAAATTCAGGCACATATGGAAAAACAAGATATCTACGCGACTGAAAATAGAGCGATATCATTGTTACACACTACGTACAGCCAACTAATTCTTGCCATGAACGAAATTATAAGAGCCTTAGAAGAAATAGAAACATCATCACCTTCGCCACCAGAATAGGATTAATGCATCCCGCTATAATCGATCCAGATGACCTGAAATATGAACTACAAAAAATAACAGAACTAATTGATGAACTGTATAAAATGCCATTCCCCATGAACAATGTGACTTCATTCATGGAAATCATGGAAATTAAAGCCTATCAGAAGGACAACGTAATAAAATTTATCATTGAAATTCCTTTCACCCAGAACGAGATATATAATATTTTTAATTTATGGGCTCTAACCACGTTAACGGATAATAACAACTTCAATCTTATAATCCCGAAATCCAAATTCCTAGTTCTATCCGAGCAATCATTATTTGATGAACCCTGTATAGAAGTAACTAACGAAAATTATTTTTGTAAACTATCAAAATTACATAACGTAAATAACAAAATTTGTGAAATTCAAATTATAATCAAAGAACAAAGTTTAAATTGTAGTCAAAATAAAATAAAACTTATTCAGTCTAAAATGTAAGAAATTGATAAAGACCAGTACATAATTATTTCGCCTACGAGAAATGTGTTAAAAATAAACTGTAACAATCACTTGGAAACTAAATACGTTCTTGGAACTTATATTATCTCGCTTTCACCAGATTGCTTTATTCAGTTTGTTAATCATATAATAAAAATATACAAAACTGATTTAAAAATTAATCAAATTAGCAGCTTTTTGCCATACATACAAAACAATATTGACAAGTTATTTTTCGAAAATAAATCATTAGAAATCTCACATATTAACTTAAATGATATAAACAAGCTAAACGATGAATTCAATTTAAACAAACAACTTGTAAAAAACATAGAAACTGAAGAGATGTCAAGCTTTGATTTTAAAACCCTTATTATTATCTTGTGATTGTTTTGATAATAATTTATGTTATGTTCCCTAGTCTTAAATTATTGTATTTGAAAATTACTTCAAGTAAGAACCAACAGGAAAGACACCAAGAAACCACCCCAACAAGAGATGTACCCTTTCGCATAGCATGGAGGAAGCTATGCTCAAGTTTGGCGCCGGAGGAGTTAGCAGCGACCTAGTTCCGAAGAGGATAAAAAAACTCTTATTCAGCGCAAATTGTATAATGTTATAAATATATGTCAGACTAGAATAAGATTCACTTTCTATTGTAACTTCGTTATAACAAAGTCTGTTTAAAATCAATTTACATTATTCGTTGTCGGCCAAGCTTGGCCTCACAAATTGTAAATTCTTTTTAAAAAACGGGATGTAACGGCCATCAACGTAACTCGTGTAAAAGGACAAATAAAAACTACCTATGATAACTATGTTGGAAATGTCCAGGCATCCAATCAGTAGTAATCCTCAAAACTTTTGGTCTTTTGTAAAATCAAAAAATAACACGTCCAGAATTCCTGGAACAGTATTATATGAAAATGAGTCCTTCGCGAAGCCTCAGGATATCGTAAATACATTTGGTAGTTTATTAAAAGTATATTTCTGCCTTCTGAATCTGAAGGACCAGAGGTGTTTGATGTTGTCACAAATGTTGATTTCTTAAATAATATCATTAGTGAATATGTATCTGAAAATGAGATCATAATACCAACAAACAAATTATAAAACAAAATGGCTTCAGGTCCTGATAGTATACCATCATTTATTGTCAAAGATTGTATAAACATTTTTGTCACCCCGAGGCATACATTGTTTAACATTTCCTTAAAAACAGCAGTGTTGCAAAATCGATGGAAAGAAGCCAAGGTCAATCCTATTTTTACAAGTGGCGATAAATGTCATATTATTAATTATAGATCTATATATATTTTGTCCAACTTTTCGAAGCTCTTTGAAGTGGTTCTGTATAGCCTTATCTATTCCTCTGTTTGTAATATGTTATCTCAATCACAACATGGATTTATGAGACATATATCTAGAGTGACGAAGTTGGCAGTACTTACACAATATGTTTCGAACGTTTTAGATAATCGAGAGCAGGTAGGTGTGATTTATACGGATTTCTCGAAGGTCTTCGATAGAATTGATCATTTACTTTTACTTAAAAAACTAGGACTATTTGGCTGTGACAACCAGATGAATGAACTTTTCAAATCATATTTGCAGAATAGATTACAGTATGCTTCCTATTATTATTAGCCGACTCGAGTCCGAGTATAAAAATGTTACAGTCGATAGATTGTGTACAATAAAAAACAAGTGTAGTCTATTGTAATTCCCATTCATCTACGGTGCACACAACTATGGCTATAGAGGCCAATTCGGGAGAGCACATGTCGACCGCAGTCAGGACAAACATAGACCTAGTTAGGTCTTGGAGTCGGCCTTCTTGCAGCAACATTTTCTTGATAGCTGGCCACAACCCCTCGCCATTCGGTTCTGTCCGCTGCAAGTTGTTGCGTGTTGCAATACCGCAGGATTTTAGATTTTCATCGAGAGCGTCTTTGAACCTCTTTCGTTGACCGCCATGCCTTCTTCTACCGCTTAGCAATTCACCATAAAGTGTACATTTAGGAAGGCGGTTATCATGCATACGATGAACGTGACCTGCCCATCTTAGGCGTGCTCTTGAAATAAGCACCTCAATTGGAAGGCTTTTTGCTCTCTTGAGTACTTCCACGTTTGATATGTGATGGAACCAACGGATTTTTATCATACTTCTGAGGTGTATTTGCTGAAAACGTTCTAATTCTTTCACATGGCGACGGTAAGTAACCCAGCTTTCACATCCATATAGCAGTGTTGGAATGGCAACTGCTCTGTAGACAGCCATTTTCGTTGACAAAGCAAGGTCGTGGTTGTCAAATACTCTCTCTCTAAGTCCCCAGAGTGCTCTAGATGCAGCGTTAATTCTATTGCGAATCTCGCTGTCCATGTTTGCTTTGTCATTAACAACGTTGCCTAAGTAATTGAACTGATCCACCACTTCAAGAGAATTTCCGTTAAGTGTAATGTCTATTTGGTTCACTTGATGAGGAGTTGACATAATCTTAGTCTTTCCAATGTTGATTTTAAGTCCCAAGGAATCATAGCTCTGGGCATACACATCTAAAAGTTCTTGAAGCTCTTCCGGCGTAGAGGCTAAAAGTGCACAGTCATCCGCATACTGGAGATCACAAATGAATCGTGTGCGTGTCTTCGTGAAAGCTCTAAAGCGCCCTATGTTAAAGAGACCGCCATCAAAACGGTATCTGAGACCTATTCCTCTGACTGTCAGTTTGTTGTCAACAATAATTGTTAGAGCAGTGGTAAACAAATTAAAGAGTAGGGGTGCCAGGACACATCCCTGCCTAACTCCAGTGAGGGCTTGGAAAGGTTCGGTTGCCTCATTATTATACATAACCTGGGCGTTGTTGTTTGTATGTAGACTGCGACATACTTCCACAAATTTTCTAGGGATACCTAAGCGGAACATAATTTTCCAGAGCACTTCCCTATCCACCGAGTCAAACGCCTTGGTTAAATCAATGAAGGCCATGTGAATTTCTCCTTGATGTTCGAGTGCTTTTTCTTGAAGCTGTTTAAGTGTGAAGATTAAATCCGATGTGCCTCGGTTTGGTCTAAAGCCACTCTGAGTTTCAGGAAGTAACTTTTCCATAACAGGTGTTAGCCTATTTGCCATCGCTTTAGCGAGTATCTTCCCTCCAACAGCCAGGAGAGCTATACCCCTGTAATATCCACAGTCCGCAGCGCTCCCTTTGTTTTTGAAGAGGTTGATTAAAAGTGTATCACGAAACTCCTGCGGAGCTTGACCACTTTCCCACACGACATCAAACAGTTTTTTGAGGCAGGGTATGAGCTCTGACGACACAGCTTTAAAGATCTCAGCTGGGAGTGAGTCGGCGCCGGGAGATTTGTTATTTTTTAGCTGCCCAATGGCGGTTAAGATCTCTTCCGTTGTTAGTGGTTTATCTAAGTCTTCGAAGGTGTCACATTGAGGGATAAGATTTATAATATCGTGATCGGCTTGACTTTGCTGGTTAAGAATGTTAGAGTAGTGTTCCTTCCATCGGGCTCTTATTTCCTGGTCTTCTTTGAGAAGATTTCCATTTAAATCTTTAATAGGGCACATATTTTTCCGACTGGGGCCGTACACTACTTTTACTCCTTGAAAGAAATTCCTGTAGTCGTGTGAATCGGCGTACCTTTGAATTTCTCTGGCCTTGCTTGCCCACCACTCGTTCTTTATTCTTCTGATTTCGCGTTGCGTTTCATACTTAGATTGGGTAAAAAGCTTCTGCCTTTGATGAGTCATTGGGGTGGTTGATAGCGTTTTGGAAGGCAATATGTTTGCGGTTTCCTATAATGGCTATAATTCCTTTAAATATGTGGCTACCTCAGGGGTCCCTCAAGGTTCCAACTTAGATCTGCTGTTATTTCTTTTATTCATTAATGATTCAAGCTCTATTATTCAATGCCACCAACTCTTTCTTGCTGATGATTTTAAAATATCCACTGAAATTCATACCTTGAACGGTTATCAGAGCTTGCAGGATGATTTAGATCGAATTCAAACTTGGTATACTAACAATAAGCTACACCTAAATCGAATTAAATGCAAAATTATGAGCTTTTCAAGAAAACAGACAGTTTACGAATATCCGTATAGTATCAACGGGAAAATATTAACTCTCTGCAGCTCTTTCAATGATCTGGGTATAACTTTTGATCATCAGCTAACTTTCACTGAGCACATAGAATGAAAAATAACTGAAGCAATACAGTTTCTTGGTTTCATTGTCAGAAACTGCCGAAATTTCACTAATGTCAATACTTTGAAACTCTTATACTACTCATACGTACGATCTAAATTAGAATATGTATCGTTAATTTGGTACCCGTTTTACAATTGTCACATAGAGGCAGTAGAGAGAGTACCGAGAAGATTTTTAATGTATTTAGTATTTAAACAGGATGGTGAGTATCCTGAAAGAGGAGTAGATTATAGACACCTATTAGAAAAGATTAATATCATAAGCTTAGAGCTAAGAAAAAAATGTGCTTCACTCTCATTTATATACAAGTTACTCCACCAAGAAATTGACTATTCTGATTTATTAGTTCAAATAAACTTTTACATACCTAGACTGCCGTCTAAACAATATATTGCTTTTTATAATAGCAGAGCTTAAACTAATATATTATTAAAATCACCAGTTTATAATATGTCTAAAAGTTTTGACAACATTTCTGACTTAGTGAAATTCATACCTGCACCTTAAATGAGCTAATTAATAAGGCAATGGATTTTTATACTGGAGATATTAATTAATCTAAATAGTCGATATTACACCTTTTGTTATAATACACACTCATTTATTACCTCTCTAATTTCCATGCACCAAAGTTCTTATGTATTATTTTATTAATTATTGTTTTATTTTCCTCTTCGTTATTAATCTGTAACATATATGTATATATTATTATAAGATACATATTACTGTATACTGTTCCATATACGTACTTTTGTACGCTTTTACTGTGTTTATCTTGGAAGTTGGTCTTTATTTATATTGCTCTGTAAATGGTTATAATGTTGGGCAATAAAATTATTATTATTATTAAAACACCTTGTATCTTCTTAACGACTGGCCAAAAAAGTTGTCCCTGTTGATCTAGACTTACATTGAAGTGCTCTATCTAACATTTCGCTATGGCACATTGGTCGCGAATCACCCTGTATTTATCTACATTATTGTGAATGGCTATTTCGATGGCGATTACAATAATAAACGAATTTAAAGTACATAATTCAGTCCAAAATTCAACATAAGTATATCACAGAAATTAGACAGTAGGTACACAGTTAACAGAAATATTAACAGTGGCTACTACCACCTCTGTACTATTTGAAGGAAATTAAGGAAACATGAATTATCCACCTTTTTTTTAAAATTAACTTTATTATTATGAATTATGCCGGGTGAACCAGAAAGTACCTACCGCCACTTTGTTCTACAGTTTTTGAAACAAAATTCTTGAGTTTGGACAATCAAGTACTTATAGGTATCAATGGCCACATTTCGACCATTCGGTGGTAAAAGAATCACTTCCGGTATGATCGGAAATTGCCACAACATTCTTATTTTAAATAGCACCTTGTATATTTAAATCACTTTTTCATAAAGCTGTAATTTCTCTTTCCGACGCTTTTTTCAGATTTGAAATCTGAAAAGTAACCTTGGAAATGACATTTATTTGCTATTTCTAGTTGGATTTGGAATTCAGGAACAAATTTTAAAAAATTCGAAATAGACTTTGAAATTGAATAAAAGCGTATTTCTCAACAAATTAAATGCAAAATTGGCATATTTTGTTCATTTGCTTGGATTTAAAAATGTTTTTTCCATTATTTCTCCATTTCATGGAAATTCAGTTCCTCTGCTACGTCAAATTTCAAAACTACAATCTGACGTAACTAGTTGGTCGTCGTCTGTTGACTAACGGTATTTGCCGGCCGACTGACAGTGGAGATGGTCGGGGTTCTAAATTACTTTGATGTATCAGGGCGCCAAGTAAATTTTTTTCACTCCAAATACCAGCTCAAGTACAATGTAACCTTAAATTTACTAAATAAATTACTTAGCGAGACGATAATGAAAAATTCAAATTCAGTTTTATCTTTTAATAACAATAAACGAAGTAACTTTATAACATTCAACAGTACAATAACGTAGGGTATGGTATGACAGACAAATTCAACACTAAAAAAAAATATGTATCTAACTGGGTATACGCGTCTTACGTAAGTGCTTAAACCCCCAACAAATATCATAGATGTTTTAATTAATTAATAGAATATTTTCATAGTATGTTTAGCAAAATATCAAAAAAAAAAATATATATATATATATATATATATAGGTACAGTGGTGAAATTTTTTTTTTTAAGCAAAATATACAATATATTTTTAAAAAAATCAATATATATATGGCGCAAGAAGGATACAAATTTGCAGGCAGCAGGGCTTCAGCTTCGGCTCAAACTTCAGGAATGGGCAACTTCCAGCCTATCAATTAACCCAGAAAATGGATGGCTCCTCCACAAAAAAGAAATTCCAGTCCAGCAAGAAGAAGTAACATAAGTACGTGTAGACCAGTGGAAAAAAAAAGTTGTTTATTTCAGGGGAGACAAAAAAACGTAGGAAAAACTATGAAATCCTAGGCGAAACCGTAGGTGAAAAAAAAACCCTAAAAATAAATTTTTACCATTGAACAATTTACTACAAGTGAAATTTTGCTAGTTTGAATATAAAAATAAAATAATTACCTCGTTTCGGAGGGTTTTCTTAGAAAAATTTTGTTGACCTTGGATGTCCTTGGCCTCGTGTAAATTTGGCAAAAATGGCTTTTACGTATAGATCCTTCCAATGAAGACAATCGATTTCCAATACTATAAAAATATGCACTCGTCCAAACATAAATGGAAAATCGAAAAATGTAACGTTGCGAAAATATCCCAAAATGGTGAAATTACTTGTTTCAAAAATCGCAACGAGCACGTAAAAATACCACTTAATAAAATGCCAAGCGTTCTAGCGAACTCACACGTGAAAAGTGACAGAATACCGGAAGCCAAAAACTATTGTGAAGAAATAAATCTGTGTTACCGATCGCCAATAGGTTATAGGAATCTACCTATAAACTAATTAAAAGTTATTGGTTGCCTAGCTTAAGAATTACAGAAATAGAGAGCCTAAGTATATGCAACACGCTACACAACAAAATGTATAATGTCATGTCTATACTTAAGTGCAACAGATTCCTTACAATTGCGGGTTCATATAGACAACTAAATAATAAATATTACGCGTGACGACGGATAACACGAATTCGTTAGACATTAAATGTAAGAGATAAAGCAATGATTTAGAGATTTTTTTTTAACGTATAATTGTTAAATTGAACTGTAACAACCACCCCCCTTCACAAAGGAATTTACCCCGTAAATTTCTCCAAAAAGAAAAAAAAATAAAAGACGCACACAATAAATTCATACGCACAACCATATATATGACTTAACACTATGAGGCTTAAAATGCTTGGGGTTACGTCACCTCACAGTCAACCCACTTGCAACCAAAACTTGCGGGAGTGTTCTCCTATCTGCTACAGCGGTCACCCTTCCACCAGCAACTAGATGACAGTCACGTCAGAGCACTGCACTGAGGGACTTGACATAGTGTTGACCGACCTCGACCAAGCCAACCAAAACGAAGACCCATGGCAAGCTGATCCCCAGCTCAATGACTGACCCCCTGGCATCCGGTTTGCCATTTAAGACAGCCAGTGAAATGTCACCGCTCCCAGCAAGATTGGAGTCCCTCTAAGTATTTAAAACAAAAAAAAACTAAGTGGCCGTTCAGGGGACTTTTATCCCACATAGGACAATCCCATGGTGGTAGAATTCTTTTTACAACCCCCTCAACACAGAGGTTAAAAAAAATGACACCTTACTTAATGGGTTCCAGCCAGCTAAATAAGTTATAATAAATCCTGAAATCAAGAAAGAAAATCTAACTAATCAAATACTATAGCTCGTAGACACCCTATAGATAGACAGGCACATTAAAATCCAGCAACAGGTAAACAAAATGTTATAATAAATTTAATTACTAGATGAAATTACTGACTAGTAGATCAATGTCCAAAAGGACGTGAAATTAAATAACTTACGGCCATATACGACCTACGACACACAAAAAATATTTCACTGTTAGTAGAGACTAAGCGAAAATCCCTTACTAACCCACTACTATGGCAATAACATTCATACTCAAGACAAACAAGAGATCAAGATCTGGAAAGCTTTTATTTTCCAAAAATGATCTATCCAATGGCGGTATATGAAACACCACCAAGGTAACATATTATAACTATTATACTGGATCTAAGTGCTCGTCTGGTTCTACATAAGGTTTTAAATCCTTAACGTGCCAGCTACCGTTACACTCTGTACCAGATAAATCTTCTAAAATATACACGCAATAGCTTATTTTCTTTTTGACCTTATAAGGTCCCTCGAATTTCCCTGTTAGTTTGGCAGTGAAATAATTTGCAGCATCCGACTGTGCATACTTTCGTTTCCAAACTAAGTCACCAATCTTAAATTCAACTTCTCTATGCCGTAAATTATATTTTTCTCGAGATTTATCGTAAGCTTTCTCTAATCGTTCCGCAACTGAGGTACGCATTTTCACAAAAGCAGCAAATCTTTCTGACACAGAGGGTGAATTATCATTGTCGTTATCGATATTATTATGTTTATATTCTGAACCATGAATACACATTTCTTTGCCAAAATTTATGAAATATGGCGTTTGACCCGTAACTTCATGACGTGCAGTGCATAATGCGCAACCTAGTGCACTCAAATTTACGTCCCAGTCTCTTTGATGCTCTTTAATGTAAGCGGACATCATAGTTTTCATTACTCGATTATATCTTTCAGTGGTATTTGGAGCAGGATGATAATTTGGATTAAAAAGAATTTTTATATCGTATTTTTCAGCAAGATTAGCAAAGTCTTTGCTCGTGAATTGTACTCCGTTATCACAACGAATCATTTGTGGTACACCGAATATATGAAATACTTGTTCTTCTAGTAAAGTAATGAGTTTATTAGCTAGAGCTCGTTTTATCGGGAAAAATAAATTAAATTTACTGAAGTTGTCAGTTACTACGAAAATATGCATATTACCTTTCTTACTTTTGGGTAATGGGCCAAATAAATCCATACTAATAACTTGCCAACAACTGTCAGCTATTACCCTCTTACCCATCAATCCAGCAGGTCGTTTCTGTTCCGGTTTTATTCTCTGGCAAATCTCACACGATCTTACATAATTACTAACGTCAGCTTTCATTCGTGGCCAATAATATAACCGAGCAATACGACTAAAACTTTTGAATATCCCGAGATGTCCTGCTGTCTCTAAATCATGGTTATTATGCATAATTTCGCGCCGTTTTTCTTTAGGAACAACTAATTTCCAGAAATCATTGTTACTGCGTAGTTCAGGGAAGTCAGGTTCAGTATATTTATACAATTTATTGTCTAATATTCGCCATTTAGGAAATTTTAAAGGACTCTTTTTGACATTTTCTAACATTTTAAGATACCATTTATCCTGTATTACCTCGACCTTCATGTTATTCACCACAATATCGACGTTATCTTTATCTACTATTAAACGTGACAAAGCATCTGGCACTACATTATCTTTGCCTTTACGATGAACTACTGTATAGTCAAACTGTTGCAATCTAAGTGCCCATCTACCTAATCTACCCTGTGGATTTTGCAGATTATCCAACCATTGTAAACTATAACAATCTGTTACTACCGAAAACTTAGCTCCTTCTAAGAAGCAACGCAGCTTTTCTATATTCCACAGCACCGACAATAACTCTCTTTCGACAGCTGAGTACTTACGCTCTTGTTTGGTTAAAGTACGCGATAAATAACAAATAACATGCTCGCTATCTCCGATTTTTTGTGTGAGAACCGAGCCTAATGCAAATGAAGGTGCGTCTGTTTGCAATATAAAAGGATACTCAAAATTTGGACACGTTAATATAGGAGCTGATACTAAAGCATTTTTAATATTTCTAAAAGAATTTTCACAACTTTTATCCCAAATAAATTTAGAGCCTTTCTTTAATAAATTAGTTAGCGGAGCTATCAAGTCAGAAAATGCTGGTATGAAACGTCGACACCATGAAACCATACCGATGATTCGACGAACTTCGGTAACTGAGGTAGGAGCAGGCATATTTGAAATGCAGCTAACTTTTTCGGGGTCAACATGTAGACCATCACGATTGACTACGTAACCTAAATATTTTAATTCTGGCCTACAGAAGAAGCATTTATCACGATTAAGCGTTAATCCAGCTTCATATAGACGTTTAAAAACCTCTGACAAAATTTCAATATGCTTATCAAAATCTGGGGCTATAACGATAATGTCATCTAAGTAGCAAAAAACGAAAGGTTCGAGTTCAGGGCCTAATACAGTGTCAATTAGTCTTTGGAATGTAGCAGGTGAATTATGCAATCCAAAAGGAAGGCGAGTAAATTGATACAGCCATCTACCAGGTACTGTAAATGCCGTATATTGTTTACTGTCTTCTCTTAAAGAAATTTGCCAAAAAGCGCTTTCAATATCTAAGCTGGTTAGATATTTTGCAGAGCTTAATTTTGATAAAATCGAATTTATATACGGTAATGGATAAGCGTCTCTTTCTGTTACTGCATTTAGTTTCCTAAAATCAACGCAGAAACGTTGGCTACCATCTTTCTTTGGTACCAATAACACAGGAGAAGACCAACCTGACTTACTATGGTCAACAATACCTTGCTTTAACATTTTATCTAGTTCTTCGTCGATAATTTTCTGTTTGAAAGGTGAAACCGGGTAATATCTTTGTTTAATTGGTGAACTAGAAGTAATAATTTTATGTTTTACCAGGGTGGTACAACCTTTTTTTGTCGCCAATTTTAGAAAAATAATCATTCACGACTTTATCCAAGTCTGCTTGTTGTTTATCGCTTAAATTAAATTCAATGGAATTAACTACAGGTACATCCAAATATTCGGACGAAAAATACCATTCACCACGTCTCATATCAGGTACTATACCCATATTAACCCAAAAATTTATACCCAAAATTAAACTGTGCTTTAGCGCTGGTACAACATATAAATCCATAACCTTTACAATATCACGTAATCTAATCGGAGTGGTAACCACTCCTATACATTCACATAAATCATTATTAGCTATTGAGCATGAAATATTACAACTATTTAATTTAACACCTAAAGACTGTAGAATTTTCCATCCTGAATTACCTAAAAATGATTTGTTTGGTCCCGAATCAAATAAATCAAAGAAATCTTGACTTAAAATGTTTACTTTTAAATATGGACATTCATTGTCACCAACATGTGCTAAAATGTAATCAAGTACAGGGGATAATTTATTTTCAATACCAATGGCCTGGGCATCCGTAGAAGGCAGAATTTGGCCTAGTTCTGTCTTCTTGATCCGTTTCCCGAATTACAGTCAGGGCAAGTGTTCTTAGTGAAGCCTGGTTTATTACATCTAAAACACTTAATGTCTAATCTCGTTCTGCAATTACGCGCTATATGATTTGGTTTACCACAACGAAAGCAATTTTTAGGTTCTATCTTTTGTACTTGTATTTCATGTACAACTGGTTTATTACTTTGTGGTTTACTAAGTACTGGTAGTTTATAATCTAAGTCAGGTTCACAAGTAAGACTACCTGGAATTGGAGGTATAAATTCATCAATATTCTCTTTAATTTTCTCTATTTTCCTGCACGATTTAACTAACTCATAAGAAGATTCTATATTATCAATGTTAGTGCTTAAACGTTCTTGATAAAAAGGTGCTATATTTTTGCGTAATATTTCCATACGTTTATTCTCTGGTACAGTGTAAGGCATTCTATCAAACAAATTAGACATCGTGGCAATATAAATACCAATAGGTTCATCCCCTTGGGTACGTTTCTCGATTTGACGCCAGAGTTTTTCTGAAGACGGTGTAAATTGCTCCCTCATTAACTGAACTAACTCATCCCAATTAGAAGCGTTTTTCCCAACAAAATGATAAAATTTTAAGGCATCACCATCAAATAATTGAGAAGCATTATAATATAATTGTTGCTTATTTAAATTATAGGCTTTACTACTATCATCAACACGCTGTAAAAATGCATTAAAACTAAGAAGTCCTTGACCTCCGGAAAATTTTAGACCCCATTTGTGCACAGGTACAGTGTTAAAGTAATTTGGAATTTGTAAAACTCCCGAATTGATATCTAAATTATTAGAATTCAAATTAGGAGGTGTTATGTTTTCCTCAACTGTATTGCTACCCGTTGCACTATTATTGGCAAGCGTAACATCTTCCGGTTTAGGATCAGATTCAAAACCTTTTGATTTTGCAGTATAATTTGAAACTAGTTCAGTCACATGAGTGAGTGCTCTACAACGTCTTGCAGTTAATGCTTCATCCTTACTCGATATGCGTTCAACTCTTTTTAAGACATGCGTTAATTTGCATTCAATTTTTTTAATTTGAGTAGGTGAACCAGAAAATGAATTAATATCTTCCTCAATATCAAGCAATTTTTTCTCACATTCACTCAACTCTTTCTCAGCATCTAACTTTACTGGACTATGTATGACCGTCCCAGCTTTTTCTAAAATCAAAGCACCACGTGAACATTTTCTTAACGTCTCGACATTACCTATTTCAGAAAGTCCTCTTATACGTAACTCATACTCTAATTCATCTTTCACTAGTCTATCTACGTCAAGCTTAAACCTACCTGCCATTTTAAAAAAAAATTTTTTAAAACAAAATCAAATTTATACCAATATATGTCTATGTAAAAGAATATTTTACTTGTTAATACTATTTTTCTCTCTGCCAACTCAACCCTACGTCATGTATTCTTGAATTTCAAAACAAATAAATTGAAAAAAAAATGTAATATAACTAAACCACGTTGGTGCGCCAAAACTGCTACGTCAAATTTCAAAACTACAATCTGACGTAACTAGTTGGTCGTCGTCTGTTGACTAACGGTATTTGCCGGCCGACTGACAGTGGAGATGGTCGGGGTTCTAAATTACTTTGATGTATCAGGGCGCCAAGTAAATTTTTTTCACTCCAAATACCAGCTCAAGTACAATATAACCTTAAATTTACTAAATAAATTACTTAGCGAGACGATAATGAAAAATTCAAATTCAGTTTTATCTTTTAATAACAATAAACGAAGTAATTTTATAACATTCAACAGTACAATAACGTAGGGTATGGTATGACAGACAAATTCAACACAAAAAAAAAATATGTATCTAACTGGGTATACGCGTCTTACGTAAGTGCTTAAACCCCCAACAAATATCATAGATGTTTTAATTAATTAATAGAATATTTTCATAGTATGTTTAGCAAAATTTAAAAAATATATATATATATAGGTACAGTGGTGAATTTTTTTTTTTTAAGCAAAATATACAATATATTTTAAAAAAAATCAATATATATATGGCGCAAGAAGGATACAAATTTGCAGGCAGCAGGGCTTCAGCTTCGGCTCAAACTTCAGGAATGGGCAACTTCCAGCCTATCAATTAACCCAGAAAATGGATGGCTCCTCCACAAAAAAGAAATTCCAGTCCAGCAAGGAGAAGTAACATAAGTACGTGTAGACCAGTGGAAAAAAAAAGTTGTTTGTTTCAGGGGAGACAAAAAAACGTAGGAAAAACTACGAAATCCTAGGCGAAACCGTAGGTGAAAAAAAAAACCCTAAAAATAAATTTTTACCATTGAACAATTTACTACAAGTGAAATTTTGCTAGTTTGAATATAAAAATAAAATAATTACCTCGTTTCGGAGGGTTTTCTTAGAAAAATGTTGTTGACCTTGGATGTCCTTGGCCTCGTGTAAATTTGGCAAAAATGGCTTTTACGTATAGATCCTTCCAATGAAGACAATCGATTTCCAATACTATAAAAATATGCACTCGTCCAAACATAAATGGAAAATCGAAAAATGTAACGTTGCGAAAATATCCCAAAATGATGAAATTACTTGTTTCAAAAATCGCAACGAGCACGTAAAAATACCACTTAATAAAATGCCAAGCGTTCTAGCGAACTCACACGTGAAAAGTGACAGAATACCGGAAGCCAAAAACTATTGTGAAGAAATAAATCTGTGTTACCGATTGCCAATAGGTTATAGGAATCTACCGATAAACTAATTAAAAGTTATTGGTTGCCTAGCTTAAGAATTACAGAAATAGAGAGCCTAAGTATATGCAACACGCTACACAACAAAATGTATAATGTCATGTCTATACTTAAGTGCAACAGATTCCTTACAATTGCGGGTTCATATAGACAACTAAATAATAAATATTACGCGTGACGACGGATAACACGAATTCGTTAGACATTAAATGTAAGAGATAAAGCAATGATTTAGAGATTTTTTTTTTTAACATATAATTGTTAAATTGAACTGTAACATCTCATAACTCCAATTTTTCTAATAGTATCCTGCATGTTTTATTTTTTTATCAGATGGAGTGGTAAATTGCTTTATACTGGTTTTTCCTGATTAAAAATTGAATATAAATTAAAACAAATATTAAGCTTTTTGTAGAAGCGTTTCAAATCATGTGTCCATATCTTGCAGTAAGCCATGAAAACAGATGAAAAATTGCGCACAGCATGGACAATATATTTCTAAATCCAAGCAAATGAACAAAATGACCAATTTTACAATTAATATGTTGAGAAATACCCTTTTATTCAAATTCAAAGTCTACTTCGAGGTTTTTTAGATTTATTCCTGAATTCCAAAACCAACTAAAAATTGCAAATAAATGCCATTTCCAAAATTATTTTTCATCCGACTTTAAATCTGAAAAGCGTTGGAAAGAGCTTTATGAGAAAAGTGACTTAAATATACAGGGGGATATTTTAAGTAAGAAAGTTGTGGCAATTTTCGGTCGTACCGTAAGTGATTTTTATGCCACCGAATGGACCTATATTGGTTTCCTCAAATTTCAGAATTTTATTTTTAAAATAGAAAGAAAGTAGAAAATAGTAGAAAAAAGTGGGGGGTAGGTACTTTCTGGGTTACCCGATACAGACATATGGTTATATTTGAAAAAATGCTCAAAAGGGCAACTCCCTTTCTTCATTAAAATGTGCATGGTACCACATTTAAAAATAAATAATGTAATTTCCGATCAAACCAGAAGTTGAAATAACTTGCTTCATTACCATCTAAATTAGTCCGGTTCACTATAAGATATGTCCGGAAAAGACGTATCGTCTGAAATTTATTTTTAAAATGTAATGATAATTTTTATTGTCACTTCAAAAAATTATAAATTAATTTCAAATATCTGGAAAACCAGTGATTTCTCGAAAATTATTCGTATTATGAGAGTTACTTAGAATGTAACGTTCCATTAGATGTATCTCGTTTCAAGGTTCCTGGACTCGAACAATTTCTTTGCATTGTAACGCCATCTATATCTCAATTTCTATAAAGACCGTTTTTCTCTTTTAGTTATCGAGAAAATGGTCCAGGCAGTTTTAAGTGGAACACCCTGTGCATATGCCGAGCAACAATGTTAACTTTCCGTTTTGAGGAAACAAGAAGATTCTTCGATGGTAACACAACTCAACAGTCTAGTTAGAAACTGACAGCTAATCATGGTTAATCATGGTAAATCATAAATAAATTTTTTACTTCCTTCCAGATCACTTGAATTTCCCTCTTAAGCCTAGACTTGTGTGAGAAAGGAGAGGGGGCCCTGCCACTTCTTGGGGGTAATTTATTAATTAAGGGTAATTTATAATTGAAAATTACTTTGCGGTAGGTGTGGCTCTAACCCACATTATTAGGTATGCTCAGAGTGAAAGCTAGACGCGTTAACCACTGTGCTACCGTCCTGGTTCTATATTTGGATGTCTCACTTCAACTGCAGATATTGCATTATATAACCGACTTGTATATCAGTGCATAAGCAGAAACTATATGCAATCTAAGGTGAGGATTTCGAAACTAGCCTATTAACATCTGAAAGGGCGCCGACGATATTCAAATATTGACATTTATTCATATTCTTTTGAAACCTAAAATAATTATCGTATTTTCTAATCAATTTCAATTTCTGATTCGGAAAGATAAATTTTTGTGTAACGTATGTGTTTTTGCGTGACGAATATCAACGAGTTCCCGCAAAATAGCACAAGTTATTACACAAAAAGTTCCATGCCAACGAGGTTCGTGCAAAATTTTTTCTAATTTTGAGTGCTTATTTTGCAATTCAAAAGGTAAAAAAGTTATTACAAAAACACAGATCAATAAAAGTCAATGAGGTGTGACCCATATAAACGCCATTGCTTGCGACAAAGCTCTTATCTACTCAGTATCATCTTAGTTGCTAAGTGACTGTCGTTAGACTCAAAAATGGAAAAGCTAAAACACCAGTTCCACTGAACTGATATTTTTGTAAGACCTTTTGGAACATGTTTAGTACATTATGTACAATAAAGTCCACAATTTGAAAATAATGAATTTTTACTTAGTGGTAAAAATCTTACGCCATTCCACTACTACGTTTTTTTAAAAAATATATGTCTGAATCTAGTTTGGACATACCAAACGATGTAGAGGAAGCTGCACAAGTGCGATTCCTGAAAAATAGAAACCAACGAACCACGTGGCTTACCAAAAATTTAATAACTGGGTTGATGAAAAGAACATTAAGCATAGGTATAAACGTAAATGTTTTGCTGGTATACCTCCAGGATAAAAAGGAAATTAAAAGCTCTACATTGTGGTCGCTCTATTCAACAATGAGAACTGAAATATCGTTATAGAAAAATATTGACATACAGAAGTTTGTTGCTTTCGTAAATCATCTGCTACTTTGTTCACCGACTCTGATGCCGACTTTCTAAAAATTAAACAGCATGGTGATACTGTAGAGAAAAATTATGTAGAAAATTATGTGAAAAATAAGAAGAGAATAGGTATAAGGCGTAGCTTGGAGAGTCTAGTGAAGCTCGCATTTCCTTCATTTCCCAGATGTCGGCCAGTAACAAAACTTTGCTGTTAAGAGCACATTCTTTTGATAATTACACTGATTGTATTATAAATATTTATAACTAAGTGTTTAAGTTCCTTGAAACCAAAATTACGTTTTTTAAATTAAAATGACTAGGGTGTTCTATATTTATTTTTATTTTCTTTGTGTAACTAGTGATGGAATACATTTTTTGGAAGTTTTCCTTTTCGAAAAATCATTTCAAAACTTTGGTCAGTTTGAAAAACTGTCACTTTAAATGTCAAAATTAGAACAGATACTACTACTACTTTTTTACAAACGCATTAAATATAATAGGTTTAATAACAAAATTAATATTATACTTCAATGGATAAAGATTATATCCAATTTTTACTTGGTTTTTTTATTTTTATTTTTTTATATGCATTTCGGGCCTTTTAAGCTCGGGTTATGTAAATATATCCTAGGATCGAAACAGAAATTTAAAGTCATGGCCGGATGAACGTCTAATATTTTCTGAATAAATATCCAAACCCCATCATAAAAAGCATTAACACTTTATAGACATAATTGTCTCCATTTAATTCAACCCAAATCTGCTGAATGTTTTTTGGGAGTTGCATATAAATATACAGAATATTTTTGTCTGTGCCCTCACGCTTTCCTATTAAAAAAATAAAGACTCCCAATAAGTAGTTTGTAGTTTTTTTAAATAATAATTCATTATTTCAAAGAATTTTGAAATATAATGAATTATTATTATAAATGAGGTTTTAAAAACTATTAACTGTATAGTTATTTCGCTTCCTTATTTTTTTAGTTAGGAACGCGTATGGACACAGACACTAATGTTTTGTATAAACATATTTATGTAACCATACCTAAACGAATCCGTCAATTATTTTTAAATTATCTCTCAGTAAAAGTCTTACTGTAAAAAATATGTACGGTTCACTCTACTAAATATTTTTTCTTTGCCTATAAAATAAATGTGGCTAACCAAAAATATTTATTTGTCAACAGTGTTTATCAGGTTTATAAAGATATCTAATTCACTTACCGTAGTTCTGGGAGGCGTGAGAGTCGGTACAGTTGGTACGTAGGCTGCTGTTGGTATAGTAGGAATGTATGCTGGTGCGCTTGTTGTCGAACGTGATACCGAGCCTCTGGAAGAGATGTCGCTACGGTACTTGGAGCTATATCGATTTGATTTCTTCAATGATGAAGATTTTGGAACCTGAAAGAAGAAAGTTTTGAAATCTATTTTTTACTTTAAATAAGTATACATATGTCTCTATTAGCGAAATACATTATTTAGGAATTATTCAAGCAAGATTTCCACGCGAATAAGAAACTACATACTTTTTTACATTTATGGATATTCTTTATTCTCAACATGCCATATAAAAGTACTAAATTTAATGAATCATTATTAATAAACAGAACCAAGAAATTATCCAATTTTTCTGCTTTTATATGAACATCTTAGTTAATTAATTTCGTTGTTGATAATTTAACTTTTATGTGAAACCTTTGCAGTAAGTTCTTGGCCTAAGGCAATAATGAAATCCATCAAAACTGTCACTAAACACTTTTATTCAATGCAGGAAACATACTTTTTTGAAATTCTGCACGGAAATATATATTTTTTTTTTAGTTGTCATTATTAGTATATCAGAATGACATACCTACTATTTTGTTCTAGTGAAAAAATCCTGTTATGTGTTAACATACCCATCCGCATCAATAAACTTATTTTTATGTTCTGAGCAAGTGGTAAAAAAACTAGACCAGTCTAAAATTATTCAGCTTCCACTAAAATAAATTCATTTATAATTGCTTAAATGAAATCGGGTCAACTATTACACAAGTAAAATGGCCATTTCACTTTTTAACGACCAAATTATAATTTTACTCCTTACATTAATCTAACATTAACTTGCCGATTTATTAAATATAATGTATTGATTATATAATAACAACGTTCAAAGGTTCATTACTATCATTACCTTTTGTCTTCTAGGAACAACTTTCTTATAGATATTTTAAACAAAAAGTTTTAAAATCTTTTTGACACAAGGAAATTATATTGTATATCATTAGCCATTACATTAAAATTTTAAATATCTGATGGTTGAAAACTCTTTGCAATAACACTGTTTAACATTTTGTTTTAAAATTATGTTATAAATCAAGTTACTTATGAAAGTACACCCAACGCTTGTAAACATGTTATAAGAAACGTATGTTCTTTATGACATGCTCTTTTTATATCTATTAATTTTAATAATTCGACTTGTAAATACACGTTGCCACAACCACCTCATTGCCACTCACATTCTTGTGAATTTTGTGAGTGCCATAGTAATGCATAACGTCACAGCCACTTTTCAGTGAAGATTTGAAACGACGACAAATACCACATTATTAATGTGAAAAATAAACCAATGAAAAAATCACTCACAGTATAATCATGATCTCATACTGAATGGTGAATCTCAATATCTACTGTAAAATCAATCACTTTGGAGTCATTTCTCCTACGAAGCAGTGACCCTCAATGTGCAAATGTAAAATCAGTCGCTTTTTCCCACGTAGTGGGTCTCCTTATACAACTATAAATTCACTAATTTTTTTTATTTTGATAGCTGTCGCCGACTTACTAATGATTTGCACAATAAATATTGTGGACACATTTCCTCAAAATTATACCTACATATATTGATGAAATTATGAGTATCTATAGTGAGTTCCTGCACGATTATGTAAATATAATTAATATGACGTAGAACTGCACAATCACTTCTAGAGCCTTGTTTGATCCTCTCGCTGATGGTGATGGTCCAAAATATAACAATATTACTTTTTATTCCGTCATTAGATTTGCCATAGACCTATTTCTATGTTTAAATAGAATAAAACATACCTATCTAACAGTTTTTTGTGAATTAGTGAAAAGAAGAACCACTCTTTTGTTTTTTGTGCTTATTCAAATAGACATTGAGGTATTTTTGGTTCATTTGTATTTGACGAAACGGTGTAAGCAAGTTACACTTCTTTCTTCCTTGAATTTGTATTTACCGCCAGTGTCAATTTCAGCTAACATGTAATGTTGTTGAAGATCGTTTTCGTCATTTGTCAGTATACGCCCAATCACGATAAAAGTTCCTCGGACAGCAGTGATGATGAGATTATAATCACCAACTTGGTAAAAAGTAGAAAAAAGTAGTGTGCCAAAAATTCAAGATTTTATTGACATGTGGTACATAATCTATCAGATATACAGATACGTAAAAATTGTTTTTTTATAGTGAAAAATTGAAATATTTATATCAAAAATTTGTTGCAGTTTAAAAAACACTTTCGTGTTAGTCATTCTACATTTAATGCTCTAAAAGATGATTTTGAGAAATCTGATTACTACCCTACTGATTATTCACATGATGAATCCCCGAATATATCAGCTGAAAATTATGTGCTATGTTTTTTGTGGTGTGTAATTAGTTATACAGGGTGTTGCATCATGAGAGGGACATAGCTTAATAGGAGGTAGAGAACATCAGTGGTAACCGGAACCTCCCATAGAAATGTCTCATTGGGCCTTCATTAGGAAGTTACAGGGTGTTAAATAATTTTTGGCCAAACCTGTTTTTTGTCATAACTTTGACAGGGAATGAAATAACGGATTCATATTTGGTACGGCTAATGTACTAACGAGCCCCAAGAGGTCCATGTATAAAAAAAAATATATCCAGGTCCGGACTCACTATAATTTATGTTTCTTCTTTGCATCAATAAAACATCACCCTGTATATATCTTTTTGAAATTTCGATACGATATTCGAAAAGAGCAAGAAAAAACAAACAAAATGGCCTATTTCATTTTTTTGTTACACCTTCGTGGTTATTTAAATACGTTGTTAAATGTGCAAGAAAATGGATTACAGAACCCTATTAAATGAGAGGCACGTGAAATAAATAGTTTTATAACTAAAATTTGCAAAAATTCTATTGAGCCTAGGTGGTCTGGGTGAATCCTAATTCCGGCACGTTTTAAAGGTCCATTTTGGTAAAAAACTGTGGTCCTAATAAGTAATCGGGTATGAAATAACAAAATTTTTAATCAATCACAGTAGGCTTGTTCAAAGAATAAAAGTGACATATAATTTAAACCATTTAGGCCTAAGCAACCAGTTACTTTGATCAAGAAAATCATCAACATTTTATACTTAATAAAAATTGGAAAAGAGAACAAACTAAAATCTAAATAAATAAAATATTTTCCATTCAATTAACAATAAATAACAAAACAATAACTAAATGTGTTTAAAAATAAAACGTAATTGACACTAAAGTAAATTTTCAAAATGTCCTCCCCCACATTCTGTGCATTTTCTTGCGCGTTTAGAAAGGTCACCAATTGCTCGACGTATCATTTCTGGATTATTCCGTATTTCGTCGCAGGTTGTAACGATGCGCTGGATTAAATGTTGTCTACTTTCAATTTCAATGCTATAAACCTCGTTTTTTAAGTGGCCCCATAAAAAGTAATCACAAGGGTTACAATCAGGAGATCTTGGTGGCCATTCATGTGGACCCCCGCGTCCAATCCATCTATTAGGATACACATTGTTTAAGTGTTCTCTTACTTGAAGGTTAAAATGTGGTGGGGCCCCATCATGCTGAAACAACATGCCTCTTATACCGATATTTTCTAACATATTCGGTAAAATGTTTTGAAGAAAATCAAAGTTAATTTCACCATTCAATCTTTCTTCAAAAAAATGTGGCCCTATCAAATGTCTATTCACAAGTCCGACCCAAACATTTACAGAAAACCTGTGTTGCGAACGGCGTTGGCGTACCGCATGTGAGTTTTCCTGTGCCCATTTATGATTATTTCGTGAATTGTTTACTCCATCCCTTGTAAATTGTGCCTCATCCGTAAATAAGGTTCTGTAAATGACTGGGCGATGGTTAGACAACCAATGACAAAATGCCAGGCGGGGGATATCGTCGCCTTGTTGAAGACGCTGTACCTGCTGGATATGATATGAATGGTAACGTTCTCTTTTTAGGGTTCTCCATACTCGCCAATGAGGAATACCAGTTGCCAAACTGATTCGTCTAGTGCTCATATTTGGGTTTTCTTGAACTACGTTTATAATATTGTTTTGTTCCTGCACACCTTGTTGTAAAACACGTCCCACAACTGCAGAATTAGGAAACTGTCCGTGTTGTCTTGCATACTGGAACACCGTACTAAAGGTTTTATGATTAGGGCATCGACGACCAGGAAAACGCAGCCGATATTCTCTTTCCGCCGACCTACCATTTCCATTACAGAAACCATAGATGAATATTATGTCAGCATATTCCACGTTTGTAAATTTTACTGGCATAGTTAAAATATTTTCACAAGTTTTCACTAACTAAATGCGGATTATTGACACATTAAATTACTAACAAACAATTATTCAACTGTTTAGGAGATTTCTTTTTATTATCTGTCACTTTGAACAAGCCTACTGTGATTGATTAAAAATTTTGTTATTTCATACCCGATTACTTATTAGGACCACAGTTTTTTACCAAAATGGACCTTTAAAACGTGCCGGAATTAGGATTCACCCAGACCACCTAGGCTCAATAGAATTTTTGCAAATTTTAGTTATAAAACTATTTATTTCACGTGCCTCTCATTTAATAGGGTTCTGTAATCCATTTTCTTGCACATTTAACAACGTATTTAAATAACCACGAAGGTGTAACAAAAAAATGAAATAGGCCATTTTGTTTGTTTTTTCCTGCTCTTTTCAAATATCGTATCGAAATTTCAAAAAAATATATACCGGGTGATGTTTTATTGATGCAAAGAAGAAACATAAATTATAGTGAGTCCGGACCTGGATATATTTTTTTTTATACATGTACCACTTGGGGCTCGTTAGTACATTAGCCGTACCAAATATGAATCCGTTATTTCATTCCCTGTCAAAGTTATGACAAAAAACAGGTTTGGCCAAAAATTATTTAACACCCTGTAACTTCGTAATGAAGGCCCAATGAGACATTTTTATGGGAGGTTCCGGTTACCACTGATGTTCTCTACCTCCTATTAAGCTATGTCCCTCTCATGATGCAACACCCTGTATAGCAAATAAAAGAATCTTCATCATTACATTCATTTTCTTATGGCCATCAGATATGACATGGACTTCAATTACATGTTTTTACTTTGTATAGATTCCATTTCGCCTACTAACCTGCATATTCCGCAAGTGCCAATATTGTAAGTAGACATTTCTATGGAAAAATGAAGTGAAGGACAAATTGCACAACAAAAATATCCGCACAAAATTTGAATTTTGAGCATAGATTACTGAGGGGTATTTTGAGACTATAAATATTATTGACATTTGACGAGGAGTTCACACAATTTACGTTCCACTGGTCCAAGTCACTAAGCTACTACTAGTAAAATCGTGGAGTGCAAGACGTCATTTGCATGGGCATGATTTGCACTAAGTGCACATTCAGTATTGTTCACTGGAAAATGCTACAAATGAATGTGAAACGTAGAGAGGATTTGCGGTCTACTTTTTAATTTTAATTTTCATTAGCTACCATAAATAGTTAAAAGTTAACGTAGTATATTTCAATGAAGCCCTATATATAAAAAATATTTTTAATATTATATGTATCAAGGGTACCGCGCATAATAGTGATGATATAAGTGAAAATGAAAAAACGGACTGCATAAATCTAGTCAGTATCAGGGCGTATCTGGAATGCATGTACAGGTGCATCAGCTACAATTTTACATAAAAAAAATAATTTTGACGCAAATATAGGTACTGGGTTTTCTCATTTTAACCTCTCCACAATAAAATTGTGAGAGGTTACTAAAATTGGTTCAAAAACGAAAATTGAGATAGCATCAAATCTTTACGTTCTGAGGTCTTACGAACCCAAGAAAGTGGTTTTTGAAAAATGTCTGTGTGTGTGTATGTGTGTATGTATGTGTGTATGTGTGTTAGCACGATAGCGCCGAAACTACTGAACGGATTTGAATGAAACTTTGCGTGAGCGTTTCTTTAGTGTCCTAGAAGATCTGAAAAGGTTTTGGTTGAGATCGGATTACGTTTAGTGCCATTTTGACGCAACAAGTTGTTTATTTCATATTTACTTTCAATTTGCAATGGAACCATTGAAAAGCAGTTAAAATTCTGATTTCAACGATATATTCCTTCCACCCTTTCGATTTGGTTTCCGTGAAAAAAATTAAAAACAAAGCAAATATGGCATAGATCGCATTTCGCATGACCGATGTGCGTAGCCGTTACATCGTGAAACTCGTCACATCACGTGTCAATTCACATGTGAGGGTTTCCTCACTGCTCTAGAAGTAGAGCGGATTACGTTTAGTGCCGTTTTTAAATATATATACAGACAAATCGAAGAATTAAACTACAAATATTCCTCTAAAATCTAGTAAAATTACTGAAATGCTAATGTTTGATTTAACAAAGACAGCCTCGAGCGATCGGATTGCCATGAGCAAATTTTGATGATTGTCATTGTCATCGTTTGTCATCCGATAACGTTGGTGTCATGTCATGTTAATAAGATTCCGGCACATTTGTAACTTTTAGTGGATTGTCACAAACTTTAAAGGTAGATGTACCTGTACCTTCGTTGTTGAATTTATTATAGATTATCACTTTACCAATTTTCAGTTTGTTGCTTTACAAATCTGTAGTATTTAGGATAACTAGACTTTCTTAGTCGTTCAAGTGATGTTAAAGTTGTTAATATCCTAATAGTATATTATTCAACGAGCGACAATGTAGGTAATAACTCGCATAGATGATTGTAAATTCTTAAGTTGGGGGTTTTTTAGTGCCCCAGAAGATCTGAAAAGGTTTTGGATGAGATCGGATTACGTTTAGTGCCGTTTTGTTACACAATTTAATGCTCTTTTCGGCTTCAAAGATCGAGACCGAGTGGGGAGGTTCCAGCCGCTTCCAGTAGCTGCCGATTTTTTTACTATAAAAATTGATATCCCTATTTTCTTGAAACGGCATATATTTTCTAGGAAAAATAAATAGATGTTGATAAATGTTTGATTATCCTTATTTTTAGATTGGGCAACTGATTAACTCTTGGATTAGAATAAAAATGTAACAATAATATAACTTTTAATTATATAAATGAGTAAGATAAGGAACGACGAAGAGACAGCAACTTTATACTAAGAAGATGTTTATTAATTATTTCACTATTCAAATGAAAATAAATTTCCCCTACATTTGGCTTTAAATTATTTTTGTAACGTATTTAATGCTTTTCTAGTAGGTGGCTTTACGCCCAATATTGACAAAAAATTGATTAAGGCATTTAAATCCCGAAAATGCTCTGGAATCTCATGATTATTTTTTCACCGATATATACTTAGGTCATTAAGGGTTTTCCAAGTAGTTTTAGTATTATTATTATTATTTTTTTTTTTTCGCGAGAGCGATGCTGGTCAGTTCTGCCGTGTCTCCGACATTCTCACGGAAGAAGCGCCAGCAAATTCACTACGACCACTCCCTGCAACCTGCAGAGTTAGCGACCGTAGGTTCCTAAATCGTGTGCCTTAAGTAAATGAAGAGAACCCAGGATAACAGCTTTCTGCATCTGGCCTGCCAGCCATTCGGCCGAATGTTGACAGGCCGGTATTGTTCGTAATTCCGAGAGCAGCGTGGGCTTCATACCTCCAAGTACACCGATTATAAGGACTACCAACTTGACCGAGTAGCCTGGATACAGCACTAGGAGCTCATACCGGAGATCGCGATACTTAGCCCGTTTTTCCTCCTCTTTCAAGACGATGTTTGTTTCAGCCGGAGCTGAAAACTCGATGATGTATATCGCCTTCTGCTGATGATCGAGGAGTACTATGTCAGGCTTATTAGCTTGAATTAGCCTGACGGTCGGGAACGAGTAGTTCCAGTATATCCTGCACCTCTCGTTCTCGACAACGGACTCAATATCTCCGGGGATGTAAGGCAGCACTGGTGTTTGGTCTACCCCGTACGAGTGCCGTAGATGGTAGTAAAGCACTCGTAATGCCGCGTTATGGCGATGGATGTAGGCCGAAATCGCATATACCGGGCATGCAGACAGTAAATGCATGAGCGATTCCGGCGACTGATGGCAGGTCCTGCAGCTGGTATCAGGAACCCCTACACCCATCACACGGCTTCGGTAGACCAAGGTGTTAATAACACCATCCTGGCAGGCCACAATGAATCCCTCGGTCTCCGACTTAAGCCCAGCTGATCTTAAAAAGGCGAACGTCAGCTTGGTCGATAAACCCAGCGTTTCTATGTTCTTATAGAATACACCGTGCATGGATTTATCGACGTGCCGTCTAAACAGATTCTCCTGTTCAGCGGCTTTAATCAGGGCTTTCAGGCGATTTGGCGGAAGCTCAGTGACCGACTCTGGGTCGGCACCTCGCCGGCCTCCTCGCCTGATGTCGAATACGAGACCGAGTTCATCTGCGACTCTCTTTGCTGCCTTGAATAATCCTGCTCCCACTCCTGCATTTTCATGATTTCTCACTAATTGCAGGAGAGGGTCTGAGCTCCTAAGGACGTTACATGCTATACTCAGGACTACCCGGCCATGCATGCACTCCAAACTCAAGAGTCCTCGGCCCCCCCGATGACGTGGGAGGTACACACGAGGAACGGACGATTTTGGATGAATGCTCCTATGGATATTCATCATCTTGCGGGTACCTCTATCTAACTGACGCAGCTCATCTACAGTCCATCTCACTACTCCAAAGGAGTAGAGCAGAACAGGAACGGCAAGCATATTAGTGGCAGACACCTTGTTTTTCCCCGAAAGCTCGGATGACCAAATCTTTCGGAGTAGGCCTCTGTACTTGCCGCGGAGAATTCCTTAATTTGTTGCACATCCTGGATGTGATGTTGTTGCACACCCAGGTATGTGTAAGTCTCTCCGGCATCTAGATGTCGCAAGATGCTTCCGTCTGCGAGCTGTGCCTCTTCAGCAAAGTCCCCGCATCGTCCTCTCTTGAGGTGGACGACTGCACACTTGTCCAATCCGAATTCCATTCCAATAGCCAGCGTATACCGTTCGACCACCCTTAGAGCATTTTGCAGTTCCTGCTCTCCGGAGGCGTAGAGTTTAAGGTCATCCATGTAGAATAAATGGGTGACCTTATGCCTCCGGTTGCTGGGTGGACCGCATTGGTATCCGCGGACTTGGCGGAGTTCAACAGATAAAGGCAACAGTGAGATGCAGAAGAGGAGAGGACTCAAGGAGTCCCCTTGGAATACTCCTCTCCTGAATGCTACCTGCTCTGTGGTAACCCGCTGTGCACCGGATGTTATGGTGAAGCGAGTTTTCCAGAGCGGCAGCAGTTGTTCTATGCATCTCACTAGTGGTGCTGCTACCGCAAGACATTGGAGCAAATGTAACAAGAGCTCATGTGATGTTGTGTCAAATGCCTTACGGTAGTCAATCCAGGCCATAGATAGATTCCGCTTATATTGCACAGAGTCCTGTGTAATACAGCGGTCTATCAGCAGGTTATCCTTGCAGCCTGCCATGCCTTTCTTCGCACCACGTTGCTCATTTATCTGCTGAAAGACCGGATCAACATGCCGTAGTGTCCTAGCGTACAAGATACGTGTAAATACCTTGTAGCAGAAGTTCAGACATGTGATTGGCCTATAGTTTCTCGGATCGGACAGATCTCCCTTCTTGGGGATTAACACAGTACGTCCTTCGACAAACCAGTCCGGAATCTGCTGCCCCTCGTTCAACCAAGAGTTGAAAACCCGCGCCAGACGACGGTGGGTGGATGGAAATTTCTTCCACCACCAGTTGTTAATGCCGTCTGGGCCAGGAGCAGCGAAGTTCTTGGTACCAACAAGTGCCTGTTGGACTTCCTCCGTACTGATCGCCGGACACACTTCGTCTTGCTCTCCAAAGGTTCTGTTACACAGAGCCTCGAAGTGTGCTATTGCTGGAGTGCTGCTGTTGAATGGACGCGTCGTTTCGTAGATTCCCTTCCAGAATCTTTCGACATCTTCTACATTCGGCGGATTATCGACAACACGCTGTGGCTCCTGGAACAGGCGGGAGGGAGTCGTACGGAACATTGAATTTTGTTCCATACTTCGCACCCGCTTGTTCAACTTCTTCTTTATTGCCATCAGTGTGCGAATCCTATCTAAACAGTGCTGCTTGATGGTAAGCAACACTGTCAGATTCAGAGTGTGGTGTTGGCGTCTCAGTCCGGCTGCCACTCGCCGGACTTTAGGCGTAAATGCCCTGCCAGATGTTATGTGTTCCACCACACTCTGAGTTCGAGAAGCGTGTTGTCTGGCCGAATGTATCTTGCCTTCGATTTTTTGTACCCGCCGCTTAGCTTTCTCGATTCCGCTAGAGGCATTGGTTTGCCTTTCGCGAGGAACGAGTTGCCTAGCGGCGTTGTACACCGCAGAGTTGATTTGCCAGATGTCGGCATCCTCTGGGAGGTCCTCATCGATGACCGCGTCCATTCTAGCCAGGTCTTGGGCCTTTAGGGTAGTCCTGGCGATAAGACTTACCCTCGTCCTTAAGTCGGCTTCGGTGTACTCTGCTGGAAGTCTCCCGTCAGCGTTTTGCCGCGGTGGTTGTGCGGCTGGTACAGCTACTTGCTGACGGGGTACGCATTGATAACCTGTCCTGCGCAAGAAGGATACTTGGTCTCTCAGATGTTGCTGAGAGAAGGCACGATACTCTGGATGCATTCCGCACCAAAGTGCGTGCAATCGTGCCATGTATCCTCTACGCGCAGGTTCGCTGCTCTCATAGCAGGTCAGCAAATTATCCCGCAGTTCCCTCGTCCACCTAAAGCGCCCTTGTACATTGCCATGGTTGTCATCATTAGGACTGTCCGGTCTGGCCCCTCCCACATGTCCTTGACCCCCATCCGACTGGGGTCGATTGTGAGGGGCCCGTTCTTGGCTGTTCATAACCAAGTCAGGAATCTCAGGGTGGTTAGCCCTGAGACACACGTCCGACATCAGCCAGGCAGAGTTTTACCTCTCCCTGTTGCCCGGGTAGCACCGCGAGGAGGTTGCTGGTCCGGTTTTCGCCCCCTTATTATTATTATTATTATTATTATTATTATTATTATTATGGACTTAAGCCGTGCACTTTCTCGGCCGAAGCCGGAAAAAATTCACCGACCCCTCGCGCGCGTCGTTGGGGTTCGGCTCTGTGGGGACTCGGGCCTGTCCCGGGCCCATTGCTGTTGGGGATCGGCTCGGTTAACGGGGATGAAATTCATCACGTCCCATTAATCCGGTGGATATTTTGGTTTTCTATCCGTCATCGTTCAAAAACTTTCTGGTAATATGGCATGTCTGGAGAATCACCGTCCTCTGGATAATCTTCACGAGGCCTCTAGGTAGATTAAGTTGCTCCAAATAACTCAAGAACTTCTGCGTCACCACGCCTGTAGCCGAAATTATGACCGGGATAATTCTAACCTCCTCTAATTTCCACACGTGTTTAAGTTCTATGGCCAAGTTCTGATATTTGTTTCTCTTTTCCATCTCTGTTTTCTGCAGGTTGTTGGTTAGGGGGCATCCAATATCAATTATAGTGGCCTTCTTGTCTTTCTTTTTGATTACCAGGATGTCAGGGCGGTTGTGATCCAAGATTCTATCAGACTGTATTGGTCTATCCCAGTACAGCAATGTTTCCTCGTCTTCTAAAACAGCTTGAGGTGTGTATTTATAGAAGGGCGGTGGATTAGTAATAAGTCCTACGTTAAGTGCCAATTGTCTATGGATGATTTTCGCCACCTCGTTGTGCCTTCCCAAATACATTCCCGTAGCCAAAGCAGGGCAGCCTCCAGTGATATGTTCGATAGTTTCACCCGCTGCCTTACACTTTCTACACACATCGTTCACGCCAGGGACTTTAAGAATGTACTTCTCATAATTTCTAGTACGGATAATGCTATCCTGAATGGCTGTTATGAATCCCTCAGTTTCTGTGTGTAACATTCCTTCCTTAAGCCATAGGAGCGAGGTCTCCTTGTCGATCTCTGGGTTGTTTAAGGCATTGGAATACTTTCCGTGGAGTACCTTGTCCAGCCATGCTGTTTGAATATCCTCGTTCGTTCGGATCATTATCTCGTGTTGTCGATCTTTGAGGTTTAACGGTGTATATCTGTGATCACTTTCCACTATTTTCCGAATGAGGACCCTGTCTGAATTGTAGAAATAGAGGCGCATGTTCTTCTCTTGCGTTCGGCACATCTTCTGAACGCTGCTTAATCCCCTGCCTCCTTGTGTTCTTGGCATGTATAGTCTTTCAACTGCGCTCTTTGGGTGATGCATTCGAAACTTTGTAAGTATAGTTCTCGTCATTCTGCCTAGGTCTTCCAGGTCTGTATCCGAGTACTTTAGTATTCCGAATGAGTATGCCAAACTAGGGACAGCATATGTATTGATCGCTGTTATCATGTTCCTAGCGTTGAGTTTAGTATCCAGGAGCTTATTTAAACGTTGTTTGTATTTTTCCCTGAACTCCTTCTTTAGCTGGGTGTGGTCTATCCTTCTATTCTGCAGAATTCCAAGGTACTTGTAAGTTTCTTCTGGCAGCATTTGCTCAAAGTCACGGATATTCTCCAGCTGCTGCGTTAATTTTTCCTTTGTGACATGTATTTCGGCACACTTCTCCAGACCAAACTCCATACTGATATCATCGCTGAAGGTTTTGACATTGGCTACTAGCGCCTTCAACTGTCTTGGATTCTCAGCGTATAGCTTGATGTCATCCATAAATAGTAAATGGCTGAGCCTCGAGCTTGGTTCTTTGGGATCTATTCGGAAACCGTAGGTGGTGTCATTCAATATTGCTGAGAGCGGATTGAGAGCGAGGCAAAACCATAGTGGACTCAGTGAATCACCCTGGTATATACCTCTTCTAATCTTGATGTTCGAGATAGTGCTTCCTCCAAATCTTGTCTGGGTTTCTCAAGTCATCATTGCATATGTTAGTAGCCGAATGATGATGGGGCTAACTTTGTATACTTCTAGCACTTTTATAAGCCAGTCGTGAGGTACCGAGTCGAATGCCTTTTTGTAGTCTATGTAGGCCATATTGATGTTTCGGCGTTTTACTTCAGCTTGTTTGATGGTTACCGCATCTATAGTTAGCTGCTCTTTGCATCCTAGTGATCCCTTTACACATCCCCGCTGTTCTGTTATTATTATTATTATTATTACCAATTTTATTTTGAAAATATGTTTGTATTTGGTCTCTAAAATAAGTATTTAATATTTTAGGGAGTCCGAAAATGAATCTTTTCCGGATTCAATCCCAAAAAGTTGTCATGGTAACTTTTCAGGATTATTTAGGTTATTTACTTAAATGGGCATTAGGCCAATGTATCTTGTAGTTTTCATAAAGTACAATTGAATAATGGGTATTATTTCAAATTCGCAATAACTGAATCTAAAAGCGATTGCAATAACACCCCAGCAGAAATATTTAAACCTGTATGGCAAGTACACATTTGTACCACTAAAAGCATCCTGTAGCCTTTGTTAATTCACACTACATGAGTATCACCACAGGCGTGGATTTCTCCTATGTCATTACTGAATCACATTATTCAAGCAACTAGTCAGAGTACCCTAAACTAGAACACACTTGTACAAGCATATTGCACTGAGAGCCATCTACTGCAGCTTACTGCAATTAGACTAGGCTTAAGGTATGATCATGATCTGTATCTACGCAATTGTATATGTTATCTTTATAGTGCATTCTGTGAGTCGGATAGAACTTCGAAAAATATGAATATTTTCTAACCTAACGAGACTATGTCTCCCCCCCGTTTTCGAGGATGCTGAACACCGAGGTCACTCCACCCCCAAACTGCCAAAAACTACCCCTGAAAGGGGTAAATCGCGGATAGACCATCTTCTCTCGGCTAAATCCGTGTTACCCCCGTTTTCGCGGATGCTGAGCACGATGGTGATGTCGAGACTCCTCCTCGGCCCCCACTAACCCCCTCCTCGACCCTCACTAACCCCCTGCTCGACCCCCACTAACCCCCCAAACGGCCGAAAACCGCCCCCGAAAGGGGTAAACGGCGGAGAAGCCGTCTCCTCGCTCAGCAAACGGACAAAAAATTCATTACACTCTTAATGTTCATTATTTAATATTATAAGATAAATGAAATTGTGCAAGTGAGTGCATAAACCTGATTTTTTCATCTAAAACCTAGACACAAAGTATGCACCCATTTTATTTTCAGCTGAACAGTCAATCAAGATACCTGAATCATCATCCGGTACGTACTCAATGATCTGTGAACTTACTCATTTACTTCATAGAACCGCGTATTAAAGGGGTAGTTTTTGTCCGTTTGAGGGGTTGGTTCGCCTCGGGGAGAAGATCCAACATCACCATCGTGCTTAGCGGGGGTAACAGCATCCTCGAAAACGGGAGTAACACGGGTTTAGCCGAGAGAAGACGACCTATCCGTGGTTTACCCCTTTCGGGTGTGATTTTTGGCTGTTTGAGGGGTTGGCGGGGATCGAGGAAGGATCTCTATATCACCATCATGCTCAGCGTCCTCGAAAACGGGGGTGACACAGGGTTGGATGGTAGGAGAGGATATGCGGTTTACCCCATTTGGGGGTGGTTTTTGGCCGTTTGCGAAGTGGAGTGACCTCAGAGAGAGATTTAACCACAGCCATGTGTTCAGAATCCTCGAAAACGGAGGAGAGACATAGTCTCGTTAGGTTAGAAAATTATCATATTCCTGTCCGATTTACAGAATGGGCTATTATGAGTATATAGAAGATATTATCAAGAAACCCGGTCGGGTTTCGCAGCTAATTTTCTCTCTCTGTCATGCGAAAGCGAAGGGTTCATATACAGCAAAATGTTGCTTTCTGCGCCATCTGGATATTTCTTTTCTTTTATAAAAAAACATAATCATTTAAAATTGGTAATTACATGCGAAATCAGTTGTTTATCATGTTACGGTGTCGAAAATATTTAGTTGAAGAAGGCAATCGTAACATATTTAAATTCGATAAAAGACTCTAAAAGGCACCTATCAGTAAGGGTCATAATTTATTTCGCGAGCCGTTCAACTAGGTAGTTACCGATATGAATGTGGCTGGAAAGTAGTGGCGGACTAAGTAGCGGATGCGGCAAAGAGAAACAAAGGTGAACAGAGAATTTTTTTGAATTGTGAGATGGCCGGCGAATGTGTGTGTCCTAAAAGAAATTGTTGATAATTTTTGCTTAGTTAGCCGTCTTAGATCTAGAGAGGATAGCCATCAATGACATTTTTTTGTGCGTTCTGTACGTTAGGGGTTTCGGCATATTGGAGGTAAGCGTTTTGTTCGCTACAATTCAAAGATTGAATGGTCTCTCGATTTATGTCCATTTTCGTATTTTTAGGCCTTTTGTATGTGTTGCTGCCGGGCGCTGAATAGCTGGGAGTATTGTTTAGCCACTTGGCCACCCAAGGGACAAGCTTAAGTACCACATAGTAGAAAAGTCATTTTTTCCCTTTATTATTTACCATTCAATAGTGTTGGATGCTTCTCAGTTGATCAATATTAACTAACTTAGGCATTAAGTACCTACAAAGTAGATTCTGATAAAGTTTTGTCGCGGTTAGCGGATGTAATCTACCACGCGAAATATAGTTAAACTTACATTCATAGTAACTATCCTTACTGGTACCTCTTGCAAGGGTTAGTGTATGCCCTTCAATTAAAAAGAAAAATAGGAATAGTAATAATACTCTGTTTTGATAACCGTTACTGAACCGAATATATTATAGCCATTTTTATTATATACATTATAGTCATTTTCTTTGTTTATCGTTGTTTACATATTTATTAAGGTGAATTTATAAACTAGCCGCAGCGGTTACAGTTACAGTTGCCGCACCTGTAGTGTTTATGAAGAATACGAAACGAATGTTTCCATTTATAAAGTCCGCTGCCGCTGCGGTTGCAGTTCATATTCCGCAGGTAGATAACCAACTTTTATCTTGAACGGCAACCGCTGCGGAATTACCAGCGGATAGCCAATGAAATTGTAGTTTTCAACCCGTTCGACGTTAACAGCAGCAAGAGTTTATAAATGACGAATTTTCGTGAACTGCAACTGATACTGCTGCGGCAACTCCAACTGCAACCGCAACTGCAGCGGAATAGTTTATAAATCGAACTTTAAAGTATTTAGTATATGCTTAATGGTTTTCATCACTAATACCCCTCTTTCTTTCAGCAGTAGGGCCAGAACCATTTGGCGCCCCCTCCTATTTCATCGTGTTTCTGTTAAAAACATTATATTAAAGAAGAGCATTAATCTTCGAACCCACGCTCCCGCTGAAAAGCTAAACTAGCCGAAACAAACAAGGGTAATAAACAAAAATTGGTGCCCAGAACGTGGGGTCGTTTTTTCAAAATATTTTTTATGTTATTGGCATTCATAATGTGATGTATATTTACTTCCAGATAGATATTTACATGTGTATTAGTGCAATTTATTATTTAGTTTTTCGTGGAGGTGGATCACAAAAATCAAAGTGACATTTCTTAAGTTTTTCACGTAGAACTCAATAAAATTGGCAGAAATCGGCTTTTGCGAAAAACACTCGGCTGGCGCACGAAAGAATATTTGACATTTTTTCAAAAATTGTTTTTGTCTTGAAGGGAAGGGGTGGGGGGAATAATTTTTGTCAACCGATGACTTTTTGTGTTATCTTCAATTTCCGCCTAACCATACCGCAATCCGATAATTAGGAAGGAAGAGACGAGAGTGCAAAGTTTTTACTGTATAGCGGGAGAACAGAGAGGAGTGGGGGGTTCTAGCAGGGTTCAAAATAGAGGAAAAACATTTTTCTTTTTATTTATCCACTTTTTAATTTTGTCCTGTCCGTATTTAAAAAACGAATAGAAACAGGCGGTCGAGTCAGTCGACGGAGAGGCGAGCAGCCGGGGGCGGAGCTTACTCTCTCCACTTCTCTATATCCTGTCTGATTCACACACGCGTGCACCTTCCTCGATTGTCATAATTCGCCTGTCAATAATTGAGTCGTTTGAGGACCAGATAGAATCACTTTTTCCTAATATTCTAACAAATAGCAATCTGGCACGCTCTTTTTGCAGAATTACTGGTATATGGTTAAGCATCCATTTACAGTTTTGGAATGTAAATGGAAAGAAATTTGTCAAAGTGCTGGTCTTTACGTTGCCGTGTTTGTGAAACTAAAATGTGAGTAAGCACCATTGTTAATTTCTTGAACACTCGCCATGATCATTTTACACACGCGTCAACGTGTGGTTGTGCCTGCGTAGTTGGAACTGAGTTCTCGGGTCGTCTATCTTCGTGGAGTTCGCAGCTTGTCGATCTTCTTGGAGTTGTCAGGTCGTCGAGCTTCGTGGAGTTCGCAACTCGTCGAATTCCCAGCTTCTAAGCTTGTCAAGCTTCTTAAAGTTAAGTGTGTGAGATGCTCCAATAATAAATTAGCCGAAAACGAATTTATCGAAGTGTAGGCGGCTGAATCACACTGCTGAGACAAGATTTTATTCTCGATCATTTACCAGCTGCTGTATCTTAAATTATGAATACAGAAATTAAAATCCGGAGCTGCGATGCCCTACACAAAGATTCGTTAAATGGAGACGTCTTACTCGCAAACTATATTGGGAAAAAGCTATTCTATTTGGTCCTTAAGTGACTCTCAATTAATGACAGGCCAATTATGACAATCGGAGTAAGTGCACGCGTGTGTGAGTCAGGCAGGAGAGAGAGAGAGTAAGCTTCGCCCCCGGCAGCTCGCCTCCGTCGACTGACTCTATCGTCCGTTTCCATTCGCTTTTTAATTGTAATTTACGCGGACGCGTAAGATACGCACAGGGCAAAATTAAAAAGTGGATAAATAAAAAGAAAAATGTTTTTCCTCTATTTTGATCCCTGCTAGAACCCCCCACTCCTTTCCATTCTTCCACTATACAGCAAAACGTTTGCACTCTCCTCTCTCCCTTCCTAATTATCGGATTGCGGTCTAGTTAAATCCATCGATTGGCATAACAATTATTCCTCCCACCCCTTCCCTTCATGACCCCCCTTTAAAAAAAAGGTCAAAACTTCTTTCGGACGCCAGCCGCGTGTTTTTCGCAAAAGTCGATTTCTGCCAATTTTATTGAGTTCTACGTGAAAAACTGAAGAAATGTCACTTTGATTTTTTGCGATCCACCTCTCCGGTCACGAATTATCGAGGTTTAAAATGAATTTCCCTCCTTCTCTCTCTCCCCCCTAGTAATTGTCCCACCACCTCTCTCCTCCAGCCTCTTAAAATGGGTGACATTAGCCTTGTATGAAAAATATAATCAAAGTTCTAAATGCATGTCGAGCCGAGAAAAAATTAATTGAACAAATTTTTTCCTGTAACGTTAATTTGCGATATCTCGCTAAATAATGGTCCGACGTCGAAGAGGCCGAGAACCAAAATCGCGTGTTTTGTCAAGTTCTTCATTTTTGGGTAGTATATATTTTTTGTGGAATCAACACCCGCCGACTTATTGACGAAAAACCAGTTTCCCATATTTTTAAATATTCCCCTCCCCACTGTCTACCTTCAGATCTGTGGAATATAAGTAGGGAAACGATGCAGAAACCCCACTTAGTCGATTGGGGGAATTTTCTTTTTTCAATTTGAGGACTACGAATTGAGGATCTTTTTTCTGCCCGAACCACTCCACTATAATATTGATCAACAATTACTGTTTCCTCTATTACAGGTGGTTGATATTTTCAAATATTTTTATGGTTTAGTCCAGTATTTTGATTTGTGTTTTGGGTTATATATTTAATATTTTTTTGTTTTGGGGGAGAAGTTAACCTAATGAAGGTAGGAAGATTTTCTTTTGTTCGTATATTTAAGCGATTAGTATTTTTTTATTTTCGCATATATAAACACACCTCGCTGTTTATTACTTTTAAATTAGAATAATTCAGTGTAGTTTTTTTGTGTTTGTTTTTTGTACATATTTATTCAGCTATATCTTTATTATTTCTTGCACATATTTATAATGGATCTTTATCGATTAAGTAGGGATGAATTAGAATATGAGTTAGAAGTTAGGGGCTTCGCTGACGTTACGTCAGAAACGAATTTATCTATGCGAAAGAAATTAAAAGATTTGATGCGCAACGAACCTTTTGGGGAATTAGTGGTATCGGCTACATTTCACCCTGACGCAGCCGAAGAGATTGATGAATGTAACCGAAAATTAGTAGCATTAGAGGCGTATATAAATGATTGTGACGTCATAGCAGCAAATAGTAATGAAGCACGTTTCTCCTTAGATAGCAAAATAAATGCAGCTGAACTTAATGAAAATGAAACAAACAACTTGGCGCCTCCAATTCCCGAAACTCCTGCGGCACGTCATAGTTCGGTGCCCGTTTATAAATGGGATGTACGATTTTCAGGCGGTAAACAGGGTTTGAGTGTGAATGCTTTTATAGAGGGGGTGGAAGAGTATCAAATTTCACGAGGAGTGTCAGAACGTGAACTATATAATTCCATCACAGATTTGCTTACCGGAAAAGCATTTAGTTGGTTTAGATCCGTTAAAGAAAAATACATAGTTGGCCGGAATTTGTTAGCAAGCTGCGCGATAATTATTTGCCATACAATTTTCACAAAGATTTAATGAAAGAAATTAATGAACGTGCCAACGAGAGCGTTAGCGAATTGCTTTCTTGTATGCTGAATTATTTTGGACGTTTATAAAAGAAATTAACAGACCAAGAAAAAATTGAAATTATACATGGCAACTTGAACCCGTCTTATATTGAGCGTGTAGGTTTATAAATAACGCAGATTGACACTGTATATAAGTTACAAGGGGTGTACCGAAGTTTGGAAACAAGTAAAAAATGGCTGCTAGGAAAAATACCGTTCGACGAGTAACTACCCGATCAATTAGTGTTTTAGAACCAGATTTAGGGTATAATCGTAATATACAGGATGATAAAATTTCTGGGTCATCTTCGTTAAGGAGCCGCAAGTCTAACCTAAATATTATTAGCATACTTTGTTGGAATTGCGATTCCAATTTACATAAATTTACGGAATGCGATAAACCTAAGAACAAATCGTTTTGCTTCCGGTGTTGAAAACCAGGAGTGACAAAATATTCTTGTGAATGTTCGATAAAAAACGGGCCAAACGGTCGTCGTACTACCGGTCGCCCATCGTGAATACTATTACAAATCCTGTTCCATCAAGTAATTCTTGGCAGGCTTGGTTATCCTTTATTCAAGTAGGATATAAAAAAGCTTGTAAGTATTGATAGATTGTTTTGTTCAGTAGACCCTCGTCCATATCTCGCAGTTAAAATTTTTGGCGTAGAGTTCCTTGGGCATCTTGGCTCGGGCGCATCACAATCTGTAATTGGTAGGCGTGGCTGGGAAAAATTACGTAATTTTAATTTAGTTTTAGTTAAGTTAAAGTTCATGCAGTGTTTAGTAGTTTTAGACATAGAGGTGGAAATAATTTTTAGTATATACTTTTAGCGTGATATGAACATTGTTTCAGATTTTTCGAGTAATCATTGGAAATTTAAGAGTGAATTTAAAGACATATGTAGTTTTTCGATAGACACGGCTAGTTATAAAAAAAATCGGAGATTAGATAAACTTGTTTCAACGGTTTTTAGTAAAATGAGTTCGGGTTTAGGTTGCGCGAAGGGCGAAAAACACGTGATTGATACTGGCGACAGCACACCGATTAAGCAGCGGTATTACAACGTGTCACCTTATATTAAGAAAATAATAAATGTTGAAATTGATGATATGCTAAAGTTAGGCATGATAGAGCCCTCCAATTCGGCATAGTCTAGTCCTGTCGTAATGGTTAAGAAATCATCGGGCGATTAAAGGTTTTGCGTAGATTTTAGAAAGGTTAACGCCGTAAGTCGTAGAGACGAATACACATTGCCTTATGTAAATTCAATATTAGACCGATTGCGCGACGCTCAGTTTTTGTCATCCATAGATATCAAAAGTGCCTATTGGCAAATGGAACTCGACGAAGGTAGCAAAGACTAAACAGCTTTTACGGTCCCAGGACGCGGCTTATATCAATTTAAGCGCATGCCTTTCGGTTTGCACAATGCGGAAGCGACTTGGCAACGTATTGTGAACAACGTCCTAGGGGCAGAATTAGAACCATCAGTTCTCGTATATTTAGATGATATCATCATAGCGACAATTGATTTTGATTCTCATTTGCGGGTTAGAAAAGGTTTTCGAAAAACTTATAGTTACGGGTTTAACGGTTAATAGAGAAAGATGTAAGTACATGCGTCCAGAATTGAAATATCTCCATTTTGTGGTCGACAAAAACGGTTTACATACCGACCCAGATAAGGCAGAGTATGCTCGGTTATCCTACTCCTAATAATGTTAAAGAGGTACGTAGATTTGTTGGCATGGTATCTTGGTACCGTCGATTTATATCCGACGTCGCGACCCGTATTGCTCCTATAATTAAACAGACTAGGAAAAAATCAAGCATTTGTGTAGACTTCTGAACTCGAGGAAGCTTTCAGGGATATTAAACAAAGTTTAGTCGCAGCTCCTATTCTCACGGGTCCAGATTTCAATAGAGAGTTTGTGTTACAAAAGATGCCTCCTTAGTAGGGCTGTCATGTGTTTTAACTCAGACTTTCGAAGATGGGGAACGCGTTATTTTATACACTACTAGTGTACTTACTTCACAAGAGACAAAATACTCAACTACGGAACTTGAATGCACCGCGGTGTTGTTCGGGATTGAAAAAAATCGCGCATACATCGAAGGAACTAGATTTAAGTTCATTACAGATCATTACTCGTTGAATTAGTTTCATAAGTTGGAAAATCCTTCTATCAGACTGTCTCGTTGGTCTTTACGTTTACAAGGTGTCATGTTGACGTTTATAGTAGGTTATTATCATTACTATTATTATAAGGAGGAATGCGCGAGTGCTGCGCGAAAGAGGGACGCAATAGAATGTGTTAAGTTACTACAAGTGTGCAGTGATAAACATCTACGTTTTACCCACCCATTTTCATTAGTGACTACAAACTATAAACTACTTTCATTATAGGTGTAATAATAAAGTTATAAACTTCTTAATAACAAGTGAGTGTTAATAAACAAATGTATATAACAAGAAGTGCGAGGCTGCCAGCGGAGGAACTCACAGGACTACAAATAAAGTAAAGTTCCTAGTTACTAAAATAGACAATTAAAGTAATAGGAAACGTAAAACAAGGCTACGATTTTGAGGTGATACATCATAAAGGGAAATCACATGTAGTGCCCGATGCACTGTCGCGAGCAATTGCCTATATTACAGTTACTGAGGCCGACCAAGACAAAGACAAGCGGTACACAAAATAAAAGCCGAACATACAAAAGTTTCCGCAAAGATATCCCAAGTTTAAAGTAAATAACGGCAAAGTTTATAAGTTTATTAATTTCGGTCATCCTACCCTCAATGAAGACAATGATTGGAAGTTAGCGGTCCTAAGGAGTTACGTGAAAGAGTTTTTCAGAAATGCCATGATAAACCAAGTGCAATGATCTTGGTATATTCAAAGCTCAAGAGCGGATTCAAAATGCTGGTTTTTGGACTGGGATGAGCACCAATATAGTTAGATATGTGCGTAACTGTGAAGTGTGCAAGTCTCAGAAGACGGAACAACGTCTCCCGTACGGTCACATGGGTTCGAGGACTATAAATCGTCCTTGGGGAGTTATTGTTACTGATTTTGTCGGTCCGTTGCTTGTGTTCACTTATGTTTCTACTTAAACCAGCGACTAGCATTTCCGTTGCCAAATATTTGGAAAATGATGTAATATTAATTTACGGAGCTCCCAAGCGAATAATTTGCGACAATGGCTGTCAATATGTATCTAAGGCAGTTAAAAATTGGCAGATTTGTATGATTGTAAGGTCATCTATAATGCGAATTATAGCCCTCATGTTAATTCGGCCGAGCGAGTAAATAGGGTGTTGAAAACGATGATTCGGTCGTATGTGAATTGAAGACCACCGTTCGTGGGATGTAAACTTAGGTAAAATAGGTTTCGCGTTAAGGACTGCGATCCATGGGATAACTGGATATTCTCCGGCTTATCTTAATTTTGGACGGGAACCACTAATAACCGGGAAAATGCACCGAGTGGCGAATGAGGACAACGAAATAGATCTTGACATAGGCTAGAATTATCGAGTCATATTAGGGATAATCAGAAGTTATGTGTTCGGGTTAAAGATCGGTTACAAAAATCCTATAGGGGAGTTGCTAAGAAGCACAATTTAAGGCGCCGGAACAAAAAGCACTTTACCGTTATCGTAATCCCCTGCACCTTCTAACCACCTTTACTTTCTGATACAGATTAAAAATTCATGAAATCGTGAAAACTCATTTTTATTCTTATTTATTTTATTTTAACAGATTAAAATTTCTCTTAATGTGCATTGATGGTGTTAAAGAACACGCCAAAACCCTCGATGAACTTATCGGAACTGTAACAAAATCTGACGAGGTTTTTATACATTCAATCACATTTTCGCTCTACGCAGCATTTTTTATACAAAAATATCAGAAACTCATCTAGTATACTAAATGTCGCTGCACGTAATGTCGCCCCGACCACAAAATTTAGGAAGTATAACGAAAACCGGCTTTAACTTCGGAAATTTTTAAAATAAAAACCTTTTTACGAATCCACGTTGTTAAGCACTGCAACTCATGCATTGTGTTAAATATGAGGACAAGATAATCCAGTCCCTAGTCAAAGTATTTCGAGAGTTTTGGCGAAAATAGCCCTTAGCGTTGATGGTGCCCTATCATTTTCCAGCAGTCGATTTTGACGAGAAAATGATGGGTTTTAAAGGTATTTGCCCTAAACCAGTTCCTCAGTGATTCGGTGTCAAGAAAGTATAGTTACCATGTACTTCAGAACGTGCATGGGACCGTTTTGCCTGAACGTATGAATTTATAATTAAATAACACCATAATAATAAATAACACCACAGGTAATTACGACCCCCTTTATCCCGGAAGGCTCTAGAAGACCCTTGAGTCTTGTGTGGGAGGGGGCTACACATTTAGAGCCAAGGGGCACACCCAATATCCGTGTATAGTGGAAAAATTCCTCTCACAGTATTTTTCACTGCCACGACCGGGGATCAAACCCGGAACTTTTGGTGAGAGGCAAGTGCGCTCACCTCTCGACCACCAGTCATACAGAATATATTTCGAAGTCGTTGCGATTCAAGCATTTTTAAGCTCTGAGGAGCGACCAAAATTGATATTGAACTGACAATACGTCAATAGACAGGCAAGCAAAAGCCCACAAAAAAATTATAAACATTGAACTGTAAACTGAATCTTTTTGTGTAACCGTTAGCTAAAAACTAAACATTGGATGGTAGTGGGTACATTATGAGTCGTTCCGTTCCTCACTATGTGTTGTACACGGGCCAGAATATAGTTTGTCAATACATTTTTCTTGAACGTTTTGTAAAAACAATGTTTTAAAAGATTTAATATATATTTTTGAATTTTATATTGTCTTTTTCTTGTGTTTCAAAATTCCTTTTCAGGTTTATACTAAAGAAATGTTAGTATTTACTGTGTTACGACGTCCAATTGGTACCATCAGTAAAGCAGTTAAGCAAAAACGAAACAATAAATATAGATTTTGTATTATTCTCTGTCTGAAATAGTCGTTTTGAACCCTTCTTTGTGAACGTTTAATATCCACTTTGGAAAATAAAAAAAAGTCCTTCAGACGTGTAAAGATGGATCGTTCACAATGGCAGAGAACAAAATATAACAAAAGTCGCTATTACCATAACAAAATACAGATTAGAAATTTATGAAATAGTGTAGAGCTTATTTTTACCCTTATTCATTTTAACAGACTAAGTTTTTTTCTATTCTTCCTATTAAGGAAGATAGATAGATGGTAAGAAATAAAATATTACTGATCAGAAATTTTTAAAATCGTGTAGAGCTTATTTTAAACCTGATTTATAGTGAAATACATTTTATTAATACATAATGATAGCCAAAAGCAAAATATTCCAGGTTATAAATTGTAAAAATTGTGTACAGTTAATGTTTCACCATTGTTTTCATAGCAATACAACCAAAAATCTGAAGCTGGATTTCACAGTTGGAATGTAAAAACTTTATCTTCCAAACTTTACTTGAATTTCTATTTTGTCTCTACTTCTAGTAGTACTACCGTAATAGGGGTATCTTTTTCACTGGCTGGGATACCCATTGAATTATGCAAGAGAAGCAGCAGCACAAAACACATTCCATATGTAACAGAAAAATTTAGCGCTACTCATCGCAATTTGGAGAATTGAAAATGGTGAACCTAAAATAGTGGACTTTAAGAATTAATTCCTGATTTACGCCGTTTCCATTGATTTTACTGAAAAATATGTAGAGTAAAAAAAGTGTTTAGAATGCCATTTTGCATAAGAAGACACCATTTTGATACCCATATTTTTAATTGTTTCGTTTTTCTACCGTGGAAAACCTCCTACGCCTGACCCAGTTACGATAAAAAATATTTTTTTTATTTTTTATTATAGTTTAATAATATTGGATTAATTAAAAAAAATTATCGGTAATCGTTTCAACCCTTTACTGGGAATGAATATAAAGTGACTTCCCCAAAAATACGATTTTTCCTAAAACTTTTACTACAAATTGATGGGAGAAAATATGAAAATATTACTAATAGTGTCCATTTTTATCAAATTTTCAGTAATAATGGATATACAGTCTTAGATAACAGTTTAAATCGTTTTAAAGGGTGGAAAAGCTCGCAATTTCGTTTTAAAAAAAATGTTTTTTGGCTGCCAAAGGGGTAAAAATCATTTTTTAGGCCTGTAGAGTTTATATGTAATTTTCGTAATGTTTTGTACATGTCAGGGAATTTTCAACATTCTATTTTATTTTTGGTCAATTTTGTGGAAGGGTTAAGTGTGTACTCATAAAAGTTTTTTTAGAACAAAAGATATTTACTCTGTTTCTATTACTTTCAAGAAAAATACGATGATTAAAAAATTTTTTAGAATACGTGGTTACATAAGAATAGATAATTTTAAAAATACTAGTCGTTAACCCTTTCGTTCTGCCCTCGTAGGTAATCACGGTAGTCAAACAGTTACATTTCTAAAACGCGAATATCTCCGTTAGTATTGATTTGTACCCCATACACAAGAGGAAAATAAATTATTAGAATGCCACTTTGTATTATTATCATACAAATTTTGGAACTACCGTCGATTAACCCTTCTGTTTTATATATATATATATATATATATATATATATATATATATATATATATATATATATATATGGTGTTATTATACATGATTTGCAGGAAACAACTACTCAGCGGGCAAATACCCCGACCTGCATTGAATTAAACCTTACAAATCATGAAAAATTGGTAGCCAATGTCATTTGTCAACTCCCTGACCAGACATAGACCGGTTTCGAACTTATTAGTTCTCCTCAGTATGCCATAGGTCATGGAGCAGACAAATGACAGTGGCCAACCTGCTAGTCTTATACAGACTAATGTAAATGGTATAGTGGTGAGAGGTAATTGAATCCTCTCATGTGGTCTAATGCTACTATACACCAGACATCATAGATGTCTTCGTGGTGCATAGCGACTTGCCATTTTGCAAGTACCGAGAGCGGCGACCTTTAGCCCTTGGTGGACTTAACCTATATACTGTTATTATACATGATTTGCAGGAAACAACTACTCAGCGGGCAAATACCCCGACCTGCATTGAATTACACCTTACAAATCATGAAAAATTGGTAGCCAATGTCATTTGTCAACTCCCTGACCAGACATAGACCGGTTTCGAACTTATTAGTTCTCCTCAGTATGCCATAGGTCATGGAGCAGACAAATGACAGTGGCCAACCTGCTAGTCTTATACAGACTAATGTAAATGGTATAGTGGTGAGAGGTAATTGAGAGGTAATTGAATCCTCTATACCATTTACATTAGTCTGTATAAGACTAGCAGGTTGGCCACTGTCATTTGTCTGCTCCATGACCTATGGCATACTGAGGAGAACTAATAAGTTCGAAACCGGTCTATGTCTGGTCAGGGAGTTGACAAATGACATTGGCTACCAATTTTTCATGATTTGTAAGGTGTAATTCAATGCAGGTCGGGGTATTTGCCCGCTGAGTAGTTGTTTCCTGCAAATCATGTATAATAACAGTATATAGGTTAAGTCCACCAAGGGCTAAAGGTCGCCGCTCTCGGTACTTGCAAAATGGCAAGTCGCTATGCACCACGAAGACATCTATGATGTCTGGTGTATAGTAGCATTAGACCACATGAGAGGATTCAATTACCTCCCACCACTATACCATTTACATTAGTCTGTATAAGACTAGCAGGTTGGCCACTGTCATTTGTCTGCTCCATGACCTATGGCATACTGAGGAGAACTAATAAGTTCGAAACCGGTCTATGTCTGGTCAGGGAGTTGACAAATGACATTGGCTACCAATTTTTCATGATTTGTAAGGTGTAATTCAATGCAGGTCGGGGTATTTGCCCGCTGAGTAGTTGTTTCCTGCAAATCATGTATAATAACAGTATATAGGTTAAGTCCACCAAGGGCTAAAGGTCGCCGCTCTCGGTACTTGCAAAATGGCAAGTCGCTATGCACCACGAAGACATCTATGATGTCTGGTGTATAGTAGCATTAGACCACATGAGAGGATTCAATTACCTCCCACCACTATACCATTTACATTAGTCTGTATAAGACTAGCAGGTTGGCCACTGTCATTTGTCTGCTCCATGACCTATGGCATACTGAGGAGAACTAATAAGTTCGAAACCGGTCTATGTCTGGTCAGGGAGTTGACAAATGACATTGGCTACCAATTTTTCAATTTGTAAGGTGTAATTCAATGCAGGTCGGGGTATTTGCCCGCTGAGTAGTTGTTTCCTGCAAATCATGTATAATAACAGTATATAGGTTAAGTCCACCAAGGGCTAAAGGTCGCCGCTCTCGGTACTTGCAAAATGGCAAGTCGCTATGCACCACGAAGACATCTATGATGTCTGGTGTATAGTAGCATTAGACCACATGAGAGGATTCAATTACCTCCCACCACTATACCATTTACATTAGTCTGTATAAGACTAGCAGGTTGGCCACTGTCATTTGTCTGCTCCATGACCTATGGCATACTGAGGAGAACTAATAAGTTCGAAACCGGTCTATGTCTGGTCAGGGAGTTGACAAATGACATTGGCTACCAATTTTTCATGATTTGTAAGGTGTAATTCAATGCAGGTCGGGGTATTTGCCCGCTGAGTAGTTGTTTCCTGCAAATCATGTATAATAACAGTATATAGGTTAAGTCCACCAAGGGCTAAAGGTCGCCGCTCTCGGTACTTGCAAAATGGCAAGTCGCTATGCACCACGAAGACATCTATGATGTCTGGTGTATAGTAGCATTAGACCACATGAGAGGATTCAATTACCTCTCACCACTATACCATTTACATTAGTCTGTATAAGACTAGCAGGTTGGCCACTGTCATTTGTCTGCTCCATGACCTATGGCATACTGAGGAGAACTAATAAGTTCGAAACCGGTCTATGTCTGGTCAGGGAGTTGACAAATGACATTGGCTACCAATTTTTCATGATTTGTAAGGTGTAATTCAATGCAGGTCGGGGTATTTGCCCGCTGAGTAGTTGTTTCCTGCAAATCATGTATAATAACAGTATATAGGTTAAGTCCACCAAGGGCTAAAGGTCGCCGCTCTCGGTACTTGCAAAATGGCAAGTCGATATGCACCACGAAGACATCTATGATGTCTGGTGTATAGTAGCATTAGACCACATGAGAGGATTCAATTACCTCTCACCACTATACCATTTACATTAGTCTGTATAAGACTAGCAGGTTGGCCACTGTCATTTGTCTGCTCCATGACCTATGGCATACTGAGGAGAACTAATAAGTTCGAAACCGGTCTATGTCTGGTCAGGGAGTTGACAAATGACATTGGCTACCAATTTTTCATGATTTGTAAGGTGTAATTCAATGCAGGTCGGGGTATTTGCCCGCTGAGTAGTTGTTTCCTGCAAATCATGTATAATAACAGTATATAGGTTAAGTCCACCAAGGGCTAAAGGTCGCCGCTCTCGGTACTTGCAAAATGGCAAGTCGCTATGCACCACGAAGACATCTATGATGTCTGGTGTATAGTAGCATTAGACCACATGAGAGGATTCAATTACCTCTCACCACTATACCATATATATATATATATATATATATATATATATATATATATATATATATATATATATATATATATATACTGTTATTATACATGAATTGCAGGAAACAACTACTCAGCGGGCAAATACCCCGACCTGCATTGAATTACACCTTACAAATCATGAAAAATTGGTAGCCAATGTCATTTGTCTACTCCCTGACCAGACATAGACCGGTTTCGAACTTATTAGTTCTCCTCAGTATGCCATAGGTCATGGAGCAGACAAATGACAGTGGCCAACCTGCTAGTCTTATACAGACTAATGTAAATGGTGTAGTGGTGAGAGGTAAGTGTATATATATATATATATATATGGGTGTGTGTGTGTGTTGTCTTTTAGGTCTTCGCGGGTGTTAAATGAAGTGTTATTGTACTTCCGAGTGCTCTCCCGCGTCGATGGTCAACTCCTCCAGGAGTCACGGTTGTCTGAACGACGTTTCGGCAGAATCTCATCTGCCTTCTTCAGGTTCTCACTGAAAGCTGCCTACTGCTGCTCCTCGTTGCTCGAACTCAGTGAGAACCTGAAGATGGCAGATGAGATTCTGCATTCCCTGGAAACACCATTGAGCGGTCTATTAACTGGAGAGTAATTTTGTGTGTTGTCGGCTCGGTGGTGTGATGAACAGTGGCGCATCCTATAAAGAAAGCGTTTGATACTGTGTGGCAGAATGGCCTCACTTATAAATTACATAACATCTGCAAACTTCCAGAATACTTAGCTGCACTAATCAGAAGTTTCATAAGCACCCGCCACATTACGGTAAGGATAGGTAATGCCTATTCGACGCATAAAAAATTATTGGCTGGTATGCCCCAAGGGGCAACCTTTCTCCCATCCTTTTCAACCTTTACACCTCCGACATCCCCTCCCACCCAACGACTAACATTTTACTATACCCAGATGATGCCGTCATCTATGGACAGTCTTTCTACGCCTCAAACAGCTGCCCAGAAGATCATCTGGCGCGACTATTAGACTATTACACTGACTGGAAAATTATAATTAACGAGGACAAGACAGAGACGATAACCTTTAACAGAAAATTTACGAACATATGGATAATAACGAAACTTAAAATTAACGACAAGGTGATTGAGGAACGGAACTCGGTCAAATAACAAGGGGTCACCCTGGATAAGAGGCTGAGGCCTCATATCACGAAGACGCTTAACCGAACGTACGCTTCGCTGAGCCGCCTATACCCATTGGTAAATAAGCGAAGCAGGTGGACTACAGACAATATAATGACGCTTTACAAAGTAACACTACGGCCTATATTGACATATGCCTGCGTGTCGTGGAATTTTATTTCAGTCAACACAGAATAAAATACTCCGACTTTTGACTCTAATAGATACATTTCGATCGCTGAATTGCATCGGAAGACCGGGGTCCCTATGATGAAGGATTTCATCGTACATCGATTTATATAATATGGCTATTTTGAAGTAGGTTCGCGTCCTCCAACTCAGACGGCCCAGGTTCAAAACCGGGTCACACCAAGTCGATGAGATAAAGTGGATGAGCGGATCTGCTCGCGTCACCATATTTCGAAAGAGATGTATAACGGTATCGTGTATCTACGTTAAAAATCCCTACCCCACGACAAACTGTGGGGGTTCGGCAAAATTTCCAGGTTAAGAGTCCCAGTGCCTACACAGACACTGATGAGTTTATCCCCTAGCCTCGGTGATTGGCCTTGGTAGCGGAAATAGGCCAATGTTAAATAAATGAATTTAAAAAAGTTTGTGCGATCTGTTTTTTTCTCCGTCTATAAATCGATCGGTTTTCTAGAGGAAGATCTATAGGTACTTAAATATTTGATATTCGGCCGCCATCTTGGTTTCACTATATTGAAATGTCAAAAAAAAATATTTTACAATCAATTGAAAAGGAATTTGCACTTGAAGAGTAAGGTGTTCAAATGCAAATTCTTTTTCAGAGAGTTTCTAAGTCATTCGTATTAAATTTAGATATTACGGAATTTGGCAAGAAAATAATTAGAAGGTAAGATATTGTGCCCTACCTGTTGTAGTTTTAGATTGTCCATAAATAAAGATAATTTTTAAATGTGTTTTATTTTATAACTTTTTACAAAAACTGTTGTTAACAGAAAATAACAAAACACCATCAAGTACTTCCTCTTATCTGTTAGTTGCCAACACAACCCAAGTTGTACTGCCAACTGATACGAAAATAATCATATCCCATATGAGTAAAGGTTTTTTAAAACATCACCTAAAACTAACACTGGTTTTGACACCATTCATCGCTGCTCTATTTTATTTGAAATTTGACGTCACTACCACTTTAGGGTCCCATTAATAATACGAATTTTAAGTGATTTTGTTTATTAAATATTAATATCTAACAATATAATATAATATGAATGTATTTCAATTTCTATATTTATGTTTTACTATATATTAATGCATCAAGCATCATTCGAAGTGAATTTTTATGTAGTGCAAACACCCTATTGCAAGTTTTTCTTCTAGTTTTTGATATTCCGGTTTCTACATTATTCTTGATAACTTAACATGAAATATTAATTAGGTAATATATTTAATATGCAATACTCCAGTGGTGCGTGATAAATGCCATAAATAACACCGCAATTGACATGTTATGACTAGAGGGTGGAAGAAAATAACAAAAAAACTGGAAATAGAAAAAGTTTTATGAAAATACAATAATAACATATCAATGTCCTATGATCTCTACAGAATACTGAAAAAATATACATATCTGGTATGTTCATTCATCATAAACAAACATCTTAACCTCAATCACGACGACTACAGCAAACATTGAGGCGTTTTTGGCATGTCGGCAATATAAATATTATAATCTTAAAAAATATGATTTTCATGAGCATTGAGTAATTATTACATTAAATTTCACTTTTCAAGCCCATTTCTGATTTTATTCTGATTTTCAAAAATCCGTTATAGAAATTGCGTCTAAATTTGAAATATCAAACATCTATCGCATAAGATTAAAAAATGTACGAAGTGCTATTTAAAATAAAATGTTGCTAGTTTGCCCGGTTAAACGGCAAATATATTTTTAAGTCTACTTAGGTTTAAAAATATATACTTATGCCAAATATCATGTACTTAAGGTACTTCAGATTCTTCTCCTAAAAAAGAAATAAAGAAGTTACTTGGATTTGTCGGTACCCGGTTAATAAGTAACTCAAATAAAATTTAATTACAAACTAAAGATCCCTTAAAGTGATGTATGTTCCAGTTGGGTGTAATTAGCATAATATAAGTAAATTCTTACCTGTGTAGAAATTACCGAAGGTTCCTCAGCACTATTGCTTAGTCTCTCTTTGTTGCTGTTTTTGTCTTCTTTATACTTTCTGCTACTATATAGCCCTCTCGGATGTGCTGAATTTCTACCAGATTTCAGGGATGAACTTTCACTTCTTGTAGACGATGTGGAACTAAATTTTGCGTGAAACCTATGTTCTTTTGATGGCGAAGTTGAAGTAGGTGAAGCCGTCGATCTTACCACTTTAGAAGATTTTCTGGAAGGAATTGTTTGTTTTTTGGGAGAAGTAGTAGTAGGAGAGCCCATTGTTGCTTGTTCGGGTAATCTCGTTGTCAAAGAGAATCGTTTTCGTGTTGGTCGGCTTGGTGTTTTAAGCGTTGTGGATGGTATAGGATCCAATTCATTTTCGAGATCGTCATGCTAACGAAAATAATACTAATTAGAGTTTTCTATGATAGGACTTTTGAAAGATAAAAATAAAATTCGCAAAAATACAGAGAATTAGTTGTAATTATGACAATTTTGGCCGGTTTATAAGAGTTTTTATATAATTGTTATACTTAAATTCTAAAGGAAATTCTTTGGTTTCTTGAAAGTAAGTTAGTATTATTGCTATACTTATTTCCTGTTTTACCATCTCCCGTTGATACCACCTTGTATATGTACTGCAATATTTTTATTTTTGTATGATCTATAAAATAAATTCAAGAACAGTGTGGTTCTTACTCTAACTAATGCTAACTTATTGTTAAAATTCCAATACAATTAGATTTTTGTTCCTTTAGTTGTCGTGCTTAAAATAAGTTTAACAGACATGCAGATAAACATACAGATGAATAGGAAGGCAGACAGACGTAGACGTATTGAAATTTGTTCAAAATTCGATAACTGAAACAATGATACGAAATTGTTTTCCTTACATGCAATATTCACAATTTTAGAAAAGTACCCAGTAATTAAAATAGACTCTTCTGAAAAAAGCGTAATATTATATACCTGGTTAAAAAAGCAAGCATTAAAGCTTAAGTTGAATATATTTTTTTATATCACCATTCACAGTATTTACTCACATATGTGAAACTATTAGATATACTTTAGGGCCAGTTCTATAATGATAGATTAACCATACATTTACCTTAAGTTTAAAGTTATGATTAAATAATTATTTCCTATCTTTAATGACTTGAATACTACTATTATTATTATTATTATTATTATTATTATTATTATTATTGACAATGTCTCTTAGAAATCTTCAAAAAAAAACCATATGGGTCATATCCGGACTGTTAGGTAGGTTCATTATTCCATTATTCCCTATCCATATTGGCATATTATTCAAATGATCTCGAACAGGTAGGACACTATGCGGAGTTGTCCCATAAAGGTAAGGTTATAAACTTCAAACGGTGGATGGGGACCGTTTAAACCGTGGCTTGTCAGATGACAGAATATTCATAACCTTAGAATTAATAAAATTCGGTGTATATTTGATGGATGTATTCGAAATATGTGATTATTTATAATCTGATAACAAAAAATTAATAATACTCTTAAAGTTAGAAAGATGTATTGAGAAAACTTTATAAGTTAATTTAGATTAACTAAGCAGTCAGTTATTTTATATGGAATCAGTTGAATAGTATATTCTACAAGTTGTGGAATGGCCCATATTCTACATGAGCGAAAAGTTTTTAGTCTGAGCCGAAGGCGAGGATTATGGTTCACAAGTGTGGAATATGCCATTCGAAACGTGTTTTAGACTGTACTTTCTCTAACAAGATTTCAGAAATCATACAAAAAAAGTTGATTATTTGTACAACAGTTTTATTAGAAAAATTATGTTGGAATAAATGTCACTCCAACACGCTGTGTTGGAATAATACCATACGGGGTACTGTAAGAGGCGTACGGTATTATTCGAATTCGAATTAGCTTTAGCTACCCCCTCTACCATTCCCACCCTATTATTAAAGGGGATAAAAAAAATTAAAATGTGATTTAATGTGTATACAAGAACGAAACGTCTAAGAAATTTTTTTTGGCGTTAGCTACCCCCTCTACCACCCTCACTGTCACCCTCGCAATTTTATTAAAGGGGGAAAAAAAATTAAAACGAGATTTAATAAATAGACATTTCGATAGTATTACTCATGTTAGCAAACTTCAATATCAATTAATATTTACTTAACCACATCACATTTATTCTTAACATTGCGATCGATACGAATGTTTTTCCTTTCTCTTAGAAACATGCTTATATTTTGCCCCTTGCCAAAATTTCTTCTCCCACTGAAGTCTCACATCTTAGGCCTATTAGTATCCTGCCCATTATGTCTAAAATACATGAATATCTTATGAAGGAGCAAATTTCCGCCTATGTTTTCGCTAACAAAATTATACCTGACATTCAGCCAGGATTTTGTGACCTACACAGCACCACTATGTTTTATTAAATGTTAGTGATGACTTTTATAGGGCCATTGATAAAAATAATGTCTGCTGTCTTGTTCCATTAGATTATAGTAAGGCATTTGATACTTTAGACCACAGTTTGTTGTGTAAATAATTATCTTTTTTTGGCTTTGATAATACTTCCGTTTCTCTAATACAAAATTATCTATCAAATCGTTCACATAGCGTTCTCTTGGATTCTGAAGTGTCAGAAGTTTTGCCTGTTAATTTTGGCGTTCCCCAGGGGTCAATTCTTGGACCCCTGTTATTCTCTTTATATATCTCGGATTTACTTACGTTTTTAGAAAAGTGTAATATTCATCATTATGCGGATGACACACAGCTTTACCTTGACTTTTTTCCAAGCGAATATATTCTAGCATCTGAGGCTATTAATAATGATTTGAAACCTTTATTAGATATTTCATTAGCACATAATTTAAAACTTAATGCTAACAAGTCAGCGGTAATGTATTTGGAGTCAAAAGCAACGAGAAACACCTTGGACCAACTAAACATTAATTTAAATGGTGAACAATTACCTGTTGTTGGTCATTATAAAAATTAGGGTCTTTGAATAGATTCAGATTTAAGATTCGCTAAGCATATTAGTTATTTGTGTCAAGTTTCATACTGCACACTGAAGAAATTATTTTCCCAAAAAGATATTTTAGATCCTAAAATTAAATTCCAATTATGTGAGAGTCTAATTTTCTCTAAGATATCTTATGCAGACGCTATCTATGGCCCTGCATTGATATATTCTGATGCCAAACGACTTCAATTATTACAAAATGCTTGCCTACGATTCTCAACAGGACTTCGTAGATTTGATCATGTTAATTATAAATATTCTGAAGTCGGCTGGCTAAAATTAGACAAGCCACGTTCTCTTCATTTTCTCTGCTTAACCCACAAGATTATTGATAAGCAAATTCCGACATATTTGTTTGAGAATTTGTCATGCCTTAAATGTAATCAAGTGAATACACGTAAGCGGGATTTTCTGGCAATACCAAAACACTCCTCTGCCATCTTTAAACGTAGCTTTTCGTATAATTCTAGCAAGTTATATAACATCCTAAAGAGATATCTATTTTCTTATTAATGGTCTGCGTATTATATTTACAATGCTTAGCTTAATGGTACTGTTTCTTCTTTTTTTTTACTTTTTAGTCTCCATTTCTTTATGCCACGCGTGTCATTAATTCTAACTTGTAGTTGTAATTATTAATATGTATTTGCAATCCATGTTTATCGTAATTATATTATTTTTTTAACTTATGTATTTGTTGTTGCTCTGGTTAAGTTGAAAAAGGCTGACACTTCGCCATTTCTGTAGGTAGTAGTTGATAACTATTTACTTATACCACTTATTTTTGTTAATACCTATGAATAAAGGCGATTTATTATTATTATTATTATTATTTAGTGTATATACAAAAACGAAACGTTTAAAAAAATTTTTTTGGCGTTAGCTACCCCCTCTACCACCCCCTTTGCCATCTCCACCCTATTATTGAAGGGGTAAAAAAAATTTAAATGTGATTTAGTGTATATACAAAAATGAAACGCCTAAAAAATTTTTTTGCGTTAGCTACCCCCTCTACCACCCCCATTGCCATCTTCACCCTATTATTGAAGGGGGTAAAAATAATAAAATATGATTTAGTGTGTATACAAAAACGAAACGTCTAAAAAAATTTTTTTGGCGTTAGCTATCCCTTCTACCACCCCCATCCTATTATTAAAGGGAGTAAAAAATTAAATTGGGATTAGAACCAATGGCCTCTAAAATTTATTTTGGCATTAGTTATCCCCTCTACCAGCACTATTTCCACCCCCACCCTATTGTTTAAAGGAATAAAAAATTAAATTAGGATTTATTGTGTATACGAGAACCAAGAACTTTAAACTTTTTTTACATTAGCCATCCCCTCTACCACCCTCACTCTATTATTAAAGGGAATAGAATATTACATTGGGATTTAGTGTGCATAAGACTTGGATACAAAATCTGAATGTCGAAGTAGTGATTCCTTGGGCAGCGGTTTTTAAAGGGCTGTAGCTCCCTTAGGAAGCAATCTGACGTATGGTGATTATAAGATATATTGTGGATGCATATTATCAGAGTTCTATATTGTTATAGTAAACATAAATTTTAAATTGTTAACCAGTTCTATTAACTGTAGCAAAGTCAAACAACTTTCTCTTTTAAAAGTTGTGACGTTATATTTCATAGCGAGGGTAAAGGAATCAAGACAAATAAAACATGAAACGATTTTATGATTACTATAATATATCATTATAATATGTTGAATGCATCTTAGTCTATATTTTTATTTTAATATTTTCACAAAATACTGAGCATTTATAGGCTGTCCATTTTATCAGTCTTACAAAAAAAGGCAAAATATCTCCGTTATTTGAAGAGATACGAGAAAGATTCTAAGGTGAAAATGTTTTGTTAAACAGAGTGTTTCAACGAGGTTTTATCTAATTTTTTTCAAAACCGCTGTATTTTGAGATTTACTCTTCAGACTGTAAAAAAAATTATTTTGAAACGGGCGGGAAATAGCGCCATTAAATAGAGTATTTTCTTCCCTTTTCAACGATATATCACAGGCCATATTTATTCATTGGTACTACGTTAGTAATTATAATAAAAAAAATTTAAAACTAATAAATTTTGTTAACAAGCATGTATGATTAATTAAAACGATAAAATCATTCAATAAGTTGTTCAAATCTTTGCTATAATAAAACACTAACACAGTTAAGAAGAATAAAGTAAATGCAGGTAACAAAAACAAAATAATAATCAGGAAAGCAACATGGAGCAATTATGGAAAGGGTATTAGCAGTTATGCCAATGTATAAAGGTCCTCCATAAAAGCGTCACTCCTTGCTCAGAAAGTTAAAATGTCACTTCCAATTAATTTAAGTATAATATCCATTTGTTTGTATTTCATGATTTCACTATTATTTCAATAATTTTAAAATAGTTGGCTATGAACAAACTTGACAATTTAATTTTTTGACAGATCATCTCAGTTAATACTTAAACTCTCACTCAATCACACTCGTTTAAGAATTTAGAGTTTTCACTCCCATTGATCATTTTATATATATATATATATTATATTCGTTACATATTGGCAATGCAATTTTAACTCTGGATTAGCTCAAGTAGAATATAGAAACAGATTTCCACAAGCACTACAGCCGAACTCTGTTCAGAATATTAGCTACGAAACTGAAAAATAATGGTTCATTATTAAAGAAGAAGACAAGGTTGAACAGTGTTACTGATAATGTAAATAAGGTAAACCGAGTTATTAATTATGTAAGAAATAAAAATACAGAAAATTTGGAAACATCATTAAGAGAAATTCAAATTGCTTGTCATATAAATAAAACAAGTGCTAGAAAAATTTTAAAGAAAAATGGTTACCGGTGTTATAAAGCCAAAAAAGTTCACAATTTACAAGCGGGGGACAAACCAAGGACGACGACTTTTTGTAGGTGGCTGTTGGAAAAGAAGCATGCCGATCCATTAATATGTGTAAAATACTTTGGTCCGACGAGGCAAATTTTTCCAATAATGGATTTTTAATCGCAATATTCATTACAAATGGACTTCTGAAAATACACACTGGCATAGACCGACTGGGTTTCAAAATCGTTTTTCAATAAATGTGTGGATAGGTATTTTAGGCACCAATTTAATAGGTCCTTATTTTTATGATGGTCACCTCAGTGGTCAAAGGTACCTAAACTTCTTGAGAAATGAATTTAATGAATTCTTAGATGACCTACCTTTAGAGAATTTACACAACTTTCAATATTTTCAACAACATGGAGCTCCTCCCCACAATTCTCCGATTTGCCTAGATTATTTAGATGAAATTTTGCCTCAACATTGGATAGGTACCAATGGATTTATTCGATGGCCCCCTCGTTCTCCAGATATAACCCCGATGGATTTTTTTCTATGGGGATATATTAAAGTTAAGGTGTTTTCAACGACACCGCAAAATGTAGAGGACCTATAAGCTCGAATTCAACAGGCATGTATTACAGTTACCCCCGAAATGCTGAGTAATGTTTTAAATGCAGTGCCTCGCCGCTCTCGATTGTGCATAAGAAATCGCGATGGACACTTTGAACACTTGATATGATATCTTAAAAATTATTTTGAGGATTAGATAAATATTAATGTTCTGTGTGTTATATTCTTTTTATTATTAATTTGTTCTTGTTACCTGAATTTACTTTATTCTTCTTAATTGTTTTAATGTTTTATTATAGCAAAAATTTGAACAACTTATTGAATTATTTTATCGTTTTATTTAATCATACTTCTCCACGGCAAGTATAATGCTTGTTAAATCAAATTTATTGGTTTAAAAAAAATGTTTTTATAATTACTATCGTAGTACCAATGAATAAATATGGCACGCGATATATCGTTGAAAAGGGAGAAAAATACTCTATTTAATGGCGCTATCTCCCGCCCGTTCCAAAATAATTTTTATTTAACAGCCTGAAGAGTAAATCTCAAAATACAGCGATTTTGAAAAAACTAGATAAAACCTTATTGAAACACTCTGTTTTGCAAAAAATTTTCGCCTTAGAATTTTTCTCGTATCTCTTCAAATAACGGAGATATTTGGCCTAGACGTTTTCCGCATTTTCGATATTTTCCGCCAGAACTCTTAAACTAGGCCATGGATTTCAAATGTCTTTGAACCATTTTGTAGGTTATATAAATCGGCACAATTTTCGTAAAAATGTTTTTTTTTTGTACGACCGATATTGAGTGAGATATTCTCGAGGGCCCTGATAAAATGGACAGCCTGTATAATGTGTCCACACTGTCCACGTCAAAGCGATATTCAAGGTATGAATATATATTTTTTAGGTAGATTTCTCATCTACGAGTGCAGCATGTCACGACTTCGAGAAAATGTCACTATAGTTTCTTCGATTATGGTTCCCAGTCCCCAAAAATGTCCCCGTTCAAAAGTTTATATATATATATATATATATATATATATATGAAGTGTTGTTGTACTTCCGGGTGCTCTCCCGCGTCGCTGATCGACTCCTCCAGGAGTCACGGTTGTCTAAACGACGTTTTGGCAGAATCTCATCTGCCATCTTCAGGTTCTCACTGAAAGCTGCCTACTGCTGCTTCTCGTTGCTCGAACTGAACTGACGTTCCCCGCGTTGTGCGGCTCCTTATATATGCTCCAGTCTAGGGCGCGCCTGCGCGTTTGGCTACGTGTTACCGGTCCCCCACCACCTGTGGTAGGCGTAGCGGGCGCCTGAGCCAACCCGACAAGTGGCCTCGCTGAAACGTCACGCTCCACGTGACTTCTAGCCGGTGGTCGGGCATCCTCGTGTCCAATCGGTGCCGCAGAATGCCGTGGTTCTCCTTGATTGGTCCGCGCTCGGCTCTGACTCCTCGTGATAGGTCCATCTCGGGCAGGTTGCTGTGCTTCTTCACTATTTGTCAATACTTGAACATGCCTCCTCGTGATTGGTTCGTCCACGGTATATATATATATATATATATATATATATATGTGCTCCTCAGGCAGCTTGCTGCGAGAACCTGAAGATGGCAGATGAGATTCTGCCGAAACGTCATTTAGACAACCGTGGCTCCAGGAGGAGTCGACCATCGACGCGGGAGATCACCCGGAAGTACAATAACACTTCATTTAACACCCGCAAAAACCTGAAATGGGCCAAATCGCTTTCCTCGTTTCAAAGTTCTATTTCGAAGCAAATATGTACGTGCAATACATCGTTGGATAGTGCTCATCTAGCCCTACAACTTTTGTCTAAATCATTTTTTGCTAAAGCGCATAGGAAAAATTTTAAAAATGACGGCGGTTCAAAGTCTTAAAAAAATTCTCAGACTACCTACATGCTAATAATTCATAAATCGATGACAATAAATTAAAGTTGAGCAGTTCTAATAAAGATATACATCATCACTTATTTGCTAAAATAGTAGAGACCTTAAGCAGTGCAAAACAATATAGAATAAACTCTACCCTTCCGACTGACCCCTGCCATCGGGCTTTCCCCATTTTAAAACAATTTTCTGAATTCTGCCCTTGCTTGTAAGTTGTCAAATTTGACAACTATACCTATGCATATGTCTTTATTTATGAATTCAATTAACCTTCAAACTATTCAAAATAGCTACAAAAAATTTAAGAGAATAGTTGAGTTGCTGAAAATGGAGCAACATGGGTAGAATAAATAAATTTAAATTAGCATGATATTTATAATATTGAAAATGATTAAAAGTTTATAGATAAAAATTTATAAATAAAAAAATAGTTATCAAAGAACCCCTAACAAATCAAATGGAAATTGGCTTCCGGTAAAATTGGCCAAATTTTAGATATGTTGTTCCTTTCAGTGTCCTGATCAAAAGTCTCCACGGGCACGAAGCTCGAAAATCTGCCCTGCAAGCAGTAACCAGCTTGGAAAGTTGAGACCGGTAATCCCCGATTTTCGCTAATATCCCCTCTCCCCTTGTAGTTTCGGGTACGAATGATAAATGATGCGGTGTTTTCGTCAGCAACACTACTGAGCGTCTAGGTGGTGGTGTGTGTGTTTACAACGTAACGTTAGTGTCAAAAGCAGGTTATAGTATTTGTTTTGACAAAGTGGAAAAACATATGTAAGTAATAACGTTACCATTAATTGTTTGGTGACCAAATCAATCATAACAGACTGTTATTTTAATTTTAACCTACTAGAAATGGGCTGGACGGGCGATGCCTTCAGCATCGCATTGCTCGGCCTTCGGCCTCGCGTAAACATGCGACTCAAAAGTCTAAAATCGGTCTGCCGATTAGGCTCAAAATTCTAAGAAATACTCTCTAAATGTGGCTTAAAATTATTATTATTTTTATTTCTTATCATTTTCATTTTTTAGTTTTTCAATTTTTCATTTTTTCATTTTCAGTTTTTCAATTTTCCAATTTTTCTTTTTTTCATTTTTCAGTTTTTCGTTTTTTCAGTTTTTCATTTTCCACTTTTTCTCCCTTTAATAATAGCGTGGGGTTGGCAATGGGGATGGTGGAGGGGGTGGCTAATGCCCAAAAAAATTTAGAGTCCCTTGGTTCTCGTGTACATACTAAATCCCAATTTAATTTTTTTTTCTCCTTTTAATAATAGGATGGGAAAGCTGCTATACATTCAAACAAATCTCGAAATACCATTTGGAGGTGCCTTAAAAATCATAACAGAAAACCATACAAACCTAAGTTATTTCATACATTGCAAGTAGGTGGCGAAGAAAGAAGGTTTGAGTATTGCTTGTGGACACAAGGAGAATATTTGAAAGACTCAAGAAAAATCATCTATAGCGATGAGGCTACATTAACAACAAACGGTGTGGTTTCCTCACAAAATTGTAGATTTTGAGCATAGGAAAATCCCAATTGGGTAAATTGCAGAAGTCAATATTCACAAAAAATAAATATCTGGTGTGGTATTTTGAACGAGCGCTTAATTGGTCCCTATTTTTTTTTATGAAAATTTAAACAGTTTAAATTTTATGGAGTTCTTGAGAAATTAGTTTTGGAACGAGATTCAAAACCTGCAGGGAAGACAACAGTTATATTTCCAACTAAATGGATGAACCCCACACCATGCAGTAATTGTCAGGACGTGGCTCAACCAAAATTTTCTCGGTAGGTGGATTGGACGTAGTAGTCCATTGATAGCCTGCCCACCAAGATCGCCGGATTTAACACCCCTTTATTTTTATTTGTGGGGTACTCTTAAAGGGCACTTCCAAACAGGGCGAGATCCCAATGCTTGCGATCTCGTGTTATAATTATCACATTTGGACTCGGTATATCCCCTCCAAAAGATTCGAAACTGATTATGACAATCCCGGTGGAACGCGAACAGATCGTGCTCTGTGTGGAAGGGATATACTGAATACAAATGTGATAGCTATAACACGAGATCGCAAGCGTTTGGATTACGTGACCAGGTAAATCTCGGTCACTAAATAGGCAGGAACTAATTGTGATAGAATTACACCAGCTTGTCGAGAAATCTCGAGGGAGGAACTTAGAAATGTTCGTAATAATCGTGAGAGGATAGATAAATGTATAGAAGTTGAAGGTGGCTTAGTAGAAAGAACCTTCATTTAATTTATCTATTTCTTTATTTATTTTGTAATATTTTTAGGTACATTTTTTTGTCTCACTTCTCATTAATTATTTGTTACTTAGTCATTATAGTGTGAAAGGATAAAAATTTCTAAATTGAGCATTGCTGTTTTTTTAACAATGAATCATTCAATTGACAGTTATTTCAGTTAAGGCACTCTTTTCATAAATACACTATCCCAAGCAATAGTTAAATTTCTTCGGCAATTGTTGAATTTTTATTTCTGTAACGAAGAAACCAAAAATACGACTTTTCAATGAAATTTGATACAAACACATTTGGAGGGTTGCTGAATTAGATTTGATTTGAAATTAAAAAACGTTAATAATAAAATTTCACCATTTTGTGACCCAAAAAAATCATAGCGGACCACGCTATTATGTCTTGTAAAATTTAACATAACACAAAGATACGCTTTTCAAAGTTCTATATTTAAAAAAAGTATCTAAGACATTAAATGGCATTGATCATTTATGAGTAAAATCCTAAAACACGTCTATTTTTAATTCTAAAATGACATTTTTTGACTATAATTTTATTCTTCCCCCTTCCACCCCCTTGGAGTAACAGCTACCTCTTCAAATTTTTTAAATGGAATGAGGATGTGTGTGATCGTTCATTTGAAAGGGTTTTTAATTCTCTGCCACAATATAAGGTTTTTTGAATTTTGTATATTTTTCATCAAAAAATTAAAATTAAAAAGATGATTTAAAAGACGGAATAAGGCAAGAAATTAATCAAATTAAAAACTCAAATTATTAACAGCTGTCCATTCCACGAGAATGACAACCAAAGTTCGATCCCTGGTAATAAACCGTATTCACAGATATTACCTGGAGCCTCTATCATACTGCTGGTAGAGAAAGTGTAATGCTCAGTGGCTCAACCTTTACGTGTTAGGCTTACATCCAAGGGGTCCCGGATTCGAATCTTGGCTAGGGTATGGATGTTTAGTAGTATTTTTTCATGTGTTACCGTGTTGGTAGCAGTGGACTAGACGAGGTTGTGTGAGAGACAACACAGCTAGTTGCTGTACCACTCCTGAGTTGGAGTCTCAGCTGCGGCAGACGGCAATGTTGTAGAGAATGGTCATTGTATAATTGTCTATGTGGATGTGTCCTGGTTGAGTAGTGGAATAGCTAATGCTAAACTCTGCCAGGACGTTAATCTAAATAAGGCATTAAAAATAAAAAATAAATCAGAAACTTGCGCTTGAGGCAAAAACCGCTTGCATTGGTCTCAAGGTGAAAGTTGCAAAACCGACGTACCGGCGTTACGGGCACGCTGGTGTCGCGTATGTGATGGCCAGTCTAATCACCATAGTGTACAACAGGTTTTTGTTTTATCTGCTACCTCTGACCATGAGTGGATACGGACTCCTAGACAGGGAAAAGACCGTCCGTCCGGAGTTAATATGTGTATTATAGTGCATTCTGTGAGTCGGATGGAACCTCGAAAAATATAAATTTTTCTTAGCCTAACAAGACTATGTCCCCCCCTCCCGTTTTCGGGGATGCTGAATGCGATGGCGGTGGCTAAGTCTCTCTCCGAAGGCACCCCACTCCCCCAAATGGCCAAAAACCACTCCTGTAAGGGATAAACCGCGTATCCGCCGTCTCCTACCAGCCAAACCTGTGTTACCTCGTTTTCGAGGATGTTGAGCACGATGGTGATGTCGAGACCCCTCCTCGACCCCCGCCAACCCCCCAAATGGTCAAAAACCGCCCGCTGCAAGCATCTATAGGAACCGTGCAGCCATACGTCAAAGTCAACTGTCCAAAGTAAGAAAATGTTCCTCACAGGTTAGGTACAGGGCTACGCTCTCCATCTTAGCTGCTTCTATTCTGGTAGTCAATTATTTCAGATATACATTTTTTGTTGTATACCTATTTTATTATATACCGTACAAATTTTTACAATAATTCTTTTATTTATTATATTATAATACTTGAGAAGTCATTAAAGTAATTGCCAAAAGTATCATTCCCCTTCCTCGTCGTTCTTCAACTAGCGCCCTTAAGGTAATAGCCAAATAGCCTCTTAATATCCACTAGACACAACAAAGCGAAACATCTAGACCACGAACCAACGACCCAGCCACGACTATAAGAGCTGTCGTACGTGGTCGTCGTCATAAATCATGTATTTTGTATTATTCTATAAGCATGCCTTCTTTATTTTATAAAAGTTATCATTTTTCTTTTGTAAGCAGTCTTACACAATATGATATAGTATGTTATATATATAGCACACTTGCCTCTCACCCAAAGTCCCGGGTTCGATTCCTGATCGCAGCAGTGGAAAACACTGTGTGAGGGATATACACGGATATTGGGTGTGTCCCTTGTCTCTAAGTGTACAGCCCCCTCCCACACAAAGGCTCTTCTAGAGCCTTCCGGGATAAAGGGAGTCGTAATTACCTGTGGTGTTATTATTATTATGTTCTCAGTATTACGTTTACGTATAACACTTATGAAAGTTATAAGTTTTTAAGTATCACATGCTTAATTGATGACTTTAAAGTATTTAAGGTTTCTAATATTTTTATTAAGTTTCAAATTAGGAAATTAGCAGCTGAGTCAGATATTTTCAATAGGCCTATGATACTTGAGAAAGATGCAATGTCTGTTAATTTTCTTCTCTAAATTATTCGTCCTAATCAATTTTCTTTGTTAAAGTCAAAACGTATAAGTTTGATATGCGGTAATCCGTCAACAGTAACAGTTCATGAATAAACTTACAAATTAAATAATATACTATAGTCTAGTATACTTTAACTTGGCGTGTGTATGTATGAGTTAATATTTTCGTACGATTTCATTTTCTCTTGTACACAAAGATCCACAAATATTGTCTACGTAGACAATGTTTCTGGACTATTGCTTTAACTTTGTATACAATATGGGAGAAAATGAAATCGTACGGAAATATTAACTCATGCATACACACGCCAAGTTAAAGTATACTAGACTATATATACAACAAACTTTTATTATAGTGGCTGTTAATCATGAGGATGAAGTTCACGTTGCAATTCATCCGAACAAAATACTTTTACTGCGATTAATTTTCCTTTAATTAGTTAAATTAACTAGCTACATATATATTTTTGACCATAGACCTAAATCGCACACGAATTCGTGAAAATGGGGCATTGTGGGGGGTCGGATCAATTTCTAGAAACGCCAAAAATGCCCATCTTTATTCATTTGCCACTCTGAATTATCTAATTCAAATTTAGGATGTGCACCTCCTGCCGGGATTCCTCTTTCGATATCAACATCTCACGGCAGTAGATAGGCAAAGCCGTTTCTGGTGCACTCAGTAGAGAAACACTTGGGGTTCTCAATGACGTCATGAACTGGATGGCATGTGTCCATAGGTGTTCATGGGGTGTCATGGGAGGTTCATGGTGGTGTCACGAGCAGTTTACGTGGGGCGCATGCCTGTAGAAAAGCTATAAAGCTGTACCCGAAGCTGTTTGAGACCTGTTAATAAGATACCATCTATTAATTGTGGTCGTGTGCATGAACACCTATGGACACATGCCATCCAGATGACGTCAGTGAGAACCAAGGTATATCTGTACTGAGTGCGCCAGAAACGGCTTTGTCTATCTACTCACGGTCCTCCAGCTTGCTACAAATTAAGATTCGATCATTTTAAAATTGCATATTTCGTGAAAAGCGCATCTTTGTGTTATATTAAATACATAAAACATAATAGCGTGGCCTACTATGATTTTTTTTCGGGTCAGAAAATGGTGAAATCTTATTGATGATTTTTTAAATTCAAATCTGAGTGCGCCACTAGATTCAGCAACCCCCCAAATGTGTTTGTACCAAATCAGTATTGCATGGGATTGTGTATTTACGAAAAAAGTGTTTTGACTGAAACAACTAATGAATGTTTCATTGTTAAAAATATACCAATGGTATAATGGTATAATGGTATAATATTACAGGGTGTCTCACCGGGAACTGAATCGATCGATATAGAGAAAAGTACGCATTAGAAAATTTTGAAAATTTAGATAATTACTAATATCGATGTGGCCAATCCGACTAAGATAATTACAAGCAGCTGACACTTCCGCTTATACCGGAAATCGATACCAACTTGTTTATTTCAAATAGAACACCCTATATATTTTAGGGTTATCGAAAAGAGCATAATATTCTGAGTCGAAAATATGTAACATATCCTATATCTAAACCTAGCCGTTTCAGAGATATTTGACATTTTATAGATAATTTGACAGGTGCAACGATTTGCAAGAACCGTTATAACTTTCTTCGCGTAAAAGATCCTCATTTGCTTCTTGTCACGTAAAAAGAACATAAGAAGAACTACGTTCTACAACTGAAAAAAATTCAATAATATCATACCAAATGGAACACCCTGTATTTCTTTACGTCAAGTTGTGTAAAATTTAATTCCCTTTTTTCTGATATTAGCATTGTGGGGGTTAAAGTTACAACTTTTTGAAATATTTGCGATTTTATTAAAAATTCATGAATTGTTGTAATCATTTCATCAAAATAGCTATGATTAGAAACAATCAGTCATTATCTTATGTCAAAAAATGCCAGCACGTTTAAATTACACCCACAAAGACTTTTTAAATTTGTTTATTATTTATGGAGAATGTGATAAAGTAATATCAAGAACTTGCAGCACATTTGCTACTCGATATCCAGAAAAACGGAAACCGTAACCAAACACTGTAAAACGCATACTGGAAAATTTTAAAAATTATGGCTCTGTCAAGGCAAAAATGCAAAGAAGGAAGCCTATTGTTGATGACGAAAACATTTTGGGATATTTTCATGCATTTCCAAGGATGTCATTAAGACAAGCTGCTCTGGAATCGGGACTATGCAAGGGTTCAATTCACAGAATCTTAAGTTTCACCCGTTTTCATTCCATATGGTTCAAGGATTAAAAGAAACAGATTTCCTAAGAAGACAGAATTTTTGTGAGTTTATTCTAATAAGGTCTGAGGGTCACGATTCTTATTTGGGAAATATTATATGGACAGATGAAGCAAAATTTACTAAAAATTGACTTTTTTATTGGAGTGACTCAAATCTTCATATGTTCAGAGAGCGAAATATTGAGGAAAGTTGGCAGGTCAATGTTTACTGTGCCATAAGAAACGATAGAGTGGTGGCATTACAATTTTATCAGGAAAATTTAAACGGCAAATTAAATTTTCTCTTCTGCTAATATGTATATTACAAAATTTGAATAATAACTATTTAGAAAATTTACCTCTCGCCGAACATAGAAACATTTTTTATCAGCACGACGGTGCTCCCCCACATAACGCATATTTAATTAATAATTATTTACAAGAAACTTTTTATGATCAATGGATTACCAATAATGGACCTTTCTTATGGCCTCCTCGCTCGCCCGATTTATCAGCTCTGGATTATTTCATTTGGGGAACTATTAAAAATAAAGTTTATGAGAGCCCATTAACAACCATTGAAGATTGTATGCAAAGAGTAAGAAATGCATTTTAAAACACATCACAGGATTCAACTAAAAGAGCTACCCATGAGGAACTAATCCGAAGGTGCGAAAAATGTGTCGAGGTTCGAGGGCGGAATTTTGAGCAATTATTAAATTAAAATGAAATCATATTTTAAATTGATCTTATCCCTGCTATTTTAGTTCATGCCATATCTTCAATTCGATTAATACGCATGTTATAGTGTTAGTGTTATTTTGCGTTTTTGTGGATATCGAGTAGCAAATGTGCTGCAAGTTCTTGATATTACTTTATCACATTCTCCATAAATAATAAGCAAATTTAAAAGGTTATCGTTGGTATAATTTAAACGTGCTGGCATTTTTTGATATAAGATAATGACTGATTGTTTCTAATCATGGCTATTTTGATGAAATGATTACAACAATTCATGAATTTCTAATAAAATCGCAAATATTTCAAAAAGTTGTAACTGTAACCCCCACAATGCTAATATCAGAAAAAAGGGAGTTCAATTTTACACAACTTGACGTAAAAAATACAGGGTGTTCTATTTGACCTAAATAAGTTTTCGCGATTTGAAGTTGACAAAATGTAACGCGAAAAACGGAACAGTTGATATGATATTATTGAATTTATTTCAGTTGTAGAACGTAGTTCTCCTTATGTTCTTTTTACGTGACAAGAAGCAAATGAGGATCTTATACATCTCCACCTGATATGCAGACGGCGGTTTGTCTACAACACGCGGAGGCGGTTGAAAAAAGCGTGAGGGCTTTTGGTGGAACAGTTTATTTTCCACAAACCCTCTAGCCCGACTCACTAGTGACTTTTTGCAAGTCACTAGCATCCATATCCTGTCGAGACAGTGCTGTTTGGTGGTTCGCAGCACTGCCTCATTGAGTGTGTGATGGGCATTAAGTTAGCGGCTAATCGACGCACTTTAACGTGAACGGCCTGTTGGCCGCCATATAGTCCATCACACATTGGATACGGGATGCGTGTTGCCTCGCCGACCGGATTTTCGCTTCCATCTTTTGTATGCTCCGCTCCGCCCTCTCCTGTGGGGAAGCAGTGTTTCGCCCCTTCACCCAAGAAAAGCGTTGAGCAGCAGCAAAGACGGCACAATTTATGTGCCAGAGGACAACCCGTTCTGGTAGCACATCTATCTCGGGATCGAAACCTAAGTGATCTATATCTATGCAATTGTATAAGTTCCCTTTATAAGTATGTATAAGATACAGTAAGCATGTACATGAAACCACAATAGAATATATGAGAATTGCTGCAGTTTCACAATGGTATGTATTTGGATCTATCTGGGAATTGGAACCTGAATGATCTGTATCTATGCAATTGGATAAATTCCTCTTACGAGTATATTTATTTATTTGTTTGTTTGTTTCTTTATTTATTTATTCGTTCTTTCGTTCGCTCGTTCGTTCGTTCCTTCATACATTCATTCATTCGTTCATTCATTCATTTATTTTACGAATACGGCCGCCCAGACAGATATGCATCCACTTACAGGGCAAGAAATATACAAAAAAAATATATATACATATATATATATATATATATATATAAAACCAAAATTAAACACACGTAGTGTATCTTGAGGTTGCAGTCAGAGGTGAAAAGTTTACGGCCACAAAACAGAAAAAGAAAAACTCTTTTGTTACTTTGTCAAGCTTTCGGAAATTATTTATTCCCTTTATCAAGACATTAACTTGAGGTTAAAAGTTAAGGTCACATGTATTATAAAATAGTCGCATTTTTTATCTTAATGTAGACAAATTCATACACAAATTCCTTTACAGGTACACAATTTAAGGTAAACAATTACTGATTATTTAAAATTAAGGATTAAAACCATGATTAAAATAGATATAACAAAATGAACATGAATAACTATCACATGTGAGTATAGTTGTAAACTTTTCACCTCTGACTGCAACCTCAAGATACACTACGTGTGTTTAATTTTGGTTTTCTTAACTAGTCAGTCAAGACTACCCTTCTTCTATATATATATATATGTTGTTTTTTAGGTTTTCGCGGGTGTTAAAGAAGTGTTATTGTACTTCCGTGTGCTCTCCCGCGTCGATGGTCGACTCCTCCAGGAGTCACGTTTGTCTGAACGACGTTTCGGCAGAATCTCATCTGCCATCTTCAGGTTCTCACTGAAAGCTGCCTACTGCTGCTTCTCAGTTCGATTGTCAATATACAATCGATTATCTAAAAGAAATACCTACAGCAAAATTATTCAAATTAAATTTAAAAGAATTACTGTTACAAAAATCGTTTTACTCTATAGATGAATTCTTTAGTATTACCATTTAACCCATTTAACGCTGAGTTTAACACTATTTACTTGTTTAATTATTGTCTTTGTCCCTTATATTTTATCTCTGTATTGTTTGTTCTTATATATGTTTTACACATTGTTTTTTTTGTTTATATTTATATGTTTATATATTGACTATGTTGCTATCAACTTATTAGTGTATTTTTGAATTTTGACGATTTTTATATACATGTAATGCATGTAATGCATGTCAACTTAAAAATAAAGATTATTATTATTATTACTATTTTACAAGTCGCTATCGTAAAAATACCGAGATGTACCAAATAGTCAAGATATCCTCGTGTCATTCGTCACATGCCTACCTTGCACTGACTAGAGCCAGCAGCTCGAAACTGCAGTCTGCAAGTGGTATGGGACGACTGGCACGAGAGCCCCATTAAGTAGGATTAGTCTTTCGGCTGGTGTTTGTTGCAATCGAAGCATTAGCGTTTAGTTGGTAATATTTGATTATTACACTTAACGCGCCAGGCTTGTAACTTGTAATTCAGCGCTCGGCGGGGCACATAGTCCGGAGAGTAGCTGTTGGTTGCAGTCTGGTTACATTCTTGATAGTAAAATAAAGAAGCCTGAAATATTATCTTTTAATATATATATATATATATATATATATATATATATATATATATATATATATATATATATTGTTATTATACATGATTTGCAGGAAACAACTACTCAGCGGGCAAGTACCCCGACCTGCATTGAATTACACCTTACAAATCATGAAAAATTGGTAGCCAATGTCATTTGTCAACTCCCTGACCAGACATAGACCGGTTTCGAACTTATTAGTTCTCCTCAGTATGCCATAGGTCATGGAGCAGACAAATGACAGTGGCCAACCTGCTAGTCTTATACAGACTAATGTAAATGGTATAGTGGTGAGAGGTAATTGAATCCTCTCATGTGGTCTAATGCTACTATGCACCAGACATCATAGATGTCTCCGTGGTGCATAGCGACTTGCCATTTTGCAAGTACCGAGAGCGACGACCTTCAGCCCTTGGTGGACTTAACCTATATACTGTTATTATACATGATTTGCAGGAAACAACTACTCAGCGGGCAAGTACCCCGACCTGCATTGAATTACACCTTACAAATCATGAAAAATTGGTAGCCAATGTCATTTGTCAACTCCCTGACCAGACATAGACCGGTTTCGAACTTATTAGTTCTCCTCAGTATGCCATAGGTCATGGAGCAGACAAATGACAGTGGTCAACCTGCTAGTCTTATGCAGACTAATGTAAATGGTATATATATACAGTACAGAAATAGAAACTTAATACTAAATAATTTACAGAGGAATAATTACTATTAAAACTAAAACTAAAGAGAGGAAACAACAACAACAAAAAAGAAAATATATGAGGACATAGTTTAAACGGTAGGGTAGTAGAAAACTGAAGGTTAACTTGATTTAAAATACATTGTTTTATATTATTAATGCTACAATTGAAAACATCAAGGTTCGCCTGATAGCTTAGGTAATTTGAGCACATATTGTGAATAGGAGAAGATTTTAGTCCATTTGTTCTTGGTGTATCCAAATAGAATAGAGCATATGAGCGAGTTTGAAAAGATGGAATATTACATTGGATGGAGCTAAGAATACCCGGGCAGTCTATATCTTGTTAAAAGTTTAAATAGGAACAGAAAAGTAGACTCTACGCGTTGCTAAGTCATTTAAATTAAATCTCGCTAGCAAGTCAGATTGTGGTATGCCCCTGGGTGGATAAAATCCATCAGCTTTGTAAGAAAGATGTTTAACGTGTCTTGTCTGAACCCGTTCCAAATTAAGGATATGATTATTGTAATGTGGATTCCAAACAATACTATCGTATTCCAATTTTGGCCGTACAAAATTACAAAAACATTAAATAGGACAGAAAGTGTGGAAATATCTTTAAAGTGCCTTGAGTTACGTGAGATAAAATCTAGATTTCTGTAGGCATTAGCAGTTATGTAACCAATATGGGGAGCAAAAGTCAATTTTGAGTCAAAGATGACTCCAAGATCCTTGAACTGAGTGCATCTGGTAACCATTTCATTGCCTATTTTATAGGAAAAGTTTATTGAGTTATTTCTCCTCTTAAAAGTCATCACATTACATTTGGATAGATTTAAAGGTAGTCTATTGATTTCACACCACGAATTTATTTTTGACAGTTTATGTTGTAATCGAGGGCAGTCTTCTTGGGAATTAATGATGCAAACAGTTTAAGATCATCGGCATATAGAAGGACATTACTTTTCAAATCTCGGCAAATATCATTGATGAAAATTATAAAAAACAGTGGGCCGATAACAGAGCCCTGCGGAACTCCTGACATCGCTAGTACTTCGATAAATGAAAATCCATGATACTTGACGTTTAATGTCCTATTAGAAAGATATGACTCGAAGAAACTTAGAAAGTCAAGACTTATGCCAAAGACTGACAACTATCGCAATAGGAGCCCATGATCCAGTCTGTCAAATGCTTTAGACAGGTAATGTGTAAATTATATCCGTTTGACCATCTTGATCCAGCGTATTTGCGATGAAATGTGTAACACTTACCAAGTTGGTAACTGTAGATCTACCTGCCAAAAAGTCGTGTTGACTGAAAGAGAGTTGAGATGTTGCATGGAAAGAGATTATATCGTATAAAACAATTTCAAAGAGTTTGCCAAAATTATTCAGGATAACTATGGGTCTATAATTTTCGATAAGAGTCTTGTAATCTTTTCTAAAAACAGGACAGATTTTCGATTGAGTCTATATGTGGGGAAAAGTAGTTGTTCGTAGTGCTAAGTTAAAGATGATAGACAGCGGTAAGGCGAAAATTGGGGCACAATCTCTTAACAAGAAAGCTGGTATACCATCGGGACCTGTAGTGAGTTTATTTTTGAATTTTTTTTTAGAGACTTTAAGACATCTTGTTCGGAAATGGTTGGGATATTAAGTTGAGGAACAGGTCCCGTGGTTTCTTGTTCATTTTTGTTATACGTGGATGACGTGATAGAAGACGATTGAAGGTACAGGGCAAATGCATCGACAATGCCTTGGGTGTCATTTAGGGAATTATTGTTGAAACACATGGAGTATATATAAGATACTGTAAGAATGTACCTGAATATGGAATATATGAGGCTTGATATGGTTCCAAAATTATACGTATATCTGGGAATTGAAATTAGTATATATAAGACACTATAAACATGTACGTGAAACCTCAATGGAATATAGAAGGCTTGGTGAATCGAAACCTAAAAACCCCTCCGACTAAACCCTCCAGTACTTTTTCCAAACAAAAACTCAAGGGATGTAATAATCAGTGTAACTGTAAAGAAACCATAAAGAACTCACGTAATTATTTCTTGCCGATTGAAAACACTTGGGATGAGATGAAAACAATATTTTTTATATAATGAGCAATTCATCGAATACGCTAAAAATTAAAACAGTATTGTCTTACAAAAAAGTCGACAATTGAGTATTCAATAAAATCTTAACCTAATTGACCTCATAAAACATTGAGTACATCTTTTCTGATGAAAAGATAATAAATATTAGAACTTTATTGTCTTATAAAAACTCATAATTACAGACGTAGGTAATTCTTATTGGTTAAAAAGTTTTAAGATACGATAAATACTGAATCTGTATTGTCCTATAAGTACTCCTAAATCCTAGAGATTTTTTCCGAAATAGAAGCTCAAAGGATATGATGAAAACTTTAACTGCATTGACTTATAAGAACCTCAATTATTTCTTATCGGATAAAAACTCTTGGGATTTGATAGAAACTGAAGCTCTGCTTTCTTATAAAAACTAATAAATATTCAAGCACTTTTATCTCCTCAACAACTCATATAGAATACGATAAAAATTAGAACTGCGTTATCTTACAAAATCACGAAATATAACAAGAATTTCATATCTCATAAAACTGGTAAACTTTGAAACATTTCTCGTCCTGTAAAAACTCATAGAAAACAATGAAAACTAGAACTGTATTGCCTCATTAAAACTCGTATATTTTCAATAGAAACCCATATGCCGGGAAGTTTAGTTGTTACTATTCTGGTTCAGCGTTGTTGCGTTTGCTGGGTATTTCCAACATTAAAATTTGAAAATTATTTTTACGGCTGGGATGCAGGGATGGACGCAGCGGTAGTTATCCGCTGCGAGGCTCAAACACATATTTATGGATCTCATCTCTAATTCTGGAAAATACACCTCCCTCAGCGACCTATACGCGCTTTGCCACGATATAACCCCAATAGCGAACTACGTCCAGGACATCTTTCAAAAATGCTATTATTTCAAGCTAGATGATAGCCCGCTAACAAGAAACATAATACAAATTAGAGAGCATAATGCCCTATTTCGGATAAAACACACCCTACGTTACCGACCTTCCGGCAACCTCTGTAGCCAAACTTCACCAACTATAACAACTTCCTTACTCTTTTCACCTTTGCTAATATTTCATACCTGTTGTATCTTTAAATCTTTCCTGTCTCTTTCATTCTGTTTGTAATCTTTTTGTTGCGTTTGTTTCTTGTTTTCTTTTTGTACATTTTTGTCTCTAAATTCATTTTCATTCAAATTTTTCAAAAATCAAAATTTCTCGAAATCAAAGTTTTTAAAACCACAGTTTAGGATAGCCTATGAGGAGCTGGGCGTTTTCACGCCTCGCGGAAGGCTCCTCGTTTAGGTTGAGATATCTGCGTCAGTGTCAAAATTTAAAAAAGTGTTTAGTGCAAAAGTTTTTTAAAAATGTGTAGGTTATAAGTTTAGTTAAGTCCGTTTTAAAATATGTTCTATTTCATGACCTAATTTTATCCTTCTGCGAAGGAACGCCTTTAGGTTCAAGCTGTTTTTTAGTTGTCTTTTAGTCGAACCAGTTCTATTCCGCCCGACACTGCAGCCATCACGAGCAACGTATTGATTGCACAGTCGGTCCCGGGGTGAGTTGTGGGGAGGCAGATGTAAATTTTAATTTTTAATAAAGTTGTATTGATTGGTTGGCAGTTATTCCGAACAGGTTTTCGTTTTGCTTTTTTCCATGTCAGCAACCCAAATTTAATAAATAGTGATATGATTACTTTTACTAGTTATAACTTTTAATTGTTTTATATCCTTTTTTTTTTCTAGATTTTTATTATATTATTATTTACTATTATATTACTATTTCTAGCGAGCAGAAGGAGCTTCAGTTATATACAGACACCCTTTGCTCTTAAGGTGAACCATGTATGCGCAGTGTGCACCGCACAGGGATGGCCACATGGTGGGGCTGCAAAACGGTCCTGAAATAAACATCAAAGGAAACAGGTGATGCGCGACACCTTTAACAAGAGACTCAAGACCGTGAGCGACAGCAACATGAACAAAGGCGGCGGCCGACAGGACAGCAAATCGGCACATTACCACAATAAAATAATATTAAAAAGTTGCTTCAGTTTGCTATTGTATTAATCAGCTACGTGATATTGTTGACCGATCGCCTGGTAATTGCCTGGGGAGCATCAAGCGATAGTTTTAGAGTTTTCAAATTGCAAAAAAGAGCAGTAAGATTCATTGTTGGATTGAATAAGAGACATAGCTGTAAAACTCTGTTTAAACAATTGGGAATTTTAACATTACCATGCATTTTGTTATTAAATCTATTAATGTATGCTAAAACTGAACTAAGTACGAATAGACTTAATAATTATCATTCGTACAACACAAGAATTATCACAACACTTGAAATACCAAAACATAGATTAAAAAAATATGAACAAAGTCCTAAATACCTAGCTATAACAGCATATAATCATTTACCAACTAAGTACAAAGAAATGCAACCCAAATTGTCCTCTCTTGAGATGGATCAGTGCGCATTTGTCCAACCCGAACTGCATACCGACAGCCTGCGTGTACTCCTGTACCACCCTAAGGGACTGTTGGACATCCTTCTCTCCAGAGGCATAAAGTTTAAGGTCATCCATATAAAATAGATGAGTGACCTTATGCCTCCTGTCGCCGGGGGTACCGCAGTTGTAGCCTCGGTTTTTCCGGAGCGAGACGGATAATGGCAGTAGTGAGATGCAAAACAGAAGGGGCTAAGGGAATCTCCCTGAAATACTCCTCTTCTGAATGTTACCGACTCTGTTTGGACTCTATCGTTACCCGATGTTATGGTAAAGCGAGTCCTCCAGAGCGGCATCAGTTCTTCAATACATCTCACTACGGGACCGGGTACCTCAAGACATCGGAGCAAGTGAACAATGAGCTCATGTGATGTCATGTCAAATGCCTTGCGGTAGTCGATCCAGGCCATAGAGGGGTTCCGCTTATACTGCATGGAGTCCTGCGTGATACATCTGTCGATCAGCAGGTTCTCCTTGCAGCCAGCGACACCTCTCTTCGACCCTCGTTGCTCATATATCCGTTCGTAAACCGGTTCAACTGCGTGGAGCACCCGCATGTACAAAATGCGTGTAAACACCTTGTAACATGCGTTTAGACAGGTTATCGGTCTGTAGTTCTTTGGGTTGGACAAATCTCCGTTCTTGGGGATCAGCACTGTCCGCCCCTCAACAACCCAAGAAGGGATTTGCTGCTCCCCATTCAACTAAGAATTAAAAATTCTGGCCAAATGGTGGTGGGTGCTCGATAACTTTTTCCACCAAAAGTTATTTATCCCATCGGGACCTGGAGCAGCAAAGTTCTTAGAGCCCTCAAGAGCCCTACGATACTCTTCTGGGGTTATTGGTTCGCACACTTCCTGTGGTTGCTGAAGCCTTTGACAAAAGGCTTCAAAGTGTGCAAGGGCAGGAGAATCTCGGTTGAGTGGAAGTCTCTCCTCGTACAGCGTTTTCCAGAAGTTCTCCACCTGATCTGCAGTCGGCGGATTGTCTACAACACGCGGAGGCGGTTGGAAAAGGCGCGAGGGCTTCTCGCGGAATAGTTTATTTTCCGAAAGCCCTCTCGCCCGCCTCACTAGTGATTTTTTACAAGTCACTAGCATCCGTATCCTGTCGAGACAGTGCTGTTTGGTGGTTCGCAGCACTGTCTCATTGAGTGTGTGATGGACGCGTCTTAGGTTGGCGGCTAATCGACGCACTTTGGGCGTGAACGGCCTGTTGGCCGTCATATAGTCCATCACACATTGGATACGGGATGCGTGTTGCCTCGCCGACCGGATCTTGGCTTCCATCTTTTGTATGCGCCGCTGCGCTCTCTCCTGTGGGGAAGAGGTATTTCGCCTCTCCACCTGAGAAGAGCGTTGAGCAGCGGCATACACGGCACAATTTATGTGCCAGATGTCAGCCTCTTCTGGTAGCGCTGTACGAAGTTCAGCGTCCACTCTGGCCAGGTCTTGTGGCCCGGGGGTTTTCAGATGGTGTAACCCCCTTCTGGTACTGTGGCCCTCTGGTATTGGCAGAACGAGGAGAGCTACGTCCTCAACGGGTGATTGTGGCGGCTCTTCGGCCACCTCATTCACCGGTCCAGGAGCAGCCCTCACGTAGCCCCTACTACGAAGGTGGGATACATAGTCACGCAGATTTTGTGGCGTGAAGGCGCTATGCTCTGGTAGCCTCTCACACCACAGAGCATGTATCCGCGCCATGTATCCCCTCCGCGCGGGCTCACTGCTTTCATAGCAATGCAGAAGTTCATCCCTCAGTTCATCTGTCCACTCAAAGCGTCCTTGGACATTGCCAATTTCGTCAACGGGCGGTCCGTCCGGTTGGGCCCCACCACCTTGCCCTTGACCCCTATCCGCACGGGGTCGATCGTGAGGGCCCTGTCTTCGGCCTGCCGGAACCAAAGTTTAGGGCCCGTGGGTGGTTAGCCCAGCAGGCCCACGACCGACACCAGAGGGGAAGACGCTTTCCCCTCCCGGGTGCACTAGGGCTGCCGGTTCGGTTTTGCACCCCAGCTGGAGTAAGTGGTGGCGCTACTCACCAAAGGCTTGACAGATGGAAGTCAGCCCCTCCTGCTTATATTTATTATTATTATTATTATTATTATTTATTTTTTTTCGGTTACCCGATGCTGGACAGGACTGCCGTGGCCTCCGACTCCACACGGCAGTCGCACCAGCGATTAATTACAGCCACTCCCCACAACCCGCGGGGTTAATGACTGTAAGTACCTAAATCATGTGCCCTTAGTAGACGAAGGGAACCCAGAATGACCGCTTTCTGCATCTGGCCTGCCAACCATTCGGCTGACTTCTGGCAGACCGGTATGGCTTGTAATTCAGAGAGCAGCGTTGGCCTCATCCCACCGAGTACACCGATAATCAGGACGACCATCTTGACAGAGTAGCCAGGATATAGCGCGTGGAGCTCATACCGGAGATCTCGATATTTTGTCCGTTTTTCCTCCTCCTTCAAGATGATATTTGTCTCGGCAGGCGCCGAGAACTCGATGACATACATCACCTTGGTTTGGTGGTCGAGGAGTACTATGTCAGGCTTGTTGGCTTGAATTAGCCTGACGGTCGGAAACGAGAAGTTCCAATAAATTCGGCATTTCTCGTTCTCGACAACGGACTCGATCTCTCCGGGGACATAAGGCAGCACTGGTGTTTGGAATACCTCATACGAGTGCCGTAGATGGTAATAAAGCACTCGTAAAGCCGCGTTATGCCTATGGATGTAGGCCGAAGTCGCATAAATGGGACATGCAGATAGTAAGTGCATGAGCGACTCCGGCGCCTGACGACAAGTCCTGCAGTTAGTGTCAGGAACTTCCACATTCATAACGCGACTACGGTAGAGCAAAGTGTTAATAACACCATCTTGGCAGGCCACAATAAATCCCTCAGTCTCCGACTTTAGTCCTGCTGACCGTAGAAAAGCGAAGGTCAGCTTTGTCGATAAACCCGGCACTGCCCTAAATTGTGAGTAATTTCAAAAAAGAAAACATTAATTTCAAAAATATTGTGACATTGACATTTAAATATAAATTTTTTCACGAACCATCCTGTTCGCGGCCGGTTTTTTAACCGAATCTGTCACTACTGACAGTAGTTAGTTAATTGATATTTCTAAAATATTATCATAGTGAGATAAAAATGTGACAGACGTCAAATCTGACACCAGTTCATGAACAATTTTTGGCAAGTCTCGCCACTCGGAAAACTTGGTCGAAACGGTTAAAGTTTTGTGATCGAAAATAAAATAAAAGACATATCCAATAAACATTAAGTGCGCGAAGGACACAAAAGGAAATATAAAACAAACAAAAAACAATATTATCGCTTTTATACTTGACGGAAAAGCGACTTGCTAGTTTAAAGAGCCAAGTATGGATCACAATATAGCGAGCACATCCCAGAATCCTCTCCATATCGATTCTGGGATCACACATTCAATAGTTTCCTATGAAAATATTCAGACAAACATGGATTTTGATCAACAATCCTCCATTCAGTCAGAATCAGAACATGAATCAAGTTTCAAAGTGCCCAGAAAATCTGACAGAAAAACAATAAAGAGAAAAATTAGACCGCAACAATTAAAAAGAAATTTGAATAGTCATTCAGATACGGAATCTGAAGCAAGCGAAGTTAGCCAGAATAGCCAAGCCCTTAGAAATAACAATGCTATTGAAGACAATACCCCCTTCAAAATGAAGAAGAGGAGAATTCAAGATGAAGTGGATCCAAAAATTACACATCCATCAGGTAAAAATTTAAAACCCAAAGCCACACCATCAAGCTTAGGCATAAAGAACAAATTCCACTGCCTGGACAGAAAAGAAACACAAAACGATGATATGCATCAAGAACCGACACAACACACAATAACTCAGCAGACAACACAGAATACTATCAAGAAAATAAAACCACTTCCCATTGTAGTACATGGACAATTTGAAAAAATTAAGATGATGAACAACCTACTAAAATCGAAACTGAAGGCTCCATTCCACTGGAACAATACTCCAAATTCTTCTGGGTTATATGTTAGTAATAAAGAAGACTGGGTCATTTGTAAGGAGATGTTTAAAAATAAAAATATTGAATTTCACACCTTTACATGGAAAGATGAAAAAGAACATGCTTTCGTGCTGAGGGGTTTGCACCAAGAAATTGAATCAGAAGAAATCAAAAACGAACTAAATGAAAATGAATTACTACATATCAAGAATGTATACAGGATGAGAGGTACCAAATATCCCGCATACTTAGTAATCACAACGTCAGACATCACACTTAAGACAATGGAACAAATTAGATTTGTTCAGCATACAAAGATACGATGGGATCGTCATGTAAACAATAAAATTATAATTCAGTGTCACCGACGTCAGGCGTGGGGACATGCAACTAGCAACTGCCACGCTATTCCTAGATGTCTCAAATGTGCTGCCTCTCACTTGACGAAAGATTGTACGAAAGACCCCAACCTACCAGCCAAATGTGCAAATTGTGGCGGAGCGCACCCTGCGAACAACACATCATGTTCAACATACCAACGAAAAATTCAAACTCTAGAAAATAATAGATATCCGATAGTACCACCACCTCCTGAAATGAGATACGTTGCTGCACCACCCCCTAAGGAAAACGCGTGGTCCAACAAGCAAACACAACTGGCACCCAGCATCAGCACTAAAGATTTCCCTCCCCTCCAACCATCAACAACTCAGAAAACAACGCCCACACCCTCAACTCCCAGACAACCAGAAACTTCATCAGGAACAACAAGAGAAATCGGAATATATGCAGAAGTGCGGGAGGAATTTCGTAACCTAACGAAATTGATTGATCTAGAGGACATGCTGAGACAGGTAAGAAAGCTCACTAGCTTGTTGTCGCAATGCCTTACTAAAAGAGACAAGTTTGAGGTATTTTTCAATTTCATGACCGATATCTCATACAATGCCGAATAAATTTTCTATTTGTTCTTGGAACGCAAATGGTATTGGTAACAAAATTCCTTTTCTCATAAATTTTCTAACGAGGCATAAAATCGACATTATGCTTCTCAACGAAACAAAATTGATCAGACGTGACAAGCTGCGCATTCGGGGGTATACGACAATACGACAAGATAGGGTCAACAACAACAACAACAGAGGGGGTGGAGTGGCTGTGCTTATAAAGTCAAATATTGCGCACACTCATCGTACTTTGCGGAATACCACTGTAGAGAACGTGAGTGTGACGTTGGACGGCGGTATAAGCATTGTTGCCGCGTACAACAGCCCTGCGAACGGCTTCACAGCGGGTTGTCTTGATGATTTAATGAATGCGGGCCCACGCTGCCTCCTCATAGGCGATCTTAATGCCAGGCATCACGCATGGAACTGCCACCGTAATAATGCAAACGGTAACACTCTTTTTGAATTTGTCAACAACAACGACGTCACCCTGCAGTATCCCGATGAGCCCACTCACTTTCCTGACAACGGCGGTACACCAACGACCATCGACATAGTGATCAACAAGGGCGTCACAAACTGCACGCTACCTGTAACGCTGAAGGAACTGACGTCCGATCACAACCCAATTCTTTTAGAGTTAAAGAATATGTCCAGGGAAGACAACACGATCAGGGTTACATCTTACAGAAATACGAATTGGAGGGCATACAAACAACATATAAATAGTCATTTGACACTAAACAATAACATCAACACCGTCGCTGTACTGGAGAGTGAAGTGGATAAATTCACCGAATTGTTGCAGCATGCCAAGAGGGGTGTTACCGAAACAATAACGATAAATCCGTACAGAGACCAACTCGACGAGGCGGTCATACGGGACATTCGCACAAAGAACGCACTCAGACGGCGTTGGCAGCAAAATCGTGATGCCGACGCTAAGGTTGAGATGATGAGACTGCAAGGGCGAATTCGAGCAACCATTAGCACCTTAAAAAACAGGAAATGGGGTGAAAAGCTAGAAGCTTTGAATCCTCAAGACAATTCGCTGTGGAAGCTGACCAGAGCCTTAAAATGTAGGCGGGAAACCATGCCCGCTCTAACCACTCAAAATCACACACGAATATTTTTGACCGACAGCCAAAAAGCGAATCACTTAGCTGACAATTTTGAAACCGTACATAACGCCAACGGACCAAATAATCTCGAGCATGACCGCATACAAAACCTAACAGAACAAATTATTGGCCATGCCGTTGAAATTACCGACGAACAATTTTTAAATATCATGGTCAAGCCCTCTGAAATAACGCAGCTAATTAAAACCTTAGCGAACAAGAAAGCACCGGGGAAAGACGGCATTGATAATAAGCTCCTCAAATATTTACCGAGGAAAGGTATTGTTCAGCTTGTATACATCACTAACGCAATTCTACGATTACAGCACTGGCCTCACCAGTGGAAATGCGCTGTGGTAGTCCCCATCTTGAAGCCGAATAAGAATGTCAGAGTTGCCGGCAGTTACAGACCAATCTCATTGCTGTCGATGATATCTAAGTTGGTGGAGAGGGTCGTCCTGAGCAGAATTAGTTCTGTGCAGGAAGGACTTCACATCAACGATGAACATCAATTCGGTTTCAAGAAGGGGCGCAACACGACGCTACAGATCGTTAGAATAGTTAATGATATCAAGGTCCAATATAACCTCGGGAAGAGCACCACGATGGTACTGCTAGATATTGAGAAAGCATTCGATACCGTCTGGATCCCGGGACTGATATACAAACTACATGAATACAATTTTCCTGGCTACATTATCAAATTGTTACACTCGTACTTGACAGGCAGAACGCTGCAAGTGCGAGTCAACAACAAACTCTCCACGGAGCGGGACATTCGTGCGGGAGTCCCGCAAGGGTCGTGCCTTGCACCAAAATTATTTAATTTATATGTCTCTGACTTCCCCTCCTTTCCGAATACAAAATTGGCATTGTACGCCGATGACACGGCTATGTATGCACACAGCCATAGCGCCCAGGCGGCGAATATGCTATTGAAAGCCCACATGGCTCGTGCCACGACGTACTATGACCGGTGGAAAATAAGGATCAACGAGGAGAAATCAGAGGCCATGGTTTTTTCCCAGAACTTCACGAAAAACAAAATTATTACTCCAATCTCGATCAGGGGGGTGAAAATTAAAACAAAAGAAACCGTGAAGTATCTGGGGGTTCATTTAGACACCCGACTGACCTACAACAAGCACATAAACGAGACGATACGCAAAGTATACTCCCTGTCTAGGAGTCTGTACCCTCTGATGGCAGGGAATAGCAGACTAAACAGAAACAACAAAAAGTTGATTTACACGGCCGTCGTGAGGCCGGCCCTTACATACGCGGCTCCGGCGTGGTGCAGCGCGTCGGCAACGACAATAAAGAAACTCTCAATTCTTGAACGCAAGTTCTTTCGCCTCATTTCCAACTCAAGCAGATACACCTCCCTCAGAGACTTGTACGCCCGTTGTAACGACATCGTTCCACTAGCGGACTTCATTAAAATCACTTCTCAAAGGTTTTATCAACACAAACTTGGTAATAGTCCGCTAACAACCAACATCACACAAATAAGAGAGCATAATGCACCATTTCGGATTAAACACAAATTACCGTACCAGGAGCTACCCATCTTTCGACAGCATATATAGCTATCCGATCCCTTACCAAAATATTATATTTACAGTAAATTTCTTATCCTTTTCTGTTCACTTTAACCGTCCTTTATTTTTGTCAGTTTTTGTTACCTTTTTGTTTTGAATTACTATCTTAAAGTCAAGCAAAACTATTCAAAATAACTACAACATTTCGAACCAAAATTAGAAATTTTATCATAAATTTAACAGCTGGCATAGCCGCTCTCGCTCAGTATTCCATTGCCTCTAGCGGGTTTTTTCAGTGAGTTTTTCCCGTCTCAGCAGCCAACAACCTACTCAATGTTTTATAAGTTAACTGTTTTTTATATTCTTAGTTTAGTTAAGTCACCTGGACATTCTGTTTATCGCGCCCTAATAAACTTGCTACGCAGGTAGGAGTAGGGCCTTAGATTTTAATTATTTTAAACTCTATCTCGGTCTCGCTCCGTTCCAACCTCTCAAATACCACGGTGCTCTCGTACCCTGGATATTCGGCTGGATCAGGTGCGTGTATCCGAGTAGATCTTTTGTACTTTTAACGACAAATAAATTTGATTTGATTTGATTTGATTTGATTTGTCGATAAACCTAGTGTCTCTACGTTGTTATAGAATACACTATGCATATGCTTATCGACGTGCTGCCTGAGTAGATTTCTCTGCTCAGCAGCTTTAATTTGGGCTGTCAGACGATTTGGCGGAAGCTCAGTTACTGACTGTACGTCAGCACCTCGCCGGCCTCCTCACCTGAAGTCGAACACGAGACCGAGTTCATCTGCGACCCTTCGTGCTGCCTTATATAAAAATGCGCCAACTCCCACGGTTTCGTGATCTCTCACAAATCGTAGAAGTGGGTCCGAGCTCCTCAATGTATTACACGCCATACTCAGCGCTACTCTGCCATGCATGCACTCCAGACTCAAGAGTCCTCGGCCCCCCCGTTGGCGTGGGAGGTACATACGAGGAACAGACGATTTAGGATGCATGCTCCTGTGAATATGCATCATCTTGCGGGTATTCCTGTCCAATTGGCGCAGCTCCTCTACTGTCCACTTAACTACTCCAAAGGAGTAGAGCAGAATCGGAACGGCAAGTATATTAGTAGCAGACCCCTTGTGTTTCCCCGAGAGTTCGGAAGACCAAATCTTTCGGAGTCGGTGTCTGTACTTACCGCGGAGAGTGTCCTTAACTTGTTTCACGTCCTGGATATGGTGTTGTTGCACCCCCAGGTACGTGTAGGACTCTCCGGCATCCAGATGTCGTAGGATGCTTCCGTCTGTTAGCTGCGCATCTTCAAGGAATTCCCCGCATCGTCCTCTCTTGATATGGACGACTGCACACTTGTCCAACCCGAATTCCATGCCAATGGCCCGCGTGTACTCCTGCACCACCCTGAGAGAGTTTTGTAGTTCGCACTCTCCGGAGGCATAAAGTTTTAGGTCGTCCATATAGAACAAATGGGTGACCTTATGCCTCCGATTGTTGGGTGGACCACATTGGTATCCGCCGGTTTGGCGCAGTGCGACAGATAACGGCAGCAGTGAGATGCAGAATAGAAGTGGGCTCAGGGAGTCACCCTGAAAAACTCCTCTCCTAAATGTTACCAACTCTGTCGAGACCCGCTGAGCACCAGATGTTATGGTGAAGCGGGACCTCCAGAGCGGCATCAGTTGTTCGATGCATCTCACTAGTGGGGCAGGTACCGCAGGGCATTGCAACAAGTGTAACAATAGTGCATGCGATGTTGTATCGAATGCCTTGCGATAATCGATCCACCCCATTGATAGATTACGCTTGTATTGCACAGAGTCTTGCGTAATACAGCGGTCTATCAACAGGTACTTTTTGCAGCCTGCCACACGTTTCTTTCCACCACGCTGCTCGTGTATCTGGTTAAAGACCGGCTCTACCGACCTCAAAGTCCTAGTCCTAGTCCTAGTCCTAGTCCTAGTCCTAGTCCTAGTCCTTATTATTATTATTATTTTTTTTTGCAAAAAACCAGTCACACTACTCTGTGGCTCCGACCCTCACAGAGGGGAGCTGGTAATACCAATAGCCACTCCCCACGCCCGTGGGGTGAGTGACTACCGGGTCCGAGAATCGTGTGCCCTGAGTAGACGCAAGGAACCGAGGATGACAGCCTTCTGCATTCTGCCGGCTAAGATCTCTGCCGAATCTCGGCATGCCGGTATGATCTTTAGTTCTGAAAGCAGCGTCCGCCTCATTCCACCGAGGGCTCCTATAATCAGTACCACTATTTTAACAGAATGGCCTGGATAAAGCCTGCGGAGTTCGAAGAGCAAATCTCGATATTTTGTCCGTTTTTCCTCCTCTTTCAAGACAATGTTGCTCTCAGCAGGAGCTGAGAATTCCACGATATACATTGTCTTGAGTTGGTGGTCGAGGAGTACTATGTCAGGCTTGTTGGCTTGTATTTGCCTGACGGTGGGAAACGAGTAGTTCCAATAAATTAGGCACTTCTCATTCCCCACAACGGACTCAATATCCCCCGGAGCGTAAGGCAGCACTGGTGTTTCGTCTGTCCCATACGAGTGAATTAGATGATAGTAAAGCACTCGTAATGCTGCGTCGTGTCTATGAATATAGGCCGAGACTGCATATGTCGGGCAAGCCGACAGTAAGTGCATTACAGTCTCCGGCGCTCTGCGGCAGGGCCTGCAGCTGATATCAGGGACCTCCATGCCCATGACACGACGTCGATAGATGAGGGTGTTAAATACACCATCTTGGCAAGCCATTATGAATCCCTCGGTCTCAGACTTCAGCCCCACTGACCTTAAGAAGGCGAAGGTCAGCCTTTCGGATAAGCCGAGGTCTTCTATATTTTTATAGAAGACTCCGTGCAATGGCTTATCCTTATGAAGCTGCAGAAGGATGTTGTGTTCTGCAGCTCTAATGTGGGCTTTTAGTCGAGCGGGTTCCAACTCGGTGACAGAGTCGGGGTTTACCCGCTCGACGTCGAAGATGAGACCAAGTTCATCGGCTGCTCTCCGTGCTGCCTTAAAGAGAAAAGCTCCTACCTCTGCATTTTCATGGTCTCGGACCATGCAGAGGAGGGGATCCGAACTCCTGATGACCTTACATGCTCAATCCAGAACCATCCTGCTATGGAGACTCTCCAAGCTCAAGAGTCCACGGCCGTGGCCGTGGAACGGACGATTTAGGATGCAAGCTCCTATTGAGATGCATCTTCTTGCGGATTACTACATCAAGTTGACGCAGCTCTTCTCTAGTCCACTTCACTACTCCGAAAGAGTAGAGAAGGATCGGAACGGCAAGCATATTTGTAGCAGACACCTTGTCCTTCCCCGACAGTTCTGAAGACCAGATCTGTCGGAGTAGATGCTGATACTTGCCGCGGAGAGCGTTTTTCACTACACTCACTTGGGTGGAGCGTTGCTCGACACCCAAGTAAGTGTACGACTCTCCGGCATCTAGATGGTGTAAGATGCTTCCGTCCACGAGCTGCGCGTCCTCTCCATAGTCACCGCATCGTCCTCTCTTGAGATGGATCAGTGCGCATTTGTCCAACCCGAACTGCATACCGACAGCCTGCGTGTACTCCTGGACCACCCTAAGGGACTATTGGAGATCCCTCTCTCCAGAGGCATAAAGTTTAAGGTCATCCATATAAAATAGATGGGTGACCTTATGCCTCCTGTCGCCGGGGGTACCGCAGTTATAGCCACGGGTTTTCCAGAGCGAGACGGATAATGGCAGTAGTGAGATGCAAAACAGAAGGGGGCTGAGGGAATCTCCCTGAAATACTCCTCTTCTGAATGTCACCGACTCTGTTTGGACTCTATCGTTACCCGTTGTTATGGTAAAGCGAGTCCTCCAGAGCGGCATCAGTTCTTCAATACATCTCACTACAGGACCGGGTACCACAAGACATCGGAGCAAGTGAACAATGAGCTCATGCGATGTCATGTCAAATGCCTTGCGGTAGTCGATCCAGGCCATAGAGAGGTTCCGCTTATACTGCATGGAGTCCTGCGTGACACATCTGTCGATCAACAGGTTTTCCTTGCAGCCAGCGACACCTCTCTTCGACCCTCGTTGCTCATATATCCGTTCGTAAACCGGTTCAACTGCGTGGAGCACCCGCATGTACAAAATGCGTGTAAACACCTTGTAGCATGCGTTTAGACAGGTTACCGGTCTGTAATTCTTTGGGTTGGACAAATCTCCGTTCTTGGGGATCAGCACTGTCCGCTCCTCAACAACCCAAGAAGGGATTTGCTGCTCCCCATTTAACCAGGAATTAAAAATTCTGGCCAAATGGTGGTGGGTGCTCGATAACTTTTTCCACCAAAAGTTATTTATCCCATGGGGACCTGGAGCAGCAAAGTTCTTAGAGCCCTCAAGAGCCCTACGAACCTCTTCTGGGGTTATTGGTTCGCACACTTCCTGTGGTTGCTGAAGCCTTTGACAAAAGGCTTCAAAGTGTGCAAGGGCAGGAGAATCTCGGTTGAGTGGAAGCCTCTCCTCGTATAGCGTTTTCCAGAAGTTCTCCACCTGATCTGCAGTCGGCGGATTGTCTACAACACGCGGAGGCGGTTGGAAAAGGCGCGAGGGCTTCTCGCGGAACAGTTTATTTTCCGCAAGCCCTCTCGCCCGCCTCACTAGTGATTTTTTACAAGTCACTAGCATCCGTATCCTGTCGAGACAGTGCTGTTTGGTGGTTCGCAGCACTGCCTCATTGAGTGTGTGATGGACGCGTCTTAGGTTGGCGGCTAATCGACGCACTTTAGGCGTGATTATTAATAAAGGATAAGTATGTTATAGCAGTATAATAACAAAAACAGAGAGAATATAAATAGTTCTCGTGTTACGTGAAATTGCTGATTTAAAATACGTATTTGTTTCTAAAGGCTTTTTTGAAAACCGATCGAAAGAAAAAAAATATTATAAAAATAACCTAAATGAGATAATTAAAAAATTTAGGGAAATTAAGTTAAGAAAACTAAATTTGTGACTAGCTTGACATTTTCATAGTGATATTATTTTTTATTTTATTTTTTTACTTCTGAGTATTTAGTTCAATTTGTGTTCTATTATTGTATTTATTTTAGTTTATCTGAACAGCTGAAATGCCGCAGATATGTTGATTTAAATCTTAATACATTTTTTTAGTGAAGTTTAGACTAAAAAATGATCGTTATTATTTTCTCGAAAATCAAATCGCCCTATCTCGGAAAATATCCATCTCATGAAAAATTATAAGAGTAAAAAAATGTTTTGAAAACTTCATTCTTTTTGACCATTTTTTCAGATTTTTAGAAACCTTTTTTATCCCGCATTTTTTCTGTGTTTTCCAATTGTTATTGGTTTTACTGGGAAAACTTTGCGGGTTTGCGTTTGCTGAAAAAGTCGATAAGGAAAAAAAAGGTTTACATTTGAAAAATTGACGCCTGAATTTTTTAAATTTTTCCCAAACAATTATTTTCATTCCCCCTTCCTCCTTTTTGGAAAATTTCAATCACTATACATCGGAAAATACGAATCTTTTCAAAAATTTGACAACAGTAAATCTCAACCATTATTATTTTTTTGATAAAATATATAACAATCTTTCTTTCATTTAATTTTAACTTGAATTTATCGAGTTAACAAATTAACAACACAATCATTGTTTATGACAATTTGTGATTAATAGCAGAAATTGAAAAGTAATAACTTTTGATTGAGACAACAAAACAAACAAGTTCCAAAAAGTTTCATGAAAATTCATTCATTATGACAAATTCGTAAAGTAAACGACTGTTGCCTCTAATTCGACCATACTAAGAAAAATTATCATTAAATTTAAAATATTTCAGAAAAATCATGAGAACTTACGCATATTTAAACATGGCGTTGCGCAATACAATGGAAGTTACCACACAACCAATCAACTGGAATTTTGTAAGACTCACTAAATTAAAAATATTTAAAATCCGTTTGCATTCATCGGGGTAAATACATCCAGTTACACCTTTTCGTTTTTAACTAAAGATCATTATTTGTAACTGCCTGTCCTCTTATCGAAAGGTAATGTGTCTTGGAAACTTAACAGTTACCTATCATGCAAATAACAATTAACAGTTACAAAAGTTACGCGATCAACACGTTGTAAGTAAAATTAAGTGTTGTAAACAAGAATAATAGAGTTTAACTTGTGCATCTAATAAGAAAACAATTTAATTAACTATTTTACCTCTTTATTCGCTTCTGAAGGCACAACAATACTTGGCGCCGTGGAAGAAGTCACGATGGTCGTGATCGTGGGAACTCCAAACTGCGGGCGAGGAGATGGCCTTGACTCCTGGAACATCACAGTCATTGTTAGAATTCATGGTCTAAGGTATTATGTCCATTGGTAATATTTTCATTCATAATGTAAACAATCAAAATGTATTCTGCGAAATGAACGCTTTGAAAGGAGGTGCTAAAAATTGCGTTATCGCTAGAGTTTGGGCTCGGCTGTTTCAGTTATAGATTCAGATGTTACCTAAATATAATAAGTAGTAGAGAATAAGTGTAATAGTAAGAGAGTTTGACAGTTTCACTTTACTCTCTTAGTTCAAGGTGAAAGTTTACCAACTAAATCATATGTATCAATGATCAAATTGCTCCAAGGTCAGTAAATTAAGCTGGAAACAGATATTAGAGATTAGCTTTTTTAATACAAAGATTATCTTAATAAATATGTTCCTTGCATGACCCCAGTCCAACCCGACATAGACGTGGGTGTTTTTCGAGAGTGGTAGTAATGCTTACCGTAAGCTGGTAAATCAAATCAAATGATAAAGGCAAAGTTTACCGGCAGCTACGCCCTTTCAAGTCTAAACGTATTCTTATTGGTGATTTTAATTTAAACTATTTAGATTATGATTATTATATCAATAAATTTAAAAACATTATAACAACGTATGGCATAAAACAAACAATAACAGAACCTACACGCATTACTAATATAAGTTCAACATTTACTGCGATTATGTCCTAACAAATCAGGATAATGTTAAGTCAGTAGTTCATTCATACCCTGTAAGATTGCAGATTACTTATATGATAAAATTCTTAACAATTGTGAAATAACTATTAACAATATATCACCACTTCAGCAGTATAAATATAAAAATAACCTGCCATAGTTTGATAGTGAAGTAGCCAAAAGTTCATCTTACAACAAAAATGTTAATTCGAATATATTGGAAAATATTAAGAAATAAAGTTGTTAATTTGTTAAAAATAAAGAAAAATATGTATTACTGTGAACAAATTAACAAATATAAAAATAATCCGAAACTAATGTGGAAAACATTTAAAAAATTAGTTAATATGAAGGATAACGCTCCTATAACCACGGTGCAATTTGAATTTAACGACCACACAACAGTTGTAAATAACGATAATATAAGTATAGCTAGTAACTTTAGTATTTACTTTGTAGTAGTATTGAGGAAACAATTCGTAGCATAAGTAACAGAGGAAATGAATGGTTCAACATAAACTGTAATCTTTACTGTACATTGTATAACTTTAAATCACTTAGTTGAGTTAATAGGAATTGTTAAATCTTTAGATAAGAAGTGTAGTACTTATGAAATTTTGAATTCTATAAGATTTTAAAGCAAGCTATTGAACCTATTAGACATATAATTTTAAATTTTATTAACACCTCACTGCAAAGTGGAAGATTCCCTGATAAATTAAATATCTATACTATTATTCCAATACCTAAAGTACAGAATACTATAAAAGCGTGTGCGTACTCGCTTACTCTGTCACCAATTGAAAAAGCTTTGGAATTTGCAGTTTACTATCAGCTACCTGATCAATTTAACAACAACGAAATATTTATCAACAATGAATCTGGCTTCCGGAAACAACAATCGTGTCAAACAGCGCTCCAGCTCTCAATAACTAATTTAAAGATGACATCGATGATAATAAATATATTTTAGCAGTATTTCTTGATCTGAAAAGAGCTTCTGAAACTATCAATCGTGATATTCTTTCCTATTATTTGGGTTTTCATGTATTATTATCCTCTTCAAAACAAATCACTGAATCTACGAAATAATATAATTATTGGAAAAAAGCCTCTGCGCCCGTGATATTTTAATGGGAAAACTCCAAGTTCATGAAGTTGGCGGCAAAGTATTGGAATGGCTTAGGGACTACCTATCTGGTAGAACACAAAGGGTTAGCGTGGGGGATTCACTGTCAAATGAAAACTCAAATAACTGGGTAGTGTGTTCGGTCCTCTGTTATTTCTTATTTACATTGATGATATTAATTTTTATGTTGATGGTGTATTTATAAATCTCTTTGCAGATGACACATTAGTATCACGTAGTGATCGAAATTTGGCTGATGGTGTTAATAAAATGAATAGAACATTAGAGAGTATGAACAAATATCTAAAAATTGACAAATTAAAGTTAAATGTCAGTAAAACAAAAGCTATGATCCTAACAACTAAATATAAGTATAATATTATCAATGACTTCAGAATAGGATAGACAAAGTATCCTCTTGGTTTGTTGTGTATCATTTATTTGTTTATATTGCTTTAAAAATAAATATTGGTACTCGGCAGTCTATTGGCTAAAGGTACGTGGGTATATGCGCACGCAGTCCCTCTCAACACGTTTTGTTTACAATCTAGTACTAAAACATAAACAAAACTATCTCCATCCTTTTTTAATAATAGAATGTATGAGATAGTAGGGAAACACAACAACTCCTGTGTTAATGTATAGGACATGCTTTGTCTATCCTATTCTGAAGTCATTGAAATATAATTGTATAAATATTTCCAATTAACGAAAATACTCATTTTGTTACAGAAATAAAATGGCTTCATTTTTGATAGCACTATCCTTCAATAGTCATTTTGAATATATACGTAATAATATATCACAAAAACTATATTTTTTCTCTAGAATCTCAAATAATTTTTCGATGGAGTCCAGAGTGACAGTCTATTCATCCATCATTGGGCCATATTTCGAGTACTGTGCTTCAATATTGTATATGTTTAATCTAAATAAGTTATCACAACTTCACAAACTCTAAAATCATGGTATGATAATTATTTTAAAGTGTAATAATTATATTGATATAAATCAGCCGTTTTATTTTTACTTCCACGTCCAGTGGAAGTACAGTAACGCAAAAAAAAAATATATGTTGAAATAGGCTTAAAATGTCATGAAACGTCGAGATTTTAAATTTTAGCAAAAAAAAAAATTTCCCGTCTGTCGGTCTATAAATTTTTTGTGCGCACGGTTACTCTGGAACCGTTTATGATATTGACTTAAAATTAGGTACACTTATGTATTATAACGAGATCTAGAACTAGATTATATTTTGATCTAATTCCGTTGGGGGGTTCGGGAGGTAAATGGGGTAAATAAGGGTAAATAGGCAAAGCAAACAAGTAACAGTCTATTAAATTGCAATTTAGGGCACGTACGAAAAGGCCTCAAAAATTTTTTTGACATCAGCCACCCTCTCTATCAACCCCAATACCACCCCCACACTATTGTGAAAGAGAGTAAAAAAGATAAAATGTGATTTAGTGTGTGTACAAGAACGAAACGTCTCAAAACAATTTTTGGCGTTAACCACTATTAAAGGGAGTAAAAAATTAAATTAGGATTTAGTTTGTGTACGAGAACCAAGGGCCTCTAAAATTTATTTTAGCATTAGCTACCACCCCCATTGCCCACCATCACCCTATTGTTTAAGGGAATAAAAAATTAAATCGGAATTTAGTGCGTATACGAGAACCAAGGACCTCTAAAAAAAATTTGACATTAGCCAACCCTTCAACCACCCCCACCCTATCACTAAAGAAAGTAAAATATTACATTGAAATTTAGTGTATATAAGACTTGGATACAAAATCTGGATGTGGAAGTAGTGATTCCTTGGGCAGCGGTTTTTACTATATAATGCTGTTTATGCTTTAAATTATATTGTATATTCAATAAAATTATTATTATTGCTCGAACTGAGCGACGAGGAGCAGCAGTAGGCAGCCTTCAGTGAGAACCTGAAGATGACAGATGAGATTCTGCCGAAACGTCGTTTAGACAACCGTGACTCCTGGAGGAGTCGACCATCGACGCGGGAGAGCATTCGGAAGTACAGTAACACTTCATTTAACACCAAAACGGCGCGTTAAATGTAATAATCGCATATTACCAACAAAACTCTAATGTGTATTGGACATCCTAATCTTGCCAGCAGATAAAAGCAATGCCACTGTAGTAATGAATAACAAGGACTACCACAGTAAAGAAGAAAAACTACTGGAAGACACCGCATACCAACCACCAAATCCAAAATTAAAGCCAGCCCTGTCGAACATCAAGTGAAAAACCAGATTATACCGAGAGATAAATATTTAAGATGTCCCAAATTATATGGCCTACCCAAGATGCATAAGGAAGGAGTCCCATTAAGACCTATTGTTAGCTCTGTAAGGTCATCGTTACAGGAGTTAGCAAGATATCTGGCTAGACAGATGCAGCCACTAGCAGAAAAAGTAACGTCTTATGTGAAAAACGCACATTTTATCGAGTTACTAAACAACGAGACTGTTCAACCTGAAGATATCCTAGTGAGCTTCGGTGTAGTGTCACTATTCACTAACGTATCAATAGATGAGTCACTCGAATTGATCAAACGAAAGTATCATCCAGAGTAGCATATTCTTAGCCTAACTAAACACTGTTTAAACAACACATACTTTATATACAATGACCAGCGTTACAAGCAAACGGAAGGAGCACCGATGGGTTCACCGTTATCTCCAGTCATTGCTAATCTCTTCATGGAGGACATAGAAGTTCGTGCAATACAAACGGCACCACTCAAACCAAAGCTTTAGTTGAAATATATGGACGACACATTGGTAATCTGGACTAATGGAAGAGAACAACTAAATAGTTTCTTGGACCACCTGAATAGCATTCACGATAAAATCAAATTCACCACGGAGGTACAAACAGAAGGCAAGCTTCCATTTTTAGACGTATTAGTGAAAAAGAAACAAGACAGAACACTAAGTCACACAGTATACAGAAAACCCACTCACACGGACAGCTACCTAAATGCGGCATCACATACATCACCATCCAGCACAATTAAATTCAGTAGTAAAGACTCTAGTGACACGTTCTCAGAGGTTGGCAGACGTCGACCATATCAACGAAGAGATGCCGTCACTTCAGAAAGTACTAATGAAAATGGAGTTTCGAGGTACACAATACAGAAGTCGCGGGGCCATACAGACAAAATACCCAGGAGGAATCCGAGAAACCAGTGGCAAAAGCATATCTACCTTACGTGAAAGGGACGACAGATAAAATTGGCAAACTTCTACATAAACATAACATAGAAACAATATTTAAAACAGGCCGAAAAATCAGTGCAGTCCTCCGTAATCCAAAATCAAAAACTACCCTAGAAAACCAAGGAGTATACGAAATCCCAAGACTACAACAAATCATACATAGGACAGACCAATAGACGTATTAGTGTAAGAAAGGAAGAACACATGAATGCAGCACGAAAAGAGGAGAAAACGTCGTCCCTAGCACAGCATGTAAAATCCACAGGACACAAAATAGACTTCGACAACAAAAAAACAGTAGCTAATATCGAGCATTATAGGTCAAGGATTACCAGAACGGCCATAGAGATCGCAAAAGGACCACAAAATCTTAATAAACGAGATGATACGCAGAGATTGCCCAGTTCTTGGAAGCCCGCTCTTGTGGGACGATATGTAATCGAAAATGCACAACGATCCACCGTGGACGAACCAATCACGAGGAGGTATGTTCAAGAATTGACAAATAGTGAAGAAACACAGCAACTTGCCCGAAATGGACCTATCACGAGGAGTCAGAACCGAGCGCTGACCAATCAAGGACGCATTCTGCGGCACCGATTGGGCACGAGGATGCCCGACCACCAGCGAGAAGTCACGTGGAGCGTGACGTTTCAGCGAGGCCACTTGCCGGGTTGGCTCAGGCGCCCGCACGCCTACCACAGGTCGTTTAGACAACCGTGACTCCTGGAGGAGTCGACCATCGACGCGGTAGAGCTCCCGGAATACAACAACACTTCATTTAACACCCGCAAAAACCTAAAAAACAATATATACATATATATTGCGATGTATTTGCATATTGGACGATTACGAAGATTGCATGTTTGTGTTATTTGCTGAATCAGGGTTTGAATTTGTTTATTTCCTTTAGATGGTTTTCAAAATTTATTTAAATTAGCTAAAGATCCGAAAGGTATGTGTTTTAGAATGTTAATATTTGTTTACAGTTGTTGTTTTAATAGTTTTAAAGTTTTTATTTGATGTCAACAGTAAGTTTGATACTGACATCTATGTTAGTAGTTATTAAGTTGTTGTTGAAATAATTTCTGACATTTAAGTCATTATGACATTTCTTTTAAGTAGGAAATTTTATTTTTATAGTTAGTAAATGTTTTCCTGGAGAAAGGCAAGGAGGTTTAAGTTAGGTTATGTTTGGAATGAAATTAATCAAAATTCATATGGTGTTTTGTTTTGTTTATTTTGGATACTTTGATATTTAGTTATATAGAACAACAAACAGCAGATAAAAGATAGGTTGTAAAATTGGAAAAACAAATTTAAGAAGAAAAAAAGAACAAGTGAAAATTAGGGAGGCAAGAAGAAAGATAATAAACAAGGATTAATAATTTGAAATTGAATTGAAAGTCAGAAATTGTGAAGATCGGCGAAGAAGAGAAAAATAGACTGTATAGAGAAGAATAAGAAGGTAGAGGTGTTATTGTGGATTGGAGTTGCAGAGGAGATAAGGACGAGATAAGGTGAAGAATTAATGAAAGGAGAATTGTTGGATTTGGAAAGAGAAGAGTGTAGCTACGAAGAAGGAAGGTTTTTGTGTATTTAATTTTTGGACAAGGTTATATATTAAAATTTAAATAGCGTATTAGACTTTCGAACCTGTTATAAAGCTAAATTATCTAAATATCAAAGAAAATAAATTATTTATATCAGATTAAAAATTTTACTTTAATAAAAATTTCATTTTAAATAGGAACTGAATTTGAACCTGCTCCTGAAGGGAAAGATAAGCTAGCCGGCCCATTAAATATTTTGACATACTTTCGGATCAAAAGGTAAGAGATTTTAATTTGATCTTTTGGTTTTTAAAGTTTTTTTTTATCTATTGGAAATAAACAAGTTAAAGTTTGATTAGTACTGCAAATTATTAAGTTCAATAAAAGTAGATATATATACAGGGTTACTGGTAATTCGATACATTCCTTTGGAGATGTGATGGGGCATGAGCTAAGGAGTAAATCTAGCCCTAACATACATTATGCAAAACTCAATAGTTTTTGAGATATTTCAATTTTTTTGTTTTTCTCAAAAAAGTAGATCTTAATGTCTTAAAAGTTAATTTCCGAAAAATCTACTTGACATTTTTAATTTTTTTTACTGGATTACTTGTCCAATATTATAGATATCCGTTTGGAATGAAAAATATCCGGAAACATTTCGATCATGTGAACATTTAAAATAAAAACTTGTAAAATTTTTTTTTTTTAAATCAGATGAAATTTACCTATTAGGTTTTTTCAAAAAAATATTAATGTAGCACGCGTACAAATTATTATAAAAACTTCCTTATTTCCATAGCTATCTACCTAGGTAGAAATGTTTAATGTACCCTTGATAGATCTAATAAAAAATTAGTAAAGATACTGCTGGTGGCGGAATTTATTAAACGACTAATCGTTCATTTTCATTTAAGTCAGTCAGTCCTTGACTTTGACGTTTGTGCATATATGTCATTAACTGACACTCTTATCTCCGTGTCCCTTAAGTTTGTTGGTCTTGTTAAATTAGTTATCGAAGATTTTGATTTTGCTCGTAGTTGTTGTTATTAGTTGTTGTTATTGTATTTTCTGTGCCATGGCCGCGTATGCCAACGCAGAATACGCTGATATCTTGTTTGTCTATGGATACTGTGGCGGCAACGCTGCTGAAGCTCGCCGAGGATATGGTCTTTGGTATCCTAACCGCCGCTTACCAAATGCACGTGTATTCAGTACGGCATATCGAAATATCACTGAAATTGGCTCCGTGAAATGTAGAAGAAGTGACGCTGGTGCTCCTCCCGTTTATGAACCAGATGATGAGGAAGAAATATTGAGGTATTTTGAGGAAGACCCAACTATTTCAACTAATAAAGTCGCAAGACTAACCGGAGCGTCACAATGGAAAGTTTGGTCTACGATACGTAGAGTTGGATGTCATCCTTACCACTATACCCCTGTCCAAGGCTTGGAGGAAGGTGATCCTGGAAGGAGAGTGGAATTCTGCCGCTTTATGTTAATTTCAGATGCAGAAAGTGCAAATTTTTTAACAAGTATTTTATGGACGGACGAGTCGAAATTTAATCGCGAGGGTATAACAAATTTCCACAACCTACATTATTGGGCAGAGGAAAATCCCAAGTTAACACGTGAAACTAGTTTCCAAATGAAGTTTTCTATTAATGTGTGGATGGGAGTCATTGGCCACTATTTAATAGGGCCACACTTTCTTCCTCAAAATTTAAACGGGGAAATCTATGAAAATTTTTTAAGAAATGATCTGGCGGTGATTTTAGAAGATGTTCCTCTCGCCGTCAGACAGCGAATGATGTTTCAGAAGGACGGTTGTCCAGCACATTATCGGCTGACAGTACGACAGTTATTTGATCAACGTTTCCTAACCGTTGGATTGGAAGAGCGGGCCCAATACCTTGGCCAGCGTGAAGCCCTGACTTAACACCCATTGATTATTACGTATGGGGTCATATGAAGGAGATGGTCTATGCCACACCAGTCAATACTATAGAAAACCTTAGACAAGGGATAGTCGATGCTGCCCAACACATAAGGCATAATCTGACAACCAGAGTAACAAGGACGGAAATAAGAAGACGCTGCCGTGTCTGTATACGGAATAGGGGCTCCCATTTTGAGCAAGACATATAAAAAATAAAGTACAACTTTGAAATTAATGAAGAATTAAACTCTACTTTTAAAATGTTTTTTACTGTTTGTCTAAAAATAAAATTCGTACTACTTGTGTTATTTTTACTGGTATTTTCTTAGAACTATTAAGGGTACATTGAACATTTGTACCTTGTTAGATAGCTATTGAAATAAGGCAGTTTTTATAATAATTTATACGTGTGTTACGTTAATATTTTCTTGAAAAATATAATAGGTAAATTTCATAGCTGATTTTAAAAAAAGTTTTAAAGTTTTTATTTCAGATGTTCACATGATCGAAATGTTTCCAGATATTTTTCATTCCAAACGGATATCTATAATATTGGACAAGTAATCCAGAAAAAAAAAAATTTAAATGTCAAATAGATTTTTCGAAAATTTACTTTTAGAACATTAAGATCTACTTTTTGAGAAAAACAAAAAAAATATCTCAAAAACTATTGAGTTTTGCATAATATATGTTAGGGCTAAATTTACTTCTTAGATCATGCCCCATCACATCTCCAAAGGAATGTATCGAATTACCAGTAACCCTGTATAGATATGAAAAATACTAGGTTCTCGGGTTGAACCGCGTCTGAGATTGTTAATGTCTCGACGTTTCGGCTCCCGTTTTGGAGCCATTTTCAAGAGAAAAAGTGTCGTTCGCATTTTATGGTATCCGTACACTGTCTGCTTAACAGTCAATTTATCATAAACTTGCTAATTTCACCGCTTATACGCTTTTGCCGCTAATATTACAATATTACTTGCTAATTACTCTCCCTCTACTGCCCTAAACCTATGTATATAAATTTGTGTTAATTTTTAATTTCTCTTTTTTTTCCAAAGGAATATGGCTTTGGGAACGTAGCCCGTATAGCCACATTTTCTGTTTTATTTAGGACTGTTAACCATAGGATTACTGTAATATACTTAAACATTATTGAATTTCTGCGTTTTACTGTTGCGTTTGTGAAAGTCTAATTTCCCTTATTGACCCATTGGAATCAACCGATTCTTCACTGAGCTGCTCAGTCTCGCTTATCGACTTGCGCGTAGTGTTGTTCAACCACTTTCAAACTTGAACTGGCGCCCAGGTAACAAGTAAGAAAGCTCGAGTGTCAAAGTGACAGCCTTAGTTCTCACACTGTACGAGCAAAAGAGCTTCATAATAAAAAGATCCTGAAAGTTTATACTTGAAAATGTTTATTCGTTTTAATTTACCCAGGCGCCACCTATGCTACGTCAACAAAGTGTTGATAGCAGATACCGGTGAAGGTACCCATTATTAAAACAGAGGAGTTCCGCCACCTCGGCAGTGTCCAGGGTCATCTGCACACTGGTTTCGAGCTTTTGGTTCTCATCAGTGCAGAGCAGACCAAGACACCATCGTGCAAAATGTTTCCCATTCTTTGAGGAAATTGTGCCATTTGTAACCCTCTCTACACGTATGTAGCGTGGTGATGCATGATATGTGACGCTCTAGAAATATCAATTAATAGAACATGAAGGTTATATTAAAGTCGATTCCATACTTTGAAAAATCACCTCTTACGTAATACAAGTAAACTTATGTCTTTATATTAGTACAAATTACCTTTTTGTCCTTTTTAGCTTGAATTAAGGCTTTAAATGGTTCTGGATAATTATCAGTTTCATCTATTTCCTCAGAATTATCTCCTGATTTGCTTTTCTTGTTTACCTCGTTCAAATTTGTATCAGACTTCTTCTTGCCTCTGGAGGTGGTATGTACTTGACTAACATAAACTTTTGTTTTATCAGTCTTAGCTCTAGTTGAACCAGATATTTCTTTTACTCCGTCAGCGTTTTTCCTTCTTGATACTGTCCTTTTAGAGGTTACTTCAGTCACTTCTGCAATTACGGATTCCTTCACCTGTTGTCTTCGAGGGATTTGCTTACGCCTGACTGAAGTCTGTGTCCTTGTTTCAACATTTATAGTTTGACTTCTAGTTACTGAAATTCTAGAAGGAATTTCATTAGGTTTAGAAAACTTTAAATCGTTTTCGGTTGCACTCATTTGGATAGTTTCATCCGCCGAATTGACACTTCGCGGCCTAGATCTTGATCTAGACTTAATTATTGGGGGTACGGTTTTTGGTTCAACTGCAAATAAAGGAAGAACTTCTAGCTTTTGTTCGTCTATAAATGAGGGAAATTCTCTGGATCGAAATCTACTTTTTGTAGAAACAGTTGGCAAAGGAAATTCATTTACGATTGGTTTAACATCTTTAGAGCGAGATCTACCTCTCGATGAAGGACTGTGTGAAGATTCAATATTTCTTGATTGAAATCTAGAAGTTGATCTTCTCGTGGATCCCTCTTCGGTCCTGCGGGTTGTAGTTGCTGATGTTGTAGTTGTTATTGGTGTTGTTGTTGTTGCCGGTGTAGCAATTATTTTTTTGTCTCTATTTCTAGAGTTCGCCAAATCAATAGTAAGTTTTTCTGGTGCTGACCCACCAATTCTTCTACCTAGAATAAAATGAAAATTTTAGTTTGTCACGATATAATTCATTTGCTATTGCCTATATTCATAATATTCGTGATGACCAATTTGATTTTTGCTGATAAATAATAATTCATTCCTTCGTAATGCGCGATTTTTTCCTATTGCAATATATATAACTAAAAGAAATATTACAGATATATTTCAGGACTTTGTTCAAAATGCTTTGTTAATGCTAACATTTATTTTTTTAATTATCTTACTACTATAAACATGAGTCTGGCAATGGGGCACATATTTTTATTATATTTGACCTTGGACATATGCACTTGACAGATGCAAGCAGACAAAATGTCAATATAACCACTCGTCTTAATGTCATCGTTTTTATTTTTATTTTATTTCTTGTTTTCTTTAACTCACAATGTATTTCTTCAAATCTTGCATCCTTTCTTTAACACATTTCCTGACATAATCAATTAAAAAAATTTTGCACAGTTACTAAGATCGGATAACAATACAGTATTCCACCGTTACTTTTGCAAGTATCCGCATGTAGGAGGCGCGGGGATGAAAGTTGAGAAATCTGCAAAATGAAGGAGCGAGAAAGCGAAGGAGCGAGAAATCAAAACAAATCGTTCAGTGATGAATTTTTATTGAGTGCTCTCTGGGAGCTAAACCCCCTGCAACCCCTGCGCCGTCACCCTCAATCTAACCCAAATAGATAATGTTATCTTTGAAAATCTAAATCACCCTACTAATTTAATTGAAGTATGAATAAAAAGTAGAAAATTAAACAATAAAAAAAACTTGCTTTTCTGTAAAAAGTGGTACTAAAAATTAAAAAATAATAATAATATATAAGTATATGTATTATCTTTATGTACGCATGGCTGAAGGCAATATGTGTACAACGATTCCATCCCCTTCATACAATCATACAAAGTGCGCACGCCTTACTTTTCCTGCATTAGTACGATTTTCTACAGAAAAGCGAGTTTTAAAATATATATATATGTTATATAGTATTTGAGCCACTGTATATAAGACGATACGTGACTTTTGCTTCATTTCAGATTATCATATAATATCATATTTCAGCTACGTGCAGATAACAAACACGTGCAGATAACAAATTCCCGCTATCATTTATCGCTTACAAAGCATCCTATTATATTATATTACATTTTAACTTCTCACGATTATGCTGAATCGCTTGCTTGCTTTTTCTTTGTTCATCATTTAGATGACACTGCATCTAAATGTCATAAATAGAACCACAGGACATTTCTGTAGCCAGTTATCATACTCACTTCAAATTAAATACTTACATTTTATTACTGTATTATTTCTAAGAGTCAACGTTGACTCTCTACAAATAAATAAAATTGTTTTTAAAAACTTAGCTACGAAACGCGAGCTATAACATTGGCGCAGTCGGTAGGATCTGTTAAACATCCCTGGAACAAGAAGCCTAACTTGTAGTGAAACGTTCGAGAACAAGGAGAACATCTCAACAAGGGTGCCTAACTAGTGCGAGTGATCTACAAGAACAAGGAGACCTTCCTCACCAGTGGTGGCGGATCCCAATCCCTCGACGGAGGAAAGAACCTACACATGAAGATATTTACGTAAGTCATTTTTAAGAATCATCACGTTTTATTACTGCTATTTTTATTTTTCACATTTCGCAATCTATTTAAGTGTATTATACTGCTAATACATTCAACGAAAACAAAACAGTTCTGCTATCAATTTTATCCTTATTATTCCCCAAACGACATAATTAATTTTATTTTATACGTATTATACTGTTAATACGTAATCGTGTGTATTATACAGCTAATACACTCATCAAGTTCCATTTTATTTTAAAGCAACATCGAAGCGTATTATACTGCTAATACGTACTTGTGTGTATTATACAGCTAATACACAAACAGACAAGAAAATCTTTCAAATTTAACTTTAACAGTTTGTAACTAAAAGCAACAAAATGTCAGAACAAGAACCCACCGTACAAATCGAAGAACAAATTGAGGCTTATAAACTTTCAGAGATATTCTCCATAATACCTGAGTTCGATGGCAACCCCATCAACCTACAAACATTTTTAAATTCTTGTACATATGCTCAAGGAATGGCAATTAATGACCAGTTGTTATTATTGACTATTCACATAAAAAATAAATTGCGTGGCAAAGCTGCCGAATTGATAAATTCTAGAAATCCAGCTACATATGCAGAAATAAAATCCTTATTAGAAGCGCACTTCGGAGATTCTAGAGACCTAACATCTCTAATCACTGACCTGCAACGCATCCATCAATTACCTAACGAATCTGCATTAACCTTTATATCACGGTTGCAAACGCACAATGCGAAAATGCATGCCGCAATCCAAAAACAAGCTTTGTCCAAAGAACAAAAGAAATCTCAAACTGATTTAGTCGAAACTATGACGCTAAATAATTTATTAACAGGCTTAGAACCAAATTTAGGCAAAATTATACGTGCTGGCAATCCACAAAACATGTTGGAGGCTATTAATCGAATTAAAAGAGAATTACAACTCTCTTATTTTGAGTCACAAAAATTTTCAAGAAATAACCCAGCTAAAAACCCAATTCCTTCCCAACAAAGGAGACCAATTTCAACTTTCCAACAGACAATGTGTTCATTTTGCAATCGCATTGGACATACTGTAAGTGAATGCCGTACTAGGCAACAACAACAATTTATGCCATCAACGTCCCAAAACTTTCAAAGACCAAACTTCCAAAGAAATTCAAACTTCCAAAATTTTTCGCAAGATAATCAATTTACTCACAGGCAATTCCCACAAAATAACCAATCTAATCTTCCACAGCAAAATAGGCCTTCAGCCATCAGACCAAACCCGAATTTCAATCAGCAGAGACCATCTGCAATCCAACCAAATCCAAACTTTAATCGTTACGATCAACAAAAGGCCCATCATTTCAACTATGAACCTTATGATAGTTACATTGATAATTCCAATCAATACGAGTCCTACTCTACCGATTACTCCCCAAATTACCAACTCCAACAAGACAATTGTGAAAATTATAATTTCGAAACCAATCAAAGTTTCCCAGAGAACTATAACTCTCAGTCTGAACAGTATGAGGACTATACCGCTAATCCTCAGGATTTTTACCAAGGTTCCAATCAATTAACTCATCCTCCCAACCAGGAATCCGAACCAATTGCAGAATTGGAAACTCAAATCGAAACGCTGAATCTAGAAGACAGTTTCGACCCACACCTGAATTTCCCAGAACACAAATTCATGTAAATATTCTTTCGCATGCATTGCTAACTGTCAACTCAAAAAATCTCTATTACATGAAAGACATAACAGGTAAATTTAAAATTTTGCTAGACACAGGTGCCGGTATTTCAGTTTTTAAACCTAAGACAGCTGAAAACTACAGGCGCAGATCCCCTGAAAATGTAATTGTTCAAGGTATAACGAATAAAAAGATTCATATTAATGAATCTGTTCTAATACCATTTACCACAAGTGATCCTCATAAAGTTTATATCCACGATTTAGACATAGACTTTGACGGACTTTTAGGCGCGGACTTTTTCGAACATTACGAATGCAGAATTGATTTTAAAAATAAACAATTAGTCACGAATTTTAAAACTGTACCGATATTCAAAGTTACTGATATTTTACCATCGCAACCAAGCGTAACCCGCGGTTTAAACCCCACAAAAAATCGAAACTTAATTTCCATTGAACCGCGCACGGAAAAAATATTCAAATTAAAATGTGACCTGCGAAATACCGAGGCTATACTGGTAGCCCAAGAAAACGAAAAAGTACGTTTACCCAACGCTATCGTCAAAATAGACAACAACGGAGAATTTTTAACATCTGTAATAAACGCAAACGCTATACCAAAAACTGTAGATTTGTCGAACCTTAAACTCGAACCAATAGAAAAATTTAGGGCAATCTTTAATTTAAATTGTCAAAACTCAGACTACCAACAACAAATAGACAGGAATTTCGAAATTAAAAATCAATTACGCTTAGAACATTAGAACGAGGAAGAAACCGATTTAATAACACAACTTTGTCTAAATTTTTCGGACATATTCTATCTAGAAGGAGATAACTTGTCATTCACAAACGAAATTAAACATTCTATTGACACCAACAATGCCAAACCGATATTCACAAAATCTTATCGTTACCCCCAAATTCATAAGCAAGAGGTAAAGTCACAGGTTTCAAAAATGTTAGACCAAGGCATAATCCAGCCTTCGATTTCTCCCTGGCCCTCCCCAGTTTGGGTAGTCCCAAAAAAACTTGACGCCTCTGGCAAACAAAAATGGCGAGTTGTAGTCGACTACAGAAAACTTAACGAACTAACTATTGACGACAAATATCCCCTTCCGAACATATCTGACCTTCTTGACCAACTAGGAAAATGCCAATACTTCACAACCCTAGATTTGGCCTCTGGGTTCCACCAGATAGAAATTAATCCCGAAGACGTCCAAAAAACTGCCTTCTCTGTAGAGAATGGCCACTATGAATTTCTTCGCATGCCATTCGGTCTTAAAAACGCCCCATCCACTTTTCAAAGGGTTATGGACAATATCCTACTAGGTATCCAAATCGAACGTTGCCTCGTCTATATGGACGACATCATCATTTATTCCCCAACGATTCACGAACATATTACCCGACTAACCGAAATATTCCAACGTTTAAGGAAAGCTAACCTTAAAATACAGCCCGACAAGTGTGAGTTTCTTAGGAAAGAAGTTGCCTACCTAGGACACCTCATCACCAAGGACGGTGTAAAGCCAAACCCTGCTAAGGTTGAAGCAATCCTAAACTTTCCTCAACCCAAAAACCAAAAGGAAATTAAATCTTTCCTGGGTTTAGCAGGCTATTATAGACGTTTTATCCCCAATTTCTCTAAAATATCAAAACCTCTGACCAAATTACTACAAAAAGACATACCCTTTAATTTCGACAATGACTGTACGAATTCATTCAAAAATTTAAAACAAACCTTGACAACAACTCCGATACTAATTTACCCGAACTTCGACGAGCCTTTCCTATTAACCACAGACGCGAGTGCATTCGCCATTGGTTCCGTGCTTTCGCAGGGCCCCATTGGTAAAGATTTACCTATCGCTTATGCCTCCCGAGTTTTATGCAATGCCGAAACTAAGTACTCCACGATAGAAAGAGAGCTCTTAGCTATCGTATGGTCAGTAAAGCATTTTAGACCATACCTGTTTGGCAGAAAGTTCAAACTAATCACCGATCACAGACCTCTTACCTGGTTATTTTCAATAAAGGACCCGGGTAGCAGATTAGCCCGTTGGCGCCTCAAACTTGAGGAGTATGACTACGAGGTCATATACAAACCCGGCAAAATAAACAAAAACGCAGACGCCTTTTCCAGAATCAAAATAAACCACTTTAACGATTGTTCCAAATTCTATTCTAAAATTTTAGCAGCTAACGAAAATACAGACGATGACGAAAGCCTAAATGACGAAAACGAAATAACTAACGAATATATTGCTCAGGAATTTGACACATTCTCTAGACTATACAAGACGAAATCCCTAATAGATTACTCAAAAATCGAAATTACAAACAAACAATTGTTAGATCGAGAAAACAAAAACATAATTACATTCTTTCAGCAAAATAACCTAACAGAACTTCATCACCAAATTATAGAAGACATTTTCGAAGAAAATCCCGAATTCGACAACAGTACAATAAAAAATTGTCTCTAGTAAATCAACCCGTCATAGAAATTATTATATTATCGCTGTACCTTTCGACCCCGAATCTGTAATAGAACAGTTGTTTTTAACGTTGTATAAAAACCAAAATAAACTAGATCTTTCCAAGACCTACTATGCCGAAAATAATTTGGACCTCCCAATACTCGAAATTCTCTCATTCATTTTTGCGGAAAAAGACCTAAAATTAATCATTTGCCGAAATCTAGTGCAATGCCCCGACGAAGACCAACGCCCGATAATCCTCGATCAAAATCACACCGGAAAAAATAATTTGCACCGCGGAATAAACGAGACAATACGCAGAATCAAAAACAAGTATAATTGGCAAGGGTTAACGAAAGATGTCGAAAATTTTATCAAAAACTGCGAAACATGTCAAAAAACTAAAGTTTGTCGAAAAAATTTAAGTAGTCCACTGGTAATTACAGAAACACCAAAGACACCATTCGAAAGAATTAACATTGATTTATTTGAATTCCCTACGCGCAATTATGCATTGACTATTCGCGATGAATTGACTAAATTTACACAAGCTTACGCAGTCCCCGATAAATCCGCTAAATCTGTAGTAAATACACTACTGCTTTATTTCCGACATTATGGTACTCCATTAAGAATACATTGCGACTATGGAGGAGAAATCGATAACAATTTATTAAGAGCTTTGTGTAGATTATACGATATAAAATTAACTTTTTCGAGTGTAGGACACCCCCAGTCAAATGGTTCAATTGAACGATTTCACGCAACTTTGGCCGAAATGATAAGAGCTAACAAAACGGAAAACCCGAATGAACACCCATTTACCATTTTACCGTATGCAGTAATCTGTTATAATAAATCTGTAAATAAAACTCACGGATTTACCCCATACGAATTAGTTTTTGGTCATACATCTGTTCGTCCACCGGAAACATTATACAATCAAAAAGAGCTAATCACTAAATATGTCCGAGATTTAAACAATCGCATTTCTCACTATTATAAAATAGCTCGAAGTCGAACTGAAACTCAAAAACAAAAAGCCAAAGTTCGGTTTGATAAAAACGTCCCCGAAAATCGCCCCACATATAATGTTGGCGACAAAGTATACGTTAAGGAATCTCAAATAAAGAACAAATTACAAGATAAATTCAACGGTCCGTTCGAAATTAAAGAAATTTTTCAAAATTCCGCTACGCTACTAAATCTCGAAACGAACCAAACAACTAAAGTAAACTTTGACCGAATGAAACCATATACCGAAAATTAAATTTATTTTCAGGTTTCTGTTGCTGCTCGGATCAGCACTTGCCCAGTATAAAATAACATCGATCAACAACACGATCGGAGTGTACTACCACCGAGACACAGACATAGTAATTTCTAACGAGAAATGGACTCTACTTGTACATAAAAATATATCCACTCTTAAAACGGCGTTTGACAAAAACGACAAAATCCTACAAACCCTCTATAACACACTCGACCCATCATACCACTACATGAATGTCTTTTTCGGCGATGTAAAAACGCATCTCAGTTTATTAACTCAAATTTCTCAATCGATACAATTAAAATTTAACGAAGTTTACCTTAACACAAAAAGATACAGGCGAGGAATACTAAACGGTATCGGAACGATTTTCAAATCGATAACTGGAAACCTAGACGCAGAAGATGGTCAGTACTATTCTGATTGCATCAACAAGCTAAATAATGACGAACACCAACTCGAAAATTTAATCAAAAATCAAATATCTGTCACGACTTCAGTCATCAAAAATTTTAATTCAACTATTCAAAAACTACAAATCGACGAAGAAACTTTTAATAAGGATATCAAAGAAATCGAAACCTCAATTCTAGATATGACTAAGGATATCGAAAATATCCACACAAAATTAAGATTTTTATAAATTTGCGAACAACTCATGGCAAGTTATTTATTCATTGAAGACAATTTAAACGATATTTTAAATGCCATAACATTCGCTAGACTAAAAATTATACATTCGTCAATAATAACTCCTGACCATTTAGTAACAGCATTACAAGAGATTTCTCAGAGTTTACAAAGAAACAATTTGCCTCTACCTATTAAACCATCAGCAGTCGCTCAGTATTTAGACATTATTGAGTTACAAGCTTTTCAAGTATATTCTAACTTAGTATTCGTCCTAAAAATACCCCTTGTCGAACCTCAAAATTACAATACCTTCCGCCTATACCCGATCCCAATTCTTGATAACAGAACTGGCCTTCTGCACATTCTATCTATTTCACAAAAGTTTATCGCGAGAGACGATGATTCCTTGATGTACATACCAATTTCAAATTTAAATGAATGCAAACCACTATACTTTGGAACGAAACTATGCTCAAACCTGTTTGCATACCCTATCGATCAAAATGCCATATGTGAAGCCAGAATTCTGAAACAATTGACTAAACTCCCCGAAAATTGCCAGACATCCTTCATCATTGGTCAAGGATACAACGTTCAAGAACTTGAAGACAACACATGGTTAATAATAAACTCCGAACCACTCCACATCACCATCAATTGCCCAAAAAGAGACTCAATAACAGAATTAATCAACAAAAATTCAATCGTCAAACTACAACCCGAATGTTACGCCTTTGTAGGAATCACCAGAATACAAGCTAGTGCCAAAGACTCTTCAGACATTAAAGACAATTCTCATCCCATCCAAATTCCTTATGAATGCTGCAATCAAATGCCCGACAAAATTAAATTACCAAAATTAAAACCTCTCAAGTTAAACAATTTAAACGTAGAAGATTTGGACATTGCCAAAACCAAATTGGAACAATATTCAAAGGACCTGGATGATCTTATAAACGAACCATTTGTGAACAAACATGTATCTTGGTTCACGTATTTTACAATCACATTCGTTGTTTCCCTAATTCTACTTTACATATTCTGTAAGTGTAGGAAAAGACGACGTGGAATGCTGAAAATCCAACACTCTACAGATGACGCCCCTTCACCCTCTCCAGGACGAAGCAAACCATTTATGAAACTTCCCGGTTTCATCCCTCCAAGAAAGCGACCCGTTACCAGACCCCAAGAAGGAGATGACATCGAGTTAACATAGACTTTCACTTGCGATTTATCATTCGCATTATTAACTTAATCTTTGTATATTTTTACCTTTATCTCTATTATTTTGTATTGTATTCACTCACTATTTTATTATCTTTTCAATTTCAAAAGTTCCTATATAACAGCAACTTTTTCATTAAGGGGGAAGTTGTTATATAGTATTTGAGCCACTGTATATAAGACGATACGTGACTTTTGCTTCATTTCAGATTATCATATAATATCATATTTCAGCCACGTGCAGATAACAAACACGTGCAGATAACAAATTCCCGCTATCATTTATCGCTTACAAAGCATCCTATTATACTATATTACATTTCAACTTCTCACGATTATGCTGAATCGCTTGCTTGCTTTTTCTTTGTTCATCATTTAGATGACACTGCATCTAAATGTCATAAATAGAACCACAGGACATTTCTGTAGCCAGTTATCATACTCACTTCAAATTAAATACTTACATTTTATTACTGTATTATTTCTAAGAGTCAACGTTGACTCTCTACAAATAAATAAAATTGTTTTTAAAAACTTAGCTACGAAACGCGAGCTATAACATATATATATATATATATATATATATATATATATGTTAGATAGTGGATTGTTTGAATAACTTTTTAAAAAGGAACTTTATTTGTTACACTGGAGTCAACGTTGACTCGTTAAGAAAATACAATAATAATTTAGATGAGGTTTATTCGAAAGTGAGTATAAGACTGATTACAAAAAGGTTGTTGGTAATATTTATAATGTTTTGAGAACAAAGGAAACAGTGTTGCTGATTCAGCACAATCAGGATTACTTAGAATTGAAATACAATGCTCATGCAGCGTGAGCGGTTATTGAGAAGAGCTGTTACGCAGTATGTAATACGATATGTTTGAGAAGGTTAAGCCTGTCTCGATAATATTATATATCATAGTATATTTCTAATATAACAGCTTCCCCCTTATAAAAAAAGTTGGTGTTTTATGCAGCAACTTTTGAAATGAATATAAAATGTATATAAAAGGTAATGGTACAATTTGGAAAATATAAAAGATACAAAAATGTTAAATCGTAAGGTTTAAAACACAGAATATAACCTTAGCGTCTAAAATATGAAATGCAAGCACAATAAGCTTGATTCATAAAATAAAATAACATAAAAATGTTAGAGTTAAAATATAGCTTTGGCAAGAAAGCGTAAAATACAAACATACTAGGTTTGAATTGTAAAATAGGATAAAATATTCCTAAGGTTAAAATATAGCTTTACTGTGAAAGCATAAAATATAAGCATGATGGGTTTGAATGAAAATGACGTAAAAATGTTAATAAAATTGAAATTAACAAATGATAGAAAAATAATGAAATATAATGATTAAACAAATGAAATAAAATTCACTGAAGAGTCCAGCACTGAAAGTCAGTAAAAAGGCACAAAACAGTTTGTCTTTATGTAAGTTCTATGTCTTCGGCTTCGTTGTCTTCTCTTCTTAAGGTAGGTCGTCTTCGTGAAGGAAATAGGTTAGCAAATGTCCTGTAGGGTTTGCTAGGCCTCGGTGGAGATGGGGGTGATGCAGAAACATCGATGGCTAGTCTTCGTCTTTTTGTTCTGCACTTACAAAATAGGTACAGAAATAACAGTCCAATTATTAGCACAATGATAAAATAGGTGAACCAGGATATGTGTTTTGTTATAAAGGGTTCGTTGATCAAATCATCTAAATCTCTGGAGTATTGGTCCAACTTGTGTTTGGCAACTTCGAGGTCTTCCGTATTGAGATTGTTTAATTTTAGTGGTTTAAGATTTGGGGCTCGGATTTTGTCTGGAATATGTTTACAACATTCAAATGGAATTTGGATTGGATGAGTGTCGTCTTTTACATCGGTTACTTCATTGGTACTGGCTTGAATTTTTGTGATGCCTATGAAGGCGTAACAATTTGGTTGTAATTTTACTATTGAATTTTTGTAGATGACTTCAGTTTTTGAATTTCTTTCTGGACAGTTGATGGTTGTTTGTAGAGGTTCTGCGTTAATAACTAACCATGTGTTTTCGTCTATTTTTTGGACGTTGTAGCCTTGGCTGATGATAAATGACGTCTGGCAGTTTTCTGGCAGAGTTTTGAGGTTCTTGAAGAGACGGGCTTCGCATATGGCATTGTTGTCAATAGGATAGGCAAATAAATTTGGACATAATTTGGTGTTGAAATAAAGTGGTTTGCATTCGTCAAGGTTCGAAATAGGTATGTACATTAATGAATCATCATCTCTCGCGATATATTTTTGAGAAGTTGATAATACATGATATAAACCAGTTCTATTATCCAAAATAGGAATAGGGTATAATTGAAATACTGAATATGTTTGAGGGTCTATTAAAGGTATGTCTAACACAAATATTAGATCCGAATTTGTTTGAAAAGCTTTTAGTTCTATAATGTCTAAGTACTGTGCAACCTTTGATAGTTTGATTGGAAGCGGTAAATTGTTCCTTTGTAGGTTTTGCGAAATTTCCTGTAGAGAATTTACTAAGTCTTTTGGATTTATAATTGACGTGTGAATTATTTTAAGCCTCGCGAAAGTGATGGAATTTAGGATGTCATTTAGGTTATCTTCGATAAATAAATAACTTGCCATAAGTTGTTCGCAGATTTCGATAAATTTCAGTTTTGCATGGATGTTTTCTATGTCTTTAGTCATGTCTAAAATTGAAGTTTCGATTTCTTTAATATCTTTGTTGAAAGTTTCCTTGTCAACTTGCAATTTTTGAATAGTTGCGTTGAAATTTTTTTTGTTACTGAAGTTGTAACAGATATTTGGTTTTAAATTAGGTTTTCGAGTTGATTGAAATAATTAATTTTGAAAAGAACATTACTTTTTGAAAGTACCGTTGTCATTAAATTGTTTTGCAATTTATTTTGTCATCTGAGATAATTTTTAGAAATAGGTGTTATTGTCAGTTTGGTATTTGGTCAATTTTTGAAACGTGGTTATCGAAACGATTTTTAACATTTCTTTTGTTTTCGTTTCGTAAGCTAATTAATACACGCTATTTGTTAAAATAGTGTACCAATCATGTATTTAGTTTCCTGTATGATCGTCATGTAGTCGGGTATATTATTGGGATAATAATCATATTTATAATGTATTATCGCAATATTTTAATATTTCGTTTCGAATGTATGTCACAATAGTTGCTATTCATATGTGGAATAGTTTTAACAGGGTTGTACACTTGGAAAATAACCATAGGGGTTGCTGTTGTGAAACACAGCTTAGAAGGGTATTGCTAGAATAATGTGTGGGTTGAGAAAAATGAATTATTATCGATTTTATTACTGTCATTTATTGTTAATATCATATTTAATTAAGCATTCATTTCTCTTGATTACATAGGGCTTTAGATTGAGTTTCATAGGGTGGACTGAACTACCTGAATGTTAGAAAACTTCGGGGTATTTTTTCTTGCATGACAAATTTTTCTGAGTGGGAAAATTAAACTTACAGAATTTCAATTTCTGGAGTAGCGTTGAAGATGGGTAGTTACCGCGTGTTCTTTTGATATGGAGTTGTTAATATAAGAATAAGAGGATTCACTTATTAGTTTATAAGGTGAACATAAATGATTGTCATAAGTCTATGCGCATTATATTTCCGAGATAATGAAGAGATTGACTGATGGAATTATTCGGAAAATTATAAATGAGATTTTTGAAGGAATAATTGTTTGAAATTAAATTCGTGAAATGGTTACTACTTGTCAGAATTAGGGTGATGTACGTTTGGGATAATAATTCTATGTAAATGTTACGAGAAAATAAATTCCTTTAATTTTAAGAAGTTGGTCAGGGGATGAAAGAATATAAATGTTTCTGTTACATGATTATCGTATCACGAATATAGTGTTGGAATTATAACATAAGGATGTTTACGATTGATTTTGCAATCTTGTGTAGGACAGTGTAAGCTGTGTGAATTTGTCAATTTGTTGTAGGTGTCGGTGTGCAGTTTTGTGTGAGAATTCGAATAGGTCGATATTGATTTGTCGAATAGTGCTTTTGGGGTTTTGGTGATTACCAAAGGATTGTTAGGATCCTTGCGATTTGGTTTTTCTCTTTTCGACAAGTTTTACATTTTTTTTATAGAACTTTTGGCATGGTTTGTTAGTTCTTGCCAATTATATTTGTTTTTGATGTAACCTATTTTTATAAACGGAACCTTATTTATCAGGGGTTCTTGATAGGTTCTGATTAGTAGTTGAAGAATTAAAATATAGTGATAAATTTTGTATATTGGTCTAGTATAAGTATTCGAAATTTTGAGGTATTATTTTTTTATATATTTTCTTTTGAAATCCCTAAATTTTTTATTTTTAAAATAATGTTGAGAATAAATGTCTTAACATTGATCCTAAAGAGAAATAATTCTGTCCGTCTGTGTTTTTGGGTTAATGTTAGTTTTGTTAGTACTAAACTACAGAATAATTTCGTAGTTTTCCTTTTAGATGGAAATGTTTTAGTGAAATTAGTGTATGGAAGTAAGTTCACAATTTTTCGATATAGTAGTTGTGTGAAATTTGTAGTTTTACGTTTTGTTTTCGTAATCTACTAGAAGTTTTGTCTCGTGTAAGTATAAAAGTTGTCAAATGGTTGTAAGGTGTAGAGTTTGTTTGTAATTTGTATTTTAGAATTTTATCTATTGAGGATTTTGTTTTGTAAAGTCTAGAAAATGTGTTAAATTCTTGGGTAATTTGTTCGTCTTTTAATCTCGTCTTCGTTATCTGAAGATTCATTCGACTTCCAAATGAATTTTGAATATTTTGAAGAACGATTGATTTTCAGTTCCTGAAATTTCTTTTGTATGTTTGTAAATTTTCAGAGTTTTCGAGTAATTCAATTTTTTTTTAATTTGAAAAGATATGTTCTGAATTTAGGTTCTAATTTAAAGTCTGAAAATTTCTTAATGTATATTATTTAAATTTCTGCCCTTGCTATTAATTATTATCTAATTAACAGCTGTTATTACTTGTGCTTGTAAAGCGTTTATGTTGGTGTAATGAAACATCATAATGAGTACAATGCAATATTGAGGTATTGAATATCATGAAATTCTTGTTAAAATGTTTAAGTTTATAAACATACAAGAGTGCCTCTGTGCAAAAGTTCAAGGCACTGTTATCAAAGTAGTACTACTATTATGAATTTCTTCGAATTAAATGTAAATATTTTATGTGCATTTATTTAAATGAACAAAAGTATTTCCTTATGATTAAGGTTTTGTAGAATTTATTACAGGAGAAGAAATGTCGAAATGTCCTAGTAATAGAGGAACGGAATAAAATTATTTACATAAGAAGTGTTTTTGATCAATAATTGATCTATGCGGTTAGTTGATATATCGTACAATTATTTTTTAAAGATTTTCTAGTAATATTAATTTAGGAAAATTTGAGAAAAGTGGAGAATATCTTTAATATAAACTGTAATTTTAGGTAGTAATATTCTAAAAGATTTCGATTAGGTGACTAAAAATTTGTGAGATAATTTTGAAAATTATTTTGGGTTGCAAGTTTTTGTGTAAGTGTTTTATTTCGCAGGGTCGGCATATGGTTGAGACAAGAATCGGTATTATCGTTATCAATTAAGTTTAAATATAGATTTGAATTTTTGGACAGGTTCAAATTTTAAGTTAGAAAATTCTACTGTTTTTGGAATTGTTTTTTCAGGAGACACAAATGGATTTTGTCGGTACATTTTCCTGATTGTGTGGGGTGTATAGATTTTTCTATTATTTTGATTACGCAGGATTGTATGCGTGTTTCTTGGATTATTCCTTACCTTGTTTGTCTTTTGAATTTTCGATTTCCTGAGTATTTTATTACTAATTTTAAATAATGTTTGCGAAATAGGTATTTTTCTGTTTAATGCTTTTGGTTTTACTTGTTTCGAATTATTTTTTGAAATGTTTAAATTTAACTTTACCAATTTAGAGTTATCTATACGGCATGATTTTGTTTTCGAAAGGTTTATTTTTTGTGGGTTAACGTTAGGGGTTACATTTGAAGTTTTTTCTGTTTCTTGTACTTTACTTTTAAATATTTTTTTGATACGTGATTTGGTAAAAGTAGAATTTTGATGTTTGTTTTCACAGGACATGTCTAAAAGTTTAGAACTTTTGTCTATTTGACTGGAGTCTGAATTTTGATAGTTTTCATCAGACGTTGTCTCGAAAAATTCGCTTTGTATGTTTGTTTTTGCAAGGGTGTTAGGTAAGTGTATTTTTTCTTGTTCCTGAGCTAGCGGTATAGCGTCAGTGTTACAATAAAATTCAAATACTTCTTCAGTATGTGGTTCGAGAAAATTAAGATTTTGATTAATGATGTTGCCTGAAATGTGATGATTAATATTTTTGTTTGAATTTGTAACTGGTTGTAAGGTTAAATAATCGTTAACTTCAAATAGAGGTATAGTTTCAAAGTTGGTAATTAATTGATTATTTCCGAAATCTATCCTACATTTATAATGTTGTAGAAAGTCGTTACCTACAAAGCCATCAAAGTCTGTATCTAAATCGTATACATAAACTTTGTGTGGATCGTTAAAATTGAATGGTATGAGAACGGATTCGGTGGTATTAATTTTTTGACCTGTTACTTGTATATTTAAATTTTCGGGGTGTCTTAGATTATAATTTTCTGTTGTTTTGGGTTTGAAAATGGAAATATCTGCACCTGTGTTGATTAAAATATTAAATTTGTTTGTTGGATCTTTCATGAAATACAGGTTTGCTGAACTTACTTTAAATGGAGGGTTATATGGTAATTTTACATGAAACATTGTTCTGGGAAATCCAGGTTTGGGTCGAAACTGTCCTGGAGGTTTATCGCTTGGACTTGGTGAGAAATTTGGTCTAGTTCGTCCGTTTGTTGGGTTGGAGTACTCGTGGAATACTCCGGGCCTATGCAAAAATCCGGAGGATTAGCAGTATAATCCTCGTGCTGTTGAGATTGAGAATTAGCAGTATAATTCTCGTACTGTTGGGGTTGAGAATTAGCAGTATAATTCTCACATTGTCGGGTTCCAAAATCGTAATCATAATTGTTTTCATTAATTTCGAAATTATTTTGGTATTGGTAATTGGGAGAATAACTTGCGGAATAGTCTTCATATTGATTTGAGCTATCGTAAAATTCTTGGTTCAAATGATGCGTTTTTTGTTGATTGAACCTGTTGAAATTTGGGTTTGGCTGAATGGCAGAAGGTCTCTGCTGGTTGAAGTTTGGATTTGGCCTGATAGCTGAGGGCCTGTTCTGTTGAGAATAATTTTGTTGCTGGTTAGAGAAGTTTTGTGGTCTATGATTATATGTACTTTGGAGATGTGGCCTTGGAGGCTGTGCTTGATTAGAATAAGCATTTGGTGTGAAATTGGGAGATGGGGACTGATAATTTTGCCTTGTGCGGCATTCGTTAACATGGTGCCCATTTCTTCTGCAGAATGTGCAGAATTGATGAGAATTTGGGCGTCTTTGAACATTTTGGACAGGGTTTTTGATTGGGGCCTTAATGGAAAATTTTTGTGATTCGAAATATGACAACTGTAGTTCTCGTTTGATCCTGTTTATGGCATCTAGCATGTTGCTAGGATTACCAGCCCTAATGATTTGGCCTAATTTGGGTTCTAACCCGGTCAATAGAGTGGTCAATGTCATGTTTTCAATCAAATTTGATTGAGCCGTTTTTTCTTCAAGGGTTAGAGTTTGTTTTTGTATAGCGGCGTGCATTTTCGCGTTGTGTGTCTGCAACCTAGATACAAATACCAATGCAGTTTCGTTAGATGATTGGCGAATCCTCTGTAGATCCTGAATTAGTGCTGTCAGGTCACGAGAATCACCAAAATGAGCTTCAAGTAAGCTTTTGATTTCTGCCCATGTAGTAGGGTTTCGGGAATTTATTAATTCTGCGGCTTTTCCGCGTAATTTATTTTTTATGTGAAGCGTTAATAAGACGCGCTGATCATCAACAGCGATACCCTGAGCGGTTATGCAAGCTGAAATAAATGTTTGCAAGAATATGGGGTTGCCGTCAAATTCGGGCACTATGGAAAATATTTCGCTTAACCTATAAGGTTCAATATTTATTGTTTCGTTCGCCGTGATTGAATTGTTTGCATTGGAATTGCTTACGTTTGTAGCCATTTTATTTATATTATTTAGATAATCGAATAACTTAAAACACGTTTTCAATTTGAGCTAGTACGCTACTGATAATTGGCAATTTTTTATTATATGTAAAACAATGTGCTGTTTATTTTATAATATTTCAAAATTTAATTACAAGGATAATTGGATTAATTTAAAAAGTGTTTTTAGTTGGGAATAATGTCACTGAAATTTTATATACTAATGTGCATTTAAACAGTATAGAACATGTGGGTTTTATTTTATTTCACAGTCAAGTAAGGCGTAAACTTAACCTTTATATGATATATGATATTATGATAAAAATAATGTTAAGATAAAAATGGTATGTGATTGTAGTTAATTAGATAAATTCGCACTTGAGGAGTATATGATATTACCATAAAAATAATGTTACGATAGGAACAGTGTATGATTACGGTTATTTATATAGGTCACACAAATTATAATCAAGATATTTTGTTTCAAGTTTAAATAAAATTACTATTTTAGATATTAGAACTGTATGTAGCAATGCAATGTATTTTAATAAAATATAATGTAAAATTATGTCGTTGAAAATCAATAATTGCGAGACGATTCAAAAATGACTTACCCTAAATTTTTCATTCCTCGTGGTCCAGTTGAATGCGACTTCGTGAGCTTAGCTTCACCAAAGGTCTCTCTCTGCCAGGGGCGTCACTGGGTGTTCCTTCCACAGGGTTGCCTTTGATGCCGAAGACACCAACGATGGGACGGGATGAAATTCTTACTTGCTAATTGTTGAATCGTGTTGATTTGAAATGTTGCTTTGCTTGTATTTCTTGATAATTATTATTGTTTCGCTTCTGTGCGTTTGAGAATAATGTAGGTTCTTCTGAACAAAGGATTGGGATCCACCACTACAGCTAAGAAGTTCTCCTTGTTCCAGAAGCTCTTTTCGTCCGGTTAGGCACCTTTTTCAGATGGACTCCTTGTTCCCTCGGATATGTTTGCTACTGGTTAGGCTCCCGAACTGTGTGTTTTTCAGATCCGCCACGACTGCGCCAATGTTAGATAGTGGATTGTTTGAATAACTTTTTAAAAAGGAACTTTATTTGTTACACTGGAGTCAACGTTGACTCGTTAAGAAAATACAATAATAATTTAGATGAGGTTTATTCGAAAGTGAGTATAAGACTGATTACAAAAAGGTTGTTGGTAATATTTATAATGTTTTGAGAACAAAGGAAACAGTGTTGCTGATTCAGCACAATCAGGATTACTTAGAATTGAAATACAATGCTCATGCAGCGTGAGCGGTTATTGAGAAGAGCTGTTACGCAGTATGTAATACGATATGTTTGAGAAGGTTAAGCCTGTCTCGATAATATTATATATCATAGTATATTTCTAATATAACATATATATATATATATATATATATATATATATATATACAAACATAAAATTTATTGAGGTTGCAGTCAGTGATAAGGTATTTTGGCCAATACAAAAAGAAAACTCTTTGTTATTGTCAAGCTTTCGCTAATGTTTATTAGCTTTCTCAAGACGTTAACTTGAGGTTAATTTGATAAACCTGCGTCGAAACACATGGCAGGAAAATTTCTTAAAACGTAACTAGTGGTCGATCCCACACATATAGCTACACTCCTACTGTTATAAATAAAACATTTAACTTAAGTTTAGTTACACATATTAATAAAATCTGATTAAAATTTCATTTAAAATAATTAACAAAATGGACTCAGTTGAAACTATGCTGAAGCCCAGAAATAACAGGCAAACCTCTTATCTCTGGGCTTCAGCATAGTTTCCCAATTGGAATTGGTTTTCAACAAGTTTAAAATAATTTTTCGCTGGACATTGTTTATCAGGATATCGTTGGGCATAAAGGTCGGTAGCTGCAACTGCAATTCTTTTACATTCCCCATAAATAATTAACATGTCCACTTTTTCATCTCTTGTATAAATTTGCGGCATTTTGAACACAATTTACAAGAATTTTAAACAATTTTTAAAAACAATAAAAACACCGTTAAACCAACAAATATTTGACAACCTAAATATTTCATTCATTTCAAAGCCACCTTAATTACTTCTTAACATTTAATTAGAACAAAATTGTATTTTCTTATTTTCTTTTAGCTGTAATTTCGTATTTATTGCACATTTTAATATGACATATGAATAAATTTCTTATTAATAATACTAATAAATGGTACCATGGTACCGACTTGGTTCCATTTAAAAAAATTGAGTTTTGCCCCAAAAACAATTTTGGTGGATTTTATTTGCTCATAAACCAAGTAATTTAGTGTTTTTAACGGGATTCGATTTTTGTAGCATTACACGGGTCATTTAGAATAAATCGGAACTGCCATGGCACAATTAAATGGAAAACTAAAAATTATATTATAAAAAAAATTGATGTTTGAAATGTCACCTATTTGGCATCATTGGATTTAGAAAATTATGCAGAATTCAAAGATTCAATAATTCAATAATATATAGGGTGTTGAATTTAAAAATCGAAAGTTAGTATCAAAAAAATCAGTTGTATGTCAAAAAGTGCCGCTAATTATGTATGTAGTATATCCTAAATTTCAATCAATTATCTTTAAAACTAAAGGAGAAAAGGGGGTATACCATGATTCTGTTACACCCGGTATATTATGCTAATTAGATCCTATTTGAAGTAATTTAATGTTTGAAAATGTGTTTAATGCCTTCCGAGTCACTTGAATAACCCTCTTAAGTCTTGGAGATCTAGATTTGTGTGAATAATGGTACGGGGTCCTACAATTTATAGTGAGATCCGAACCACTTATTGGAGGTAATTTATAGTTGTAAATTACTTCTCAGTAGGTGGGTGGGGCACCTCGCTAGCTACGCTCAGAGAGAAAGCTAGGTGTGTTAACCATTGAATACTGTCCACAATGTAAAATAGGTAAAAGCCCAAGTTGGGCATTCCGACTGCGAATGTTTAATTTAAATTTTGCTAGAGTACAGTAAAAAATCACATTTACATGATGCCACTGACACAGCTAATATATTTTTATTTTGATTGTTTAAATATAATAATATTGTTTAAATATAGGGTGGGCCGAACGAAAGATGCCTGTTTTTGGGACATTTAGACTAGTTGCTTGAAAAAACGCTCGGACAGATCGATTGTTGATTTTTGGGGAACAACTTTTGACGTCAAACTTGATATTGACACATCAACCCCCTAGCCCCAGCAACCCCTAGCTCAAAAATTTAAATAGGGAAAGGGGGTCGAGCGACCAATCATTTGAAGCGTCTTTCAATCCTCTATGCGACAGCATGGTCGAAATTAGTTTTTAAATTTTTTTTTCGTCCCCATGAAAACCACCCTCTAGATTAACTAAGGTGGGGGTATTGTTTGATGTACCATTTTCATGTCAACCCCCAACAAAAACAAAAACAAAAATTACGGTAAGGTGATCGAGTAACACCTCATTTTAAAGGCCTTTTGATTCTCTATGCGAGTGCATAATTGTTTTTATGTTTGCTCATGTTTTGTTTCAAACAACTGATAATATGCTTATTAATTTAAATTTTTAAAAATCATTTTACATTTTTATTTACCTCAGGTGTTTATAAAAACCTCCCGATACTCAAATACAGTGATTTGATAGCCCTTTCTGTTTATTATTATTTAAATTTAAATTATGAACTCGTTCTTCGTTTGTCGTTAAAAGGAAATTCAATTGTTTAATCTGCCCTTACAAAAATGGGAAAAGTGTAGAAAAAATATTGAAACATCAAAATTGAACGTCAGAAGAAATTTTTATTAGTTCAACAAACGCTCAAATTGTTTCTATTTAAGAAGCCTGCAGTACACATGTTTTTCTTAAGAAGTAGGTTTCGTTCTGTTATCGGAATACGCAGATAATTTTTTATTCTACTTTTTATTAGTCTCCTATACCATCTAACATATCTCAACTGTTTTCAGTTTAAGCTGGCTTGTGAATTGTCATTGCCATTGTGATTCAATATAAACATTGGTTGTGCAAAAGTGGAGAGGGTCGAAATGATCGCTTTGTTTTTCAAAAATGGTGAGTGCGGCAAACGTGTGGCAGATTTATTTAATCAAGAGCATCCCGATAAACACGTAGAAAGAAGATACGTGTTGGAATTGGTCACGAAGTTTAAAGAAACAGGTTCAGTAGCCAATAAAAAACGAGACCCTCAACGTGAACTCCCGGTGACAAATGAGACTACTGTGGTTGGACTTTTGAGACAAGTGGCTGTAGAGGAAATTGACCACTGTAACCAACATCCCTAGAAGTACTATTCAACGAATCCTGAAGTAGCATAAATTTCATCTGTACAAAATTAATTTAGTACTTGAGCTGAATGAGGATGATTTCGATAGACGACAGCAGTTTTGCGAAGTTACGACAGAGAGAATTGCGGGTACGAATTTTCTTTCAACATTTGTTTTTCTGAGGAGTGTACATTTTTCTTAAACTCTGCTGTAAATCGCCATAACTGTCGGTTTTGGTCGGACGTAAATACAAGAATTTTCCACGAAGTGCATATATTTAACATCCACTAAAACTAAATGTTTGGGCCGGTATTTTTGGAAACCCCATGATTGGTCTCATTTTTCTTGATGGCAATCTGACGGACGAATGTTACCTCGAAGTGTTGGAAGATCTTGTCCAACCATTTCTTTTAGATATCGTTAAAAATGATGATCGTTATCTAGAAAACCATTTGACTTTCCAACAAGATGGAGCTCCACCTCATTATACGCTTGCTGTTCGGGAGTATCTGAACAGAGTGTTCCCGGGGCATTGAATTGGACGAAGAGGTACCCTGGAATGGCCGGCCCGCTCACCAGATTTAAGTCCTCTGGACTTTTTCTTGTGGGGTCATCTGAAAAGTATGGTCGCTCGACCCCCTTTGACTATTTAAATTCTTGAGTTAGGGGTTGCTGGGGCTGGGGAGTTGATGTGCCAATGTCAAGTTTGACATCGAAAGTTGTCCCCAAACATCAAGAGTCGACCTGTCCGAGCGTTTTTTCAAAAAACTAGTCTAAGTATCCCAAAACAGGCGTGTTTCGTTTTCAATGGTCCACCCTGTATGTAATCAAAATTGTATATTAGGGTCTGGCGTTTTTGTACTTGGTAAATTTCTCTTTTCTCATAATCAATTGGATTAGTTCACTTTTAAAAATTCTCCTTTAACACGTTCTACCAAATAATTGAATAAAACGATTTTTTATGTATACCTAATGTATACAGGTACAGTATATCTGTCGGCTGTATTTTATAATTTATTTATGCTATGCAGTTAAAATTTTAATTAAGAATTCTTATAAACAATCGTCGCAACTTATAATAAACGTAATATATACGAGGGAATGGTACATTGAATACATATTTGGAAAATAAAAAATATAAATATATGTTCGTTATGTACCTCAAAATTTCAGTGGCGCCAGGTAAATACCATATATCATACATTCAAGTAAAATGTAAATCAAACAAGTACTGGCCATGTCCAGCTACAACTTCTGCTGCGTTAGATTACCACATAGTTTAAAGGAAACGTGAAACAGCAACGCTAGTTACGGTGCAGTTATCGGTATTGACAGATTATATGAAACTGAAATAGACTTTATTGTAAATTCGCAGTAGGAATGTTAATAATTATTATAAATTAATTAATTATTAACAAATATCAATAAGTCACTGCTTCCCAATTATTACCCTTACTACGCATCTTTTTATTTACACTCATTCAATAAAAAAAACTATTCCAACTTACCTGTTCTTGAACGAGTAACGTCCTCAACAGTTTCCGCAGCAAAAACAGAAGGACCTTTTCTAGAAGCTTCTGCTAGTTGTTTGGATGACTCCACTCGTCTTCTGGAACCTCTATGAGCACCTCTAGAAGCTGCTTGAGTAGAGGTTTCCTCAGGCTTTCTAGTGGGCCTCGTTCTAACTCTGCTTCTAGAAGCTTGTGTAGGAGGTTCTTCGGGAACCTCGACATAATTAGTTTTGACTCTAAGATTGCTCCTTCTAGAGCCACTTTGGAACCTTCGGTTCTCTACGGGCTTGGATGTTGTAATAACCTGACTCCTAGTGAAGTCTCTTGTAATTTCGTTTGATTTCGGTATATCACTAGAAATATTCAAAGCATCTGTTTTAAAAGTAGTATCTGTAAATTCGCCTGAAACATCCGTATCGTGCGTAGTTTCAGTTTGGGCTGAGGATGTTTCTGGTATAAGATTATCACTCGCTGCATTATCAATAGTTTTAAATAAATCTTCTGGTGCCTCACTTATTGTTTGTACTGGGTCAAATAGTTTTCGTTTAGGGGCATTCGCTGCCTCATAATGAGTTTCAGTTAAAACTCTGGCTTTGCTTTGCCTTCTAAAGGAGTCTATTGGTGATTCATTTATAATTTCCTCTACTTCGTACGTATTTGCCAGAGATCTCTCAGAGGTTCGGGGAACCGTTCCTCGTTCTGTGGTCTCAGTCACTCGTTTTCTTGAAGTTATCCGCCTGCTTGCTTGGTCTGCTAGTTTTATGGATTCATTATTTTCAGAAATGTCTGGTGTGACCATAAATCTCGACCTTCCCCGCCCCCGTGATGGAGGATGTTCTACATCAACTGAGTCAGATTTCTGAAATAAAAATGATCATATAGTAAATTAAACTATCACAAGAAATACTAAAAGTATTTGGAGAAAAAAATAATGTTTATTTAATTTTTTTTTTTATGTTTCGAGAAAAAGTAACATGTTATATGTAAAGTAAAGTGATTTTACATCCTCACCACAAAAATGTCACTTTCACTGCATATAAAACGTTATACTGTTTTCTTCAAATGTCAAGAAAACAGACATGAAAAATTCCGTGAATTTAAACCGTCATTTCTCTGACACTTTATCTAAGCGGCAGTAAATTAGTTCAAATTAAAAAACATTTGAAATTAAATGCGATAGTAAAGCTGTATAGTTGTTGAATAGGAATGCATGTGACATGACGAGTTTCACGGCGCAACGGCTCCGTGTACCGACCGTGCCATGCGAAAAGCGATCTTATGCTTCACATTTGCTTTGTTATTATTTTATTTTTTAAACCTCACCAAAATAAAATTGTGAGGTTACTAAAATTGATCCAAAATCGAAAATTGAGATAACATCAATTCTTTACTGAGGTCCCAGGAACCCAAAAAAGTGGTTTTTGAAAAATGTCTGTGTGGGGTGTGTATACGTGTGTAAGCACGATAGCGCCGAAACTACTGAACGGATTTGGATGAAACTTTGCATGAAGTTTTCTTTAGTGTTCCAGAAGATCTAAAAAGAGTTTGGTTTAGATCGGATCACGTTTAGTACCGTTTTGGCACAAAAAGTTGTTTATTTTATAATTATTTACAATTTGCAGTCGAACCATTGGACAGCAGTTAAAATTCCGATATCTCACACTTATACTTTTTCGATTTGGTTTCCGTGAAAAAAAAAAAATAAATATAAAAAATAAAAACAAAGCTAATGTGAAGTATAATATCGCTTTTCGCGTAGCACGGTCGATGTGCGGAGCCGTTGCGCCGTCAACTCGTCACGTCACGTGCATTCCTCAGCCGGGTGGGGAGGTTCCAGCCGCTTCCAGTAGCTGCCGATTTTTTCCTATAAGGCGGCTTCTCCGAAAAAAATACGAGGTGGCAAAGGTGAAGTACAAAAAGAGTGCCACAAAATCTACATGAACATCAATTTTCAAAAATCCTATAAAAGTTTTCATCTAATCCCTTTCGACACGTTATTCCTGGATTAAAAACCATGATGGAAAGCAAAAAAAAAAACAAAATCCCTAGTCTTCTTTCACGCTCGATAAAGTCTTATATTGCTGAGATATAAGAACTTATTTAATTACATTTACAGAACACAAAATTTTTCTCTTAGATGTTAGGTTTACAATTTGTTGATTTGGTTACACCCGCAATTTAACGAAGTTTTGAAGTACCTATATAATCAGTTGCCAAGTTGTGACATTTAGTTTAGTTGACAAAGATGTCAGGTGCATTTATTACAATAGGTACTTTACAACTAAAATTTAAAATTTTTGTGGTGTTTCTACTTCCGGTCGTAGAAAAGTGGTATAAAGTGCACGTGTGAGAATACTATTTCTGTATCTGTATATTTGTAGCCTTCGAGCTCAAACTACATGCCGGAAAAAATAACAAGGCGTTTAAAGAAATAACAACGGAAAGCCCTTGTTATATAATGTACTGTTATTTAAGGAGGTATGGTAACGAACAAAGCAACTTATAGTCCAGGTCAGATAGGAAAGTATGGATTTTTTCGAAAAATCCCTCAGTCCATTTTGTGAACGTGATAATTTGGGAATTTCATGTATATGTTTTGCTAAGAACATTTTATCTGGAACCTGTTGAAAAAAGGGCATGAAAGTGCCGAAAGCAGGTTTTTTTCACGTTTTCGATACGAAAGAAAAAAAAAGAAAAAAACACTACGAAATTGCTCGTAAAAAGAGGAAATGATTGAGTTTTTGACCATTAAAATCGGTCAATAACTTTTTGCATAAAAAATTAAAAACCGCTAAATATGTCCAAATTTTTCCATTTAATTCAGTGACTGTAATTATCGTAGGAAGTTGTTTCGAAGCTCAAATTGTAGCTTTTGTTGGTACCTACCCACTCTAAAAATTTCATGCAATAATAATAATAACTGTTAGCGGAAATAGCGAAAATGTTAAAAAAGGTATTTTTCCCTGATGAAATTCTCTACAACCCAATTATCTTTAAATTTTCGTAAGGTTTCGTTTAGTACCTTAAAAACGCATTTGAAAATCGAGCTATTTCTGAATTTTGGACGTTCGGGCGTTCGAGCGAAGGGGAAGTGACGAGTGATGTGGGAAGTATCTCCCGCAGTCGGACTTGGAACGCCGCGCCGCTAAGTAATCGCACTTCTCCCCACCACACGTCACTTCCCCTCCGGCCCGTTCAAAATTCAGAAATAGCCCGATTTTCAAATGCGTTTTTAAGGTACTAAACGGAACTTACGAAAATTTAAAGACAATAGGGTTGTAGAAAATTTTGATGGCAATTTTTGACCATTTCCTCGCCGTTTTTCGGAAACACCTTTTTTACATTTTCGTTATTTCCGCTAAAAGTTATTAATATTTTTGCATGAAATTTTTAGAGTAGGTAGGTACTTACCAACAAAAGCTACAATTTGAGCTTCGAAACAACTTCCTACGATAATTACAGTGCCTGTAATTAAATGGCAAAAATGGCCATATTTAGCGGTTTTTAATTTTTTGTGCAAAAAGTTATTGACCGATTGTAATGGTCAAAAACTCATTTTTTCGTCTTTTTACAAGCTATTTGGTAGTATTTTTGTATCTATATAAAAAAAATTCTTTCGCATCGAAAACGTGAAAAAACCTGTTTTCGGCACTTTCATGCCCTTTTTTCAACAGGTTCCAAACAATATAATTTCCAAAACATATACATCTAATTCCCACTATTTTTCTCCTAATTATCACGTTCATGGACTGAGGAATTTTTCGAAAAAATAAATTATCTAACCTAAGCTATTATCTGGATCTATTTGCTAGATTTTAGTCTGCAAATGGTGTATGATGTCTGCAGAAGCATAGCTTCCTCGACTTGGGAAGCTGCTCTGCGATTTATTCTGGTGATATTTTTCATATGCTGAAAATTTTCAATGATGTGTATAAACTATTTAAATTCCTCTTAATAACGTACCTTCATTTAAAATCATAACAAGTGTGGACAAAAGAAAAATTATTTAATTTCTTTTATTGGGAAGGCATTTAACTTCTATTCTCTTTGCGAAATTAAAATAAAACGACCAAGCATGAAATACCTTCTATGTTTTTAATAATGCAAATTTTGCTGAACTTAAATTTGCAGGTCTATTGTTGTTTAAATTAAGTTAATGTACCTAGCAATTGAAAGTTCTTACACAAGGATATACAACTCTTTTATTTATGATAAAATTCAGATCAATATACATTTGAGTAAATGCATCCAAGTATATTTTACATCGCCTGCACGTTGCTTGAAACCAACCATTAGCTGACCGTCTGGACATGTTTAAGATAAGGTGAAAGTAAATATACTACCTTACAGACCGCGAAACTAACAATGTATACTTTATTATTAAATTTAAAATTATTAAATGCTTATTTTATTCTTTAGTGACCCAGAAAATTTTTAGACTGTCATGATTTTACGATATACAGCTGTTTGAATCCTGTCAGTATCATAATGTTGTTTGAGAAAATAAAATTTTGATATTCATTTATTAATCCATATAGAATTCTAAATTAATGAAAATTTCACAAATGATTAAATTATTTCAATGACAACAGAATATTTTACCATATTAACATATCTGCATTAAAAATAAATGTCAAATTAAGTTACATAGCTACGAATATGGAACAATAAAGCCTATAATGTCCTCAAATTTAAAAACGATATTTTAAATGCCTGTTCCAGTTATTAAGTAAGGCTAAAGTTTATTTTTAAGAGCTTGTTTAGTATATTCATTTCATTCTGTAGGTACAATACTTTTACACCATTGCGCGTTGGAATGTGTTCCTATAATGATTTATTTTCCTAATGATTCGTATTTATGCTGGTTATTTATAACTAATGTTACCGATATCCTTATAAAATTTAGAATCATTTAGAATGATATGAAAAAATAAATAATAAAATAAAATAAAAACTCGATTGCGTAGAAAACGAACTAAAATGAACCAAATAAAACTACCTGCCTTAATTTACAATTAATTGCAATTAGCTTAAATTACCAGCAATCAGTAGCTTACATTATTTGTACAATTTGCAAGAAATTAATTATATTTAATAGTTATTAGTTATATTTAATTATGATTTAAGGTAGCCATGTTTTGTTCATTTTAGTTCGCTTTTACACAGCTGGGTTTTTGATTTTTCAATTTACTTTTTATTTTAGAATTTTTAGTTCCCTCATAAATTGAAGGTAGATTTGAGGGGAGATTTCGGAGCCTACTTAATTCTTCTAAGTACTTGACAGTATACCGCTTAATTAAAACAATGAGTTTCCAAATGAACGCGTGTAAAATTCGAATTATATAAATAACTCTATTTTGTGACCAGCGACAGATTAACGGCTAGTATCATACAGTCGTGAGCAAAAAAAAATTGGACAAGTCTTATAACAATATTTTGCTAAAATCTAGTTGTGTACATCTAACTTTAATTTTTGTGACGTTGTCAGTTAGTTGTCATAATTTACTGCAAGTGTGCAAAAAACTAATATGCCTCATATAAGCGATTTAGTTAAATCTGAGAATTATTGCTAAAGCAGAAAATGGATGGTCAATGAGACAAATTGCACTGCGTTATAATATTGATAAAAATTCGGTGTGTAACATTTTAAGAAAGTGGAGAATAAACGGTACGATTAGTAGAAATCCCGGATCAGGGCGACGAAGGATATCAACTCAACAACAAGATTTGCAATTGGTAAATGCTTTAGTAGAAAATCCATTTTACTCAGTTATTCAGGCTGCTGAAGAAACGAATTTTCCTAGATTGAATAGTACTGGTCGCAGGCGAGTAAGAGAATCGGAGCTACGCTGGCATGCAGCAGCACAGAAATACTTTCTTAAAGCTGAACATAAAGAAGCTCGAGTAGGAGTTGCGCTTGAATCTTTAGCGCATGATGTAAATTTTTGGAACAATGTAATCTTTACAGACGAAAAAAATTTCCAGTCAACACACAGCGGTCGTATTCGTGTTTGCCGCCCTCCGAATACTCGATTCGATGAGAAATATATATCTAACAATGATAAAAGTGGTAGATTTTCCGTCAATATGTGGGTTTGGATATCGGCACGTGGTCCTGGTGTTTTGTGGCATATTGAGGAACGATTTAATAGGGAAACGTATATTAGGATTTTAGACAATATTATGCTCCCTTCTGTGTCACAATTATTTCCTAATAGTGAGTTTATATTTCAACAAGACAATTGTTCCATTCATACTGCTCATACCGTAATTAACTGGTTTCAAGATAACAACAATTCTTAACTGGTCCAGTCATAGTCCAGATCTGTGGAAGAAGTATGGGGACTACTCGTAAGAAGTATCCAAAAACGAAATGTGAGGCCACGAAATGCCGAAGAATTACTGGAAATAGTAAATAATGCATGGGAAAATATTATTACTAATGATTATTGTATAAGGTTATTTAATTCTATGCCAAGCAGACAGAAATAGAAATGGTGCAATAACGAAATATTAATAGGTAGTTTCTTGTTAAGTAGGATATCCTTTGCACTTTGATCCAGGATTTCTACTAATCGTACCGTTTATTCTCCACTTTTATTTTAAGAATTTTCTTCAAGGATGAAAGGATTTTTTAAAGATGACAATATAGCTCATGATGTGCAAAATTAACGATTCAGCGGACAAAATGTATGTTAAAATAGCATATTTTCTACGTTTTGCTAGAATATTAATTGCGCACCCTGAGATAATAATGACCCAAGTTTGAATACGCCGGTGCGTAACTATAAAGGCATGTTTGATGATCAGCCATTTTCTTTTACAGCGAACCTCTCACTCTGTTGAATGATCCCACTAAACCAAATAATGTCGTAAACTCCTGAAACTATTATCGTATTAGTGATTGTGACATCGTATTTTATGTTAGTAGTCACATCACAATCACGTCCTAAAAGTGATCCACTTCGGGCCGGTTTTATAATTAACTCCACATTTATCTTAAGTTTAAACTTAAGATTAAACCGTGATTTAAACTTACTTTACAAACGCCTGTTTTATAAAAATAAACTTAAATTTATACAGTTGGCACTACTGTTCAACAGAAATTGCAACTTCACGTAGTTTGATTCTAACCTATTGCGACATGTATACAGCAGATATATGTTGACATGACATTTCAAGTTATTTTTGTAAAAAATGGAGGGAAATAGAAGGACAAATTCTTTGAACTAATTTTATTAGTGAAACATATTTAATTATACACGAGACAGTTGATTTGTGTAAGCTTCCAAAGTTTCTGGTAACAATAAGCATATATATGCATATAGGTGTGAAGTCAATCAATCAACAATCCCGGGACCGACCGTGTAACCACCACGTTAATCGCGGTAGCGGATTGCAGGATCGGGCGGAATAGGCCTGGTTCGGTTAAACAAAAATTGATAAAACTTAACCTAAACACCTTCTGCAAAAGCAGATAAAAGAAGGTAATAAAATTCTTACATGTCTATTTATGAAAAGACTTAACACAACTAAAAATACACTTTAAAAACTGGGGCACAAACAATTTTTAAAATTTTGCAGCTGACGCAGGCGTCTCAATCCAAACGAGGAGCCTTCTGCGAGATCTATGAACGCCGGGCTGCGCAAGGCTGGCCTAAACTTTAACTTTAAAAAGTTTCGATACCACAAGGTTTTGACAAGGTTTTGATTTTGTAAAATTGATGATAAGAAAACAAAAATGTACAAAAAGAAACCAAGAAAAAACAAACGCGACAAAAAGAATACAAACAGAAAGGAAGAAGGGGTGATAGGAAAGATTTAATGATACGAATGGTATAAAATATCAGTAAAGGTGGATAGTGTAAGCGGAAGATATAGTTGGTGAAGTTTGGCTACAGGCGTTGCCGAAAAATCGGTAACGTCTGGTACGGTAAAGGGTGTTTAACTCGAAATGGGGCATTATGCTCTCTAATTTGTGTTATGTGTCTTGTTAGCGGACTATAGCCCAGCTTAAAAAAGTAGAAGTTTTGGGAGACCTGCTGGATATAATCCGCTATCGGGGTTATGTCGTTGCAACGTGCGTATAGGTCTCTGAGGGAGGTGTACCTTCCAGAATTTGATATGAGGCGCATACATTTGTGTTCAAACACTTTTAGTTTTTTCATTGTCGTGGCCGGTATGCTGCACCACACCGGCCCGCGTATGTCATGGACGGCCTGACCATCATTGTGTATAACAACTTTTAATTTTCTCTGTTAAGTCTGCTACCCCTGACCATTAGCGGATACAGACTTCTGGACAGGGAGTAGACCGTCCGTATTGTCTCATTAATGTGGGTATTAAACGTGAGTCTTTGGTCAAGTCTTACCCCCAAGTACTTCACGCATCTCTTGGTTGGAATTTTGTTTTCCCTGATCGAAATGGGCGTTATGATCTTATTTTCGGTGAAACGACGCGTGAAGACTATCGCCTCGGACTTTCCAGCGTTCACCCGAATCTTCCACTGGTTGTAATAAGCCGTGGCACGAGCCATGTGCGCCTTCAACAGCATATTTGCTACTTGTGCGTTATGTGAATGCACATACATGGCTGTGTCATCGGCGTACTTGGCCAGCTTTGTATTCGGGAACTCTGGGAAGTCGGGAACGTACAAGTTGTACAACTTTGGTGACAGGCACGATCCTTGCGGGACTCCCGCTCGAATGTCCCGCCGTGTCGACAGTTTGTTATTCACTCGAACCTGCAGGGATCTGCCCGTTAAAAGCGAGTAAATGAGCTTAATGAAGTAGGTCGGAAAGTTGTAGTGGTATAGTTTGTAGAGTAACCCCGGGATCCAGACAGATGTGAAGTGATCAAACATAAATCTTTACCTTTCTGTCAGATGTAATAATACATTTTCAATTAGCACCAGTAAAATAATAACTGGCCCAATATAAACAGCTTATAAAGTTTTCTGATTACATTCTTCCTTGTAACTATAGTTCTGATTCTAGAATTTCCAGAACTTTGAGCGTATTAATAATAATTTTCTGTCATCATCAGATTGTAAATAATCACAGATTTCGAATACATCCATCAAATATTACACCGAATTTTAATAATTCTGAGGTTATGAATATTCTGACATCTGATAATCCAGAGTTTAAACCATCCCCATCCACCGTTTGAAGTTTAACTTTACTGTGACGTAATTAACCTACAAACTAAAGATTACTGGCATTATAAAACAGACTTTTTTTAAGATCTGTAGTTTAATCTGTGTTCTGCAGTTTAATCCGATATTATAAAACAGGCCCATAAACTTTACTTTACAAACCCCTGTTTTATAAAAATAAACTTAAGTTTATACAGATGGCACTACTGTTCAACAGAAATTGCAACTTCACGTAGTTTAATTCTAAGCTATTGCGACATTTTGACATGACATTTCAAGTTATTTTTGTAAAAAATGGAGGGGAAATAGAAGGACAAATTTGCTGAACTAATTTTATTTGTCAAGCATTTTTAATTATACAAGAGGCAGTTGATTTGTATAGGCTTCCAAAGTTTTTAGTAACAATAAGCATATATATGCATATAGGTGTGAAGTGATAAAATAATAACTGGTCCAATCTAAACAGCTTATAAAGTGTTCTGATTACATTGTTCCTTGTAACTATAGGTCTGATTCTAAAATTTCCGGAAGCGTATTAATAATAATTTTCTGTCATCATCAGATTGTCAATAATCACATATTTCGAATACATCTATCAAATATTACACCGAATTTTATTAATTCTGAGGTTATGAACATTCTGACATCTGATAATCTAGAGTTTAAATCATCCCCATCCACCGTTTGAAGTTATTTAACTTTACTGTGACGTAATTAATCTGCAAACTAAAGATTACTGACATAATAAAACAGACTTTTTTAAGATCTGTAGCTCTGCAGTTTAATCCGAGATTATAAAACCGGCCCTTTGTCACTTCATAGCAAGCCAAACAGTTTTATGACAGGCAGGTCCCGTTTTTACTATATATTACCACAAGATTCAATGAATACTCATAGTCCCTTTTTAAAAGTGATTACTAATCAGGTGAATTTTCGTGGGTGACTTCGTTTTGACGAGTCTCCTAATTATTCTCTCGGCGAAAATTTTCGATAGAGGTATGCAAAATTCTACCCAGCCGCTAAACATATTGATTTGGCGATTTTTTAAATTTTATACCTAACATATTATCATAGTTAAATTGCCAGATAATTTATTAAAAAACAGGGAGCTGCGCTTGTCCTACAAAAGCGATGGGTTGGACCGGAGAATCCTCTGCCCAAAATATGTAAAAATAACAAGGTATTTTTACACTATTGTTAATTAATATTTTTGAAATCGAATGGACAAATTGTCCCACAAATTGTATGTATGGCAGGGTTTTCCAGGCCTTCGTCCTGAAAGTGTCAGTTCTATGAATACTCTAAACTGATTACCAGCAACTTAATTTCTGTTTTTTTTTTCTTTTGGAAATGGAGTGTAGAATACAATATAAAATTGGGAGAAATTGATAAAAAAACAAAAAACATATTTCAGAAATTTTAGCATTACTGCAAAAAATAAAAATAAATTAAAATATTTAATTGCAAAAAAATGAAATTATTTATTTAACAATAATATTGACAGTAGGTTCCTTTAAAGTAAAAAATCGGCAGCTACTGGAAGCGGCTGGAACCTCCCCACTTTGAAGCCGAAAAGAGCATTAAATTGTGTGACAAAACTAAACTAAAACGCTAAAGAAATGCACATGCAAAGTTTCATTCAAATCCGTTCAGTAGTTTCGGCGCTATCGTGCTAACACACATACACACACACAGACGTTTTTCAAAAACTACTTTTTTTCATTCCTAGGACCGCAAAACGTAAAGATTTGATGTTATCTCAATTTTCGTTTCTGAACCAATTTTAGTAACCTCTCACAATTTTATTGTGGAGAGGTTAAAATTACGAACTTGCATATATAGAATTTAAAAATGCAGAATTAATATTTTGACATTTCATTTAAAAAACATTTGTATATATCGATAAATTCTCACAAATGTGTGATTATTTACTTTCAAGTAAGGTGATTTCAGCAATATTGTTAAATCAAAATTATTTATTCATTAATAATCATTTTATACACACACACAAATGTCACATTGTCACATTTTTACGGGAAATGATTTCAACCCAGCTTTTTCCCACAAAAGTAAAAAGAAACCATTCAATATTTAACTATAAATTTCAAAAAGTTTGCATAATATATCGTCGGAATTAAACATATCTTGAGAGGTATATAAAACAATCGAATATCTGTTGATAGCGTTGTGATGTAACAGTAACCGTCCTCAAAGAACTTCTGAAAATTTTCAAAAGCGGATACTGCACACCACACAGTAACGTTTTTGCTATGAAGCGGTACTTCGTGCAATTGCAGATTTTCCGTCGCCCAGTACTGAAAATTCTGTTTGTTAACATATCCGGAAAGATGAAAGTGAGCTTCCTCTGACATCAGCAAACAATCAACGATATGATGATATTCGGGTTTTCAGCAAACAGCCCGTCCTTCGGAACTTTCTCAAACGCCTCGTGTTCCAAAACCTTGAGGAAGACGTTCTCGTACAACTTGAATTTTGTAGGGATGGAAGTCTTCAGTCTTCAGTCTTTCAGAATGCGGCGATAACTACGGTTCGAAATATTGAGTGCTAATGCTTGTCGTTTTGCAGATCGTTTAGGACTTCGTGGCACAGCTACTCTTACTTTTTCAGCATTTTCAGGTGTGCGTACATAACGAATTCTTCCTTTTGAATTTTCTTTGAAGTACTGCTACGAAACTTGTGTACCCATTTTTTAATTGTTGGATTTGAGCTTTGGCACACTTCTAGTCCGATACAAGACGTACAATTGTGTCAAAGCTCAGATTCGAATTTCAAAAACGTTTCAGATAATTTTATTAAAACTCGATACATGTTTCCTCTTCTTTAGGTCCTTTTCGCTCTGCTTGGAGCAAACATAAAAATCAAACACTCAAAAAAACTACTGTCTTCAGTGTCAATCACGCGATAAAACATTTAAAAGACAAGATATTTTAAGACAGGTATGAACATACACACCGTAGAAGAGTTTTACTGTACATTCCATTCAATAGTAGGGAGCCAGTTTCGTCAAGTAATACTACACCATGCATATAATGCATAGAACCTACACCGCCAAGAGTATAGAACCGTTAGATTAGTTTATCAGTATGCAAATTATTGTTACACGCTGAACATGTCTGCTACAAATAGAAATATTGTTAATGAAATTCATAAACCGGTGAGGATTAATTTTAAGAGACATACATACGGGTTTGGGGTCTATAATGAGTATTTTCAGGCTGATTATTTGAAATTATGCAATATGTTGAGATTAACAGAAATTATGTTGAGATTAAAACAAATTGGAGGTATATTACAATTGTTATAAATGTTTTTTCGAAGTATGTATGGGCTATGCCTGTTAAATTTAAATCAGGCAAAGATGTTGCAGAGGCTATGAAAAAAAAATAGCGATAAATGAATGCCTGTTAACTTACAGACAAGCTGAATTTTATAATAGTATTTTTCAAAAATTAATGAAAAAGTATAATATTAATTTAAGTGTTGGGTAATTAAACGTGTACATAAAAGTATAAAATTTATAATGTATACAGAATTTAGCAATAACAGTTTTTAATAACTGCCCTACGCCCGTGCATGTATCAGAAATCAGGATTTTTATTTCGAAGTTGAATGATAATAAAATTATTAATAATGTAAACCTTGTTTTATTTTTGTTTCAGAATCATAAATTAGGTGTGTTAACACTGATTTCTCAAGTAATTTACTATGTTTTTGTCTCACTCTCCGCTTATTATTGAGATAGCTTTTACGACCTGAGAGAGTACAAATTACAGAAATTTTAAAAGTATTTGAACACCTTAGATACCTGAATTTTTTCTTAAACTTCCATGAAAAACCATAACTTGCTAGTTATTACATAACACTCTTTGCGAAATTAAAATGACATACTTAATTAATCTTTTCTTTATATTTAGATACCTAATAGTTCGCTTATTGGACATAATAAATACACATTAGAGCAAGAAAATAAACTTAAAGCTTATAGATAAAACAGCGTATACTTATGAATCTACGCGATTTTTCAAAAAACAGAAATTGTAAGACTTTATACTAAAGTAAGTGAAGTTAAATAGAATCCAAATGATGTATTCTATCAGCTCCTAAAAGATTTGTATCAACCTGAAAAACACGCTGTATATAAAATAATATTCGATATAATATTTTGAACCACATATCCGTTTAAGAGGGAAATCGAATCATCGAGTCATGTAATGTTTTACTGATAAATAATAATGTTACATGAATATTACTGAAAAGCCCTTAATATTACTAATAGTCCACATATCTTTAAAAAATGTTTCCTTAACCGCCTCCTCAAGTTACCGAAGTAACCCCCTGGAAGTTCTCAAGGATCTTGTGCTAGGTAAGAGAGACGAGGCCCTACAGTTTAATGTGGACTCCGAACCACTCTTGGGGCAATTTTTTTAATGAAAAATTGTTTCGCCTTGAGGGAATCGAACCCACTTCGCCAGGCAACTCAGTTTGCTAGCCAGACGCTTATTTGAAGTAATTGTATAATCTTACCAAAATATTATTTACCAACATTTTGCATATTTCATAAAATATTATTTCTCTTTATATGAAAGATTTTCAAACAAATTGATTACACGAACACAACGATTCATTTTTTTATAAGTACCTACTATACTCTTTTAATATACAGTGAGGTCCATAAGTACCGGATAAATTCATTATCTACATAATTAACAATTTATGAGTAAAATCCTAAACCACGTCTATTTTTTATTCTAAAATGACATTTTTTGAGTAAAATTCTATACCTCCCCCTCAACCCCTTGAAGTGACAACTACCCTTTCAACATTTTTAAATAGAACGAGGGTGCGTGTAATAGCTCATTTGAAAGTGTTTTTAGTTATTTATCCAGCAATATAAGATTTTTTGAATTTCTCTAATTTTTTTATTGAAAAATATTACATTTTTAATGTTGTTAAGTAAACAAAAGAACATGAAACAGAATAAATCATATGTTCAAACTGGGCGTCCGTAGCTTCTTGACAATAATTCTTCTAAAACATTTTGTATCGTTTCCGGGGTGATTTAATTAATGTCTTGCCTTATTCTGTCCTTTAAATCATCGACGTTATTTGGTCTTTTGAAGTAGATTTTTGATTTTATGTAACCCTATAAAAAATAGTCAAGCGGGGTATTCAATCGCATCTACCGATCCACCTATCGGGAAAAACTTGATTGAGATAGCCCTTACTTCCAGTGCAAAATGTGGTGTAGCCCTGTCCTGCTGATACCAAACGTTTCTATCAATTTCATTAGGGTTGTCATCTGGGAAAAGTATCCTTAATTCTGGAACTAAGGGATTTTGCAGGAAATCCAAGTAATGGGAGCCAGTTAATGTGCTATCAAAGAAATATGGTCCGTTAATTTGAGAATTTATAATTTCCGCCCAAACGTTCACCTTCTCAGGATATTGAGTATTGGCCTCCATTATCCAATGTGGATTTTCTGTACTCCAGTATCAACAGTTCTCTTTGTTGACTATTTCATTTAAGATGAATATTGCTTCATCAGAAAAATAATGTTCTTTATAAATATATAAATAATCTTGGCATATATTTGCTATGAGTTCACAAAATCAGTGATTAGGGTCATCGTCGTTAAGTTCTTGAACCAAATGAATTTTATATAGGTGGTATTTTTTATTTCTTAGAAGACGTAATATAGACGTTTTATCGGCGGTAAGTTGTCTTGTAGTGTGACGCGCTTTTTCTCGTACGGTGCTGTCACTTTGACACTCAAGCTTTATTTGTTACTCGGGCGCCAGTTCAAGTTCACGGTGGTTGAACAACACTATCCAAAAGTCGATAAGCGAGACTAAGCAGCTCAGTGAAGAATCAGTCAGTTCCAGTGGGTCAAATAAGGGAAATTAGTCTTTCACAAACACAACAGTAAAACGCAGAAGTTCAATAACATTTCAGTATATTACTGTAATCCTAGGGTTACAATCCTAAACAGAACAGAAAGCAAAATTAACACAAATTTATTTACATATATTTAGTCAGTAAAGGGAGAGTAGCAAGCAATATAATATTAGCGGCAAACGCGTATAAGCGGTAAAGTTAGCGAGTTTATATATAATAAAATGACTATTAAGCAGACAGTGTGCGGATACCAGAAAATGCGAAGCAAGCTGAATTATTTACAGTGTTAAAAAAAAGACAGGTTATAAAACAGACCGGAAACTTGGCTAGTGTTTTACGACGTTAACAGTACGTAGAAATAAATTTCGATGAGCAAATATTTTGTCACAAGGTTTTAATCCCGGACTCAAGAAATAATTAATTACCCGGTATTAACGCGAAATTGACAGTAACGTGACTAGGCGTAGATAAAGGTGGATAGAAAAGAAAGAACCTGTTGTCGCCACAGGGCCAGAGTCAGGTTAGGAAAAGAAAGAAAGAACCTGCTGTCGCCGCAGGGCCAGAGTCAGGTTAAGAAAAGAAAGAAACTCACAGAAATGAATAATTTAAAGTAAAATATTCAAACAGTAAAATAAGTAAAATATTCTAAAAATATCAATCAGAAAACAAGCAGAATAAAAGAAAATATTCATAAGTATACAAAAATTTACTAACAGTTAATCCCGGAATAAAAATTTCATTAACAGTAAAATATAATTACACTAGCCAATTATTTTAAAAAGGTCTTACCCTTTCCAACTTCGGTGGGCACTGGTACACTGGTAGTCGACTGCTTTCTTCAAGTTGTAGGATAACTAATGAATAAAATACCTGGTGCTGTTTAATTTATAGCCGTTCCCTACCAGGATATCGCGAGGGTCCCCTCTATTTCAGACTCGCGCATGAATCAATATATCGACTACAAGATAGCGAAGACGGCTGCTTTGAATTATTTAACGTGCCGCGCCGGTGAATTGTTATTATGAGCGTCGGTTAGTATAAACAAAGTATTCTGAATGTTGTAATGTATAAAATCGGCTTCAGACAACTGTTCTAACCAACTGCGTAAAAGAAACGGATTTAATCAGCCATAGATAACTAATTATTGAATTACTTACTTTAAAGTATGCACAATAATTCCTAATGTACAAATAATCTGACGTTAAATAAATATTTCGGTGCTCAAATAGTAAATATTGCTTGATAATATACTATCGTGTGCTTAAGGCGGTACAATATAGATTTTACATTAACAGAAAATATTATACAGATTACAAATAAATTTAAATCTCATGCAGATTTCCGTAACGAAAAATGCTTCGTTATAGTAGGATTATTACAATATATTTAATTTCTTTTCATCGCCTAAAATGCGTCTCCTACCAGATTTATTAATATCTGTGACATTTCCAAATTCACAAAATATGTTATCTACTCTACTAACCGCAGACTGAAAAATCCGATGGTCAGAATACTTATTATTGAAGATTTCGCATACCTGCTTCTGCGTTCTTGTTTTATCACCATATCCTAATGACATCCAAATTTCAATTCTTTGGTTAACCGAAAGACTCGTTGTTAAAGTAGTGATCAACTTGACAATCAGCGATAAATAACTAGAATCACAAGTTTGCACAGTTGTAACAAATAAAGAAATTATAATTTTTTCTGATATGTAAAAAGAAACTATTTTTACTTCTTTCTCTTTGTTGCGTATTTTGCCATCTGCATATCAGAAAAAATGATACATTTAAATTGAATATTATGACAAAATTAATTAGAGTCAAATTTGGCAGATATTTGGTACCTACATAAAATAATTTAGGATACATTTGATTTTATACATTTCAAAATTTTCAAAAATTTTCTTAATGAGGAATTTACAAAATTCAGAAAAATCTTATATTGCTAGATAAAGAATTAAAAACCCTTTTAAATCAGTTATCACAGGCACCTCGTTCCATTTAAAAATTTTAAAGGGTACTCCAAGAGGGTTGACGGGAGGTATGAAATTATGCTCAAAAATGTCATTTTAGAATTAAAAATTGACGTGTTTTAAGATTTTACTCATAAATTGTTAATTACGTAGATAGGTAATGATATCCGTTACTTATGGATCTCACTGTATGAATTCATATTGCATATATTATATTTGATTGCATATAATAAAACAAATCCCGCAACCTGAAAGATTAAAGATAGCAACCGTCAGTTTTCCTTGAACATTACTCGAGTTAAATGTCAACTAGTTTTGATTTTTGTTTGTGACAGGTTGTGTTTTTAGTAAATGTATTTATTAAAAACACGTTTAATGTTGTAGATTACCAAGTAAACATTAAAATATTCCATTTCTTTGTTAATTAGAGCTGGCTTAACATAAGGTCTTGTAATAACTGAAAAAATCAATCTCTTTTTCACATAATATTGGCTAATCTGGTATACAAAAAAAACAAATAATTAATTAAGACATGTAATGATATATAAACCGGGGATATAGGTTTTATTTATCTGAAAACAAAATGTTTAAGTGCCTCAGTTGCGAAATATTACATATTTAATGTTTGCTTCTTTATGAATGAATAGAATAAGTAAATTCTTAGACGTTTGAGAAAAAGGGAGATTCGTCATTAGATTTTACTTTATACATTAGTTATATTAATGTATATAAGTATTATTAATTTATAATGTATATAATGTATTTATATTAAACTATATATATATATATATATATATATATATATATATATGTATAATCTAAAATCCTGCGGTATTCCAAACGAGCAATGGGAACAACTTGCAGCGGACAGAACTGAATGGCGAGGGGTTGTGGCCAGCTATCAAGGAAATGTTGCTGCAAGAAGGCCGAATCCAAGACCTAACCAGGTCTATGTTTGTCCTGACTGCGGTCGACATGTGCTCTCCCGAATTGGCCTCTATAGCCATAGTCGTGTGCACCGCAGATGAATGGGAATTACAATAGACTACACCTTTTACCTGTTTTTTATTGTACACAATTTATCGACTGTAACATTTTTATACTCGGACTCGAGTAACGGCTAATAATAATAATAATAATAATATAGCGTAAAACGAAGAGTTGTTAATATGATTAGATAAATAGATGGGTACAATTAACATTACAAAATCTCTAATTACTGTAATTAACGAATCCATTTTTTTATTTCTTTCTTAAACTTGGATAACTTGAGGGATTTTATTTCAGTCGGAAGGCCGTTATAGAGAAACGCAATGTTGTATCGAAAACTCCGCTCATAAAGGTGGGTTCTGTGTACAGGAGGGGTAATTAAACCTTTGAATCTAATATTAACATTATGGACATTGCTTCTGAAAGTGATTTTATTGTATAGATATGGGGGCGACTTAAGTAATATCTTGCGATACAAGCTGAGCGTGTGCATTTTAAATCTTTCATTCATTTTTAGCCATCAAGCTCCAAGAATTTATGAGAGATGTATTGAAATTTTCGTATACCATAGATAAAACGAATGCAAGAATTTTGCACTCTTTGAATGCGATTCATATGATCTTGATCCAAACAAGGTGAATACACGGGCGAGCAATAAGTGAACTCAGAGAGCACAAGAGCATCACAAAGCGATTTTTTTACCTTTGCATGGAGATGACGGCGATGCGGAAAAGCAGACTATAAGGTCATTATAAGCATTTTGCAAATATTGGGGGCAACATAATAAGAGGGTCAAGAATAAAACCAAGATTTTTGTCGCTATTCGAAATTTGTAAAGGCATATTATTAATTGTGATATCAAAACTATTTCTTAATGACAAGCTAGCATGTCTATTCTCGAATAACAGTAGACTAGACTTAGAAGGATTTAGTAACAGTGCATACTTAGAAGACAGCTCAGTTACGGATTTAAGTCATTTTTAAATCTTTGTTTAGCAATTTGTGCATCTTCAAAAGGAAAAGAATAATAGATTTGCGTATAGTCAGCGTACATATGTATTTTTGAGTGTTTTATGAAATTGTGATGTGTATATAGTGAAAAATAAGGACTCTAAAATAGATCCCTGTGGCACACCTGTCAACACAGTTCTGCAAGTGGAAATAAGTCCCTTTAGCCGTAATTGCCGACTACGCTGTTCTAAATAAGATGACAATAAACTCGTTGTATCGTTATTTTCGGCACTTAACTTCAGTATTCCAATAAGTATTTTGTAGTCAATGGTATTAAAAGCTTTACTGAAGTCAACCAGTGCCAATGCTGTTGAGTTGCCATCGTCACTTGCCTGAAATATTTCATCAATAATAGTTAGCAGTGCTGTTGTGCAGCTATAACCTGGCCTGAACCTGACTGTGTGAACGGCAAAATTAATATTGTCTTGATATACTTGCGACGACAAGTGCGGTAAAATGCAGAGCTCCAACAATGCACCTTATAAGTGTTGTAAAACCAAACCTTTTATACATTTTGTGTGTATTAAGTGCCACAGTATTTTTCATAAGTCGTGTGTGCCTAAATTTAAGAAGCAGATTCAATTTATCAAACTGAATAAGATTATTTGTTGTGAAGACGACTCTAGTTGTAGCGAACTTGATGAGAAAAGTATTCTTCTTGAAAGGACTATCCAGTGGCGGTTTCTCTGAGGAGGCAGAGGAGGCCGGGCCTCCCTACTTCTGATTTGCCTTTACAGTTACTTTACATATTTACATTATTATAAATATAAATATACTTTATGAAACGACAAATTTAAATTAACACAAATATTCCCTAAATCTGCGAATTTAAACTATTATTATTATAACCGGCAACGCTGCACAACTGTAACATTCTATCCATGGTGACTGGTGAGGCAGGCCTCCAAACGCTTCTAACATAGCTTTCGCGTTTAGAATGGTTCAATTTGAAACGTTTGAAGCTACCCATTAAAATCTGCTCTCAAAACCACGTGCCGGAGGCCAAGCTCCGGACCAATAGGAACAAAGATTAATAAACATCTGACTTTTATTTTCCCGCTTCCTGAGTCCAGACAGTCGTACCGTTTACCGTTTAGGTTAATTGAAAGTAAATGTGTCTGTGGTGGTTTTCATTTTATTAAGTGCAATAAATTCATTTAAAATTTTTGTTTAAATATTGATAATACGTCAAAAATGGAATTAAACGTAAGTACAAGCAATAACAATGGTAATGTCAGTATCGGTGAAGTGTTTAAATCTGTAGATGATATTGTAAATTTCCTTTTGAAGAATGTTCATTTTAGTCAATTAACATATGATGACAAGATATTTATAATAAAAACTTTAAAAAGGCCCCAACCTACCATGCAAAATCTCATAGTAACTTCAAAACATAATCGTTCTTTTTGTGTACAATGGTATGATAAATGTGAGTGGTTAACTGGATGTCCAGTACAAAATAAATTATATTGCTGGTATTGTTTACTTTTTTCTAATGACCCAGAGAACACTGTTTGGTCAAAATTAGGATATAATGATTTAAAAAACTTACCCAGATCAATTGAAAGGCATGCTAGGTCAAAAGGACATTTAACTGCTTCAATAAAATTCAAGTTATTTGGCAAACAGAATATTTTAAATTCTATTGATGAAGGGCACAAACAGTCAATTGTAGATCATAATGTAAAGGTTAAAGAAAATAGAGACATCTTAAATAGACTAATTGATACGGTAATTTTTTTATGTTGTCAAGAATTGGCTTTTAGGGGACATGATGAGAATGTACATTCAGATAATAGAGGAAATTTTCAAGAGCTTATTTCTTTTCTGAGCAGATACGATGGCAAAATGGAACAATTTTTAAACGAAGCTACAGTTTTTTCGGGAACTTCTAAAGCTATTCAAAACGATTTAATTGAATCAATTAGTTGTGTTGTAGTACAAAAAATTGAAAGCGAATTAAATGAAGTACCTTTCTTTTCTTAGCAAGCTGATGAAACCACAGACATCAGCTGCTGTTCACAGTTATCGGTTGTTTTCAGATATGTTATTAAAGGGCAAGTGGTTGAACGATTTGCAGGTTTTTACAATGTTAGTTCAGGTCGAACCGCAAATGATTTATTTAATTTTTTAACAGAAAAATTTGGAATATACGACTTAAAAAATAAACTTGTTGCTCAGACATATGATGGGGCATCAGTTATGGCTGGTCACTTAAATGGCTTACAGGCAAAAATTAAAACAATGGCCCCTCAGGCACTTTTTACACATTGCTATGCGTATACGTTGAATTTAGTATTGAGTAAAGCCTGCATAGATAGCATCAAAGAATGTAAAATTTTTTTTGCCAACTTGTCTGGATTTTCATCATATTTTTCAAAATCAACTAAAAGAACAGAGGTACTTAATACCATAGGATCTGACCGTTTACCGTCAAATGTGGCAACAAGGTGGAATTTTACATCTAGAGCAGTTTTTACAGTATTCAAAAACAGGGATAAGTTAATAGAAGTTTTTGATTATATTTTGACACATGATGATTTCAAACAAGATCAGCCAACTTTAAGAGAAGCTGTTGGCTTAAAAAGACATCTTAAAGATCCTCATTTTCTCTTTCTTTTACATACTTTTAAATTTATCTTTAAACACACCGATGTTGTATTTTCAATTTTACAAAATAAAAGCACAGACATTTCATACGCCAGGAAACGTTTGAATGCATTAACTATTACATTGCAAGATTTTAGAAATAATGAAATTCATTTTAATGATCTTTACAACCAACTGTCTGAAGATTTCCAAAGTGGTGAACCGGCGCCAAAGAAAAGAAAGACAACATTAAATCTTCAAGATTTGAGACTGAATTATAAACAGATTTTCAATGAAATTTTGGATACAATAATTAATCAACTACAGATAAGATTTTCCGATTTAGATAAATTAGAATTTTTCGATTTAATAAGAAAAGATAATTTTCTCTCATATTCAAAAGAATTTCCAAATGATAAATTTGAATCATTATTAAAACAATATAACCTTTTTGATTCAATAGCACTAAAAAATGAATTAACAACTGTATACGCTGACAAAGAATTGTTTCAAAATTGTCAAACCCCTACCGAAATGATTTCATTTATTTATAATAATGACTTAATTTCTTGTCTAACAGAATTTTATAGATTACTTACTTTAGCTGTCACAATTCCTGTTACGTCTGCTTCAGTAGAAAGGAGTTTTTCCGCCCTCAAACGAATCAAATCATTTACTAGAAATACTATTGAGCAAGAAAGATTAAAAAATATTTCTATCATTTCTATCGAAAAACGGCTTGTTAAGGAACTAACACAGAATAATACATTTTATGACGAAGTAATAGATATTTTTGCCAAACAAAAAGATAGACGGATTTCATTAATTTACAAGAACATTTAGACATGTAGTTTTTTTGTTCAATTTCTTTTTTGTTTAAAATTTAAAAAACCACCACAGCAATTATTCTACTTCTGTAGATTGTAAGTATACTACCAAGTATATTTTTATTTGTGTTGTTTTTCAGTTTGTTATTATTTAACTATTTTTAATTTGAGAATATTTTTATTTATGTTATCGTTTCAGAGTTTATTATTTATTTCATATTACTATATAATTGTTTTGATTGTGGTAGCATGTGTGCCATATTATTATTACTATTATTATATTAATAATTAACTCCCTCACCTATTAAAAGCACCCCTACCCCACAATCCCATCCTGGCAAGATATAATTCAGACCTCCACGTTGGTTCTTGCTGAACGGTAGAATTTGTTTTTTACTTTATACTTTGATACTTATCATAAAACAAATTATACTGACTAACATGAAGAGAAAATTACTAATATTTGTGTAATGGTAAAGTTTAAATTTCGATATATTCGCAAAATTTTCATCGCGGCGCACATGTGTATACCTCCCGCCCCTCGGAACCACCCAGGCCTATCTATCCCCTGCCTCCCCAGTTTAAAAACTGAGGAACCCCCACTGGGACTATCAATGAACTGACGGAAGATAGTGAAATGAAAAATAAACATATTCAAAAACTAAAGATGAATAATAAATTAATAGTAGATGAAGCATTGACGCGAGAAGAGGAATTAAATGAATTGTTAGAAAGGCGAGATCGAATAATTCAAGAATTAAAACAATACATTCACGAATTAGAAAGAGGTATTGCAGAAAAAACCAAAGCCACTATCTCTATCAGTACACAAACAAAAAAAGTGTTAATAAAACTGTGTCCACATCTACAGAATTTTTTGTACCTGTAGCAAAAGATATAGTTCAGGAGCATTTGTCACGTAACTCGAAGAAAATTAGTGAAAACATCGAAATTGGATTTGATAAACAAACTAATATTAGCAGCAAAGTGAGTAAAAATAGTGTTCGATACAATGAAATCATGTCAAGTAAAAAACGTAAAAGTCAAATCCTTTTGTTATGTGATGATAGCGGTACAGGTATACATTGGCCTTTAAGGAGAAAAATTGACCGGAATTCGTACGACGTAACTGTAATAAGAAAACCTGGAGCCTTATTACATCAAGTTATGTGTAATATTGAGAACTTAACTAAGGAATTTACTCGTGAGGACTTTGTCATAGTTATGGGTGGTTCGAATGATATATTATCGAAAAACAGTGTGCCCTCCTTCAAAAAATTATGTAATAAATTAAAACAATGTACTAATACAAATGTTATGTTTACCTCAGTTATATATTCTAGTACAAAATATGATAAAAATGAGCGCATATTTAAATATAATCAGAAACTGAATAATTTCTTACACCGGTTTAATGGTCTCGTTAAGGGTAGAGTAGAATATATTGAACTGAATAATGTGAGGTGTAGTCTACCCAGCACCTCTTCGATATCTAATTTAATAACAAAATCAATTTTTGTAAAAACTATTACAGCAAAGAACTTGAAATTCGTAGATACATCATCTAATATTGTAGTTTCATTGGATTCAACACAGTTACCAATTGATAGTTCTCCTCAAACATCAAAGGATAATGGGGATGCTTTTTTATATCCTCATCTTTCGCAACTGGGCCTTATGATAATTTAATGAACCCACCACATAACCTACTTGTTGGACCGGATTGTCAAGATCCAGAAAATATTATTAGTGACCAGGTAACTACATTAAATGCAGACAGTGCTGACGTTATAAGAGTCTTAAATTTGAACATACGTAGTATTAGAGGAAAAGTTGACAGACTAAACCTTTATATTGATTCCTTAAAATATCCTGAAGTTATATGCTTAACTGAAACTTGGCTATGTGATCAGGAAGTTGATGCCATTAAAATTTATAATTACTGTCTAGCTAATTTCTTTTGTCGGAAAACTTGTATAGGAGGAGGAGTTGCAATATTTGTAAGAGGGCTTAGACTTTCAAAAGAGAATTTTTCATAATGTTAACATGTCTGACAAATTGTTTGAAGCTGCTTCTGTAAATATACATATAAATAACTCGCTTTTAAATGTATGTTGCGTGTATCGCTCTCCTGTAAACAACGCTGGAAACAACGAATATTTTTTAAATTCTTTGGAAGGTATTCTAGATGCTACTAGTAAATTGAAGGGTCCATTATTCATCTGTGGAGACTTTAACTATAATTTTTTGGAAGTGGGTAAAGACGAGGTAAATGATATAATTAATCTATTTGCCTCTTATGGTCTCAATCAGTGTATTGAAGGTGAATATTCCCGTATACAAGCGAATACTCGATACACGTCGAAATCTCTGTTAGACAATATATTCACAAATCTACCTTTGAATGAAATTGAAATAAAATGTGATGACCCCGGCCTTTCTGACCACTGTTCACAAATAGTAAGCTATAATATCAATAAAAATGAACTTAATTTAGAATTTAGTAGGAGGCGAAATTTTAATGCAGAACATATTGAGTATTTTAAAAGTTTGCTAACAAATGAAACATGGTCAAATGTGTATGAAACGTCTTGTGTAAAAAAGAAATTTGAGTTTTTTCTTACTGGTTTCATGAGAATGTTTGACAATGCTTTTCCACTAAAAACAATTAAGCAAAAAATAAATCTAGATCTAATCCTTGGATTACTCCAGAGCTTATTGAAGAAGGTAATCTTCTAAAGCAAATTCATTTTTTGTGTAAAAGTAGCAATGATTCAAACTTACGTATTAGATATAATATTTTAAAAAAGAAACACGAATCAAATATTAATGCCTGTAAAAAAAATTACAATGATAATTTCATAAGAGCAGCTGACAATAAAGCTAGGGCAGCTTGGAAAATTATTGAAAAAAATTCGAATGTTAATATTAAGCAATCTCTACCTACAGTCCTGAAGCAAGACAAAAAAGTAATTAACAGGGATGAGGCTGCTGATTCATTCAATGATTATTTCATTGAGTCTGTCAGATCTCTCATCAAATCTAGTAAAAATAATACAAAACGAACCCCTCCTAATATTCAGAACAATTTGCGTTCTATTTTCTTAACTCCTGTTACCACTAGCGAAGTATATAACTTAATAACATCATGTGGAAATAAGCATTCTAGTGGTCCAGACGAAATTCCCTACTTTATGTTAAAGGCAGTTGCTGATTACATTGTAAATCCTTTAACGCATTTAATTAATGCATCTTTTGTACATGGCTATTTTCCGGAGCAACTGAAAATTGCAATGATTGTCCCGATTTATAAAAAAGGAGACTCATCAAATCTGGAAAACTACAGACCTGTGGCCCTCTTGTCTATCTTTTCTAAAATCCTGGAAAAGGCATTTTTTACTAGATTGTCTTCTTTTTTTGACAATTGTAATCTTTTATCTAAGAGGCAGTACGGTTTCACAAAAAATCGCTCAACACAAGATGCGATATTATCACTTTATGATAAACTACTTAACCACTTGGACAGTAAATTACTTTCTGGTGGTATTTTTTATGACCTATCGCGCGCCTTTGATACAATTGATCATCAGCTTTTGTTGCAGAAATTATACTCTTATGGCATTAGAGGATCGGCATTCACATGGATTGAATCATATTTGAGCAGAAGGTATCAGCTCGTTCGAGTATCTCATGAGAACAAGTTTTGTTATTCAAAAAAATTACTTGTTAGCACTGGGGTTCCGCAGGGAAGTGTTTTGGGGCCCTTCTTATTCAACATTTTCATTAATGATATAGCCTCTTCGATGGAATCATGTTTCCTTACACTATTTGCCGATGATACATCCGCCCTCATAACATCTGATACAGTCTCAAGACTAAGCACAGTTGCCAACTCCTGTGTTCAGAGCATGTCATCTTGGTGTCAATCAAATGACCTTATATTAAATAGTTCTAAAACAAACTGCTTGCTATTTAAACCAGTTGGTACTAACATCGATTACAGTGTTTTAGTAAAATCAGAAAATGAAAGTATAAAACAACAACACGAACTGAAATTTTTAGGGTTATGGATGGATAGTCACCTATCTTGGGAAGTTCAGGTTAATTATCTCTCAAAGACATTGGCTAGTAAAAACTATTTAATTAGGCAACTTAGGTCGAGTGTAAGTACCTCCACATTAAAAACGTTCTATTTTGGGACAGTTCAATCAATACTGTCATATGGTCTTGTATGCTGGGGTAATTGCTCTAGTATTTCTAAAATATTTGTCTTACAAAAAAGAATTATCCGCTCTATGTTTAATATACCCTCCTTGAGCTCATGCCGTCCTATTTTTAAAAACAACAGAATATTAACCATACATTGTGTATATATATACCAGTGTTTATGCTATGTAAAAAAAAATGTAAATCAATTTGTTAAATGTAAGGATGTCAATAATTACCGTACGCGGCAGGCCAACGATATTTACCTTCCTCCTTACAGACTGTCACAGGTGGGTAATGGACTACTAATTACCGCTGGTAGGATCTATAATCACCTTCCAAATAAATTCAAGGCGTTAACTAGCTTCAACCAATTTAAGATGCTAGTTAAAAATTTTCTAATAGAACAGACTTTTTATTCTCTGGAAGAATATTTTAAATATAAATAACATATGATAAATTTATTTATCTGTGATGTTTGTTGTTTGTTATTATGTTATGTCTATATACTCTTATATGTTTTATTTTGTATCAACTTGTATATTTATCTATGTACCTGTTTGTCTGATGAAACTTTTAAATATTGTATTATAAAGCTAATTGTTTTTTCTAAATATTTTTGACATTATCCAAACACTTGTATGAGTCTATATGGAAATAAATTATTATTATTATTATTAAAATGTCGTAGCTATCAAGATATTCTCCGAGTTGTGTTTCCATTACTTTTTCCACAAGTTTAGAGAGAGCCGAAAAAACACTTATTGGTCTAAGTTAGGCAAAAGTGTTTGGAGAAGATACTTTAGGAACAGTGGTTACGATAGTTTTCTTCCAGGCAGACGGTAACTTTCCCTGTAGGATAACTGAATTAATAATATTAACAAAAAACTTCATCAAATAAGGACAACAAAGCTTTAGAAAGAAAGCCGTTAAACCATCAGGTCCAGCTAAACAAAATTTTAAATTTAAAATAATTTTTTGCAGATCGTCACTGTTAATAAGCTTCTTGTACGAGAGTTTGGATTGGCGTATAGGATTCGTTAAAATAATAATTAATAATTTCCGTTCTGTTCACAGAAATTTTTGGAATACTATCTATAAAATAATTATTAATCACCTCAGGAACCTCCATTATAAGCGGTAACTGGTATTTAGTTTTTGTAGATATATTTAATAGTTTTAGTTCCCTCCACAATTGCTTAGAATTCTTATTAGCAGCGATATAACTAAAGTAAGCTCTCTTTTCGTTGGAAATTGCATGTGTTGTTAAGTTGTGCATTTGCTTAAATAGTTCCAACGTTGCGGTAACTTAGTTCTCCTAAAAGTAGTTTTTGCTTTATCCATTAACGTCATCATAAATCTGATATTTTCATTCAATCAAGGCACATTTAGATGAAGATTAAGATAATAATGGGGTAGTGAAGCGCAAGTTATAGCCTCTCCTACTCAATTGTTAACCTCACCTTCGCGACGAGTTCAATTTGAACTTGGTGCACCCTGTTTTCACTAACGAGGCTCTAACGACCGAGTAAGGGCGGAATAACCCTTACCTTTTGCCGTGAACACGTCCACCTTCTCACGAAGAGTGCGATAAAAATAGCTCACCGCACACAAAGGTTGCTTTTGGAATCGTTTGGTTACCCCATCGTCGCAGTCTCCTTCTGTGCCATGGGACCACACCACTCGCCTTCCGCAACCGAGCTGGTCAGTTGCATACCTGCTCCAGCTAAAACCTCAAATGCAGCTTCGTTTTCAGTCGATTAAGGCTTTAAAAAAAATGATGGAGCGTTCAAGTGGGACAAAATCATCCGGAGGTAAAATACCCTCCCGATCGGATCTCCGGGGGAGGGTGCCCACAGGGACACCTCATCGAATGTCGAAAAAACACCGACAAGTTAAATCCAACAAAACTAATTCTTTCATCTACGGCGCTTGGAATGTTCGTACTTTGAACGACAGCACTCGCACCGATCGGCCTGAAAGAAGAACTGCTCTAATAGATAGAGAACTTCACCGACTCAATGTTGACGTTGCAGCTCTCAGCGAAACTCGATTTTTGGAGGAAGGCTCTCTCACAGAAAAGTACTACACCTTCTATTGGAAAGGTCTTCCCACCAATTCAAGAAGACAACATGGAGTAGGATTTGCCATTCGGAATCAACTTGTATCCAACTTAACACAAGTACCACAAGGCCTATCCGAGCGTCTAATGCTGCTACGCTATGAGCTATCAGATGGCAACGCGGTAAATCTAATAAGCGCCTACGCTCCCACTCTGGATGCAAGTCAAGAAACCAAGGAAAGCTTCTATCAACAGCTGGAAGAAACCCTCTGTAGAATACCTAAAACAGAACGACTCGTTATCCTTGGCGATTTTAACGCTAGAGTAGGGAGAGATGCAGACACCTGGCCAGGCATCATAGGCAAGAACGGTTTGGGCAGCATGAACGCTAACGGTCAACTACTCCTAACTAAGTGCGCCGAACATGATCTAGTTATAACAAACACCATTTTCCGGCAAAAGGATAAATTTAAAGGCACCTGGCGTCACCCCAGATCAGGTCACTGGCATCTACTGGACTATGTTATCGTACGTAGGAAGCATCTCAAGGACGTCCAAATTACAAAGGCGCGCATTGATAGCGAATGTTGGACCGATCATCGTCCTGTTGTCTCTAAAATGAAAATTGTTATGAGACCCAAACACCGAAGAACTCAAGTAAAACGTAGACTCCGTCTCTGTATTAGTAAATTACGTAACCAACAAACCGTCGAACAGCTAAAGCAAAAAGTTCAAGAGAATTTGAGTGCACTAGAAGAAACCAATTCTGTAGATGTCGCTGCTACCTGGACACAAATTAAAGACAGTTTAAAAAGTGCGAGTGAGGAAATTCTTGGCACTGCAGCAACTAAAAAACAGGAGGACTGGTTCAATGATAATGAAGCTTTTATACAAGAACTTCTTGACCGCAAACATATTGCCTTCCAAAACGCTATCAACCGCCCCAACGATTCATCAAAAGCAGAAGCTGTTACCCAATCTAAGTATGAAACGCAACGCGAAATCAGAAGAATAAAGAACGAGTGGTGGGCAAGCAAGGCCAGAGAAATTCAAAGGTACGCCGATTCACACGACTACAGGAATTTTTTTCAAGGAGTAAAAGCAGTGTACGGCCCCAGTCGGAAAAATATGTGCCCTATTAAAGATTTAAATGGAAATCTCCTCAAAGAAGACCAGGAAATAAGAGCCCGATGGAAGGAACACTACTCTAACATTCTTAACCAGCAAAGTCAAGCCGATCACGATATTATAAATCTTATCCCTCAATATGACACCTTCGAAGACTTAGATAAACCACTAACAACGGAAGAGATCTTAACCGCCATTGGGCAGCTAAAAAATAACAAATCTCCCGGCGCCGACTCACTCCCAGCTGAGATCTTTAAAGCTGTGTCGTCAGAACTCATACCCTACCTCAAAAAACTGTTTGATGTCGTGTGGGAAAGTGGTCAAGCTCCGCAGGAGTTTCGTGATACACTTTTAATCAACCTCTTCAAAAACAAAGGGAGCGCTGCGGACTGTGGAAATTACAGGGGTATAGCTCTCCTGGCTGTTGGAGGGAAGATACTCACTAAAGCGATGGCAAATAGGCTAACACCTGTTATGGAAAAGCTACTTCCTGAAACACAGAGTGGCTTTAGACCAAACCGAGGCACATCGGATTTAATCTTCACACTTAAACAGCTTCAAGAAAAAGCACTCGAACATCAAGGAGAAATTCACATGGCCTTCATTGATTTAACCAAGGCGTTTGACTCGGTGGACAGGGAAGTGCTCCGGAAAATTATGTTCCGCTTAGGTATCCCTAGAAAATTTGTGGAAGTATGTCGCAGTCTACATACAAACAACAACGGCCAGGTTATGTATAATAATGAGGCAACCGAACCTTTCCAAACCCTCACTGGAGTTAGGCAGGGATGTGTCCTGGCACCCCTACTCTTTAATTTGTTTACCACTGCTCTAACAATTATTGTTGACAACAAACTGACAGTCAGAGGAATAGGTCTCAGATACCGTTTTGATGGCGGTCTCTTTAACATAGGGCGCTTTAGAGCTTTCACGAAGACACGCACACGATTCATTTGTGATCTCCAGTATGCGGATGACTGTGCACTTTTAGCCTCTACGCCGGAAGAGCTTCAAGAACTTTTAGATGTGTATGCCCAGAGCTATGATTCCTTGGGACTTAAAATCAACATTAGAAAGACTAAGATTATGTCAACTCCTCATCAAGTGAACCAAATAGACATTACACTTAACGGAAATTCTCTTGAAGTGGTGGATCAGTTCAATTACTTAGGCAACGTTGTTAATGACAAAGCAAATATGGACAGCGAGATTCGCAATAGAATTAACGCTGCATCTAGAGCACTCTGGGGACTTAGAGAGAGAGTATTTGACAACCACGACCTTGCTTTGTCAACGAAAATGGCTGTCTACAGAGCAGTTGTTATTCCAACACTGCTATATGGATGTGAAAGCTGGGTCACTTACCGTCGTCATGTGAAAGAATTAGAACGTTTTCAGCAAAGACACCTCAGAAGTATGATGAAAATCCGTTGGTTCCATCACATATCAAACGTGGAAGTACTCAGGAGAGCAAACAGCCTTCCAATTGAGGTGCTTATTTCAAGAGCACGCCTAAGATGGGCAGGTCACGTTCATCGTATGCATGATAACCGCCTTCCTAAATGTACACTTTATGGTGAATTGCTAAGCGGTAGAAGAAGGCGTGGCGGTCAACGAAAGAGGTTCAAAGACGCTCTCCATGAAAATCTAAAATCCTGCGGTATTGCAGACGAGCAATGGGAACAACTTGCAGCGGACAGAACCGAATGGCGAGGGGTTGTGGCCAGCTATCAAGGAAATGTTGCTGCAAGAAGGCCGAATCCGAGACCTAACCAGGTCTACGTTTGTCCTGACTGCGGTCGACATGTGCTCTCCCGAATTGGCCTCTATAGCCATAGTCGTGTGCACCGTAGATGAATGGGAATTACAATAGACTACACCTTTTACTTGTTTTTTATTGTACACAATTTATCGACTGTAACATTTTTATACTCGGACTCGAGTAACGGCTAATAATAAAGATAATCTACTTTGGAATCAACATCACGGATAAAAAAAATGTTTTGAAGTGAGAGACTTTCTAAATGTTGTTGAAATTTATCTCCATCGAAATTTCTAGTCTTAGAAACAGAAATGGTTCCACTTTTGCTATCGTATATCTTATAGTGTACTGTATTAATTCATAGTCTGATATATTGAGCCCTCCAACACTCGAAGTTAATATACTGTCTGGATCGCTTGTTAAAATTAGATCAATTAATGATACACCAGTATTAGCTATTCTAGTAGAATCTTTCAAAATTTGTTACATATTAAAAATTTCAAGCATAGACAATAAATACTCGGCACTCAGGAAATCAACTTGGAGAAGGTCGATGTTTAAGTCACCAAGGCAGTAAATATTATCAGATATTTGTAAACAAATACTAATGCACTCTTCTAAAGCATCAATAAAATGTTTTGCTTTTATCTGTGGAGGCCGATATCATACTCCTACAATAACAATTTTTTCATTAAAATGTATAGAAATCCACATTAGTTCAATTACATTTGAAGTGTAAGTTAAGTCATACTGAAAATCACTTCTCAGATAGAGAGCGACACCTCCTCTAGTTGACCTATCAGCACGTAGTAGAGTGTGACCACCGATATAAACGGAGTCATTATTTACTATATTGTTGAGCCATGTTTCAGTTAAGGAGAATAAGTCAATAATCGAATTTGTAAGAAAGTTTTGAAACACATTAAATTTATGAATTAGTGAATAAATATTTAAATGAGCTAATATTAAAAAATTGTGAATCATACTAATATTATAAATATCTAAGAAAAAGGGAAAGTTAAGAGTATAGAAGCAAAAATATATAACGTAAATCACTATTAAAACTACAGTGTCGTTGCAGAAAAGTATATATAGGGATTAGTATAAATACATTTTTATAATTATGTTCGCCTTTATAATTACTGTAATTTTTTTTTGTTTTTTCCGAAAAATTGATGACAATATAATAGCCGACTATTTATCAACGTCTTGTTATATTACCCTTGAATATTGTTTTGCACCTCAAATTATACCAAATTATCAACTGGCACAGACACTCTGTAGCTTTCATGCTGCTGCTGCACCAGCCGATGGTTACTTTATAGGATAATGGGTGGGAATTAGTTATTTTTGTTAAAATTTTTATTGGACTCTTATATATAATATTAACTCTATAATACTTAAAAACAAATTTTCTTAACAATACCTATATTTTAATATGTATTTAAATGATTTATTGGTAATTGTCGACAACCATATTGTCCATATTTTATTATTGTTAAAATAAAGAAAGTCCAGAATTTCCAATTTTAACAAACAATAGGAAAATTACCCCAAAGTGCTATTATTGAATAAACATAATAGCATGGCAAATAGTTAATGGTCTGACAAACATTTTAGACTTACTTATGCTACCTTCCGTGTATAAATAGAAACCTTTACACGCTACGATTAAAGTTACTCGCTAAAATTTACAATTACATATTCAACTTATATTGAAGTAATTTTATGCTTTCTTTTTAAATAGTGAATAGAATGAGAATAAACTAAGCAGTTTCAATATTTCCTCTAAGGTAGGTATAGATTTTATTTACTGTTAATTATATTCTTTAATAATATAGAAGCAACTAGATTTATCATATTTCATTGTTAATTCATGCAAAATCGTCAATTTATACATTTCATCACTTTCTTTTAGATACATGTGTTTAAACGTAAAAGAAAGTTAATATACAGCGAGGTCCATAAATAACGGATAAATTAATCATCTACCTAATTAACAACTTATGAGTAAAATCCTCGAACATTTCAATTTTTAATTCTAAGAACATTTTTTGAGCATAATTTCATACCTGCCCTTCAACCGGCTTGGAGTGACAGCTACCCTTTAAAAAAAATTTAATGGAACGAGGGTGCGTGTGATAGCTCAATTGAAAGGATTTTTATTTCTCTATCCAGCAATATAAGGTTTCTCACAATTTTTTATTGAAAATATTACATGTTAAATGTTGACAAGTAAACAAAAGAACATGAAACAGTTTAAATCAAATTTTCAAACTGGGCGCCAGTATCTTCTTGGCAATAACGGAATCGTTGCTGAAATACTTCTAAAATATTTTGTATCGTTTCCGGGGTGATTTGATTAATTTCTTGCCTTATTCTGTCTTTAAATCATCTTTTCAAATTTAATTTGCTTGATGAAGAATATACAAAATTCAAAAAACCTTACATTGCTGGATAGGGAATTAAAAACCCTTTCAAATGAGCTATAATATGTACCCTTGTTCCATTTAAAAATTTTAAAGGGGTAGTTGTCACTCCAAGCAGGTAATGGGGAGGTATAAAACTATGCTCAAAAAATGTGATTGTAGAATTAAAAATCGATGTGTTTTAGGATTTTACTCATAAATTGTTAATTACGTAGATAATGAATTTATCGGTTACTTATGGACCTCACTGTTATGCAGTTATGCAGATATACATACAGTTTTAACTGTTTAAACAGTCCTTGTTTCATTTTAGTCAGTCAAAATTGTTACCTGTAATTTTATTGTTTGAGGACATTTTTAAATTTTACTGGGCAAAAGTATGCGGTAATATCAACTAGTAATTGGAGCAATACAATGGTAAACGTTTGGCATTGCATTGCTAACATATTTAACTTTCGTGAAGGATTTATTAAAATTTGACATTGAAAAATAATCTGTTTATATATGGGAGAGCAAATATATTTCCCTGGATGCTGTTACTGAACTCGAACAAAACATCTCATTTAAAATTATACAATATTTAATGTTTGTAATGTATCCAAAAATAATAGAAATGGTCTATCCCAACCAGCATCAAAGTAACAGTAACGGAGATGGGAACCTCGATTGAGTGACTATTACGTAACTGCTACTAAATTTCGACTTTGATGTAAGTATAAATAACTTCATTTCACAAATTTATAGTAGCTGTTACATAGTTATCACGTTGATCCTTACTTTTTAGTTATATGTGACTTCTAGGTCGATGTCCCGGTATTGGGGACGTCATAGTTACTAGTGAGATGACTTCAAAGTTTTGAAAATCATTGAATATGCAGGTAATATTTATTTTATATATTTATTAGTCTTAACGACTTTACCGCTGCCTACAGATGTCAACATCACAGTGCACGGCTACCTCAACTCAAAGTAAGCGTGGTTTCTTAAATGTTAACTATGTAATTTCATATTGTACGATTGGTAGCATTACCTCACTAGGTCATACTGCATAATGCGTACGCGTTTATTTATTGCATACAAAGCCGTCAGTGACATTATATATATGGTGTATAGTTTTGTTTAAGTTCGGTTAAATTTATGCTTAGTTATTTTTCCTTATTTTTCTAACCTGCATCTTCAATGTAAACTACATTATGTCCATTATGATTAAATTCTGCCAACTAATCTCCAATATATTGAGACACTTTCATGCTGTTCATCACTACGTAACGGAAAAAATTATTAGCCAACGTGATTAAAAATTATAACATTTGTTTATGGAGGCAAACTTTGTCATCAACAAACCATAATTATTTCAAAATAATGAACCAAAATAATGTAATTTGACATCTTATAGGCAATGTTCTTACTTACAATTTATGCTATATATTTCACTAAATACATAAATACTAAGAAAAGAAAATCCGTTGTACAATATGTGGGGTTAAAGATAGCAGTTATAATATCCCAGATTGAACTGTGAAGTGGCAACAGCAACATTGAAAGGATAGTTTTTAGTATTCACAACTTTGCCGCTACTTTAAAGTGATGCTACAGTCCCATTTGGTACTTTAAGTAGATATTGTTGCACGTCTACGCCACTGCCCCATGGAACGTGCGAGAAAGAGCCGAATGCGCCGTGATGATCCTAGAATAAAAGAGTACATACGACGCGGGTATATATAGTGGATCCAAGCGCACGGAGGACAGTTTGATATGAGACGAACAAGTGAACAGATAGAATAAGAGCAGTAATAAGTTATGAATTATGGTAGTGAGACTATAGTAGATGGAACTTGTAATTAGTGTGTACTAATGTGTATAAGGGCTTAATTATTGTAATTAAGTGATTAATAAAGTAGTGATTTATGAAAGTTCTTGTTGCAATTTATTGAACCTATATACAGAGTGTTTACTGAAGATTGTAAACACGTAACAATATAATTTTACACCATTTTTGTGGACAAAACTTTCGACGTCACTATTACAAAACGTGATTCTCGACGTCACAATGACTAAAAAAAATAATTTGTGCACCGAATAAAATAAATTAATGCATAAGTTTTGGGTATGATATTCTCGTATAAAGTTAATATTTTAAGACAATAAGTTATTTATAAAATGCAAATTTAAGTGGCGCGTGATCTGATTTGTTCGTGCCATTATTATGTCTGACAGTAATAATATTGGTTTTAATTTTGTCACTCAGGCCATCGGTAAATTGTACAAGAGACTACTAGTATCAGTCTTATTGCATTCTATTTAGTTTCGGAGTTAAGGAAATAGACAAGCCCAAGGAAGAATAAACTATAGCATACCTAAACCAGTTGCAAAACAAAGCCAGCAACACTAATTTATAAGAATGTTTAACTAATTTATATATTTATTGCTTCACGCAGCCTCGCCGCGTCATTGAAAAGTGGCCAACTAAGTTCCAATAACGCAGCCGGAACGTAACGTTTACCAAATAATTATTCCCCATTTTGAAGGCAGTCACGTAATGAGAACGTTCCTGTTATGTGCTCGTGGCAAGTGTCAAAATACTTCAAAGTTTCTGCAATAGTTTCCGCTACGTTCCAGTGGCTAATTAGGCTAGTTCCGATATAGTATACAGTATGGTGGGAATTTATGGAATAAATTAATTATTTTATATTTTGTTATATTTTATCGGATTAAAAAAAAAACAAGGCCGATCTTTATACCGCCAACCAACGGGACGGAACTTATTTTATGTTTAGCGAATAGCAAATCCTTGCCTATTTCTCATTTGTGTGCATCTGAGATATTCGCCAAATGGCAAATATTCGTTATTCGGAAATCGGAAATCGGCGAATACCGCATATGTGGCGCCGGCTTAATATATGTACAAAATTTGTTACGTCATCTGCATTTTTGTAGTGACGTAATCGATGATTTTTTAAATAGCCCGTTCAATATTTTTTGAGGGTATATCAATTGCCTATCTAGCCATACAACTAATAATCAGTATATAAAGGACATCGCAGTTTTCTTATGGAAATTGGGTTTCAATAAAATGGGCTCAAAATTTACACACAGGTAGTTTATGTCATGCTAATCAAAAATCTCCATGGGAGCAAAAAAATTTACCAACAGGATTTTGAGATATCTCGAGTTCACGATAGCTGGAAATAAAAAAAAAATACAAGTAGATTAGATGAAAAAAGTCTATAACCGGAAATCATTTTCGAATATACAGGGCGAGCCAAGACGAAATTACAAGATCAAGTGTATTTTTTTTTAAATGGAACGATATGTATATCAGTACATTTTTTGAAGTCTCTTTCTAGACTTTATTAATTCCTATATTATTATTGACTATCTCCCAACCACTTGGATTTATGAATTTTTTGTTTAAATAATGCCATATCTCCATCAGTCACAATTATGAGTTTTAAGAAAAATGTGAATACTGATTATGGGACATCTAATTAATGTTTTTTAATCATTTTACTTCCCAAAAATGTACAGTGGCCACAAATTATTTTTCAATTAAGAACTTTTTAAATTGAATTCTCTCGATTTTTTCAAATGGAACACACTGTATATTTTTCGGCGACGTGATGTAGAAATGAAAAACGATCATTTTTTGTAAGTAGTTCCCTAAGGCTATTTGTATTCGATTTATTGAGCAATAAGTACAAAATTCAGAAATATTAGATACACATCACTATGCGTCTTTGAAATGAAGTTTCTACTGTTTTATGAACCAAAATATGAAAGAAAGAATAATGTGTGCTTGTTAAGCTAACGTATATTAAATCTATATACAAGTCAAAGCAATATCTTACCATATTTTGAATTAATACCTACAATACAATAAATGGAAATTTAAAATAAGTTAACTAATTATCCAAGCTGCTGTAAACGATATGTAGAATTAGTTTTCGATTATGACAATTTCATACGCGATAAGTGAGAATGAAAAAATATACTGTTTTTATGAAAAAAATCCATGTTATAAAGCTATCAAAGCCTACAATGCCTTACCACAAGAATGAAAATCTATTAATAACATTCATTCCTTCAAAAATCAACTTAAATTGTATTTACTTGAAAATACATTTTACTCTTACAGATGCATAAAACTTTTGTTAGTAAATTTCAATAGTGCAACTTCTTATCACTGATTATTGTATTTTCTACAGTTTTAGAACTATTTTAGTTGTGTGTTTTCTTTTTGCCGCTCTCCTTGTTTTCATATATTTTATACATGTTATATATTTCGTGTTCTAATGTTTCTTTTATATTTTACTGTATTGTAATATTTAATCACCCTGACAATGCTAATGTCTTTTTTGTAAGATCTATAGCAATAAAGTCTATTTTATTCTATTATGTTCTCTTCTGTTCTATTCTCTTCTATTCTCTTCCATGCCATTCCATTCCATTCCATTAGATGCCATTCCATTCCATTAGATGCCATTCCATTCCATTCAGGTTTATCAGCTAAAATGTTACATAAAATGTATTTGAGTAATTTTGATACAGATGTAGGTACTGGTTTTCTCATTTTAACCTCTCCACAATAAAATTGTGAGAGGTTACTAAAATTGGTTCAAAAACGAAAATTGAGATAACATCAAATCTTTACGTTTTGAGGTCCTAGGAACCCAAAAAAGTGGTTTTTGAAAAATGTCTATGTGTATGTGTATGTGTATTAGCACGATAGCGCCGAAACTACTGAACGGATTTGAATGAAACTTTGCGTGTGCGTTTCTTTAGTGCCCCAGAAGATCTGAAAATGTTTTGGTTGAGATCGGATTACGTTTAGTGCCATTTTGACGCAACAAGTTGTTTATTTTATAATTACTTTCGATTTGCAGCGGAACCATTGAAAAGCAGTTAAAATTCTGATTTCAACGATATATCACACTTCCACCCTTTCGATTTGGTTTCCGTGAAAAAAATTAAAAACAAGACAAATATGGCATAGATCGCATTTCGCATGACATGATCGATGCGCGTAGCCGTTACGTCGTGAAACTCATCACGTCACGTGTCAATTCACGTGTGAGGGTTTCTTCACTGCTCTAGAAGTAGAGCGGATTACGTTTAAATATATATGCAGACAAATCGAAGAATTAAACTACAAATATTCCTCTAAAATCTAGTAAAATTACTGAAATGCTAATGTTTCATTTAACAAAGACAGCCGCGAGCGATCGAATTGCAATGAGCAAATTTTGACGATTGTCATTGTCATCGTTTGTCATCCGATAACGTTGGTGTCATGTCATGTTAATAAGATTTCGGCATATTTGTAACTTTTAGTGGATTGTCACAAACTATAAAGGTAGATGTAACAATATCAATATCATATGCTTTCTGTACCTTCGTTGGTGAATTTATTATAGATTATCACTTTACCAATTTTCAATTTGTTGCTTTACAAATATGTAGTATTTAGGATAACTAGACTTTCTTAGTCGTTCAAGTGATGTTAAAGTTGTTAATATCCTAATAGTATATTATTCAACGAGCGATAATATAGGTAATAACTCGCATAGATGATTGTAAATTCATTAAGTTGAGGGTTTTTTTAGTGCCCCAGAAGATCTGAAAAGGTTTTGGATGAGATCGGATTAAGTTTAGTGCCGTTTTGTCACACAATTTAATGCTCTTTTCGGCTTCAAAGATCCACCGAGTGGGGAGGTTCCAGCCGCTTCCAGTAGCTGCCGATTTTTTACTATAAAATTTGATAACCGTAATAGATGATTAAAATTTAGTTTTTGATTAATTTTGAAACCCTATTTTATTAAAACGGTAAATACTTTCTTGGAAAAATATTAATAAATCTTTGGCAAATATCCTAATTTTTTAGAATGAGCAACTGGTTAACCCCTGGTTAGAATAAAGATATTCATTTGTAAAGATCAATATAAAGGAGTTTTCGAGCAGAGTTTAGTGGAAAGAGCAAGATAATACTGGTCGTCAGAAAATTTACCGGTATAATAGCCAAAGTGAACGAAGGGAATGTTGGATAAAAATTGAAAGATATCGTTTACCACTACGAGCAGAATAAGACATTGTAAGTTTAATATATATTTTTCTTATAAATATTGTTTATAACCAGTAATTCAGTTAGGGCCAACAATGCATATCAAGACTTATGTCCTTAATTCATAACATAATCTATCATAGCACTCATAACAGACGTAAGTATTGATATGTCTTTTGATATGTATTACCTACCTGATGATGACCTCTCCTAATTAAATTTTTACTAACAAATTACAAGTAATAAAACTCAGGTAATAGAGCTTTGTAGATGGGGCGAGCGTAGGTGCGTCTTTACTACGTACATACTTCGATATGCGATGTAAAGCAACGGCAGACGCGGTTAGTAGTTGGATGGGTGACCGTTCCAACTGTTGTAGTATATTCCCCTTACCGCCAATATGGCCGCCCAAAAAATTACTAAAATTAATTAAATAAATCATTTGCCCAGGCCCACCTGGCAAATACCATAAAAAAAAGTCCCTAAGACACCCTGCACACTGAAAAACTACATTTAGCAACAGAAAAATCTAATAAAATTAAGACACATTCGATAATTCACAATAATCCAAATTCTATCATCGACTTAGCTAAAACACCTCATTCAATCAATTTATCAACAAAATTTTACAAAAGAGTCACTTCAAAAATACAGCCCCCTCAACATCTTTAAACATTAACCATTTACTCTCCCAATCTCTATTTATCAAAATTTAATTTCATTCGTCACACTTTTTACAAGCCCCCGTATACTAATTTCAACGTCAATCTCAATTTCCCCATATTATCTCAAAACCCCTTTTAATCATCTTTACGAACCGCCCATGAGTTAATCTTTTTACATCCAGACCAGTTTACATGTTCCCGTGAGTTGCTGGTCACTCGTTCCTATCTTCATTTTATTATTATACATTCAACTTTCCTTTCATTCAAACCCATAAGTCAAATTTACTATTTCCCTTTTCATGCTGGCAACCCGTCGCCAACTTCACTCCGTTACCCTAAATAAATTATTATGACCGCACCCAGCATCAAGCGTAACGCTTAAAAAACAGCCATAAATAAATGTTAAAATCGAACTATCAACGCTACCTTACGGGGCAATTTCCAGACCTCGGTCATATTCACAGTTATATTCAATAATTCCTAAATAAAAATAGATTCCCATGACATTCATATATTAATAAATTGCATTTTTCACGGCCCATTCAGTCATATAACTTTTATTTCAAAATTCGTAAATTTCAAAAAGTATTGCACAACATTATGCAATATTTCGCAATCCTCGCCCAAATGAATGGCCGGTTCCGTTTTAATTCCCATCCAGCTTTCATCCAGCTCTCGGCTACGTCGTGCCCCGTGCTCTGTATAAAAGGAGAAGCGTGCCGAGGCTCCGTCAAGTTGTGTTTCCGGTATCTACGATTAAGTTCTTACTTCCCGCGTTGCCCTTTGGTCGCCACAGAACCTAAACCCAAAGTAGTGTTTTCCGGCTAAGTAACGAAACCCAAAGTGTACCCGTGCCTCTTCCTAGGACTCCCCTAGTAAAAAATCGGTGTTTTAGTTTTAATGAATAAAAGCCAAGTGCTAATTTTTGTTTAACGCCTACGCGGCCCTAGTTTTAAGTGAATAAAATCCGTTTTCACGACATTAGCTTATAGTAAATTAAATAACAAGATCTGATTAAAATTATAACGAACCACGCAACGATTAAAGGCAAAATTCTACGTGTCGACAAGTTACTAAAAAGAAAATTTGTTAAGTTTATAAAAAACCAAATCAACAACTCTGTTTTTCAACTAAATAAAATATTGTAAATTCCGTTTAAACCAAGTGTATTTATTGAAACCAAAGAATATACAGGGTGCTCAAGTAGGCCCTACTCCAGAATCCCAGAAAGGGAATTTTAGCTAAGAAAGCTTATACAGGGTGAAGCCTTGGACCCTCACCAAGAAATAAAAAAGCAAATTTACGCTCTGCTCTCATACAGGGTGTACATATCGGCCGGATCCTTCCGTTTAAGGACATACCACCCCAACCTACTTTCAAACAAATTAAGTGCACGAGTGGACTCTAGTAGTCTCAGACCAAGCTAGCCAGCCCAAATCTTTTATTCTCCTGACCTTGAGGGTCAACCAGTGACTTATCCGTGTTCACGACGCCCGTCGTGGACCTTAAATATTAAACCTAGAGTCGTATCCGTCAGGATTCACTGATCCGCTCGAAGAATTAGGCATAAAAAAAGGACGACCAGGCGCTCTGCCTGGACCGTCCTGTCGAGAGACATCCTCTCGGAAATGCACCCTCGGTGCTGTCGGAGTTGGGCTTCCATTGCTCCCGTTACTAGAATTTTGTTGACTGATGTGTCCCGGCTCTTGATAGTAAGACGCGCGGGACAGACGTTGATCGATAAGCTGGATTAGCGACGTCTGTTCGTCAGCTGAATCCCACTCGACGTTAGTAGCCGCTGCTATTAACATCTCTGTGGATGAAATTAGGTTGCTTCTCAAGCGTGACCTAATTTCTGGACGCAATTGGTCCATGATGACCCGAGCTCTGATGGCTTCGGATTTGAAGGGATCAATACGATCGAAAAGGCAGGTTATCCTTGTGATAAACACTGCCGTGCTTTGCTTGACGGCATACAGTTGAGCAATAGCTCGTGACTGTATGTCGGGAGAATTAAATCTCGTAAGGAATCTTTCCTTGAATAAGGCATACGAAGTTGTCAACGTCCTAAACTGTTCAGACCATCGTTGAGCTTCGCCCTTGAGTTGGCCGGTTACGTTATGGAGGCCATCATAGTCATGGCTTATGCGAGCTCTGTCGAAATATTCCTCCATAATTTTCAGAAAAGCTTCTGGATCTTCATGATCAAGCCCATGGAACGTCACGTTCGGACATCTTTGTCTCTCATGGGGCGTACAGGTCGACACGTTCTGTATCGCCTGCACGAAGCCCTCTGCCATTTTCAGAAACATACTTTCCATCGAATTAGCAGTTTGTGGCTGTGAAGCAGATAAATTTACATTATTTCCCTCTGGAAACAGTCGTTGTGGTTCTATCCCTCTAGAACCGTCGTCGACGAGCGGTGCGGTGACTCGCTCGTAAAATTCTCTTGGGGTCGACCCCTCGGAGTCTTCCGCCATGAATGAGAAAGGATTAGTTGGGTTTGGGGACGGCATGGTCCCTGCTCGGGCGCCATGTGAACGATCCATGCTTTGATGGAAGTCTGAAGGACGTATTTTCTGCTCGAAAAACTTAGAAAAATTAAAAAAAATAGGAAAAAGAAAAAATTTATTTTCTTTTTCCTCAACCTTTTCTTAAATTCTATATAATAATATTACGTTCACAAAATTTTTAGGGTTCAACGTGACTGTTTCAGACGGAGAATAATGGATAAATCATACTTACTGTCGTTTATGCTTAACTGCTGCTCTGATGGTATCAATTGGACGACGTCGTAACACTATAAATCTAACACTGTCTGTATTACACTCTCTTAAAATTAAATCTGAAAGGGAATTTTGTTAGAAAACACAACTAAAAGACAATATAAAGTTCAAAATATGTATATTAAATCTTTTAAAAAATTTATGTTTTTACAACAACTTCTTCAGAGAAAATGTTAACAAACAATGGTCTGACCCGTATACAACACATGGTGAGGAACGGGACGATTCATACGGTACCAACTACCATCCAATATGCAGTTTGATAAGCTAACGATACACAAAAAGATTCAAGAAAAGTTTCATGTAACTGAAATTTTGGTGGGCTTTTGCTTGCCTGTCTTATAAACGTATTTATTAATTCACATAAATTTTGGTCGCTCCTCGGAGCTTAAAATTGCTTGAAGCGTCTCTACTTCGTTTGTATTATGCAATAACAAATTTTACGTTCAGGCAAGGCAGATCCCATGCACGTGTGAGTACATGGTATAGATACTTTTTTGACTCCGAATCACTGAGGAACCGGTTTAGGGCAAACCCCGTCAAAACGCATCATTTCCCCGTCAAATCCGACTGCTAGGAAATGATGGGGGTCCCATGTCGCTAAGGGCTATTTTCGCTATAACTTCCGATATACTTTGAATAGTCGTTGGACTAACTTGTCCTCATATTCAATACCTCGTAAGAGTTGCAGTGCTTGACTACGTGGATTCGTAAAAGGGTTTTTAATCTTGGAAATTTGGAAGTTCAAGTCCAATTTTAGTATACTTTCTAAAATTGGGTGGTCGGGGCGACATTACGTCCCTGTGCAGCGACATTTACACTTTCTAAATTAACGCTCCTTGAAGAGGTAGCGAAAATTTGGCATAAAAAATGCTCCGAAGAGCAAAAATATGTTTCCAAGAATTAAAAACCTCCTCCACGGCGTTTTTACGTGAAGCACGCTTTTCTTACGAAGTATTTCCTAAGTCGGATTTTGTTACAACGTCGAAAAGTATATCGGGGTTATAGCGTTCTTTAACATTCACAACGAATACCGCGTCCTCGCCTCACACATCTTCCAGCGGCTTGTATATCAGTGTATGCGCGGAAGCTATACAACCTTAGGCGAGGGTTGTATAGGGGATATACCATCCTTCGGAGAGGATGTAAAGCCGTCGGTCCCTTGTCTATTAAATGCTAGGCAAGTAAAAGATCCCTACTCTACTTAAGGGAGGAGGTTCGGCAAAATTCCTGGTTGGGAGAAGCTCGTCTACAGGCGTCGGTGTTAGGCCTCAGTAGCGGAAATAGGCCGACGTTAAATAAATGTATATATTTTTAAAAAAAGAACTTTGTTGATAACAAAACTTCAGCCAGTTGGAGAGTCCAGATACAGGTAAACTAACACGAAGCTAAAGTATTTAACAATGACATGACCGCAAAATATGCATGCATACAAGGGCAAAGGGAACTTAAAATTCAAAATATATTGATCATAGAAGAAAGACAGGAAGTCTTTTTTTTAAACGCACCTCAAAGATTTCTTTAAGTATACATTAATAAAACTTAATTAAGCAATATTTTCGGTTGTGTTGTTATTCCATTCACCCATACTACCGAATGAATGAATTCAGCCACTTTGGGTGTCAATAACTAACAAAACAAACAAAAAATATTCTCTCTAATGAAAATCAATTACTCATATAAAAAATGTAATAATATATCTCTTATCAAACAAGTTCTTGAGCAAATCTTATGAACAATGTAGATATATCCATCATTTTAAATATTTAAAAAATTTTTAGGGGTTATGTGAAGAATTTTTTCGACACATCATCTACAATTAGTTTCTTTAGTCTTTTTTTACAATATTTTTTTATGTAGAATATGACTGTTAAATAAATATATTTTATTAAATATATTTTCTTACAATTTTCTTGGTTTTGATTTCTTAACTTTACAATTAGTTTTTCCGGTGCAGCAAGTGAGGAAATGATGACTCTAGTACATTATTAACAGTTTTTGATAATGAATAATTAAAAAAAATAATAAAAAGCTCCATTTAAACCTAGATTTCAATTATACAAGATTAGGTAATGTTGTAAATCTACAGTATGTGTCCCAGGATAAGTGGAAAAAATTTCAAGTTCAAATTTTAAATTTAAAAAAATGAGAAACAGTCATTGTAGGTGAAATATATATGACATAACATTTTATTATAGAAGGTTCATCAGAATGAAGAATTATTTCTATGTTTGTAAATTAGAAGCAGTTATACCCTTTTGTTTTCCTGTGCCTGTGTAAACTACAAACACATATACTGAAAATGAAAAAACGTAATAAAATATGCCGGATTTATTGGTTTAGTTCACTGAGATAATTTTTTAATATTGAACAATTTTTATTTACTGTAGCTACATAGAAAATAAATTTATCAGCTCTGTCAAGACCTACTTGATTTTTCGAAAATCGAAGTTTGTCGAAAAATAATTTTAATCAAGCAGGTCTTGACTCCAAAGCGCCAAACTTTAACTCGATAATCAGTGATTTGGGAGTAGCAATAAGGTTATTAAAAATAATTTTGAAGTGGTTTGGGACACAATACTGTTTTTATTTTATTTTATGATGAGTACGTATTCACTCATAATTTTGTGCTAATGTACTGTAAAAACTGGTCTTTTGCCTGTCACAAAACTGCATTTTAATCATGGCTATGAAATGGCAATTAAGTCGGTCGCTTTTGGGAGGCTGTCTACGGACATTAAGCATCTGTGTCCTTTGTGACGCGGCTGCCAGGATAATGTGATGCGGTGATGTGTGCGGTTCAATCCTAGAAACAAGTAAACAAAATGAATATTTCATTGCTATTTTATTGCCAGTTTTCCAGCGGTCTGGACAACCAATTTACAATTCTAAAAGCAAAATTTCCCTCGTTCCACGCCTCCGTAAGAAAATTTAAAAATTATCCAACCTCATTTAGACTATATTTTTTATTATTCTTTATCATAAATTATTAACAACAATGGACAAACTAACATTTATTTTAAATCATGTCACAATATTCGCTGACAAATTTTTGCTATACTTACCTAATATTTTTTTACGATATGACTAAAAATCAAAAGTAATGATTATCTGTTTTTATTTTAATATCAAAACCACTTTGAGTTATTTTTATCTATTGAACCAGTCCCAGTACTACCTGGTATTTTTACTTAACTTTTACTTAGCCTATCATTTATATTATTGATTACCATAATTATTTACGGTTGGACTACATAACTAAATGTGAATTGAATATCAAGGACCTTAAAACATTATATGGATCCGGCTGGATTAATCTCAGAAATTTTTTATCGCTTAATGAGATCAAAGATAAGATAGATCGCATGTATGAATATCGTATTTATATTACTAAATAAAGAATAATCTATGCATCGAATCGTTAATTCAAGGTGCATATTGCATGTAGAGAAACATAAAAATGTTTGTTGTGTGTTGTAAATTTGTTCCTTAAAATTATAAATGCAAATAGTATATTGTTTTATATGGACTATTTTTTTATTTCGAGGGTGTATTTGACTGATAGGTGATAGGTAGGCCCGCTTACTTCTACCAGACCCAGCTCGCAAATGCGAGATGTGTCGTGGTATTTTCTGCGGACCTCCCCTGGTCCTGGCTGTTGAACCTCGCTGGCTGAGGTCTCTTCTGGCGCTCTTCTTGTCATGATATTTTCTTTCTTCGCCAGCTTGTCACCCCCGGGGGTAGTCATCGGTCGAGCTGGGTTTAGGAAGTTTTGGCTGGGACTGACTGCCGGTACGTAGGACATCAATTGATATCCTACCCCGGATCATCGGAAAGGTAAGGATATGAGCTGTGTAGCTCGGGAGTGTGGAGACCCTAAGTGCTTATTTTAGCACTTTCGGACTCCACGGAGCAGGTGGGACAACGGGCGTTGGACGGTATGTTGTCCGACGCCCGCAAGGAGGTTGGGTTAGGGTAGAAAAACGTCATGTCTCTGGTAGTGGTGGTCCGTCCTGGGGTATCTGAAACAGATCGGTTAGCGGGAAATATAAGTTATACTCACCCGTTGTCCAGTAGCTGTACCCTCGGCCGTTTATGCCTCGGGGCGTCGGCAGGGTCATAATCAGTGGCCTGTCTGATCAGCGGGTTCCCATGCTCCTCGGCTTGGGCGTACAGCTTCTTCGCTCGTTCCCGGATGACTTCAGTGACGGTGGTGTACTCCAGGTCTCTGACGATATCTGCGGTTCTCACGTACCATGGGGCGTCGACTGCCGTCCTGAGGGCGATGTTTTCCACTGCCTGGATTTTCTTCATGTAGGACTTTGCCTGGTAGCCCCACGCTACCGAGGCGTACGTCAGCTGCGGCCTGATGAGGGTCTTGATAAGCGTGAGCTTATTCCTCAAGTTGAGACGGCTCCCGTTTCCCATCATCGGGTAGATGGGGCTCTAGTGCGCCGGGCCTTGGCTGTGATAGCGTCCGTGTTCTGTCTCTACGTTAGGCTTTTGTCCATGACCACGCCAAGGTACTTGACGGTGTCGTGCCATTGGATGTCCTCGCCGTTCATGGAGACGTGTCCTGTGGGAATTTCTTTCCGCACTCGTCTTAAGAGAATGGCTTGGCTTTTGTCGGCGTTGACGGCGACTTTCCACTTCGTGCACCATTCTTCCAGGAGTGTGGCCGTTTCCTGGAGTTTTATGGTTGCGTTCCTGGCTTTCCAGGATCTGGCAATTATTGCTGTGTCGTCTGCATACAGGGCCAGGGCTGTGTGGTCGGTCCTGGGGAGGTCTGAGGTGTAGATAGCGAACAGGTGCGGTGACAGCACCGAACCTTGCGGGACTCCCGCCTCCACGGTCCTGTAAGTGGAGAGTTGGTCCGAGATTTTCACCCTTAGCTGTCTGCGGTGCAGGTAGGACCTCACTAGTTTGACGAGTTCGATGGGGTAACCCATACTCATCATTTTAGCTAGGAGGCCGTCGTGCCAGACCGTCGAACGCTTTGGCAACGTCTAGGAACAGCGCCGCGGTGACTTGCCGCTGGTTGAACCACTTAGTAATCTCCTCGGTGAGGCGAAGTACTTGGAGTTCGGTGGAATGTCCTGTTCGGTACGCGAACTGTTCATCCGGGATGATATTCAGCTCTTCTGTCTTTTCTGTAAGCCTCTTCAAGATGACCCGTTCTGCAACCTTGCTCATGGCTGGGAGGAGACGGGAAAATTAGTTCTTTCCCTGGTTTAGGGATCATAATGACGTCGGCCTTTTACCACCTGGCTGGAAAATGCCGCAACCTTAACATCGCGTTCACGATGTTGACTAGCGCCGCTACTCCTTTCCTGGGTAGTTTTTTGAGAGCGATGTTTCCTATCTTGTCACATCCCGGAGCCTTTCTCGGTTTTAGGCTCCTAAGGATTTCCTTGACTTCCTCGAGGGTAATCGGGCGGATGTGGTCGTCATCAGGCAGCCGGTGGATCCTACGTACTCTGCGCTCGACTTCGTCCACCCAGTCCTCGTCCTCGTCATCGAGCTCGTTCTCTCTACACTGCAGTTCTAGGCTGTCGGCAAACGCCTCGGCTTTTTCCTGGTTAGTGTAGACGATCCCTCGCTCTCCGTGTATCGGGCGCATAGGCTTCCTCCGGTTTCGCAGGGCACGTTGGGTATTCCACATGCTTCTGTCCTGTGGATCGAGTGACTCAAGGTGGAGTTGCCACCCCTCCTGGCGGTGTTCTTGGAGGGCGGCTTTCACTCTTCGGCTGAGGACGTTATACTCCCTTCTGTCGGCGGGGAGCCTCGTCCTCTGAGCCCGTCTCTTGGCGCTTCTTCTGTCCCTTATCAGCTGCCGGGTGACCTCTGGTAGGTTCGCCATCGGTGCTGGGTGTCTTCTTACTTCTGTTTCTGTCGTGCTGGCCCTTATTGCTCCCAGGATTTGCTCCTCTAGGGTAAGACGGCCCTCTCAACGTCCTCCACGGTTTCTAGTCTGGGAATTTGTGCGATGTACTGCTGCAGGTGCAGCCGGTACGATTCCCAGTCCGTTCGTCGCTTCGTGAAGGTAGCGTTGTCATCACCCGCCTGTCCTCCTAGAGTTAGGAAGATCGGGTTGTGTTCGGTAGATCCCTCCGTTCTGGTAGTGATCTCCGCTTCGAAGGTCATCTCCTTTAGGATGGCTATGTCCAGTACGTCTGGCCTGTGTCTGCCGTTGTCGAAGGTGGGCTGGTCCGGTCCTACCACCATCAGTTCGCCGGCGTGCTGTCCCAGGAACCGCAGCAGTTCTCGTCCTCGAGTGTTGGTTATGCCGCTGTTCCATTGCTGGGATTTGGCGTTAAAATCGCCAATTGCGACGACCTGTGTCCTGGCGGGCAGAATTGCGTCCAGATCCCCCTCGGTAAGCGTGCTGCGGGGTGGCTAGTAGCATGAAACCACTTGGACGTCGCCGTTTCGTGCTGTGGACACTACTACGGTGGTGGCATTCATGTTTTCTAGCTCAGGCAGTACCGTCGGGTGATGGGCTATGGTCTTTTTAACGAGTATAGCCACTCCTCTTGCGGGTCGCTGAGGTATGTTTACCCAGTCCATCCTGTACGTGTGGTATCCTGGGAAGTTGATCTCCTTGGCCGGGGTCATCTTGGTTTCCTGCAGTGCCATGACGTCTATATCGTACCTGGTCAGGAGCTCTTCGACTTCAAGTCTCCTTTGTTGCAGGCCGTTTACATTCCAGGCCGCCATCTGCAGGAATTCCGGTTTAATCTGTAAAGGCATTACAGATTAGTAAAGTTTGGCATTTGAGCAAAAAATGCACTCATCCTGAGCACATTTGTTGCATCTGTGCTAGCACCGCTGTGAGGTTTTTGGCCTCTGGCGATGCTTGTTGTTTTGAGGCAGGGACGGTGTTCTGTTCTGCCTTGCCCTGGTCTACTTTTGCGTAGTTCGTGCCTGGCGCTACGCCGCCCTTCTTTGTTGAGGTCATCGTCGGCCTCTGTACCGGCCTTTGAGTGGCATTGGCTGATTGCCTGGGATATTTTGGACACCCCTTGTAGCTGGCCGGGTGGGCCCCTTGGCAGTTCGCGCACTTGGCTGGTTCGTCTGCCTTCTTCTTGCATTCTGTCGTCCGGTATGCCTCGCCGCATTTCACGCATTTCGGCTGCGCGGTACACCTGGATTTTCCGTGGCCGGAACGCTGACAGCGGTGGCATTGGGATGCCGCTAACTTGGCTCTCTGTCTCTCTGTCCTTACGACTAGAGAGCAGCACCTTGTGACTTGGAGTATCTTGTCCTGGTCCTGTGGGACTAGGAGAAGTACGAGGGGCACCTCCTGTTTCGTCCGCCTTGACGTCATCCGTTGCACTGCGGTGGGTGCGAAACCTTGGTCTTGGAGGTCTTCTGCCACCTCTGTACAAGTAACGCCGCTCGGGATCCCCCTGATGACCACACGTAGCTGCCGTTCCTCTGGCAGGGCGTACGTGTGGTACTCCCTTTTCTCGTTAGCAAACATCCTAGTCATCTTGCGATAATCTTCGGATGTCGCGGGCTCGATGGAGATTCCCTCCTCGGTAACTTTAGCTTTGCTAAAGTTTATGCCGGTTTCGGTTAGACGACGGCTCACCGTTGTCCATGTCTCCTTATTTCTCAGCACTACCGGGGGTATGCGCTGGCTTCTTGTTCTTGTTTGAGGGGCCTCGGTCTCCTCTTCCCTGGCGTTTTGTCGGGGGACGCTAGCCTCCTGCTGGGGGGCTCTAGATCCCGATCTGCTTCGTCTGGGTGGCTCAGATTCGGGGGGGCACTCTTCAGCCACCTTCTTTGCCGCCTTAGGGGCCTCTTCGTCCGAGTCCGTATTGGTGGCGGGGGGTTTTTCCTCTTCCGCGTTTGCGATTCTCCTCGAATCGCACGCAGAAGCTCTTCGTGTTGAGACTTTTGTTCCCTCTGTATCAGCTCCAACCTCTCGGCGAGCTCGTCGATTTTCTTCCTGAGGGTTTTGTTCTCCTCTGTGAGACGTTTTATCGTCTCTTTGTCATCCCTTGGGGTTGGGATACCCCCTCGGGAGCTACCGCTCTGGGACGTTTCGTCTTCGCTGTAGTCCATGCTACCGTCCGTAACGTCGCTGTGGGTGTCCTGCAAGGGAATACTTATAATATTATGGGAAAAGTTATGATTAATAACAGTAAAAATGGTGTCTCCAAGGGAAGGAGACTTTATTTATCTTTTATAGTACACCGTCTTGAAAAAGACGTGTGTACTTCCTCTTCTTAGAGAAATGTCGACGACACTAACTGTGGGGCTGCCACTTCACTGTGCACTTTCTTGGCTCGGTGGTACGTCTGCGCTCGGTCACCTCTCGATGCACACTATACACCAGACATCATAGATGTCTCCATGGTATATAGCGACTTGCCATTTTGCAAGTACCGAGAGCGGTGAACTTCAGCCCTTGGTGGACTTAACCTATATACTGTTATTATACATGATTTGCAGGAAACAACTACTCAGCGGGCAAATACCCCGACCTGCATTGAATTATACCTTACAAATCATGAAAATTGGTAGCCAATGTCATTTGTCAATTCCAATTATATATATATATATATATATATACTGATGAGAACTAATAAGTTCGAAACCGGTCTATGTCTGGTCGGGGAATTGACAAATGACATTGGCTACCATTCATGATTTGTAAGGTATAATTCAATGCAGGTCGGGGTATTTGCCCGCTGAGAAGTTGTTTCCTGCAAATCATATGTAATATCAGTATAGGTTAAGTCCACCAAGGGCTGAAGGTCACCGCTCTCGGTACTTGCAAAATAGCAAGTCGCTATACACCATGGAGACATCTATGATGTCTGGTGTATAGTAGCATTTGACCACAGGAGAGGATTCACTTACCTCTCACCAGTACACCATTTACCTCAGTTTGTATAAAACTAGCAGGTTGGCCACTGTCATTTGTCTGTTCCACGACCTATGGCATACTGATGAGAACTAATAAGTTCGAAACCGGTCTATGTCTGGTCGGGGAATTGACAAATGACATTGGCTACCATTCATGATTTGTAAGGTATAATTCAATGCAGGTCGGGGTATTTGCCCGCTGAGTAGTTGTTTCCTGCAAATCATATGTAATATCATATATATATATATATATATATATATATATATATATATATATATATATATATATATATATATAGAAGATAGATACTAATTATTAAAACGTTTAAAACATCTCGAACTATTTACGCAATTAATATGTTATATGATATGAGCGAAAAAGGTTGAATATCACATATGATTGAATGAAAAGGGAAGAAACCAATTTTTTGTCAAGTTTATGTCACGAAATAAGATTCAAGTTGGTATTCGCGATTTTATTTGAGCAAAATATAAAGTAGATTGTGGAGAAATTGCAAACTGGGGGTTGCCAGGGGATGGAAAAATAACAAAAAAATTGGGAAATTGAAGGGAAGAAAAAATTTTGGGGAAAAAGGAAGATTACAATAAAATAGAGAATAGACTGGTGTTTCGATGAATTGGAGAAAAACAGATTGAAGAAAGAAAAATAGTTAAAGAATTTTCAAAATAGAAATAGGAAAAAATCACGTTTTTAGGATTTTGACAAGTAAGGTGAAAGAAGAGTAATATTAATTCATTTTAAGGTCAAGTAAACGATTCCTGGTGGAAACGGTATCTCCTTTGGAATGTGAAAGGGGATAGGAGATAGAAACTGAACGTCGCATATAAGCGGTTATGCGGCTGGAATGAATACTTCACCACGCAGACCAAAAAAGGTTGTAACAAACTATTATAAAATTTTATGTTCACCATAATAGAATAAATTAATAGTTGGGAAATAATTTAAAATATTAATTTCACTTTTAAAACTAATTTTGTTTTCAACTTAATTATATCCAGATATATTTTAATTTTAGAATCATAATTATTTTATTTAGCTAGATAGAAAAATTTTATCGTTTTGTTGTATGATATATTTGTTATCACAATAAATTGTTCAGTTGATTTGAATTTATTTAATAACTGCCTTATGATCAGAGAGTTGTATTTCAAACACCTAGGGTGTATTATTTTTTGAGATATTTGTTATAATATTATCAATATAGTTTTCTAATATTGTATTCTCTTTAGTAATCACGGTATAGTGTATACGACCAAAATTGAAACCGCATAAAAACTAAAAGCCGGCAAAAACAGTCGGCATCTCTTTATTGCTTTTCTTATGACAAGCATTTCTATTTACCTCCGCAAGAGATACCTACTGTTTTTGCCGGCTTTTAGTTTTTATATGGTTTCAATTCTGGTTGTGTACACTATAAGTATATGAATTTCTGTAAAATCAAGGAACTCTATGAAACAAATCTCATGTTAAATCTAAAATTAGTCACAGTTTTTTCTCAGTTTACAGTAGTTTATCAGCACATCATGAATTAGTAGGATCAGTCTTTCGGCTGGTGTTTGTTGCAATCGAAGCATTAGCGTTTTGATGGTAATATGCAATTATTACACTTAACGCGCCAGGCTTGTAACTTGTAATTCAGCGCTCGGCGGGGCACATAGCCCGGAGAGTAGCTGTTGGTTGCAGTCTGGTTACTTTCCTTATAGTAAAATAAGGATTTATAGAGGAATTTGCGACTAAAAATATTATGTTTAATATTCCGCCCTCTAAAAGCACATTTGAACTATGCTAAGCCAAGTCACGCTATTTATTTTTCGATTGCAACAGACACTGGACCGCTAGATGGGGCCTGCTGGCTGTTTTACATGTCGCTATTGTAAAAATACCGGGATGTACTATAGTCAAAGGATTCTCATGTCGGTCGTCGCATACCTACCTTGCACTGACGAGAGCCAACAGCTCGAAACTGCAGTCTGCAAGTGGTGTGTGACGACTGGCAAGGGAGCTCCTTTAAGTAGGATCAGTCTTTCGGCTGGTGTTTGTTGCAATCGAAGCATTAGCGTTTTGATGGTAATATGCAATTATTACACTTAACGCGCCAGGCTTGTAACTTGTAATTCAGCGCTCGGCGGGGCACATAGCCCGAAGAGTAGCTGTTGGTTGCAGTCTGGTTAGGTTCCTTATAGTAAAATAAGGATTTATAGAGGAGTTTGCGACTAAAAATATTATGTTTAATATTCCGCCCTCTAAAAGCACATTTGAACTATGCTAAGCCAAGTCAGGCTATTTATTTTTCGATTGCAACAGACACTGGACCGCTAGATGGCGCCTGCTGGCTGTTTTACATGTCGCTATTGTAAAAATACCGGGATGTACTATAGTCAAAGGATTCTCATGTCGGTCGTCGCATACCTACCTTGCACTGACGAGAGCCAACAGCTCGAAACTGCAGTCTGCAAGTGGTGTGTGACGACTGGCAAGGGAGCTCCTTTAAGTAGGATCAGTCTTTCGGCTGGTGTTTGTTGCAATCGAAGCATTAACGTTTTGATGGTAATATGCAATTATTACACTTAACGCGCCAGGCTTGTAACTTGTAATTCAGCGCTCGGCGGGGCACATAGCCCGGAGAGTAGCTGTTGGTTGCAGTCTGGTTAGGTTCCTTATAGTAAAATAAGGATTTATAGAGGAGTTTGCGACTAAAAATATTATGTTTAATATTCCGCCCTCTAAAAGCACATTTGAACTTAGCTAAGCCAAGTCAGGCTATTTATTTTTCGATTGCAACAGACACTGGACCGCTAGATGGCACCTGCTGGCTGTTTTACATGTCGCTATTGTAAAAATACCGGGATGTACTATAGTCAAAGGATTCTCATATCGGTCGTCGCATACCTACCTTGCACTGACGAGAGCCAACAGCTCGAAGCTGCAGGCTGCAAGTGGTGTGTGACGACTGGCAAGGGAGCTCCTTTAAGTAGGATCAGTCTTTCGGCTGGTGTTTGTTGCAATCGAAGCATTAGCGTTTTGATGGTAATATGCAATTATTACACTTAACGCGCCAGGCTTGTAACTTGTAATTCAGCGCTCGGCGGGGCACATAGCCCGGAGAGTAGCTGTTGGTTGCAGTCTGGTTAGGTTCCTTATAGTAAAATAAGGATTTATAGAGGAGTTTGCGACTAAAAATATTATGTTTAATCATGAATTAAGTTTAAATTTCGATAAAAGTACCATTTGGTGACCCATATGCTGTAACGGTTCAATTGGTCATTTCTCGTTACAAGTTTTTACGAGGTTTTTTATAACTTAAATTTTAGCATTTACAAATTTCTTATAAATTTAATCATCCAATTTTTCTAAAATAATTTCTATGGCATCGCCCATGCTCGCATCGCATTTCCCATCCTTTTCTTTACGTCGTAGGAAATTTACTGTTTATTATAAATATCTAAAAATTACCATCTTCATAGGTTTCATAGTAGGTCTTACACTTGCTTATAAATACTTTCACGGCACTCGACGGTTCGGTTTTCGATCAAATGTTAACATTACGCAATACGCAGCAGATTATTTCGTACCATTTAATGTTTAATGCCGACCCGATATCTGTCGAGGAGGTATTCGGATGTTATCTGTTTCAAAGCCGATGATCCGAGTATGAACATTCTTTTCGATTTTCTACCGCTGACTGAGAGGTCCGCGTTATAAGAAATTTGCGCAAATTAACATTTAGCTGTTAATTGTATATCTTGGATGGATTGATACTCCTGAAAACCCGCGACTCACAGTAGTGTCATATAAGAACCTTATTAATATAAGGTAAGGCTTTCCATGTATTAAATATTAAATAAAAAACATGTTGCTAATGCATACCGTTTTTTTTTTTAGGTTCTTATTCCTGTGGTTTCTTGTTCTTATGGTATCTTATGGTTTTCTCTTCTTACGAGCTTATGATCTTTTATCTAATTATCTCATCTCCGTATATGCTCAGTAAGTTTTTTAAATTGGTAAAACTATTAATTCCTAAATACCTCTTGGATACAGAGTCTTAAGGTCTAATTGTTATTTAAATACGCCTATGGTGGGTGGGTAATTATTCATCGGAAAGGAGCGGCGTGATTCCCTATGAAGCGAGGCCATTTTTTTAAGTACCAGGACTTGGTTTGGGCAGAACAAGAAACGTGGCGACCATTTGGCTATTAATTTGCTGAACAGTCTTTTTGGCGAGAGCAGATGTCATCTCTTTCATCGCGGAAAAGATTCTAAGATAAGCAATATGAAACTGAATCAATTTTTTTTTGCTTTTGTCCATACAACTGCCTTCTACAACAGTTAACATGAGCTACTTTTACCTCCATTTTGTAATATAACAGCCTTTTTAGTAGAAAATCAAATTATTTTTAGGGGTGACTTACACACTTATATCTTTGAGATATCATAACGTGAATGCAGATATCGATTATCTTTTAAGTCATTAGGGTAACTCCCTATATTGTAGAAGCTTGTTAATTAAGGTGCTACTTAATTTTTTGGGTAATCTTATAACACTTATCTCTTACGTATATTATACATAGTAACTTTCGTTGTATATAGTACATTTTCCTTGTGTATAGTATAATATTCACATTAATCTCGATTAGAATAGATTTATTTTAAAACTCTTGTAAATATTGCCATTTCACCACTTGGTGGTTACGTAATAGTTAAATTATATAATAATATAGTTACCTCTTCAACTAACCTAGCTAGATTTAGTTAATGACTAAAATATTTGTATCAGGCAGCATTAGAACTAACTACCGTTGTTATTTTTTTTATAATGTTGTTAGTTAGGTAATATACCGTTATCTTTATCTTGCTACCCTTCTTTCTGCATCACACAGACAGTGACAGTGTGCATCGAGAGGTGACCGAGTGCAGACGTACCGAGCCAAGAAAGTGCACAGTGAAGTGGCAGCCCCACAGTTAGTGTCGTCGTCGACAGTTCTAAGAAGAGGAAGTACACACGTCTTTTTCAAGACGGTGTACTAAAAAGATAAATAAAGTCTCCCTCCCTTGAAGACACCATTTTTACTGTTACTAACCATAACTTTTCCCAATAATATTATAGGTATTCCCTTGCAGGACACCCACAGCGACGTTACCGTGGAGGACGGTAGCATGGATTACAGTGAAGACGAAACGTCCCAGAGCGGTAGCTCCCGAGGGGATACCCCAACCCCAAGGGATGACAGAAGGGACGATAAAGAGACGATAAAACGTCTCACAGAGGAAAACAAAACCCTCAGAAAGAAAATAGAGGAGCTCACCGAGAGGTTGGAGCTAATGCAGAGGGAGCAAAAGTCCCAGCACGAAGAACTTCTGCGTGCGATTCGAGGAGAATCGCAAACGCGGAAGCGGAAAAACCCACCCGCCACTAATACGGACTCCGACGAAGAGGCCCCTAAGGCGGCAAAGAAGGTGGCTGAAGAGCCCCTCAAGTGCCCCCCAGAGCCATCCAGACGAAGCAGATCGGGATCTAGAGCTCCCCAGCAGGAGGCTAACGTCCCCGGACAAAACGCCAGGATAGAGGAGACTGAGGCCCCTCAAACAAAAACAAGAAGCCAGCGCATACCGCCGGTAGTGCTGAGAAACAAGGAGACATGGACAACGGTGAGCCGTCGTCTAACCGAAACCGGCATTAACTTTAGCAAGGCTAAAGTTACCGCGGAGGGAATCTCCATCGAGCCCGCGACATCCGAAGATTATCGCAAGATGACTAGGATGTTCGCAAACGAGAAAAGGGAGTACCACACGTACACCCTGCCAGAGGAACGGCTGCTACGTGTAGTCATCAGGGGGATCTCGAGCGGCGTTACTTGTACAGAGGTGGCAGAAGACCTCCAAGACCAAGGTTTCGCACCTACCGCAGTGCAACGGATGACGTCCAGACGGACGAAACAGGAGGTGCCACTCGTACTTGTCCTAGTCCCACAGGACCAGGACAAGATACTCCAAGTCACGAGGTGCTGCTCTCTAGTCGTAAGGGCAGAGAGACAGAGAGCCAAGGTAGCGGCATCCCAATGCCACCGCTGCCAGCGTTTCGGCCACGGACAATCCAGGTGTACCGCGCAGCCGAAATGCGTGAAGTGCGGCGAGGCACACCGGACGACTGACTGCAAGAAGAAGGCAGACGAACCGGCCAAGTGTGCGAACTGCCAAGGGGCCCACCCGGCCAGCTACAAGGGGTGTCCAAAATACCCCAAGCAATCAGCCAGCGCCACTCAAAGGCCGGTACAGAGGCCGACGACGACCTCAACAAAGAAGGGCGGCGTAGCACCAGGCACTAGCTACGTAAAAGTAGCCCAGAACAAGGCAGGACAGAACACCGTCCCTGCCTCAAAACAACAAGCATCGCCAGAGGCCAAAAACCTCACAGCGGTGCTAGCACAGATGCAACAAATGTGCTCAGCGATGAGTGCATTTTTTGCTCAAATGCCAAACTTTACTAATCTGTAATGCCTTTACAGATTAAACCGGAATTCCTGCAGATGGCGGCCTGGAATGTAAACGGCCTGCAACAAAGGAGACTTGAAGTCGAAGAGCTCCTGACCAGGTACGATATAGACGTCATGGCACTGCAAGAAACCAAGATGACCCCGGCCAAGGAGATCAACTTCCCAGGATACCACACGTACAGGATGGACTGGGTAAACATACCTCGGCGACCCGCAAGAGGAGTGGCTCTACTCGTTAAAAAGACCATAGCCCACCATCCGACGGTACTACCTGAGCTAGAAAATATGAATGCCACCGCCGTAGTAGTGTCCACAGCACGAAACGGCGACGTCCAAGTGGTTTCATGCTACTAGCCATCCCGCAGCACGCTTACCGAGGGGGATCTGGACGCAATTCTGCCCGCCAGGACACAGGTCGTCGCAATTGGCGATTTTAACGCCAAATCCCAGCAATGGAACAGCGGCGTAACCAACACTCGAGGACGAGAACTGCTGCGGTTCCTGGGACAGCACGCCGGCGAACTTCTGGTGGTAGGACCAGTCCAGCCCACCTTTGACAACGGTAGAAACAGGCCAGACGTACTGGACATAGCCATCCTAAAGGAGATGACCCTCGAAGCGGAGATCTCCACCAGAACGGAGGGATCTACCGAGCACAACCCGATCTTCCTAACTCTAGGAGGACAGGCGGGTGACGACAACGCTACCTTCACGAAGCGACGAACGGACTGGGAATCGTACCGGCTGCACCTGCAGCAGTACATTGCACAAATTCCCAGGCTAGATACCGTGGGGGACGTTGAGAGGGCCGTCATTACCCTAGAGGAGCAGATCCTGGGAGCAATAAGGGCCAGCACGACAGAAACAGAAGTAAGAAGACACCCAGCACCGATGGCGAACCTACCAGAGGTCACCAGGCAGCTGATAAGGGATAGAAGAAGCGCCAAGAGACGGGCTCAGAGGACGAGGCTCCCCGCCGACAGAAGGGAGTATAACGTCCTCAGCCGAAGAGTGAAAGCCGCCCTCCAAGAACACCGTCAGGAGGGGTGGCAACGCCACCTTGAGTCACTCGATCCACAGGACAGAAGTATGTGGAATACCCAACGTGCCCTGCGAAACCGGAGGAAACCTATACCCACGATTCACGGAGAGCGAGGGATCGTCTACACTAACCAGGAAAAAGCCGAGGCGTTTGCCGACAGCTTAGAACTGCAGTGTAGAGAGAACGAGCTCGATGACGAGGACGAGGACTGGGTGGACGATGTCGAGCGCAGAGTACGTAGGATCCACCGCCTGCCTGATGACGACCACAACCGCCCGACTACCCCCGAGGAAGTCAAGGAAATCCTTAGGAGCCTAAAGCCGAGAAAAGCTCCGGGATGTGACAAGATAGGAAACATCGCTCTCAAAAAGCTACCCAGGAAAGGAGTAGCGGCGCTAGTCAACATCGTAAACGCGATGTTAAGGTTACGGCATTTTCCAGCCAGGTGGAAAAAGGCCGACGTCATTATGATCCCTAAACCAGGGAAAGAACTAATTTTCCCGTCTTCTTACAGGCCCATCAGCCTCCTCCCAGCCATGAGCAAGGTTGCAGAACGGGTCATCTTGAAGAGGCTCACAGAAAAGACAGAAGAGCTGAATATCATCCCGGATGAACAGTTCGCGTACCGAACAGGACATTCCACCGAACTCCAAGTACTTCGCCTCACCGAGGAGATTACTAAGGGGTTCAACCAGCGGCAAGTCACCGCGGCGCTGTTCCTAGATGTTGCCAAAGCGTTCGACAGGGTCTGGCACGACGGCCTCCTAGCTAAAATGATGAGTATGGGTTACCCCATCGAACTCGTCAAACTAGTGAGGTCCTACCTGCACCGCAGACAGCTAAGGGTCAAAATCTCGGACCAACTCTCCACTTACAGGACCGTGGAGGCGGGAGTCCCGCAAGGTTCGGTGCTGTCACCGCACCTGTTCGCTATTTACACCTCAGACCTCCCCAGGACCGACCACACAGCCCTGGCCCTGTATGCAGACGACACAGCAATAATTGCCAGATCCTGGAAAGCCAGGAACGCAACCAGAAAACTCCAGGAAATGGCCACACTCCTGGAAGAATGGTGCACGAAGTGGAAAGTCGCCGTCAACGCCGACAAAAGCCAAGCCATACTCTTCAGACGAGTGCGGAAAGAAATTCCCACAGGACACGCCTCCATGAACGGCGAGGATATCCAATGGCACGACACCGTCAAATACCTTGGCGTGGTCATGGACAAAAGCCTAACGTGGAGACAGAACACGGACGCTATTACAGCCAAAGCGCGGCGCACAAGAGCCCTCATCTACCCGATGATGGGAAACGGTAGCCGTCTCAACCTGAGGAATAAGCTCACGCTTATCAAAACCCTCATCAGGCCGCAGCTGACGTACGCCTCGGTAGCGTGGGGTTACCAGGCAAAGTCCTACATGAAGAAAATTCAGGCAGTGGAAAACATCGCCCTCAGGACGGCGGTCGACGCACCATGGTACGTGAGAAACGCAGACATCGTCAGAGACCTGGAGTACACCACGGTCACTGAAGTTATCCGGGAACGAGCGAAGAAGCTGTACGCCCAAGCAGAGGAGCACGGGAACCCGCTAATCAGACAGGCCACTGATTACGACCCTGCCGACGCCCCGAGGCACAAACGGCCGAGGGTACAGCTTCTGGACAACGGGTGAGTATAACTTATATTTCCCGCTAACCGATCTGTTTCAGATACCCCAGGACGGACCACCACTACCAGAGACATGACGTTTTTTCTACCCAAACCCAACCTCCTTGCGGGCGTCGGACAACATACCGTCCAACGCCCGTTGTCCTACTTGCTCCGTGGAGTCCGAAAGTGCTAAAAAAGCACTTAGGGTCTCCACACTCCCGAGCTACACAGCTCATATCCTTACCTTTCCGATGATCCGGGGTGGGACACACCTTTACTGTGTCCTACGTACCGGCAGTCAATCCCAGCCAAAACTTCCTAAAACCCAACTAGACCGATGACTACCCACGGGGGTGACAAGCTGGCGAAGAAAGAAAATATCAAGACAAGAAGAGCGCCAGAAGAGACCTCTGCCAGCGAGGTTGAAGAGCCAGGACCAGGGGAGGTCCGCAGAAAATACCACGACACATCTCGCATTTGCGGGCTGGGTCTGGTAGAAGTAAGCGGGCCCACCTATCACGAAGGCCGGTCCAGGTCTACAGAGATAATCTAGGAGCAAAGAGTAGTAGTCCTACTCGGCCCTAGTTATCGAGACCGTCATCAAGCCAATGGATATTGGCGCCTTCTTTCTGACCCCCCTGTGGTCTGGCGCCCATCTACCAACCCACACCCTAGCTCTCCTCTACAAAGCCAAAAAAAAATATTTACATAGCCGTGCAATTTTTGCTAACTAAACTTTGGGCATTTTAAGAACGAATTAAGTTGTAATTCACACAGTAAGTATCACTTTAGTGCTAGTTATGCTATAACATCAACGACTTAATGCCGAATAAAGGGAAAAACGTAGTTATGTTGTTATTATTATTAAATTCTGGTCAGTCAATGCGACCGCCGATATCTCACATCTGATATTACTTCATAATCTACAAATATCATCTTTACTTTTTACTTGAATGTTACTTTTTGCTAGGGTTAACGTACCAACGTGAATGTAAGCTGATCATGAGAAAAATAATAGGTACTACTTTATAACTATGTATAGTTAGTTGTGATTCCAACTCAGTAAGCTATGTCATAGTCGTGTGCGCCGTAGATGAATGGGAATTACAATAGACTACACCTTTTACTTGTTTTTTATTGTACACAATTAATCGACTGTAACATTTTTATACTCGTTCAAATGTGCTTTTAGAGGGCAGAATATTAAACATAACATTTTTAGTCGCAAACTCCTCTAAAAATCCTTATTTTACTATAAGGAAAGTAACCAGACTGCAACCAAAGTTACAAATCTGGCGCGTTAAGTGCAATAATTGCATATTACCATCAAAACGCTAATGCTTCGATTGCAACAAACACCAGCCGAAAGACTGATCCTACTTAAAGATCCTTTAAGTAGGATCAGTCTTTCGGCTGGTGTTTGTTGCAATCGAAGCATTAGCCGAAAGACTGATCCTACTTAAAGGATCTTTAAGTAGGATCAGTCTTTCGGCTGGTGTTTGTTGCAATCGAAGCATTAGCGTTTTGATGGTAATATGCAATTATTGCACTTAACGCGCCAGATTTGTAACTTTGGTTGCAGTCTGGTTACTTTCCTTATAGTAAAATAAGGATTTATAGAGGAGTTTGCGACTAAAAATATTATGTTTAATTTTTATACTCGGACTCGAGTAACGGCTAATAATAATATAATATAAAATATCAGTTATATTTTTAAAAAGACAAAATCAGATAAAAAATTCAATTTCTACGATTTTATTTCGAAGAGATTGTATAAGCAATATATTTAATATATTTATTAATCTCATGCGCTCAACTTGCATGGTTTTTATTTCTTGATGGTGATTCTTCTTTTTTTTGGCATTGATTGGCGAAACGCGCGTCTTGTAAAGTATTCGAATGTAGTATTCAAGTGTTCTTAGTGTTTGCGGAAACTACGTTAAAAGCAAGGTTCTAATTCACTCCAGGACTCCTCAAGACCCATCAGAATTTCGGAACGAAGAACTCCAGAACTTCAAGATTAGTAAGATATTTAATCTAACAAGTACATCAACACCAATATTTATATTTTATACATATCGATATTATTATAAAATTATTATTATTATTTATACTTATAGAACTAGGTAAACGATTTTGAATTTAAACAGTTAGCAAATAAATTGATTGTTAATATTTATCGGAGGAAACTTTTTGTAAAAGCTGTATTTTATTTACTAAGCCACTCATGTTATTTATTTCTAAATTGTTAATATAGGTCTATACAGTAGTAGTACAATAATACATTAATGTACAACGTAAAAACTGCTGCCCAAGGATTCACTACTTCCATATCCAAATTTTGTATCCAAGTCTTATACACACTAAATCCCAATGTAGTATTTTACTCCCTTTAATAATAGGGTGGGGATGGCAATGGGGGTGGTGGAGGGGGTGGCTAATGTCGAAAAATTTTTAGAGACCCTTGGTTCTCGTACACACACTAAATCACAATTTAATTTTTTTTACTCCATTTCATAATAGTGTGGGGGTGGTATTGGGGGTTATAGTGGGCGGTGGCTGATGCCAAAAAAAATTTTGAGACCTTAACTTTTCGTACATGCCCAAATTGCAATTTTATGGAGTCTTACCTGCTTGCTTTGCTTATTGGCTTATTTACCCTTATTTAACCCATTTACCCCCGAACCCTTTAATGGAATTACACCAAAATAATCTAGTTCCAAATCTCGTTATAATACGTAAGTGTACCAAATTTCAAGTCAATATCATACACGATTCCTGAGTAAACGTGCGCACAAAAAAGTTACAGATCGACAGACAGAAATTTTTTTCGCTCAAATTTAAAATCTCGACATTTTAAGTCTATTTCAACAAAAAACTATATATATTTATTTACGTTACTATACTTCCACTGAACGTGGAAGTAAAAGTAAGTCACGTTTATCATGTTAAAGGAGATCATGCCTAAATGATAGTTAATTTTATTACTTTTCCGACAAATCTAGGTTATATTGTGGATATACTGATGAGCAGAAATTTATTTTAAAATTGTTATCAAGAAAACTACTTTCACTCGTATCAATAAATACAGAAGTCTACAATTTCTTGTTCATTAAGTAATAACAGTATCTAAATTAAATATGTTTGATTTTAGAAGAATCTAATTATATTTTTATAATTGCGTTAACTAATATTTTGCGCAATATTTAATGCATTTAACAAACAGGTAATGTGAAATTAAACTTATCAAAGTGAGAAAACATTAAAAATTTGGGTCAGTAGTTAATTGAAATATAATGAAACAACTTTATATTACATTGTAAATTTCTTGAAGGTGTTTTTATGTAAAGAAGGAAATAAAGGTGCGTATACACATGCAGAACGCGAGAGACACAGACAAAAAGCATTGTAATGCAACCAGTCGCGTTTCAGTCTGGATCTACACCTGCGTAACTATAATACTATTACTGACAAAAGTTAAAAATTCTTAGTACCGTAATTTTCAGTATTGAAAATTTTTATTTAGGCGCGCATAAGGACCGTTTCTATAGGAATGAAGCGGTATGCGACAGATTTGTTTACTGGGGCGAGCGCCGACGCAGCAGCGGAGAATGAGACCGGAGAGACCGGACCCAGCGTAGGTTTGTCCCCTTAAACAGGACTATAAGCCATAGAAGTTGTAGGAGGTTGTCAGACGCTCATTGAAAAATTCAGTAGCTCTTAGTCTATTATATCTTACGTTAATTTGATGTGTAATAAGCCCTACAAGATACATAGTTCTTGTTAAAGAACACGCTAGACCCTCGAGAAGTTTTTCGAAACTATAACGAAATCCGACGAAATATTTTGCATGAAATGCGTGCTCCACGTAAAAACGCTGTCGGAGGATGGTTTTTTGAAGTATTAGAAAGATTCGCTCTTCGGAGCGTTTTTTATGTAAAAGTAAAAATGTCGCTCTGTGGAGTGTAATTTTAGAAACTATCATAAATGTCGCTGCACCGGAGCATAACTTTGCGCCGGCGATCAAATTTTAGGAAGTACCATAAATGTCGCTGCACCGGGGCGTAACGTCAGGCCGGCGATTAAATTTTTGGAACTACCCCAAATGTCGCTGCACGGGGCGTAACGCCTCCCCGGCCACCAACATTTTAGCAACTATTATGACATCCGACTTTTACTTCCAAATTAACCGATGTTGTCCTGTACTGCAACTTATTTATACATCTTAATAAATATGAGGAGGGGTTAAAAAGTTTCTATTCAAAATTTTACGGGGAATTTGGAGTGAAAGACAACATTTTTCGAGGGTACATTTCCATTTTTTGCAATCAATTTTGGCGGAAAAACGATCTGTTTTAGTATTTCCCTAAACCGGTTTCTTAGTGATTCGGTGGCAAAATTTTTTTATGACCATGTACTCACATGTACATGAGACCGCCTTGCCTGAACGTAAGGTTGATTAGGAGAGTGTATTTACAGTGCTAGACTTAAGACAGTGCCACGACGTCCAATTGATACCATCAGTGACAGCAGATAAGCAAAAGAAAGAGTAAGTATAAATTTTTGTATTTTTCGTCTGAAGCAGTCGCTTCGAACTCTTCAGGTGAACATTTTAATATCCACCTTAGGAAGGGTAGTAAAAGTCCTTCAGACGTGTTTTTTTTTATACATTTATTTAACGTCGGTCTACTGAGGCCTAACACCGACGCCTGTAGACGAGCTACCCCCAACCAGGAATTTTGCCGAACCTCTTCCCTTAAGAAGAGTAGGGATCTTTTACTTGCCTAACATTTAATAGACAAGGGACCGACGGCTTTACATCCGAAGGATGGTATATCCCCTATACAACCCTCGCCTAAGGTTGTATAGCTTCCCCGCATACACTGATATACAAGCCGCTGGAAGATGTGTGAGGCGAGGACGCGGTTTCCGTTGGAATGGTCACCCATCCAAGTACTAACTGCGCCTGTCGTTGCTTTACATCGTATACCGAAGTATGTACATAGTAAAGACGCCCCTACGCTCGCCCCCTTTCAGACGTGTTAAGATGGTTCGTTCACAATCTCATAGACTATGTAGCTAGCATTGGCGACTTCGCCATATTTTTAGTTCCTTGGCTTAGTATAAGTATTAAGTATCATGATAAATATACAAAATATGGTTTTTAAGTTTCAGACTATGTATACTATAAAAATTAAAGTCTTTCAATTCCCTCTCCCTGTCTGACTGTTGGCGCTGTATCTAAGAAAACTATTTGACTAAGAAAAATAACACTTGGCAGATGTAGTTGACGCTACTGCCAAGGATGAAATCTGCTAAAATTTTAGTGAGGAAGATGGTCACTTCAAAAAGACATATATATTTTAAAGATACATTAACATTAAAAATGTATCATTAATTAGTAGTAAATTTTAATACGCATGTGTACTTAATCCATTAATAAGACTTAATGCACTTTTTAATCAAGTTTAAAATTAGGTTTTATAACTATCACGCTTTAGTGGAAGAATGAAATAGAACAAATTTTTTTTTTTAAATTACGAAAACAACTATCCAAATACTGAATTCTAAATGAAGTCCAAGGATTTCCAGGTACCTAGGAATACTCATAAATTGAATGGTAGTGTTCCTTGGCCTCTGGAGAATATAGAATATCGGAAAAGAGACACCTTACTTAGATTACATTTTCTCCAAAATCATGAAGAGTGACATTGTCATTTATTAATCTGTATCCTTCATTTTGTAGAAATTTTATAAAACGCTATCCGTTTCCTACTTCCCCCTCCTTGGCTTGCGATAAATATTTTCAAAAGAATCTTAATTTTGAATAATTTTTATTTTAGTTTTTTGATTCGAAGGAAAAACGCTTTTGGAATTTTATGAAGATATCACTGTTACTCCTTATAAAACAGCATACTATTTTTTTTAAACGTCAAAAACTTGTACATTGTTTTATTAGGAGTAAAAGTGATACCTTTGTGATGAGCAGATACATCGAGGGATTAGGACGACACACACTAAGAAACTAAGGTTTTTACAAGACATTTTTGATAATAATATATGTATTTGTTCGTCGTTGCACTATTTGTTTATCATAAAACTGTCTAGAGACATGGCTGACTCACTAATTTAAATCAGTCATAACAACAAAATAAAAATAAAATTAATCAGACATTTTGAAAGCAGATGTACAGTTTTAAGATAGAATTATTTATTATATAAGTTAGCTAGCATAGGGAAGTAGGAATCTGGAATTGGTTGGGAGGGTGATCAATAAGAATTATTGAGCCACAGCACTTAGGCTCCATTGGGCCCTTTGTACATCCTCCCTCGCCTAGGCCTCCAACCCACCTAATCTTACGAAATAGGTGGTGATGCTGCCTAAGGGCATCTCTCTTACATCGGCCAAAGTAGGCCAACGTTCTTCCAAAATGGATTCTCTGATTGATGAGACGGCAGAACAGTCACAGAGTACATGTTGAACTGTCTCATCTTCTTGTTCACAACCTCTACAGAGAGGTGTCTCGCTTAATCTCATATTATGGAGACGTTTCCTTAACGGACAGTGTAACAGACTAGCCGGGCCTGGTCCAAAGATACTTAGGCCTGCTGCCTTCTTAGTCACTACACTGTGCGTGTCCTTTCACCCAGCATACCAGTATGTTGTTCATGCTGGAGGCACCCACAAGTACTTGGTGACATTCCCATACTGCTCCTGTGGTAATTTTGTAACTCTCAGGGCTATCTGTGTAGATCCTAATGGTTTTGCCTGTAATTTGTCTACGGACAATCTCATTTGCAGCTATGGTTATGCCCACCAGTTCCGTCTGTACTACGTTGGCTCGCCCATCCATAGTCCATTTATGTTGGATCCTGCCCATTCTTCTTTTTTGATTCTTCTGTGAAGATGTTGATCACACCTTCGCCAGCAGTCTCGTTCTCATATTCGTCTCTATTATGTAGGGTCTATCAAAGACAATCCGGGGAGAAATACCATCTGAGCACACCTGTAGAAGAGGTCTTCTTGACAGCCTCATTCCACAGGCGACTTCTGGCCATCTCCGTCTTCTTGGGATTGACAGACAGGGAGTATTCTTTGCACCATTTTTCGATTATTCTTAGGGCTCCCTGCATTCTTTCACAAAGGACTGCTTCGAATTTTCCGCTAAGCATGATTGTTGTTAAATCATCTGCGTAGGCAATTGTGTGGAATGTTTCTGAATTGAGGCGGCACAAGAGGCTATCAAGAACGAGGTTCCATAGCAGTGGAGATAGTACACCTCCCTGAGGACAGCCTATCGCGACCATTTCTCATACAGAAGCATCTCCCATACTGATTTGTACAGCTCTCTTCGAGATCATGTTGGATATCCAGCTTCCCATGATCGTAGGGACATTCTTCTTCACTAGGACCGCTGTAATTTTTGGAAAGGTGGTCCTGTCGAACGCACCTTCTATTTTTATGGAGACACCTAGGGTGGAATCTTTATTGTCCAAGGATCTCTTAATCCGACTCGCGACTACATGGGCCAGGGCGGTGTCGGTGGATCTTCCCAAGATGTATGCGTGCTATTAGGATGTAAAAGGTTGTCTTTCACTACAACATCCCTTATGTATCGTTCACATAGCTTCTCCACCGTCTTGAGTAGGAACGAAGTTAAGCTAAGCAGAGGTCATGATCTTTGTCTTTGGCGAGGATTTTGCATAACCTAGCAGTCTGTGAGTAGTCTTCGATTTCCTCACAGTATTATCTCCACGCATCGCTTTGCCTCTGTCTGACTAGTTTCTTAAACTCTTTCAGATTGGCTTTGTACGATTCCCAATCGGATTTCTGTCTTGTCAGGTTTGCTATGTAGAACGAAGTCCTAGCCTTCTTCTTGAGGTCAGTCAGCCCTTGAGACCACCACTTGGGCTGTTGCGAGGACCTCAAGGGGCAGGATGTTTCAAAAGCTTGTCTCGTGGCTGTTTGCAAGATTTTGACATATTGCTCTATTTCGCCACTCGTTCTGGGCAGCCCCTTATTAACCCCTTCCAAGTGCTCCCTGAATTGACATTGATATTTATCTCTATCAGTTTTCCGGGGATCTCGGAATGGCTTTCTGTGTGCCTTGATGAGATTAATTTCAAAGTTTATCCATTGATGGTCTGATAGTGTTACACAATCAGACACATGCCAATTCTGGATTAGGCTGGATATACGCCACGGTGTTAGTGTTATATTGACTTCTAGTGTTAATAAATGTCGGTGTACAGCCCCTATTACTTACGCTAAGGTTGTTACCGGTAATATAATCATAAAGCGACTTACCTCTTGCATTGTTGTCTTGACTACCCCAGGTCACATGGTGTGCGTTGGCGTCACAGCCCATGATTAGTTCCCAGTTTTGATTGCGGCAGTGTGCTACCTGGTCCTCCATCTCCCTTGTTGGTGGTGGAGTGGCCGAGTCTTGAGGGAGGTACACAAGACAACATTTGTTGGTTTGCCTGCCACCAAATATTCCACCTTCACGGCCGGTAGGTCAGATGTTGAGGGGTGTTGAAATGGCTGGGTTTTGATATGCCGAGGAACGTAGATGGCTGTCCTCGGCTTCGCCGTTGTTGGTGAGCTGAAGATAAGTGCATCTAGTCTTGATAACTCTGTTATCCTAGTTTGAAAACTATCCAGGGTTCCTAAATTAGTGCCAGTGTGTCTTGCACCACATCAAGGTGTCGGCACAGTACTGCCGTCGTCGCCCTACTGTGTTGCAGATTGCACTGTATTATACTTAATTTTCTCTGTATTTTTGGCGGAGCGCCCTTAGGGTGTCCAGTCCCCTTTGGGGATGTGAATCCCTTGTAGCGGCCGGCACATCTAGGGGATGCCCTGCCTTTGTTTTGAGCTGTGCTGGGGAGGTGTTCGGCCTGAGGGGTGCGCTGCAGCGGCAGTGCAGTAATCCTTTTTGCGTGTTTTCCTCCTCCTGCATTCTCCCTGTGGGGGGATCGTATGCGGTGAGCTTTGTGGTTCCGCCGCATTTTGTTGCAGAGAGCGTTGCTGCTCATCCACTTGTTTTTGCGGTGAACGTTGCCGTTCTGCGCAGTATTTTTGGCTGATTGCTTATACATTTGGTTGGTTTTATTTCAACCACTTAGCTCCCCCCACCCGCCACTGAGCCCCATGCTGGGGATGTCACACGGTAAACCCGTCCAATCATCAGGGCTACCGGCTCTATATATATATATACATGTTGTTTTTGAGGTTTTCGCGGGTGTATTTCAGTCGCAAGCTCCTCCATAAAATCCTTATTTTACTATAAGGAATGTAACCAGACTGCAACCAACAGCTACTCTCCGGGCTATGTGCCCCGCCAAGCGCTGAATTACAAGTTACAAGCCTGGCACGTTAAGTGTAATAATCACATATTACCAACAAAACGCTAATGCTTCGATTGCAGCAAGCACCGGCCGAAAGACTGATCCTACTTAAAGGAGCTCTCGTGCCAGTCGTTCCATAGCACTGGCAGACTGCAGTTTCGAGCTGTTGGCTCTCGTCAGTGCAAGGCAGGCATGTGACGAACGAGACGAGGATCCCTTGACTATTTGGTACATCTTGGTATCTTTACGATAGCGACATGTAAAATAGTAAGCAGGCGCCATCTAGCGGTCCAGTTTTAATATTTCTGCCCTCTAGAAGCACACTTGAACTATGCTAGGCACAGTCAGGCTATTTATTTTTCGATTGATTTTATTATCATCGAATGGTGTACACGTGATTTGAGAGCTCCAGCGTATTTGCTGTTTTACTGTGGTTTTAAAAAGTACAACTAAATAGGAATTTCTGAGAGCAGCAATAACAGGAGCTCTAATTTTTCTTCGATAAAAGGTATTTATTTATGATTAGCGAATGGCAGTGATAAACTTTTAGTAATTGAATTACACACAAATTGGTGTCGGTGTATAAAATTAAAGTACCAACAAATAATTAAATCTTAAAAAGTACAAAAAACATAATCTAATAAATAGTGATACTTGAACCAAAAACCAGTTTTATATAGTTCAAATGTGCTTTTAGAGGGCGGAATATTAAACATAATATTTTTAGTCGCAAACTCCTCTATAAATCCTTATTTTACTATAAGGAACCTAACCAGACTGCAACCAACAGCTACTCTCCGGGCTATGTGCCCCGCCGAGCGCGGTGATAAAAACTAATAAAGAACATCCAAATTTTAAAAAATTACATAATATAATAAGTATAAATAAAAACCGCGATGAATTTGAATGCTACCTGAATCAATTTACTTATAAACCTGATTGCATTATTCCCACAGAAACATAGCAAATTCAAGACTTAACTTTACATAACATTAAGGATTATAATGTCATATATAATGAAAGTACCTTTAACCAGAACGATGGCATTATTATCTATATTAAATCAGAATATAATTTCTCATACAATATTATACCACTAACTAGCAACAATATAATCTCTGTCAATTTAAAATTTCTTAATAAAGACATTTGTATAGTAGCTGCATATAAATCCCCATCCACATGCTGTACAGAGTTTGTGAAAGATATAAGATGCTACCTTATTGAAAGTAATATAAATAAAACAGATTATATTATTCTTGCTGGCAACATTAATATAGATATATCAAAAAATATTGAGAGTGCTATTGAATACCTAAATACTATGAATTAATTTGGACTTGTTTAGACAATAAATAAATATACTAGGTGCAAAGAAACCAGTAACTCCTGTATTGATCATATATTCGTAAAAACAAAAACAGATCTAGAACTGCTGCTTCCCATAATAAAAACAACATTTACTGATCACTATTTTATATATTTACAAATTATAATACAAAATACAAGTGTAGAGAATGAATGCCAATATTATAACAATGAAATTAAAAAATTGATAACAATAAATTAATATCCTGTCTGAAAAAAATTCACTGGGACATAATTTACCAAATCAATTATTGTGAAGCTGCAACAAACAAATTTATTAATATAGTAAATAGTGAAATCATGAAATGTACCAAAACAACAAAAGTAAAAAAAAGAAAACGTAAAACATGGATCACTGGGGGTTTAATAACGTCAATAAATGAACGGGATCGGATGTATCGTCAACTCTTAAAAGAACCGAATAACAATATCCTCAAAGAAAATTATTTAGCATACAGAAATAAGACAAATGGTTTAATTAGAAAAACAAAAACTGAGTACTTTAAAAATAAAATTAATGCTAATAAAAAAGACGCGAAAAATTTATGGGATACTATAAAGGAAATATGCACACACAAAAAAACACAACATAGAATAAACACACTCCTTAGTAATGGACAGGTCATAGTTGATATTAAATCTATTACAAATTTGTTCAATAATCACTATGTTGCAGTCTGAACAAATCTATCTGATCAGATAAGTCCTGACCCAAACTATATTGCATCAAAAAATAAAAATATTTAGAACACTATGTTTATATCACCAACCAGCTCCGTAGAAGTGAGAGATGTAATTGCGTCACTAAAAAATGGGAAAGCAGCAGGAATTGACGGATTAAAATTATATCACCAATAATATCGGAACCCTTGGCATATATTATTTATTTATTTTTATTTATTTATTTTATTTATAATAGTACACTGTTCTACAGGTAAAGAACCCTATTACAGAACAGGAAGATAAGAGAAAAAACAAAAACACTAATAAATAAGCTCTATACAATAAGAAAGATAAAAGATAAAATATTAAACATGTCAAAATATCAACTATGCATTAATAGAACAAGAACATAGATTAAGTACGATTATATACAACATAAAGACGGTTAAAATAAATACAAAAACTATACAGGACTCAACAAAATAGTAAGAAAAAACAAAGTAAAAGAACAAAGCTCATTTTAAATAATACATTCTAGTATCATTGAGACTGCAACTAAATATATCAAGACGGCTACCATTAGCATTACAGATATTGCACACTGTATAAAGCGGGGAGTGTTTAAGAACATTTGTACGAGATGTTGACAGATAAAAAGTTAGGCTATCCTTGAGTTTACCCTGGGTACCATAAAATTTAATTTAGCCAATAATTCTTGACAATCAATAATATTATGTATTATTTTAAAAAGGAATGCCTGAGAAAAATATTTACGCCTACTCTCAAGACTTGTCATGCCATGTTTATGAAGCAGCTCCTCTTGCGGAACACCTAAGGGTGGGCAAACATCGTCCGATTTAAAACTAAGGAATTTTAAAAATCGACGTTGGACTGATTCCAAATTATTGATATAAGTGATGTAATATGGGGACCATACAAGAGAAGCGTACTCGAGCTTAGATCTAATAAAGGTAAAATAGACAGGTTTAATTGCGTCTAACCGAGTAAAATCACGACAATTTCGCACCAAAAACCCATACGTCTTACTGACTTCTAAGGTAATGGTGTCAACGTGAGCGGCAAAAGAAAGCTTGGTATCAAAAATTACGCTAAGATCGCGAAAGGTGGAGGGGCGGTTAAGATTGACATTATCCAGGTTGTAATCAAAACTTATATGCGTGGATTTTGTAGAAAAAGACATGACATTGCATTTGCTGACATTTAATGACAACTTGTTTTCCTGACACCAAACTCTTACACTGTCTAAGTTCTTTTGAAGACGCAGACAATTATTGAGGCTGTTAACGTTATCATAAATCTTTAAATCATCCGCATAAATAAGACAATTCACATCCAACACATCTACAATATCATTTATAAAAATAATAAACAACAGGGGGCCAAGGATTGACCCCTGTGGAACTCCAGATGTTACGGTATATTCAGCAGACTTAGAACCATTGGATACAACATATTGAGTCCTGTCATATAGGTATGACCTAAAAAAGTTTAATAGGGAATCAGATAAGCCGAATAAATGCAGTTTGTGAAGTAGCATGCTAAAATCGAGTATATCGAATGCTTTCGAAAAATCTGTGTAAATAACATCAGTTTGTGTCTGCGAGTCTATAGATTCAGCTATAAATTGAGTAACACAGATCAGATTAGTTGCAGTAGATCGGCCCTTCATAAAGCCGTGTTGATAGACTGAGATTTTGTTGGACAGATGATGGTATAGAAAATCATGTAGCAAGATTTCCAAAACTTTACAACAATTGCAGATAATGGATATAGGTCTAAAATTGCTAATATCAAACTTATCATCTTTTTTATATATAGGACATACCTTCGACCGTTTCCATAATACAGGCAACTCACAATTGCGAATGTACGTATTGAATATGACTTTTAGAGGGAACGCCAGAATGTGAGCACAGTCCTTCAGCAGAAAAGCAGGTATTCCGTCAGGACCAGTAGTCAATTTGGGTTTGAGTTTTTTAAGGCAGCCGCAATTTCACTCTCATCAAATTCTTGTAGGTGAATAGTCGAGTCTACGATTTGCTCATTCAGGGATTGGTTAGTAGACTTAGATGATGATAAAAATGATTTACAGAAAAAATCGGCGACAGCGTTTGAAACTTCGTTAGAATCCACAAGCTGTCTCCCGTTGTAAGACATTTGAGAAGGTATGCTAGGCGATCTCTTTCTACCATTAATAAAAGACCAAAATTTGCTGGGATCATTTTTAATATTTATTTCAGTTGTTCTTATATAATCCTTGTAAGATGCATCAATGTCTGATTTTATTTTAGATCTCATTGTTTTAAAATCATTTAAAGTCCTCAGATCACCATACTTATTATAATCACGCCAGTATTTGGCTTTTAGCTTGATATTCCTTATTATCTGAGATATATATATATTAAACCAAGGAGGATATCTATTCTTTTTTGCAGCGGGAAATCTGGGTACACAGAGGTCAAAAATGAAATAAAGTTTATCATAGAAGTGAGAAGTCATATCTTCAAGATTGGAATAAGTTACAAGAAATTGCCAGTCAATACCAGCAATTAATTCATATAGCAATGAAAAATTTGCTTTACGAAAATTATAACAGTAATCACTATTATATGAGGGTGTATTTTTCTTATTAATATGATCCTTCAACTGAAGAATGACATGCAAGGCCGGATGATGAATATCCTCATTAACAAACGGATCGATAGACCGATCAACGCTGCAATTTTTGTCATAGAGAACTAAATCAAGTAGTTTGCCGTTGTCGTTAAAAATGAAATTATGTTGGGTGAGATTGAAAACATTTAAAAAATTGTTTAATGCAAAAATTTGTCGGTCCCCCTGGGAGCCCTCTAGATAAACTGCATAATTAGATATGTTAAAATCGCCGATAATAAGTATGTCAGATCCAAACAGACATTCAAATGATTCCATGATCTCAAAAAGTCTTTCGTATTCTGCAACTGTAGAGTTCGGTGGAATGTACAATACCACAATATAAATCGGACACCTGTCAGATATAACCTTTACACATAAAAAGTCCACAAACGGTAAGTCATTGAGATTGGCAGGAGGATATATCAAAGTTGAAATTAAACTATCATGTACCGCCAGTAATACGCCTCCGCCTCTGGTGCAATTGGTGACAGAAAAATTTCTATCAGTACGAAAAACATTGTAGTTAGAGCCGAATAGTTCAGTATTGTAAATAATTCGAGCAAGGCTGCTATCCCTCTGCTCTCAAAACATCAATTGTCTTACCCATATATAAAAACGGAGACCGACAACAAATAATTAATTTCAGACCTACATGTTTAATAACAACTTAATCTAAAGTATTTGAAAAAATTCTCAAGAAAAGACTGTCAAACTATATCAACAAATATGATATTATATCTAAATCGCAATATGGCTTTCAAGAAGGCATATCCACTCAAGACGCCATTCTTCAACTAACATCTAAAATGTACTCTGCCTTGGACAGTAATAAAGTATCACTCTGTGAATTTATAGGCCTATCCAAAGCCTTTGATATGGTGAGCCACACTCTACTCATAGACTCACTAAATAACATAGGAATTAGAGGAGTTCCTCTAAATCTATTTAAAAACTACCTCTCAGACGGGCACCAATATGTGAAAATTAATAACTGTGTTAGTGACGTCAGAAGAGTGGATTATGGAGTACCACAAGGGACTGTGCTAGGTCCCATTCTTTTTAACATCTATCTAAATTATTTCTTTTCTGTCCAAAGTGGAAGTAGCATAATAACATATGCAGATGACACTGCAGTATTTTATGCAAGTGATAGTTGGCTGACTTTAAAACAAATAGTTGAGGAAGACATAAAGAAAATAAAAGAATGGTTCGACCACAAATTACTCACGGTAAATTTTAATAAAACATATTTCTTGCCAACTTGCACAAATGCGAAGAATTTACCACCGTTCCGCAACCTCAATATCTCAAATAAATTCACAATAGCTCGAACAACAGAATTTAAGTATCTTGATATCTTTACAAACTCCTACCTAAAATGGGACAAACATATAAATTGTGTAATTAAAAAAATACAGTCACTAATATATAAAATAAAAATATTGAGGAATATTTTAGATATAAATTCTTTGAGAACTATATACTACTCACTAGTGGAGTCACACATTAGCTATGGGATATTAGCATGGGGAGGTGCTGGTAAAACAATTCTAAATAAATTAATAATTTTCCAAAAGAAAATATTAAAAATAATGTTCGCCAAACCAAATATGTACCCCTCAGACAATTTATATAAAGAAGCCCAATTGATGGACCCACGTCAACTTTTCTTCTACTAGTGCGTCCTCAGACAAAAAAAGCTAAAGCTGACCTGAAAAAAAAACAAACATATGTACAATACGCGTAATAAAGGAAACACATACCTAACTCCCCTGATGAACAAAACGCTAGGACAGAGATCTTACATGTACCTGGGCCCTAGATTATGTAACCACTTATCTCTGGACTTGCAAAATTCTGTCAATATATACGCATTTAAGCGTTAAGCTGCCTACTGCTGCTCCTCGTTGCTCGAACTGAAGTTCAGTTCGAGCAACGAAGAGCAGCAGTAGGCAGCTTTCAGTGAGAAGCTGAAGATGGCAGATGAGATTCTGCCGAAACGTACAATAACACTTCATATATATATATATATATATATATATATATATATATATATATGAAAAATACTAGGTTCTCGGGTTGAACTGCGTCTGAGATTGTTAATGTCTCGACGTTTCGGCTCCCGTTTTGGAGCCATTTTCAAGAGAAAAAGTGAGTCAAGTAAAAATTGTCAAAGAAAATAATGCTAGGAGTTCGTGGAACTGGTTCGATTCCGGGGTCTCAATCTGCCTACTCCCCAGATCTCACCGCGATCCGTCTCTAAGGCCTCAACCTGCCTACTCCTTAGAGCGAACTCGCTGGCAGTATCGGACGAAGTGTTATTTATACGAAAGCTGTCTGTGGGTGGGAGAGTGGTGGGGGGTTGAGGGTCTGTTGATGGAGGCATCAGAGCAGAACGGCTGCTATCAGGATTATGAGGTGTGGATGAATATTGTGGGGCTAGCCTGGAGATCAATGATTTCCAAGCGACTGGAAGACGATGACCGTCATCCCTTTTGTTTAGACAATTGGGACGTTTTTCAATCTCAATTGCTTCGCGGATGATTCGCGGTTTCTGGAAAAATGATGGTGCTATGGTTTTGGTGTTATCGAAGTCTATATTATGGCCTGTTAGAAGGCGGTGTTGGGCAAGTGATGATGTGGGATCGGATTTTCTAACTGCAAGACGATGTTCATATATTCTATTGTTAATCCGTCTGTTGGTTTGTCCAATGTAGGTTTGGGGACAGTTTGAGCAAGGTATTTCGTATATACCTAATGATTCCCACGGTGAGATCTGGGGAGTAGGCAGATTGAGACCCCGGAATCGAACCAGTTCCACGAACTCCTAGCATTATTTTCTTTGACAATTTTTACTTGACTCACTTTTTCTCTTGAAAATGGCTCCAAAACGGGAGCCGAAACGTCGAGACATTAACAATCTCAGACGCGGTTCAACCCGAGAACCTAGTATTTTTCATACCAACGACCGCGGAAGCTTCTCGGAACATATATATATATATATATATATAAAATCCAAATTAAACACACGTGGTGTATCTTGAGGTTGCAGTCAGAGGTGGAAAAGTTTACGGCCACAAAACAGAAAAAGAAAAACTCTTTTGTTACTTTGTCAAGCTTTCGGAAATTATTTATTCCCTTTATCAAGACATCTATAAATAAAAATATTATTTAATAAGAGTCATATAATATAGTTCGCTAAAATACTTACTAACTTGAGGTTAAAAGTTAAGGTCACATGTATTATAAAATAGTCGCATTTTTTAACTTAATGTAGACAAATTCATACACAAATTCCTTTACAGGTACACAATTTAAGGTAAACAATTACTGATTATTTAAAATTAAGGATTAAAACCATGATTAAAATAGATATAACAAAATGAACATGAATAACTATCACATGTGAGTGTAGAACTAAATTTCTTTATCAAACTGTATACAAAAAATTTTTAAAATGACAGAAAGGTATTACAATTGGCTAGCTTGTACTAGGAATTAAGTTAGGAACATTAATTCCAACGTGAATGTTACCAACTATGATCCAGCGGGAGGTTTGAATTTTGAAAAATGCGAAAATTCTCTTTTTCTAATTTGAGGATGTATGTATAAATCTTACTTACATTATCAATATCAGATTTTTTATTTAAGCTATTTGTCTCATTATTAATATGGATCATTTCAAGGAATGATCTTTTTCTAAAGTTACTCTCTACAGCCAAAACCTTAGCACTTTCATAATTCATTTTATGACTGGTGTTGATGACATGTTCTGCTAATGCACAAGATTTTACGTTTCTGTTACAATCACTTTTGTGTGAAGTTATACGACCATTAAGTGTCCGAGAGGTTTGACCAATATAAGATTTATTACAGTTGTTACATTCTATTCTGTATACCACATTTGATTTTTCTTTATTTTTTTTTAATGGGGTTTTCACCCGACTGAAAAGTTTACCAACAGTTAATATGTTTTTTAATGCAATTTTTATGTCCATGTGTTTCACTAAGTTTATCAGCTTAGGAGTAAGATCTTCAATGAATGGTAATGACATATATTTAAGTGGACTCGTATTAGTTGTGTTATGGTTTCGCTCAGTTATATTATTATTTACCAAATTAGGTATGGTATTATCGATATTATTATTTATGTTAGGTGCGTTATTATTATTTAAATTTAGAGAATTATTATTACTATTATTTGCATTATGTAAATTATTATTATTATTTGACAAGGTTCTAGTAGTGAAAAGAATTTTGTTTAATAGATGTACTGGGTAGGAATTTTCCACTAGGATACCACGTAGTTCTCTCAGTGACTCGTCCCTGTATTGAATATGTGAGAGTTTGATTACTCGATTTTTAAGGGCTCGGATAAGATTTATTTTCATACGTGCTGGATGGTATGATTTATAGTTTATATACCTACCACTACTCATTGGTTTTCTGTACCATTTGGTACAAAGGATGTTTTGTTGTGTCCTGATTACTTTCATGTCGAGGAACGGTATAGTGTTATTATTTTCAAATTCAACTGTGAACTGTAGGTTCGAGTTGTAGCTGTTGAATATATTTAACACTTCCTCAGTACTGTTTTCTGGTACCGAAAGTAGGAGGTCATCGACATACCTTTTCACAAACGGTAAATTAAAAGGAATCCTAGTCAGACAATTCCTAACAAGGTCATCCAACACAAAATTTCAGTTCATTAAAGAAAGATAACTTAATTGATGAAACTACAGCCAAATCGTTGACCTTTTATAACTCAATAGCACCCAGATTCTATACCTTACCTAAAATTCATAAACCTACATTATCGATGAGACCTATTGTTTCGTCTATTAACTGCCCGAATGGTAACCTTTCAAAATTTTTAACAGATATTCTTACTAATGCCTACAATAAAACTAATGATTTTTATGTCAAAGACTCTTTCACATTCAGTGAATTTATCAATAACTATCAGCTACCTCCTAATTATATAATCGTAAGTTTTGATGTGGTTTCCTTGTTCACTAATTTGCCTCTGGAATTAGTTATTTCATCGTTAACAAATAATTGGAATATAATCTCACAACATTGCAACTTAAGTCTAGATATTTTCATAGAAATTTTAAAATTTATTTTTGATTCTAACTATCTTGAATTTAATCAAAATTATTATAAACAAATTTTTGGTACCCCTATGGGGTCTACTATTTCTCCCATATTAGTAAATTTTGTGTTGGATGACCTTGTTAGGAATTGTCTGACTAGGATTCCTTTTAATTTACCGTTTGTGAAAAGGTATGTCGATGACCTCCTACTTTCGGTACCAGAAAACAGTACTGAGGAAGTGTTAAATATATTCAACAGCTACAACTCGAACCTACAGTTCACAGTTGAATTTGAAAATAATAACACTATACCGTTCCTCGACATGAAAGTAATCAGGACACAACAAAACATCCTTTGTACCAAATGGTACAGAAAACCAATGAGTAGTGGTAGGTATATAAACTATAAATCATACCATCCAGCACGTATGAAAATAAATCTTATCCGAGCCCTTAAAAATCGAGTAATCAAACTCTCACATATTCAATACAGGGACGAGTCACTGAGAGAACTACGTGGTATCCTAGTGGAAAATGCCTACCCAGTACATCTATTAAACAAAATTCTTTTCACTACTAGAACCTTGTCAAATAATAATAATAATTTACATAATGCAAATAATAGTAATAATAATTCTCTAAATTTAAATAATAATAACGCACCTAACATAAATAATAATATCGATAATACCATACCTAATTTGGTAAATAATAATATAACTGAGCGAAACCATAACACAACTAATACGAGTCCACTTAAATATATGTCATTACCATTCATTGAAGATCTTACTCCTAAGCTGATAAACTTAGTGAAACACATGGACATAAAAATTGCATTAAAAAACATATTAACTGTTGGTAAACTTTTCAGTCGGGTGAAAACCCCATTAAAAAATAAAGAAAAATCAAATGTGGTATACAGAATAGAATGTAACAACTGTAATAAATCTTATATTGGTCAAACCTCTCGGACACTTAATGGTCGTATAACTTCACACAAAAGTGATTGTAACAGAAACGTAAAATCTTGTGCATTAGCAGAACATGTCATCAACACCAGTCATAAAATGAATTATGAAAGTGCTAAGGTTTTGGCTGTAGAGAGTAACTTTAGAAAAAGATCATTCCTTGAAATGATCCATATTAATAATGAGACAAATAGCTTAAATAAAAAATCTGATATTGATAATGTAAGTAAGATTTATACATACATCCTCAAATTAGAAAAAGAGAATTTTCGCATTTTTCAAAATTCAAACCTCCCGCTGGATCATAGTTGGTAACATTCACGTTGGAATTAATGTTCCTAACTTAATTCCTAGTACAAGCTAGCCAATTGTAATACCTTTCTGTCATTTTAAAAATTTTTTGTATACAGTTTGATAAAGAAATTTAGTTCTACACTCACATGTGATAGTTATTCATGTTCATTTTGTTATATCTATTTTAATCATGGTTTTAATCCTTAATTTTAAATAATCAGTAATTGTTTACCTTAAATTGTGTACCTGTAAAGGAATTTGTGTATGAATTTGTCTACATTAAGTTAAAAAATGCGACTATTTTATAATACATGTGACCTTAACTTTTAACCTCAAGTTAGTAAGTATTTTAGCGAACTATATTATATGACTCTTATTAAATAATATTTTTATTTATAGATGTCTTGATAAAGGGAATAAATAATTTCCGAAAGCTTGACAAAGTAACAAAAGAGTTTTTCTTTTTCTGTTTTGTGGCCGTAAACTTTTCCACCTCTGACTGCAACCTCAAGATACACCACGTGTGTTTAATTTGGATTTTCTTAACTAGTCAGTCAAGACTACCCTTCTTCTTTATATATATATATATATATATAGGAAGAGAACGAAAAAGGTACCGGAAAAAATTTTAAAGTTATTAAATGAAAAAGTAAAAGTATCCGTAAAAAGGGAAGATATTGTGAAATGTTATCGAATTGGAAATAAGACAGAAAAAATACGACCAATAGTAGTTAAACTAGACCAATATAATTTGAAATATAGGATACTAAAAAACTCTGGTTATTTAAAGGGCTCAAAAATGGGAATCTCAGAAGACCTGATAAAAAGCAAACTAAATCTTCTAAAAAAAGCGCAGGAGGCGTTCGATAGAAAATCCGTATACACACGTTATGGAAACATTTACATAAAAAGGGAAAACATAACAAGGAAAATACGAAATACTAATGAAATACAACAATTAATTAATTAATAAATTATTACTAAATAAACTAACTATTAAAAATTTTGTACTAAATTAAGAAATATTACTAATGAATTAATATTCAGAACGGGCGATATAAATGCAGTAGTTTTTTTTTGTGTTATTTATACATTAGATTATTATTATTTTTTTACCTATTTTTATTGTAGCATATTAATTGCAATAGAATATTTAGCTTATAAGAAATATAGGAAGAAGGAAGAAAAACTTATCTGTTTTACTTTCTTTCCTGTACAAATATATATGTTATTAGACTTTTTAGATATACTGGAGGATCATGGTAAGATTAACACGATTGTCTCTGAAAATATACAGGATTGTTATAAAATAATAAGTGGGGAAAATAAATTAAACATATTTCATTTAAATATAAGAAGCCTAAGAGGAATCCTTTGAGGAATTACTGATATACTTAGATATTCTTAACTTAAAAAATGTCGATATTCTTGTATTATCAGAAACTTTTAATTTGGAGGAGGTAAGTAATTTTCATATAGATGGTTTTAATCTATTTTATAATGAGTCAAATTTTAATAAAAATGATGGGTTAGTAATTTTCATAAAAGAAAATATCACGGTAAAAACAGAGATTATTCAGTTTCACGAAACTAATTTATTACATTGCAATTTTCAATTAAATAATATTCACTTTGGAATTACAGGGTGTTATAGGTCACCTTCTACAAATTTAGATACATTTTTAAACAAATTCGAGGAATACATCACAACCTTACAGGTGAAAGATATAGAGATATTTATTGGGGACATAAATATAAATATATTAAATAAGGATGACCCTCAAGTAAATAATTATTTGAATATACTGTCTCAAAGAGGATTTTTTCCGTGCATTAATAAACCTACGAGGGAAACTGAAACTTTTACAAGTACTATAGACCATATATTCTTAAAATATGATAATTTGAATGAAAGAATGCTGGACATCAAACCGATTATTTATCAAACAAGTTTAACAGATCACTACACTATAGCATTATCTATTCATAATATAAAGAAAATCGAAGAAACGTCACAAATAACTCAATTTACTAGTACAATAGACTATGCAATGATAAATGAATTATTATCAAATGAACGGTGGGAAGAAGTAACAAATAATAATAACATTGAAGAATCATATATAATATTTAAAAATAAACTAAAACAATATATTGAACTTTCTACAAAACATATAAAAATCAACAGTAATATAAGAAAAAGAAGGCAGTGGGTAACAAATGGTATAATTAACTCAATTAAATATAGGGATAAAATGAAAAAAGAATTATTAAAGCACTTTTCTACTAATCTTAGTATTAAATATAAAAAATATAGAAATGTACTTAACAAAATAATAAAACAAGCAAAGATCAATTATTATAAAGTAAAAATTCAAGATGCAAATAAAAATTATAAACAAATTTGGAATATAATAAACGAGGCGACAGGTACATCAACAAATAAAGGCAAAAAAAATATCGATATCACAGATAACCAAGGTAATTTAATTAAAGACAATAAAGAAAAATCCTTATTATTTAATGACTTTTTTATAAATATAGGCTCTAAAATGCAAAGCAAGATACCAAAAATAAATAAGAAATTTTCACCTAAAAATTGTACAAATAATTCCATATATTTAAATCCTGTAAACGAAAAAGAACTTATTACACATATTGGAACACTAAAAAATAATTCAGCTCCTGGTGAAGACGAAATAACATCAATATTTATAAAAAACGTACATAAAAATATATTGAAACCGTTGATACATTTAATAAATTTATCTTTTTCGCTTTCTAAAATTCCTACAGATTGGAAATCTTCTCTTGTTACCCCGATATTTAAGACAGGAGACCCACAGTTATTAACAAACTATAGGCCAATATCTGTTATTAGTAATTTTGCTAAGTTATTTGAGAAATGTTTAAAACAGAGATTAATTAATTTCTTAGAACATGAAAATATTCTTTACAAAAAGCAATTTGGCTTCCGAAAAAATAGAAATACTGAGGATGCTGTATTTGAATTAACAAATAATCTTATTTACAACCTTAATAATAATAAAAAATGTCTTGCAGTATTTTTAGATTTAGCTAAAGCTTTTGACACGGTTTGTCACAAAATATTATTTGAAAGACTTGACAGTGTTGGAATTAGGGGTAAACCACTAAAATTGTTCGAGGACTATTTATCAAATAGAATACAAAAGGTAAAATTAAATAATATTATAAGTAATGGACGTTTTATAACAACTGGTATCCCGCAGGGTACTGTACTGGAGCCTATTCTTTTTCTTCTGTACATAAATGAAATTGGTAACTTGCCCATCGAATGTAGTGTCATCTCTTATACTGATGATACTGCCTTACTGTTTTATGCCGACACTTGGACAGAGGTTTACAGGAAAGCGGAAATAGGTCTTAGTTTGATGTTACAGTGGTTGTCTCTCAGCTTGTTAAGTCTTAACACATCAAAAACGTATTTTATTACTTTCTCTGCTTCAGCTGTTGATCAACCTGAAGAAGATATTTTAAAAATACATACACATGATTGCAATATCAATAATAACAAATGTATCTGTCCAGAAATAGCAAAAGTACATAAAACAAAATACTTAGGAGTAATAATTGACCAGCATTTAAAATGGAACGAACATGCGAATTATTTAACGACTAAAATGAGAAAACTCTTCTATAAATTTTATCAATTAAGAGATATTTTGAGTAGAAAATTAATAAAAATATTATATACGTCTTTGGTTGAATCTATTCTACGTTACTGTATAATTGCTTGGGGAGGACTTTACCAACATGCCATGAGAAATCTTTCTGTCTGTCAAAATACTATTTTAAAAATAATTTTTAGGAAAGAACCTATGTTCTCTACCGTTCAACTTTATAAAGATACCGGCGTCTTAAATATTAGAAGCCTATATGTCTATTGTTGCCTAAATTATATAACAAAAATTTCTGAATTACGTCCAGCCATCTCTCACATTTATCAGACTAGGTCTATCACAAACGAACTACTACAAATACCACTCTGTAATAAATCCGTTTCCCAAAGGTTTATAACTTATTATGCACCAAAATTTTATAACATATTACCTGACTCCATAAGATATTTATTATATAATAGAAAAAAATTTAAAATTGAAACTAAAGCATACATTCTAACACACTCTGATAAATTTATACAAGTATTGAACAATTAAAAATGTATGATAATACATAGTGACATATTTTATATATTTTATTTATTTTCTTTAATACCCTCACAACTGGTTCTCAAACATACATAAAAACATACTGTCACAATGAATGTGATTTTACTATGATGTTCCTTCTATCCATTATTTTTACAGCTAAAATAGTATGTCATCATTTACTTTAAAGGGGGGATGTTTACACACAAACTGGATCTACAGTTTAGGTGAAATTCCTCTTTTAATCATAAGTAGAAATACAATATGAATGTACGTATGTAAATTTGTATTTATGTGCATATATACTGGTACATATCTTCGGTTATATATTATTATTATTATTATTAATGTAAATATTAAATGTATTTTTACCTATGTAAAATTGTAATTTATAAACAAGACAATAAAGCTGAATATTGAATATTGAATATTGAATATATATATATATATATATTTGTCATGTGTATATAGGTTCATTAAAAAATATTATAATATTTATTATAACTAGATTAAAAAATTAAAACAGTATGCGAAACTAACTTGCACAAATGAAAAAAAATAAAGAAAATTGATCTTGATGTATAGCAAATATTAAGCGGGCGCGTACCATATCAATATCAAGAATTCTTTAATGTTGTTTTTAAGAACAGTGCGTTTAACAAATTAATTATTGTCCAAGTTTACATAGTTTACATATTTTTTAGTGTCGATTCGGTTCACGTTTTAATTACTTTTAATTTAGCCCAATATGCCCCAATAAAACTAGACTTTGGCTTCGAAAAAATTCCGACCCAGCTGCATTTTTGATGTCCTAAAGCATGTCCTGAAAGCCCCCTTAATTCGAACCATGGTTTTTTAATTTAAGATGGTGAACGCGGGTGAATTCCAGTTTTTTGCAAATATCTCGAAAATTACCAATTTTTCTTCAAAATGATAAATTGTAAATTATAAAATTCCACACAAAAGAGCTCCCTAGACTTTCTTTCATAGAATCAATCGTTCAAATTTACTACTTTTGATGTCTAATTTTATTGGGCTAATAATAATGCTAAATTATTTATTTAAAAGCAATGTACTACAATTATTATTATTGTTACAAGTATTATTTATTATCTGTTCTTTTCTCTAGAAAATATGTGTTTTTGGTATTTATAATAAATTCGTATTTGCTACATATATATGAATCAATAACCTGTAGTAATCATATTTAAGAAATGCAATAAAATATATTTATGACCTTGTCACAAATAGTTTCATTTCAATATATGTTTAACCATTCGTTACATTTTCATTAATTTTGAAACAAACCAATAACTATTGAGAAGCATCTTATTGCAAAACTCACCTCTATTTGCTAAAGACATAAAAGCAAGGACAACATTAAAATACAGTTTTAATCTGAAATTTACAATCTTAAATATCACCTGCCCATTTTGAAATAGACTAAATTATACTAGGGATTAATCAACCTCACACCTACCCACTTCCTTTTTTCTTCCTACATCCTCATATTAAAACATGACGTGTTCGTTCTAACTATCTATTACGAAATTCTACCTTACCATTTTCTATTTCTTTTGATCTCTTCCCGGCAAAAAAGCCTCATCAATACACAATTAAAACTTACAAAATTTTATTTGTTTTTGTAATGAATGATGAGGTTTTCACGGTATTATTGGCTGGCAGTGTAGACTTTATAGGATTTTTGGAAATAACTTATAAACTTTATAGATATTTAAAAGAAATTAATAAGCTGAGCTTTTAGAAGTGTTAACTATGTGCTTACGAAAACTGAAAAGGCTCACAGTTAATAATAGTCCGTGTCCGGCGAGGCTTTTACTTACGTCCAGTAACCCAAAAAAATATTTTTTTTGTTGAAATAGGCTTAAGATATCACGAAACGTCGAGATTTTAAATTTCAGCGAAAATAATATCCTGTCTGTCGATCTGTCCTTACTTTTTTCGTGCGCACTTTTACTCTGGAACCGTTTATGATATTGACTTGAAATTTGGCTTACTCGTGTATTATAACGAGATCTGGAACTAGATTATATTTTGATCTAATTCCGTGGAGGGATTCGGGGGTAAATGGGGTAAATATGGGTAAATAGGCAAAGCAAACAGGTAAGAGTCCATAAAATTGCAAGTTAGGGCATGTACGAAAAGTCAAGGTCTCAAAATTTTTTTTGTCATCAGCCACCCTCACTATCACACCCAATACCACTCCCACACTATTATAAACGGGAGTAAGAATTAAAATGTGATTTAGTGATTTAGTGATTTAGTGATTTAATGTGTATACAAGAACGAGACATCTCAAAAAAATGTGTTGGCGTTAGCAACCCCCTCTACCGCCCCCATTACCACCCCCACCCTATTATTAAAAGGAGTAAAAAATTAAATTGGGATTTAGTATGTATACGCAAACCAAAGGCCTCTAAAATTTATTTTTGGCATTAGTTACCCCTCCACCACCCCCATTGCCACCCCCACTCTATTGTTTAAGGGAATAAAAAATTAAATTGAGATTTAGTGTGTATACGAGAACCAAGGGCTTCTAATTTTTTTTACGTTAGCCACCCTCTCTCCACCCCCATTCTAGTCTTAAAGGGAATAAAATATTACATTGGGATTTAGTGTGTATAGGACTTGGATACAGAATCTGGATGTGGAAGTAGTGATTCCTTGGGCAGCTGTTTTTAAAGTGATTACTAACAGGTTGAATTTTCGTGAGTGGCTTCGTTTTGACAAATCTTCCAACTTTTCTTTTTGCGAAAATTCTCGTTAGAGGTAAGCAAAGTTCTACGCAGCCGCTAAACATGTTGATCATGGAACTGACACTTTCATGGCGTAGGACTGGAAAACCTGCCAGAAAATTTGTAGGACAATTTGACCATTCGATTTCAAAAATATTAATTAAACAATAGTGTAAAAATCACCCCGTTAGTAATAAAATTTCAGGCCTCGTTATTTTTACATATTGGGGGCAGAAAACTCGCCGGTCCAACCCATCGCTTTTGTAGGACAAGCGCAGCTCCTTGTTTTTTACACTAAGACAAATGGAATACAAATCAGGTTTTATAGATTTTTATGTCTGCTTAAGATGTTTTACTGTACATATCCTGTACAAAACTTATCGCATATTACCAACAAAACGCTAATGCTTCGATTGCAACAAACACCGGCCGAAAGACTGATCCTACTTAAAGGAGCTCTCTTGCCAGTCGTCCCATACCACTTGCAGACTGAAGTTTCGAGGTTCTGGCTCTCGTCAGTGCAAGGTAGGCATGTGACGAACGACACGAGGATCCGACAAAAATACCGAGATGTACCAAATAGTCAATTCATTTCTCTTATCATTAAAATTCTACTACTACTGATATTTGGTATTCGGCATTTTACATAAAACCCATTACAAATATATGCATCTGTGTTTCACAAAAATTTAAGAGTGTTGATAGATCTCGGGCAATTTTCAAAAACTTACATTAAAAATGCATATATCAGACTATATAAGAACATATTTCGAATACTATATGAACATACAAAGACCGATAAGTTTTGTACAGGATATGTACATTAAAACATCTTAAGCAGACATAAAAATCTATAAAACCTGATTTGTATTCCATTTGTCTTAGTGTAAAAAACAAGGAGCTGCGCTTGTCCTACAAAAGCGATGGGTTGGATAAATAACACCACAGAAATTAGACAACCCCCAATTCCAGAAGCCAGGGGCTTGTGCGGAAGGGGGTTACACATTGAAAAAAACGCGGACATACAACCATTTCCTCTGACAGTGCCAATGCCGGAGCCAGGATTCGAACCTGGTGGTGCGACGTCCGTGTGATTAATCGCGATTGCCACCTTAACCCACTCGGCTATCGACCAGACTGTATATATATATATGTTATATTAGAAATATACCATGATATATAATATCACCGAGACAGGCTTAACCTTCTCAGACATATCACATTACAAATTGCGTAACAGCTCTTCTCTAGTAACCGCTCACGCTAGCTGAGCTTAACATTTCTTTCTCAGTAATCTGTTATCATGCTGAATTGCAAATCCAATGTTCTTTGTTCTCCAGACATTATAAATATTACCCACTGTCATTGTAAACCTCAGTCTTATACTCATTTTCGATTAAACACATTCAAAATTATTATTGTTATTTTTACAAGAGTCAAGCTTGACTCCATTACAAGTGAATAAAAGTTTTTAAAAAGTTAATCAAGTAATCCACTATCTAACATTGGCGCAGTCGTGGCGGATCTGAAGAACACGCACAGTTCGGGAGCCTAACCAGTGGAAAACATATCGGAAGGAACAAGGAGTTCATCTGGAAAAGGTGCCTAACCTGAAGAAAAGAGCCCCTGGAAAAATGAAAAATTCCTTAGCTGTCGTGGTGGATCCCAATCCTTTACTCAGAAGAATCTACGTTCACAAAGAAACAATAATAATAATTCAACAAGCAACAAAGCAACATATCAATCAATCAACAAATAAGCAAGTAAGAATTCATCCCAGTCGAGAAGTTGGTGTCTTCGGCAGTGTAGGAGACCTCTGTGGAAGGAATACCTGGTAACGCCCCTGGCAGAGAAGACCGCATTGTAACAAAGTTCACGGAGCAGCATTCAACTTCAATCCAGACGTGTGGAATGGAAATTTTAATGTAAGTAGATTTTAAGAATCATCTCGATTATTTTGCATATTTTTCTTATAAAAAAACAATTCAATTTAACGAACAGCAGTTCTAATATTCAAATAATAATTTCATTCAGAAGTAATATAATATTTTATTTAAAATTTATGTGACCTACATAAATAACTATACCGTTCCTATCTTAACATTATTTTTATCGTAATATCATATACTCTTTAAGTACGAACTTATCTACATTTCCTACATAAATAATTATAATCACATACCATTTTTATCTTGACATTATTTTTATCATAATATCATATATCATATAAAGGTTAAGTTTACGCCTTACTTGACTGTGAAATAAAATAAAACCCACAAGTTCTATACTGTTTAAAAAAGTGCAAATTGGTATATAAAATTTCAGTGACATTATTCCCAACTAAAAACACTTTTTAAATTAATCCAATTATCCTTGTAATTAAATTTTAAAATATTATAAAATAAACAGCACATTCTTTTACATATAATATAAAATTACCAATTGTCAGTAGCGTACTAGCTCAAATTGAAAAAAGCGTTTTAAGTTATTTAATTATGTAAATATTATAAATAAAATGGCTACCACTACAAATTCCAATGTAAACAACTCAATCACTACAAATGCCAACAATTCAATCGCTTCAAACGAAACCATAAATATTGAACCTTATAGGTTAAGCGAAATATTTTCCATAGTGCCCGAATTCCCGAAACCCTGCTACATGGGCAGAAATCAAAAGTTTACTTGAAGCGCATTTTGGCGACTCTCGTGACCTGACAGCATTGATTCAGGATCTGCAAAGGATTCGTCAGTTACCCAACGAAATCGCACTAATATTTGTATCAAGACTACAAACGCACAACGCTAAAATGCACGCAGCAGTGCAAAAGCAGACTCTAACTCTAGAGGAAAAAACTGCTCAATGTAATCTCATTGAAAATATGACATTGACCGCTTTATTAACCGGATTAGAACCCAAATTAGGTCAAATCATTAGGGCTGGTAACCCTGGCGACATGTTAGACGCAATAAACCGCATTAAACGTGAATTGCAATTATCCTATTTTGAATCACAAAAATTTTCTAATAGAGTTCCAAATAAAAATCTCATTCAAAACCCACAAAGACGTCCAAACTCCCCACAATTTTGCACCTTCTGCAAAAGAAACGGATACCATTTTAACGAATGCCGCACAAGGCAAAACTATCAGTCCCCATCTCCCAATTTCACACCAAATGCTTATTCTAATCAAGCACAGCCTCCAAGGCCACATTTTCAGAGTACATATAATCATAGACCACAAAACTTCCCTAACCAGCAACAAAATTATTCCCAACAGAACAGGCCCTCAGCTATCAGGCCAAATCCAAACTTCAACCAGCAGAGACCTTCTGCCATTCAGCCAAACCCAAATTTCAACAGGTTCAATCAACAAAAAACACATCATTTGAACCAAGAATTTTACGATAGCTCAAATCAATATGAAGACTATTCCGCAAGTTATTCTCCCAATTACCAATACCAAAATAATTTCGAAATTAATGAAAACAATTACGATTACGATTTTGGAACCCAACAATGTGAGAATCATACTGCTAATTCTCAACCCCAATAGTACGAGAATTATACTGCTAATTCTCAACCTCAACAGCGCGAGGATTATACTGCTAATCCTCCGGATTTTTGCATAGGCCCGGAGTATTCCACGAGTACTCCAACACAACAAACGGACGAGCTAGACCAAATTTCTCATCAAGTCCAAGCGATAAACCTCCAGGACAGTTTCGACCCAAACCTGAACTTCCCGGAAAATCAATTCATGTAAAAACACCCCGCTACAAACTAAATATCGTAAACTCCAAAAATTTATTTTACATAGAAGACATCACTAAACGTTTCAAAATCTTGATAGACACAGGCGCGGGTATCTCTATATTCAAACCCGAAACGGCAGAAAACTATAAACGTCGATCCCACGAAAATGTAATTATACAAGGTATAACAGACGAAAAAATTAATATCACTGAATCTGCTCTCATACCTTTCAATCCGAATGATCCATACAAAGTTTACATTCATAATCTAGATATAGAATTTGACGGACTTTTAGGTGCCGACTTTTTGGACCATTACGATTGCTTAATAGACATTAAAAACAGACAATTAATCACTAATTTCAAAACCGTACCATTGTATCAAGTTACCGATAATATATTAACTACAATCTGGAGCCCGATTAAAAATCAAAATTTAAATGAAACAAAAAACCAAAATGTAATTTCTATCGAACCACGCACAGAAAAGATTTTTAAGCTTAAATGTAATTTACAAAATACCGAAGCTATACTAATAGCCCAGGAAAACGAAAAAGTACGTTTACCGAACGCCATTGTCAAAGTAGACAACAATGGTGAATTTTTGACGACAGTAATAAACTCAAATGCAATTCCAAAAACAATAAAATTTTCAAATCTTAAACTTGAACCCGTCCAAAAATTTAGGTCAATATTTAATGTAAATCTTCAAAATCCGGATTCCCAATATATAGACAGAAATTACGAAATAAGAAACCAATTACGCTTAGATCACTTGAACCATGAGGAGAATGAATTAATTACTCAACTCTGTTTAGAGTTTTCAGACATATTTTATTTAGAAGGTGACAACTTGACATTTACCAATGAAATTAAGCATTCAATAGACACTAACGATTCTAAACCAATTTTCACTAAATCTTATCGTTACCCCCAAGTTCACAAACAAGAAGTAAAATCACAAGTTTCAAAAATGCTCGACCAAGGCATCATTCAGCCTTCAATTTCTCCCTGGTCCTCCCCAGTTTGGGTAGTCCCCAAAAAACTAGACGCTTCTGGTAAACAGAAATGGCGCGTCGTAGTTGACTACCGAAAATTAAACGAGGTAACGATAGCTGATAAATATCCTCTACCTAACATTTCCGACCTTTTAGATCAATTAGGCAAATGCCAATATTTCACGACTTTAGACTTGGCCTCTGGCTTCCACCAAATTGAAATCGATCCCAAAGACATTCAAAAAACCGCTTTCACAGTCGAAAATGGTCATTTTGAATTCGTACGAATGCCTTTTGGACTCAAAAATGCTCCATCAACATTTCAAAGGGTGATGGACAACATTTTACTAGGAATCCAAAACGAAAGGTGTCTCGTCTACATGGACGATATTATTATTTATTCCCCTACTATCCATGAACATATTTCTCGATTAACAGAAGTCTTCAAACGTTTACAAAAAGCCAACCTCAAAATTCAGCCAGACAAATGCGAATTTCTTCGCAAAGAAGTCGCCTATTTAGGGCATCTTATTACAAAGGATGGTGTAAAACCAAACCCTGCCAAAGTCGAAGCAATTCTAAATTTTCCTCAACCCAAAAATCAGAAAGAAATTAAATCTTTTCTAGGTTTAGCAGGCTATTATAGACGTATCATTCCTAATTTTTCCAAAATTTCAAAACCCTTGACTAAATTGCTACAAAAAGATATACCTTTCAATTTCGACAATGACTGTACAAATTCATTTGAAACCCTAAAACAAACCTTGACAACTACTCCGATATTGATCTATCCCAACTTCGATTAACCTTTTGTCCTAACTACAGACGCTAGTGCATTTGCAATAGGTTCTGTACTTTCACAAGGAAGTATAGGAAAAGATTTGCCAATCGCATACGCATCTCGAACTTTATGCGGCGCGGAAACTAAGTATTCAACCATTGAGCGTGAACTTTTATCTTTGGTCTGGAGTGTAAAGCATTTTAGGCCATATCTATTCGGAAGGAAGTTCAAACTCGTCACCGACCACCGACCACCGACCACTCACTTGGTTATTTTCCATAAAAGACCCAGGTAGTAGACTAGCGCGTTGGCGCATAAAACTCGAAGAATACGATTACGAAATAATATAGAAACCCGGAAAAATCAATAAAAACGCGGACGCGTTGTCCAGAATAAAAATTAATCACTTTTCAGAATGTTCCAAATTTTATTCAAAAATTCTAGCCGCAAACGAAGACTCAGATGAAGACGAAATTTCAGACAACGACGACGAAATTACCGACGAACAAATCGCCCAAGAATTTGACACATTTTCCCAACTTTACAAAACCAAATCTTTAATAGACTATTCCAAAATTCAAATCACAAATAAACAACTATTAGATCGAGAAAATAAAAATATCATAACGTTCTTCCAACAAAACAACTTGACAGACCTTCACCATCAAATTATCGAAGATATTTTCGAGGAAAACCCAGAGTTTTATAACAACACAATTAATATCGTTTCTAGTAAATCGACCCGACAAAGGAGCTATTACATTATCGCTCTACCCTTCGACCCAGAGTCTGTGGTAGAACACCTATTTTTAACACTGTACAAACATCGAAACAAATTAGACCTTTCCAAAACTTATCATGTCGAAAACAATCTAGACTTTCCAATTCTCGAAATCCTATCATTTATTTTTGCAGAAAAAGACTTAAAACTAATCATATGTCAAAATTTAGTACGAACTCCCGACGAGGACCAACGTCCGATCATTCTCGACCAGCATCGCACCGGAAAAAATAATTTACATCGTGGAATAAACGAAACAATACGTAGAATCAAAAATAAATATAATTGGCAAGGTTTAACAAAAGATGTCGAAAATTTTATAAAAAACAGCGAAACATGTCAAAGAACAAAAGTCTGTCGTAAGAACCTTAATAATCCCTTAGTAATCACCGAAACCCCTAAAATTCCATTTGAGAGAGTTAATATCGATCTATTCGAATTTCCCACGCGAAACTATGCATTAACCATCCGCGACGAGTTAACGAAATTTACTCAGGCTTATGCTGTCCCAGACAAAAGTGCAAAATCAGTTGTAAACGCCCTGTTGCTATATTTTCAATACTATGGCACCCCATTAAGAATTCATTGTGATTACGGCGGTGAATTCGATAATAATCTATTAAAAGATCTTTGTACTCTCTACGACATAAAATTAACATACTCCAGCGTAGGACACCCTCAATCCAATGGATCTATCGAACGATTCCATGCCACCCTAGCGGAAATGATCAGAATACATAAAACAGAGAATCCGAACGAACATCCTTTCACCATATTACCATACGCGGTAATATGTTATAACAATTCAGTAAAAAAAAACTCATGGCTTTACGCCATACGAGCTCATTTTCGGACATGCAGCTAACCGACCACCTGAAACTCTTTACAACCAAAAAGACCTGATCACCAAATATGTTAGAGACCTTAACAACCGGATATCCCATTATTACAAAATTGCGCGAAGTCGAACAGAAGCACAAAAACAAAAAGCCAAAGTTCGATTCGACAAAAACATTCCCGAAAATCGACACACATATAATATTGGCGACAAAGTGTATGTCAAAGAATCACAAATAAAAAACAAATTACAGAACAAATTTAACGGCCCCTTCGAAATTTTAGAAACCTCTCAAAATTCTGCGACATTATTAAATCCGGAAACAAACCAAACGACTAAAGTAAACTTTGACCGAATGAAACCTTATACTGAAAATTAAATTTATTTTCAGGTTTTTCCTGCTGTTCGGATCAGCACTTGCTCAATTTAAAATAACACCAATTAACAATACGATTGGAGTATACTATCACCGAGACACAGACATTGTGATTTCTCACAAGAAATGGACCTTGCTGGTACACAAAAACATATCTACCTTTAAGACAGCTTTCGACAAAAACGACAAGATCTTACAGACACTATACAACACGCTCGACCCAACGTATCATTACATGAACGTCTTTTTAGGAGATGTAAAAACTCACCTCAGTTTACTGACACAAATTTCTCAATCAATACAATCAAAATTTGACGAAATTTACCTTGACACGAAACGATACAAACGAGGAATACTAAACGGTATTGGAACAATTTTCAAATCAATAACTGGAAATTTAGATGCAGAAGATGGTCAGTATTATTCTGATTGCATCAATAAATTAAATAATGACGAGCACCAACTCGAAAATTTAATCAAAAATCAAATATCTGTCACAACTTCAGTAATCAAAAATTTCAACGCAACAATTCAAAAACTGCAAGTTGATGAAGAAACTTTCAATAAAGATATTAAAGAAATCGAAACTTCAATTCTAGACATGACTAAAGACATAGAAAATATTCACGCAAAATTAAAATTTATAGAAATCTGCGAACAGCTTATGGCAAGCTATCTATTTATCGAAGATAACTTAAACGCTATCCTGAATTCTATCACTTTCGCGAGGCTCAAAATAATTCATACATCGATCATAAACCCAAAAGACTTGGTAAATTCGTTACAGGAAATTTCACAGAACCTACAAAGGAACAATTTGCCACTCCCAATCAAATTATCAAAAGTTGCACAGTATTTAGACATTATAGAACTAAAAGCTTTTCAAACAAATTCAGATTTAATATTCGTATTAGACATACCTTTGGTAGACCCTCAAACCTACTCAGTATTTCAATTATACCCTATCCCTATTTTGGATAATAGAACTGGCTTATATCATATCTTGTCAACCTCTCAAAAATATATCGCGAGAGATGATGATTCTTTAATGTACTTAACCATCCCGGACCTCAGAGAATGCAAACCACTCTACTTCAACACTAAATTATGTCTAAATCTATTTTCATACCCCATCGATGATAATGCCATTTGTGAAGCCCGTCTCTTCAAGAACCTCAAAACTCTGCCAGGAAGCTGCCAGACGTCATTCATCATCAGCCAAGGCTACAACATCCAAAAGATAAACGAAAATACGTGGTTAGTTATCAACGCAGAACCATTACAGGCAACCATCAATTGTCCAGAAAGAAGTTCGAAAACTGAAGTCATCTACAAAAACTCAATAGTGAAATTACAACCTAATTGTTACGCCTTTAGAGGCATCACAAAAATCCAAGCCAGTACCAACGAAGTAACCGACGTAAACGACGACACTCATCCCATCCAAATTCCATTCGAATGCTGCAACAAAATTCCAAACAACATTAGAGCACCAAACCTTAAACCATTAAAATTAAACAACCTTAACACAGAAGATCTTGAAATTGCCAAACACAAATTGGACCAATATTCCAGAGATCTAGACGATTTAATCAACGAACCATTCGTAACAAAACACATATCCTGGTTCACCTACTTCATCATTGTGCTAATATTTGGACTGTTATTTCTGTACCTATTTTGTAAGTGCAGAACAAAAAGACGAAGACTAGCCATCGATGTTTCTGCATCACCCCCATCTCCACCTAGGCCTAGCAAACCCCACAGGACATTTGCTAACCTATTCCCTTCACGAAGACGACCTACCTTAAGGAGAGAAGACAACGAAGCCGAAGACATAGAACTTACATAAAGATGAACTGTTTTGTGCCTTTTACTGACTTTTTGTGCTGGACTCTTCAGTGAACCATATTTTATTCATTTAATCATTACATTTCATTATTTTACTTATCCCTTGTTAATTTCAATTGCATTAACATTTTTATACCATTTTCATTTAAATCTATCATGCTTATATTTTAGGCTTTCACGGTAAAGCCATATTTTAATCCTGGGAATATTTTTATATTATCCCATTTTACAACAAACTTATTATGTTTGTATTTTACGCTTTCCTGCTAAAGCTATATTTAACATTTTTATGTTATTTTATTTTATGAATCAAGCTTATTGTGCTTGTATTTCATATTCTAGACGCTAAGGTTATATTCTTTATTTTAAACCTTACGATTTAACATTTTTGTACCTTTTATATTTTTCCAAATTGCACCATTACCTTTTATATACATTTTATATTCATTTCAAAAGTTGCTGAATAAAACACCAACTTTTTTTATAAGGGGGAAGCTGTTATATTAGAAACAGGCTTAACCTTCTCAGACATATCACATTACAAATTGCGTAACAGCTCTTCTCTAATAACCGCTCACGCTAGCTGAGCTTAACATTTCTTTTTCAGTAATCTGTTATCATGCTGAATTGCAAATCCAATGTTCTTTGTTCTCCAGACATTATAAATATTACCCACTGTCATTGTAAACCTCAGTCTTATACTCATTTTCGATTAAACACATTCAAAATTATTATTGTTATTTTTACAAGAGTCAAGCTTGACTCCATTACAAGTGAATAAAAGTTTTTAAAAAGTTAATCAAGTAATCCACTATCTAACATATATATATATATATATATATATATATATATATATATATATATGTTATATGAAAATATACCCTGTATCTCTGAGACATTGGCCTCACCACTCTCAGCGGTATTATATTACATGGATATCAGATAACGACTCCTCTCTGCATCCGCTCTCCCGAGAATTAGATAAGATTGCATTCTTGCAAAACTGCATAATTGCAGTTCCTTTGTTTCCAAAGGTTATAAATCAGAGTAGTTTACTTTCAGACGGTAGTCTTAAACTCATGTTGGAATAAACAAGTCAAAATTATTATTGTTCTAATTTATAAAGTCAACGTTGACTCCATTAATAAATAAATAAAGTTTTTAAAAAGTGATATCTACAATCGAAAATCTAACATTGGCGCAGTCGTACGGATCTGAAAAACACCCTGTAACCCAGAGGTGGTGAATTTCAACCCTTCAATCAGAAAAGAATCTACGAGAAGCAAGAAAAATAGAATTTCAAGCAGACAAGCAACGTCTCAGCAAGCTCACAAGAAGCATCATATACAAAGAAACACGTCGAGAAATAATTAGCAAGTAAGAAACATTCCTGGCCCCTGAAAGTGGGCGTCTTCGGCACTTGGATCACGTCGCCGTGGATAGGAACACCTAGTGATACCCCTGACGGTACATCCCAGTGTAGCAACGCTTACGAAATCGCATTCGACCTTCCATCTGGACCCCAGTCATGAAGATAGTAATGTAAGTAATTTAAGAATCATCTCGATTTATTTTATATTTTAAAACTGCACTAAACAATTATATTTTATCATTCGTACATTACATTCACATTTGCATTAAGCCCACGACAGTTCTGCAATCTAATTTAGTTGAATGTACTATCTAAATATCGTATTACTTTAGCCGATATTTTATTTTATTTTTAACACATAAATATTTTTATTGTAATCAATATATTAATTTGACCTATATCAAGTTTAATCTTTATCTTGTAACATTTTTATTGCAATTTAATACTACTACTATTAATAAAAGTTAACGTATACTTTATACCATATGACTATAATATCTGAATAAGTGCAAATACCATCGCAAAAATAATTTGTTACATACTTTATAAAGAAAGGAATACACTCTCATTTCCTTTTATTCATTATTATTACCAGTGGCGTACTCTTGCACCCTTTACCATTAATTTTTTTTTGTGTGTACCAAATTAATTTTTGTTTGTTTATCTGAAATTTATATACAAACCCTAATAATACAAAATGGCGAACCAACCAAATACTACAGCAAATAATACCAATAATTCAAATAATGCTGATGAAACCCTTACCATCGAACCCTACAGGTTAAGTGAGATTTTCTCAATAGTTCCAGAGTTCGACGGGAACCCCATTTTCCTACAAACCTTTATTTCTGCGTGTGTTTACGCGAACGGAATGTCTATAGAAGACCAGCGTATTTTACTTACTCTACACATTAAAAATAAACTTCGGGGAAAAGCTGCCGAATTAATAAATTCAAGGAACCCTGCCACTTGGGCAGAAATTAAAAGCCTACTTGAGGCACATTTCGGTGATTCACGCGACTTGACAGCCCTTATACAGGACTTACAACGCATTCACCAACTACCTAATGAAACTGCCCTGACATTTGTATCTCGTTTATAAACACATAATGCCAAAATGCACGCTGCTGTCAAAAGCAGACTTTGACTTTGGAAGAAAATACGGCCCAATCATCCCTAATTGAGACCATGACTTTAACAACATTACTTAAGGGACTGGAACCCAAACTTGGACAAATAATCCGTGCCGGAAATCCTAGCAACATGCTCGACGCAATTAATAGAATCAAACGCGAACTCCAACTGTCCTACTTCGAGTCACAAAAATTTCCAAAACAAACAATCAACAAAAACCCTATTCAGAATCAACAGAGGCGTCCCAACTCCCAACAATTCTGTAATTTTTGTAAACGGAACGGGCACAATTTTAATTAGTGCCGCACAAGATTACAATTCTCACAACAAAATCAAAACTTTAGACAAAACAATTTTGCCAGTCCCCCAGAATTTTCTAAACCGAATTTCCAAAATTCTCCTAACCAGCAATACCAAAGAAATTTCACACCGCAACAAAATTTCCAACAATCAAGTAATTTTCAACAGAATAGGCCTTCTGTAATAAGACCTAATCCAAACTTTCACAGACCCCCAAATAAACAAAATTCAAATTTCAATCCTAACACATCACGTTAATTTTGACAATCATTTCGACTCTCAAAATTACGATACTAACTTTTACCATGAAACTGATAATTTCAGTAACCCACAATTTAATGATCAACAATTCCATAACTTCGGAAACTATCAAACTAATTCTAGCCTTGATAATATGGCAAACATGCCACAAGTAAATTATGATTACTCCCATTTCCCGCAAAATAACAACGACGATAACATGCCATACCAAAATGAGAATTATACAGCTAATTCTCAGATGTCGCAGGATTATACTGCTAATCCTCAGGATTTTCCATTAGGCCCGGAGTATTCCATGAATACTCCAACCCAAGAAATAAATTTTGAAGTGGACCAAATGTCCAATCAAATCCAAACATTAAACCTGAACGACAATTACAACCCCCTACTGAATTTCTCAGACCAGAACTTTGCTTAAATTGGCCTACACACACACTATTGACAGTGAATTCTAGTAATCTTTACAACATAAAAGACATTTCGAACAAATTTAAACTCTTAATTGATACTGGCGCAGGTATTTCGATTTTTAAACATAAGACGGCGGAAAATTATAAAAATAGATCTCCAGAAAACGCGATTATACAAGGCATAACCGATGAGAAAATTAAAATTAGCGAATCTGTTCTTATACCATTTAACGCACGCGACCCGCATAGAGTCTATATTCACGACTTGGACATAGACTTTGACGGATTATTAGGTGCCGACTTCATGGAACACTACGAATGTAGAATAGATTTCAAAACCAGGCAACTAATTACAAATTTTAAAACATTGCCCATTTTCAAAGTAACTGATGATTCACCAACACTCGAAATCAACAAAATCCGACAAAATCATAATTCTAGTCAAAATAATATCCAAATTGACGGTCGCACGGAAAAGGTTTACAAACTAAAGTGCAACCTTAGAAACACTGACGCTGTACTGTCAGCGCAGGAAAACGAAAAAGTTCGTTTGCCTAATGCTCTTGTTAGGGTAAACGAAAACGGAGAATTTTTGACAACAATAATCAATGCAAACGCCATTCCGAAAATTATAAATTTTTCGAATCTAAAATTAGAACCATTGCAAAAATTTAAGTCGATTTTTAATTTAAATGTTCAAAACTCCGACTCACACACACAGATCGACAGATCATCTGAAATTATTAATCAGTTAGGTTTAGATCACCTAAACTACGAGGAAAGTGAACTAATTACACAACTTTGTCTAGACTTTTCTGAAATATTTTACCTGGAAGGAGATAACTTGACGTCCACTAACGAGATTAAACATTCGATCGACACTAATAATTCTAAACCTGTATTTACAAAATCGTATCGCTACCCTCAATGCCATAAACAAGAAGTCAAAACACAAGCTTCTAAAATGCTAGACCAAGCCATAACCAGGCCTTCAATTTCTCCCTGGTCATCTCCCGTTTGGGTTGTACCCAAAAAACTCGATGCCTCTGGCAAACAAAAATGGCGAGTCGTAGTAGATTACAGAAAATTAAACGAATTGACTATTGACGATAAATACCCTCTCCCAAATATTTCTGACCTTTTAGACCAACTAGGCAAATACCAATATTTTACCACACTAGACTTAGCTTCCGGATTCCACCAAATAGAAATTGACGCGAAAGACATTCAAAAGACTGCTTTCACAGTCGAAAACGGTCATTTCGAATTCGTTAGAATGCCATTCGGTTTAAAGAATGCTCCAACAACGTTTCAAAGAGTGATGGATAATATTTTGTTAGGAATCCAGAATAAACGCTGCCTTGTTTACATGGACGACATTATCATCTACTCCCCTACTATTCACGATCATATTTCCCGACTGACAGAAGTATTCAAACGCTTAAGGAAAGCTAACCTCAAAATTCAACCCGACAAGTGCTAGTTTCTACGCAAATAAGTCGCTTATCTAGGACATCTTATAACAAAAGACGGTGTTAAGCCAAATCCCACTAAAGTAGAAGCCATTTTAAACTTTCTTCATCCGAAAAATCAAAAGGACATTAAATCTTTCTTAGGTTTAGCGGGCTACTATAAAGGCTTTATTCCAAATTTCTCTAAGATTTCAAAGCCCCTGACCAAGCTATTACAAAAAGACACTCCCTTTAACTTTGACATTGATTGTATGAATTCGTTCGAAAACTTAAAGCAAACATTGACGACGACTCCGATATTAATATATCCTAATTTTACCTGCAATTATAACTTGTTCAGGTTGAAAAGCACTTGACACCTCATTTTGAGTTAACACCAAAATATAGTAAACACACGACGTCTTCTCTTCCTGGCTGGTTTAACAGCCTGTTTCTTATGAACTTGTTTTATTAATTTCTTCAGAAACACAAAGTAGCACACTCTCTATTTTAAGGTTATATTTTAGATGTTTTAAATTCCTCTTCTTCTTCTTATCGTTCGATTTTGCCAAGAGCACAAGTCTGTGATTTGGGTTGGTAATTAAGACCTGCGTGTCGGATCGTTAGTTTTTTTAAATTCGCAAGACCGCGTTAGAAAGCTAAGCCATCTTAACAGCCCTTTTAAGCGTGATCCATTGAAGGAGCCGGTAGTGCTTAGGCTTGGGGCAGTAGCCTAACTATTAAATTTGGTCAAGCCATAATTTTTATTCACGCCATAAGCTTAGGCTTATAATCGATACTGAGCCCCCAAGGTCACTTGGGGTAAGTCTTGCGAATTCGTTTGAATTTCATTTTGTAAGGTGTATTTTTTTTATATCTTAGGGTTGCCAGTATCCCTCATATGAGGCAATTTTCTTTGGTGTGATATCATTATTGGTATATCATCTTTCCGATGTAACGGCCACACACATATGGTATTATTTTAAGAAGCAAGAGGTCAATAAGCGAAGGAATCCGAGTCGTCGATTTTTTTTTTTTGGACCACGTAGGCAGTGGAGACAATTTGAGAGTGGAGGCAGCGTGTTGTAGAGGGGTCCCTGCAGTCATACCTGATTCTGGAACAAAGTTACACCAGGGCCTTCTGTTGGGTGGTATTATTTATAACATTTTGTTTGATTTAAATTTCTACTTTTCATATATTTTTTTTACTTGTAAGAAATGGTACCATTTTAATTAAATTTTAACATTTTTCAAATATTCATACATTTTCACATAAATATTTTTACATAAAATTTTCTTAAATAATACTTGTTAAACCTTGTCATAATTTAATATTTTTTTTGTCAATCATTCAAATTTCAACTTAACTAAATTTTTTACTATTGCTAAATAAATTATTCAACTGTCCCATTGTCAAATATTAAAGTCAACTTATTATTAACATGTGTGTTTCCTTTCTTCTACTCATTTAGCTGGATATATATTATTGGTGAGCTTATTACATAACTTAGGTACTCAGTATTGTTTTCCTTAGCTTTCACAATACTCATGGTTCATATAGTAAGTTAAGGTGGCGCCCTGAACATCTATTTTTTTGTTTATATATATATTCACTATTTTTTTTTTTTTTGCAAGTTAACAAATGAGTAAATATCGAACCACGACCTCACTTTCCCATAACCCAGAGCTGCCGTTCGCATAATTGAAACACTTCCTGGTTTTAAGCCAAGGGGTGTTACATTATAGAGAACAACCTAAACGATATTTTAAATTCGATGACTTTCGCGAGACTCAAAGTATCCCCAAGATTTGGTAAACTCATTGCAGGAAATTTCACAGAACCTACAAAAGAACAATTTGCTACTTCCAATTAAACTTTCAAAAATTGCACAGTATTTATATATTATTGAATTAAAAGCTTTCCAAATGAACTCAGAATTAGTATTCGTATTAGATATACCCCTAGTAGATCCTCAAATGTACTCTGTTTTCCAATTATACCCCATTCCTATCTTAGATAGTAGAACAGAACTGGTCTGTATCATATTTTGTCAACTTCTCAAAAATATATCGCGAAAGATGATGATTCTTTGATGTACATACCTATTGCTGACCTCAGAGAATGCAAGCCACTCCATACCAATACTAAATTATGTCCAAATTTGTTTGCATATCCAATTGACAACAACGCCATATGCGAAGCCCGCCTTTTCAAGGATCTACAAACCCTACCAGAAAACTGCCAAACGTCAACTATTATCGGCCAAGGATACAACATCCAAAAATTGAACGAAAACGTATGGATGATCATCAATACAGAACCACTACAAATGACTATCAATTGCCCGAAGGAGACCTCAAAAACCGACACCATCTTCAAAAACTCTATAATTAAATTACAACCAAATTGCTACGCCTTCATAGGTATCACGAAGATCCAAGCTAGCTCAGACGAAACGACAGACGTGAAGAACGACGCTCACCCTATACAAATCCCGTTCGAGTGTTGCAACCAGGTTCCGGACAAAGTTCGAGTGCCCAATCTGAAACCACTAAAACTAAGTGATCTGAACACCGAAGACCTCGATATCGCCAGACACCAATTAGACCAGTATTCAAAAGACTTAGACGACCTAATCAAGGAACCTTTCGTCACGAGACACATTTCTTGGTTTACCTATCTTACCATTGTGCTAATTTTCGGACTCTTATTCTTATATCTATTCTGTAAGTGTAAAGCAAGAAGACGAAGACTAGCCATCAACGTTTCCACGACTCCTTCATCTCCACCAAGGCCTAGTGCACCCCTCAGGACATTTACTAGCCTATTTCATCAACGAAGACGACCCCCACTAAGAAGAGAAGACGAAGAAGGTGAAGACATCGAACTTAATTAAACCAGACTGTTTGTACCTCTTACTGACTTTTTGTACCAAGACTCTTCAGTGAATTTTTACTTTATTCATTGTTTATTTAATGTATTTTATTATTCCTACTTTTGTTAGATTCAAATGACTAACATTTTAACATGCTTTTCGTAACACAAACAAGCTAAACACGCTTGCGTCTTACGCCTAGCATTTTTACGTTTTATGCTTTTACATTTTACGCTTTTTGTATTTTTACATCTTATATTTTACATTATATATTTTTATATTTTTCAATCTTACAATTTCACCATTTTACATTACTTTATATTTTTGAATTATTGTTAAATCACAAATTTTGTTCAACTCAAAAGTTGCTGTATAAACAACAACTTTTTTTATAAGGGGGAAGTTGTTATATGAATATATACCCTGTATCTCTGAGACATTGGCCTCACCACTCTCAGCGGTATTATATTACATCGATATCAGATAACGACTCCTCTCAGCATCCGCTCTCCCGAGAATTAGATAAGATTGTATTCTTGCAAAACTGCATAATTGCAGTTCCTTTGTTCCCAAAGGTTATAAATGGGAGTAGTGTACTTTCAGACGGTCTTAAACTCATGTTGGAATAAACAAGTCAAAATTATTATTGTTCTAATTTATAAAGAGTCAACGTTGACTCCATTAATAAATAAATAAAGTTTTTAAAAAGTGATATCTACAATCAAAAATCTAACACACATATATATATATATATATATATATATATTATGTTGTTTTTCGCGGGTGTTAAATGAAGTGTTGTTGTACTTCCGGGTGCTCTCCCGCGTCGATTGTCGACTCCTCCAGGAGTCATGGTTGTCTAAACGACATTTCGGCAGAATCTCATCTGCCATCTTCAGGTTCTCGCTAAAAGCTGCCTACTGCTGCTCCTCGTTGCTCGAACTGAACCATGACTCCTGGAGGAGTCGACCATCGACGCGGGAGAGCACCCGGAAGTACAACAACACTTCATATATTATGTTTCAAAAAACCCATTTTATTTTATATAAATTGATGCGGCAAATAGCCGTACATGAAATCAAAACAATCCAAATATTTGAGACAATTGCTTAAATATTATATGGGAAGGGTTACGTCGCTATAGTAATGACATACTATACATATTTCAAAGCTGGTTATGCAATAACAAGTACTAAGTTAATACCATCGTAGGCCGTGTTATTTGTAGGTGTAATTAAAGATGCGGCAAATAGCCGATTAAAATGTAATTGGAATTTTGATGTTAGCAATCACTCTGATAAAATAATGTTACTGCAAAACAGAGGGCAAGAACCATGTCCTGTTCGTACATTATAGAATGGAGGTGATAATGAGACTTTAACACTCATGTAAAAGATCATAGAACGTTGGGGGAAAGCTCCCTTAATTGAATAAACAACTGCAAATCCCAAATTGTATATGATTGTTCAACAACGTGAACAGGGTGAGTCGATGTAAAATAGTTGGGGACAAACCCACGACCGCGGTGTTTGTACTAGAGCCAGAGAACTGTTTGTAGTCTGCAAGGTAGAAAAGTAGTTGAGGACAAACCCACGACCGCGGTGTTTGTACCAGCGCCAGGGAACTCTTTATTAATTTGGCCCCAGGGTGGTCCTTTTCAATATATATATAATATATATATATATATATATATATATATATATATATATATATATATATTACTGTCATTACGATAGTTACTAATTATTATTATATTATTATTAATTAATGACAATTACGTATTTTATTTCCTAATATTATTTTCATTTTAATTTTTTTTACGCAAACTTCTACTGTACTATATAATATTTTTGTTATAATAATTCTACCGTCTACTTAAAAAAAGTATCTCCATTTTTTGCCTGTTTGTAGTTTGTTGTAAATCACTCTCCATATTTGTTATAGGAATATCTGTTATCCTAACATTTTAAGAAACAGTAAGAAAACTATATAACCAAAAAATAACCTATACACACTGCATATGTCGACCTGACATAATTAGTTATAAGAATTTGATAAGGACCGCAGGACGGTATCCACACTAAGGAAACTCAAGCTAAAATATATGATGGTTATTATACATTCATAAATAAAACTATATACCTATGTTTTGTAACTATTAGCAGCTGCACATGTAGAGTTATGTAAATGATATATGTGAATTAACTGACAATCCCGAGAATATATTAAATTTATAAATCAGCATGCATAATACACATCCATTTATGCTAATAAAATCACTTTCATGTAATCTCATAAAAAAACTAATGGCACCATCTATATGGTTTGTAATCCATATATACCAACGCAGTTTGAAACTAATTTAGGAATGACTAGGAGGAAATGACAAAATTTAAACAAGACGCAACATATTATATTTTATGTATTATAATCTATATTACTATAATATATTAGCTGTAGATACTGTTCTTTATTTTTCGGTTGATTATCTTGTGTGATGTAAGATTACTAAATTTTATTAATTTAACATAAGGGAAGAAAAAAACTCATCGTGTACTTGTTTAGAAGTTACTGATTAGTACCCACAGAGTAACTAATGCAATCATTTATATAGACATATTATTTTTTATTGCAGTGTTATTTTTTAAATATAAGGTTTCTTTCTTGGCAGAATGCTGCTTTCACTTCGAAAGTGGATCAAACAAAAAAAAATTTCCAGAAACCATAACTTTTATTTTAATTCCTTTATTGTTATTAAGTATAATAGTTAGTTATTTATATATTAAGAGCTAAGTGATCAGCCATTACTTATTATTTATATTTACACCAAAGAGTAGTTTTACACCACTTCCTTACATCAAAGATATAAAAATTTGTGATCATATTTCAAGCAAATTTAATCTGACAGTCCTCTGCAGTTTTCACTACAACTTTTGGGAAATTAACAAAAATGGGAATAAAAGTGTGAAAAATTATTTTCAGTAATTTTATGTCCCACATATTATCGTGATACTAAAATAAAAAATAAAATCGGTAGGATTTTCAGCTCATATAGGCTGCACGCATGACGTCACCTGGTGGATATTTTAAATAGAGTTCGTGGAAGCCACTTAAAGTGGTGCAGTTTATTAGTTTCTTTTTAATTACTGTTTTATTTGATGCTAGCTGACCCGACAGACGTTGTCCTGTCACAAAAAGCACTCTCAGTTTTTCCAGGATTTTCCAATTTTCCGGGCAACTTTTTCAATTTTTCTTTCCTTAAAAACCCTCTACGAACTATTGCGAACATCCTTGTCACAAAATGCACTTTTAATTTTTCCAGAATTTTTCAATTTTCGGGGCAACTTTTCAATTTTTTCTTTCCCTAAAAACCTTCTTACGAACGTTTAAAAAAAATTACCCAAATCGGTTCAGCCGTTCTTAAGTGATGTGATTACCAACAAACAGCATTTCATTTTTATTTATATAGGTTAAATTTTCATTTATTTAAGTAATCATAATAAATAGTAATAATATGTAATGGGTATATCACTTTACTTCATTTAATTTCATTATAATTACACTGTGTTTATCAAATGTTATTCAGGGATCATGCAAACAGACAAATATTCCACATTGCAAAATATTTTTTCTTCCGAGTACAATTTTTGAATCTTTTAATATTCCCATTAAGAAATCTAAAACGAAAATACATTTTGCACTTGTATATTAGAGTTGTTGGGTTGTTGCAGTGTCACTTAATTCAATAAAGCAAGTCATATGTGTGCGCTTTCTGATAAAGTTACTGCAAATTTTCGGTATTATCCGTGTTTTACGATTACATATTTCTGCCCAAGCATTGCAAACCATTTAATCCTTACGCGATATGAAATATTGCTTAATTTTCTTACGCGGGAACGACCTTTTTTATTATTCTGCATTTGTAATCGTACAATGACTGCGCCGCCACAAGCGATCACTCATAATAACAACTACTCAATCGTCGAGTGGTAGACCGTTGCTCGGATTTTGTACACCAGATTTCCATTTTGTCTTGATTTCCAATGATTTCCACAAGATTGCCATCGATTTCCAATGATTTCCATTAATTTTCAATTGATTTCCAGTGGTGTGTACACCAGATTTCCACAGCGGTCTACCCATCGTCAATCGCAATCACAAACATGGATCAAGGTAGACATTAATCACAATAAACTAAGCAATCAAGTGCGAAAATTAAATTCAAACACCACAACCAGCACATGTTCTGAAGTACAGGGAATGCTGTACAAGAATATATTTTCTTCTTTTGTTCTTTGATATAGGTAACTATAAATGTTATAGAGCTCAGATTTCGATATATGCATGTGAAGGAGAAAATTTAGTTGAAAATATTGAACATTTGAATGGTTATAGATTAGATGGAATTAATCTGACAACAAAAGAAAAACAAATAATTAAACATCAAACCCAGTAAAGAAAAAAATATTGGTGTTACTTTCGCTAACATTATTATACCTTCTATCTACAAGTAGCACTGTCACAGCTGTTGTTATTTACGTAGAATATATCTTGCGGTGACTTTTCCGGTTACGTAGATGGATGAATGAAACGTCAGTAGCTGTTTGCAACGAGTGTTTATTGATAAGTTAAAGGTTATAATAGATAACCTACACTAACAAAAGCTGGCTGCTGTGGCATAAACAAAGGATTTATTTACATGTGTCTTTGTTAATTTGGAACAAAATTATTGGCGGTTTTATCGTTCTTCATAAAATTTCAGTTTGATTTATAATATTTGCAACTTAAAAAAGTGTTGTGTGTGTTTAAATGTTAAAAAATTAATAATTATTTTATGAAATTGGAAAAAGAACGTCGACATCGCGACGCGATATAAACGAAAACTGTCTTTAATTAGGATATGGACCCATCCTCCCTACAAGATAGTCGATTAAGCTATAGTATCGCAGATTTTCTTCCAATTAATAATATGGATATACTTAGTTATTTAGTGTTAACCAGGAAGTTTTAACAACTTATTACACTAGCCAGCAGATGAGGGCCTTTAAAGTACATCCTTTTATCTTTTATTTTTGCCTGAAATAAAGTGTCTGGAGCATACAATTGTATTTTTTGCTTATTTTCAAGAAAATTCGTTCTTTTTACAGTGCTTAACGATGTCTGGCGTCTTTTTGCGAATAATTTGTTTAGGTTAGTTTTATGCTCAAAATGCAAAGCAATAGGAATGCGAACAAAATTTACATAACACGGCTTCCCGTGCTACCACAATTCACCACACAACAAAAGGACGGCATAATTCAAACAGATATTCCTATTATTAAAATCAATTAACTCATAATGGCATAAGATGAACTACAATGTTTACACCACAGCAGGTACTTTTATTTGAAACTAACAGCAATGTAACAGCGTGTTGGACAGGCCTATTTCATGAGCGCTTCGGTTACCTCATCACTCTACGGCAATATCCATTGCACCGGGGTGCGATGGTTATGTCACAAATATGTGGTGTGTGTGTACACCCACACTCTGTTCCATGTGTTTTTTTTATTTAGAAACCTAGATTTGGTATGGCTATCTTTATTGTGGATGGATGGATTAGGATGAAATCAACGATAATCGCTACAACGCCGAGTTAGTATTACACGAAGGGTTGCCAAATATTCAGGTAAAATCTGCGCGTTCAGTAAAAAATGGTTATTATCTGTTATGAATCATACCCAATTAGGGCCCCTAGCTTGCCTACAGAAGACTTTTTTCAAGAGGGGTTAGTCGGATCGTTTTATCAATGCTTCCAATCGATTCCATGGACCCAGTTACCCTCAAAAATGGAAATACTATAGAGGAGTGTCTATGCGTGTCTAAACAATAAATATCACAGGCCGTTTTAGAGAGAAAAACAGTTATTTTAGCTTTACAGCTTACCACAGTCGTTCTTGCATTTCTTATGAGCAACTGATCATGACATCCCATACTGGTACTAAGGAAGTCTCTATGAATCAAATTTTATTAAAATCGTTAGAGTTATTGAGAAAAAAATAAGTATTGTTCACTTGTTTACCCTGTTTAGATATTCACCTCTACACATTTAAGTTAGGACCGATTACAAGATTACTTCTCGAGGTGTGGCTGTCCTGAATATGCATTCAAAAATTGAGTCAAATCATTCCAGTAGTTTGGACCGTATATTCAACCGCAAAATACAGACAGCAGAGAACAGACATCATTTAAACATCGCTTTTTTGAGTTCAGGGGACTTGAGGACGTGTAAATCCACCAAAAACTCAAAATTACTTACACATTCTCTATACTTTCCCTGTCTACATACATAGGAAAGCAAAAGAAAAAACGACAGTGAAAAATTTTTATTTCTTTAGGTGGCTGCGGCGAAGAAGTCGACAATCAAATTCACAGCTTTTCAACAAAATTGAAAGAACTCTTGGAACCACCTAATAATGGGATGGGTTTTTTGAAAACAGTAACTTCTTTGAGCGTTCAAATATTGTAAATTTTTCTCATGAAGGTATATCGGTGAAAGTAGTATGAAGCACTTGCTTGACACTTGCTTCACAGCTCAACATTCTATCGACTGATCTATTTGCAAAAATAGACCTGTATCAAATTAGTTCTGTTTCCTTAATTAATTTTAGAACTTTTATTGATCTAATTGAATATTAATACACATTATTTTTAACATAATAGAGGTTACTGGCCAGTATAGTAATAATATTAATAATACTAACAATATGAAATTTATTTTACTTACTATTGAAACATATACAATATACATGCTACCTGTACATGCAGATTGATAAATTTATTTGCATGCTAACTCCGACCTTTATAAAAAATATTGCTTTCTACTTATATAATTATAACACAGCATGGAGAATAATATTTTAAGCCACTTAACCTTTCAGAAATTAATGAATATTGGCCTTGCCTTAAATATAATGCAGATTATATTACTATTTTATGTTAATTACGCCACTCTCTCGAATGTTACATATCTAATTTAAAAAATAGTATACCCAAATTAGAGAAATTTCCAAACATTCAGGAACTGATATAGACAAAACCAGATATAAACATCCTCTCTGATTTATAGAAGTTTTTATACAATTGTTGAATATTCTATAGAATACACTTTGCCTCCTCTTGAAAATATATTTTAGGTATAAACTGTATTTGTATTTTAATCTTCTCCCGGTAATTCCAATTTAATTGTCGAAATATTTGGCAATATAGTGTGCAGGATTTCTGTTTCTATATTATTTTATCAAAGATTCTCTTTTTGTAACTTTTTTTTTAATGTTTCATAGGTTTTATATTTTATGATTGAATTTTATGAAAAGAAAAGGAATACGGTATTCCTTAGAATTCGCCACGGCTTTTATCTGTTAATTAGTTTCGCAAATAAATAAGAACAAATATATGAAAAGGTGTGTTCAGTTACAATATAGTAGAATAAGTTATTCAAAACATTCTCCATTTTCTAGCATACACAATTCGTACCTATGTAAAATTTCTCTCGTGAAAATATTTCTGGTGTTACTTTTCGAAAAGGTCAAAGTTTTTGTTTTCTTAATTTTCCAGATTGATTTTAGCATTATAGCATATAGCTTCTTTCAAATGTCCCTATAAAAATTGAAATTTAGTGACCGTGCGCTAGGCTTTAATCACTGGTCCAATTTTCATAAAATCATCTTATATATTGTTTAAAGGGAAATTCGGCGATATGGTGTATTCAAAGTGTCTTGATAAAAGCATGTTCCAATGAACCGTCCATTAAAAATACCGCATCAAACATTAATACCCAGCCAATATAAAAAAGTGATTCTCTTACATACTGAGGATTTTCGATTGACCAATAATAAGATTTATGATGATTAATTACATTATTATGAAAACATGGGTCGCCAGTTCACATAATTTTGTATCTGGATGAAATACCCTGTATATACCCCATATACAAATTTATTTTTTTCTTATTCATTTTCCAAATTCAAGTAATTATTACATTTAATTTATTTCATTTTTACATTCATTTAGCCATTAAATTATTGAACACAATAAAGTTGCCAGAATGCATTTTAAAATTACGTTCTTTTAAAGCAACAGAAACGATACATTTTTACGAGAAAATCCAGTTAGACCAAAGCCATAAGATTTGTTTAAAATGGACACGATAAGCGTCAAGTACTTTTGTTACTTTCCATGGGGTTGAAATCGCCTACCCTTTTCTATCTTAACAGAAAATGATAGAGAGTTAAAATGCCGCACAAAACTACGCCATATCCAACATTGTAATGTTCTTAACGTAAACAATTCCGTCGTGGGAACAGGGAAATGCGTGAATCCATGTAGAATGGTGACGTCATTTAACATATAAAAGAAGACCAGATTGTTCAGCAAAAGGAGATGCATTTGGAATCCCACCTGAACTACTTTGCAGTCTTCATGTCTGCTGTGCTTAGGAAATAAAAGTTAAACATATCCGAGTTACTTTGCAGACTTGATGTCTGCTGTACTTAGGAAATAAAGTGTTAAATACACCTGAATTGCATCGCAGTACTTCGTGTTCGTTGTACTTCCATCGAAGACAATCTTTGTTTCACGTACTCTTTATGAAGTGCGCACAGAAGCTGGCATAAATTTCTAAAGGTGATCGCTTGCTTATTTCGAGACTCTATTTTATTATTTGCAATTTTATTCACGATTTTAATTCATAAAATTTCACTTGCTGAATATTTTACTAGGGAGATTTGCGTTTGCAAAATAACAGGTTTATATTCAAGAACTATATATTTAGAGCTATGCAATAACAAGGTATTTTATCACAGATTAGTAGTCAAACTTCATGTCTATCATTATTCTGCAGTTTTTATAAAACAAATAGTGGACTTTCGTTTCCACCACATCTCATGTAAAGTTTTTCAAGAACGCTTTATATTCAAAATAGCCACAAGATTGTCAGATTGTTGAGCATTTTACCTACGATAAATTATTACAGTTACATGAATTCGGCGTACTTTGCGTTAATAAAGGTTTGAAACATTGACTACGGCTAATTGGCTGGTTCTGTTCTCAATTGCGTTCAGTTACAACAAGGGATGTCAATATTTCAGGCATTCGTCTGGTCACTTATTTCAACTGAAGGGTGATGCAACACCATTTTCTTACCTTCGTGGATTCGCGGCTTCATATGGTTGACAATCATAGGCAATCTTCTGGTCGCTTTTCTGTTTAATTACTATAGGGAGATTTCCCCATTATTCTAAAAGACTTTACGTGAGTGTAAATTCTCACCTCAGCAAGATTAATGATTATCTGAACGATTGTTCCTACTCTAATCTAAATCAATAAATTAAAGGATATTTCCTCAACACCCTATTATATTTAAATGAATATTTTTCAAATTAATTTTGATAATGTACAAACATGACATGATTCTTGTTCTTTGTTTTGCATTCGATTCATTGTTTGGCTATTGCTAACAATTTTAATTATAAATCCTTATTATCTAGCTATTGCCAACAACTTTAGTTATAAATAATTATTACCTAGCGATTGCTAACAGCTTTGATTTTTAATTATCATTATCAGGCCATTGCCACGACTCTAATTACTATTAAAATAACACAGTATACTTTTGTATAACTCAGTTTTGTTATTGCATCAAAACAATCAGCATATCTATAGTATGGTCATTACTATAGCAACGCAGGTTTTCCTATTATAACATTTAGTCAATTGTCTCAAATATTTGGATTATTTTTGATGTCATATTCGACTATTGTTGCATCAATTGTTATGAAATAAAATGGGTTTTTATGACTATTTTTTCCATTAAATTGTTGTTTTTTTCTTTCCTATTTACCTTTCTAGGTATACAAGTAATACACGAAATAAATGGTATCATATCAAATAAAATTAAATAACAAACTTCAACTATAAATGTACAGTACAATCTTGAATAATAAAATACAACATGAATAATATATAATTAACTAGGTCAATTAATAGACAGTGTACGTTTACCAGGAATTTAAATTAACAGTGATTCATTTTCTAAGGTATATATATAGTATCAGACAAGAGACAAGTAATATTAAACTTTATATAAAAGAACCTGATGGGTAAATTAAAGGGGTTACTACACACATAACATAAGGTCCTAACTTTGTAAAAGTTGACGATCACGCAAATGGCCAATTTTATTTGTTTATCCTTCAGATAATTAAATAATAATTAATTAACCGGAAAACATAATTACCAGAATTTTATGTGTAATAAAACCACCTAGCCCATTGGTACAAGTGACCAGGATTTCTGTTCGTAAATATACGGTGGGGGTCACAAACGTTTCATGGATCTTTCTCAATTTTTATCAGTACAATTAACTACCGATGAAATCTAGGCAGTGATATTTAAGTCATTTGGATATAGTTGTTGAATTAAATGAAATTTGTATGGGCGACATTCATTAGTTGTACTGTACTCTTAGAAATACCAACCTCTTTATCTGCACGCCGAATTGGGGCGGATATTACTACGTAAATCTGGGTGATAAAATCATTTTCTTCGATCCTGCATGAACGGCTATGTTCACACCTTTAGGACTTGGAAAAAGTACCGGTTCCCATGTTTTGCTCTACATTCACAGATGTTGAATGACAAGTGTCAGATTGGTTTGAAAAATACTAATACTGTATATTATAATTATGATCTTTTTCTAAGATTTTCCCTGCATTCGCTATAAATTAGCAACATATCCACATATTAATTTACAATTTTACCGTAACGACACAATTTAAAGGGTAAACAAATCACAAAAATCTCATGATTTTCATTATTGTATTTTTTTCCAAGTTATGCAGAAATATTCCTAATTTACCTACACTAGATATTAATAGAAAATATCATTAATGACCTATAAGTCTGATATTTTACAATAACCACCCTATAGTTTGAGGTACGTTAAATAAAAAATAACGCCCTAGGGCGTTATGAATATCTATAACGCCTTAGGGCATTATAAAGAGTTTTCTCTCAGCCATTCCTCAAAGCGGCAGTATCCTTTCTCATATACCCTTTTGGTTTTATGAGAGCCTTTAACAACACGTCTTCAGATAGATTAGCTTCTTCTAACATTTTCACAACAGCACAACCCAAAACAAGATAACAGCGCTATTGACAAACAAAATGCGTTGCTATGCAAGGCGGCATTTACAAACAATTTTGATTTATACTCTCTTTTAAATCAAATCGTTCTGAACATAATAGATGTCAATTTAATAAATCGTAAATATCAAAAAAAAATTCGAATTAAATAACAGACTTATAGGACATACAACTTTGAAGGCACCATGGGTGTTATAGGATAATAACGCCCTCGATCGAAGTACACTGTCGACTGTGCATTATTACCTTATAACACCCTTGATACCTTAATAACTACAAAAACCACTGCAATATTGTATTTGTCATATAAAAGTTGTGAGTGTTTTGTAGTAGTAATAATTATTTTATATAAAGTATGATATCGTTATGGGCTGAAGCCAGCCCTGTGTTCTACATTCCAGACAAGTAATAGTAGTCGGCGGCGCCATCTCTGTGACGACCGCCGAGCCGAACCATGAAAGTTACCAGAAAGGGCTCGAACTTACGGGAATCGATGAGATGCGTGCAGAATGCTCTAGAATGCCTATGTTTGGATATATAAAAGCACAGTCGGGACAGTTCAGTTCAGTTCAGTGTAGAGTACAGTTCTGATATGGAAGAGATATAGATTAGATGATAAGTGATCGGACGAAAAAAAACAGTAAGAATTTGTGATTTAAAGTAGGTAGTGAATTTAGGCTAGATTAAAGTTATTATTAGTTGTGTTATTTTTTAGGATTAATTATTGTAATTTAACTGATTAATAAGTTTTGTGAAGATTCCAGTTGCAATTTATTTAACCTACGTACAGGGTGTTTACTGGAGGGCGTAAACACGTAACAATGTATTCCTGAACACACAATAGATACAATATAAGCAAAGTCAGAATCAGTGCTAAGTGATTATTTTTAATAGAAAATAAGGCCCTTTCAATATATATTTTATACTTACACTTTACTTTAATAAAGTCCGAGATAATCGCTATAAAAATAAATCCCTATACCCTTCTCGAATCCAGCAGTAAAATGAAATGAAAATTTTCCCTGTTCCTTGCGGCAACTACAAATTGCTATTCGCAAACTGGTTTCTGACTATTGCCTTCATTAGTAATAATTGTATAATTACTACATGAAGGTAAGACTACGTGCCATTATAGTTAAGCAGTAGTGACGGCTAACGGTTATATCCCTTTCACTTATAGTTTTATTAATAAATTTTTCATGGTAAATGTTTATTACGTTAGGTACCAAAATCATATTTTGTAGTTCTGAGCAATATAATAAAAAATGTCGATCGTCTGCTTAAGAAAATAAAGGGTTTCTATTTGCCCAAATATACGAAGAAAGTAATTGAAGAATAAATCATTGTGGATACCCTGTAGGAAACCTTATTAGGTTTGTTTCTACAAAGACAATATCAAATTCTTATTCTTAATAAGAAGTTTTTAGTTTTTATAGATTTACTATATGCCAGCATGACCCTTAACGCAAATTTCAATCCAAGCGGATTATAATTGCATGTTGAACAGAAGCGAAATCAAAAGTGATTTAATAAATAATTAAGGAAGCATTTAGTAAATTTAAGTAAATACCTATCTCATAAGTCATTGTATAATTATATATTAACCAACCTCAAGTAATACACATACGCACATATTTTATTAAAAGAAAAAATAATCAATGGTACTGGGGATTAAGAAAATTATTTTGTTATAGGCGACCTTGAATATATCTACATAATTTTCTTATAAGTATACTAAATTAATATAAGCAGCAATCCATAACTGAAGAAATCATAACACATAAAGCGTAATCAAATGACTAGTGCCTCGGCATGCCAATTTATAGAGATATAGAAAGTTAACATATTATTATGCCTTCTCGTAATTGGCTCTATTATAAGTTTCACTATTAGGGGTCATTTTGTCATTTGCCTGGCAATTTAATACTTATTTGAGGCCAGAGAAAACATTTATAGGAAATTAAAATATTGATTAAAATTACACATGTATACTATAGTGCCATAATAATCTCTTATATCTCAGAAAGTGCTTGTGCGATTTTTTGACAATTTGGGTTGTTGATCACTGCTCCCAATTAGAACTTAATGACGTAGTAAAATTTGAGGATCATCGTTGGCGTACCTTTACATAGGCTAACGTAGGGATGGATTTTCCGAAAACGTATATTAACGATTTTTTTTTAAAAAAAGATCTAGTTGGATATTCTTAATCAGCACCTTTAAAAACTCCTTTGTACAAAATTTCATTATAATGGGTTCAAAGGCGATTGAGATATAGGCGCCACAAAAAAACGGAAAAAAAATTATTTGCATAACGGTTACCCAACTAAAAAAAAATTCTTCATTTTTTGTTCAGAACAATATATTTTACTAGTGTGATTTGGATTTGAAAGATTATTCTTAATTTTTTAATAATTCAAAAATACGAGTATAAATATTATATTTAAAAATAATATAAGATCGAGAACAAGAAAATTATATTATTATAATTATATTATATTATATTATATTATAATACGGAACTAAATAATCTTAAACGATTCTTTTCATTCCTATAAAACCTCCATCATTACGAATACATTGTTTAATTCTTCTCCTTGCATGTCGTATAACTTTTCGAATCTCACCAGGAGTGATTTCAGCACATGCCTGCCTAACTCTGTTCTCTAATTCTTCTTGGCGATTTGTGGCAGATCGTTAAGAAATGGGGCAATTTCATCCCACAACAAATTCAAAAAGGCCTCCCTATTTAATCTTGGGATGAAGAATAGCGTAATGATCTGGTCATTCCATATGCCACACCAAACATTGACTTTCGAAACATTGCCGGTTGGTATTGATAACCCATTTGGGATTTTCGTGAGCCCAAAAGCGACAATAATGGGACGATATTACCCCATTTGTCGTAAAGGTAGCCTCATCAGCAAAAATTATATTTTTCAGAAAATTTGTATTATTTAAAAATTCACTCTGTGCCCAAAAACAGAAGTCTAATCTTCTCTGTGTATCCCCATCTATAGTATGCAATATTTTTGGCTTGAAGTTCTTTGCCTATTTTTTTAAGCAACGCCAAACTCGGTCCTTACTCAAGTTAAGATGCTGCTTGTCTTACACTAGATTTTGGGTTTTGTCTAAAATATTGTAAAATACGTTCTTCGTCTGGACATTGTCTATTTGTATTATTTAAAAATTCACTCTGTGCCCAAAAACAGAAGTCTAATCTTCTCTGTGTATCCCCATCTATAGTATGCAATATTTTTGGCTTGAAGTTCTTTGCCTATTTTTTTAAGCAACGCCAAACTCGGTCCTTACTCAAGTTAAGATGCTGCTTGTCTTACACTAGATTTTGGGTTTTGTCTAAAATATTGTAAAATACGTTCTTCGTCTGGATATTGTCTATTTTTTATATTTTCTTGTCTTAATTTACGTACGTTTCCTGTGTTTTTAAAATTTTTCATGATGTTTGCGACCAATTTGTGTCGAACAGAAAAGAACTGCTCAGGATGCCGTGCGTTAAATCCAACAGCAGCTTTATAGGAGCTGGAATTATCTCGAACCAATTGATAATATCATTTTTTTCATTGTTAAACGGCCCACCATATTTTTCATAATAAAAAAAATTGCTCTATTTATGTACTTATTTGAAATACACTCATGTACAAATAATACATTTACAAATTTATGTACTTTCAATAAATTAAGACATGTCATAACCTTTATTTTCATTGCTTATTTAGGTTTATATTTGTTACAATAATAGAATTTTTGCATTATTAACAAATTAAAAATTATTTTTCAAATCCAAATCACATTAGTAACAAACAGAAAATGAAGAATTTTTTTCAATTTGGGTAACCGTTATGCAAATAATTTTTTTTTTCTGTGGCCTATATCTCAACCACCTTTGAACCCATTATAACAAAATTTTTTACAAAGTGGTTTTTAAAAGTGCCGATTAAGAATATTCGACTAGATTTTGTCCAAAAAAATCGCTAAAATACATTCTCGAAAAATCCAACTTTACGTTAGCCTATGTAAAGGTTCGCCAATGATGATTCTCAAATTTTACTACGTCATTAAGTTCTAATTATTGGGGCAGTGATCAACCACCCAAATTTTGCACAAGCAGTTTCTAAGACTCAAATAATTGAAAAAGTTTCATAAAAAATAAAAATCAGTTTCGGCTTAGCCTAAAGTAACTTCTAAGCTAGACATTTAATTTGTCTTTATGGACATTTCTGCAAATTCTAAAATACAAATTTAGTCAAATAATTGTCATTGTAAAGTACTTGGCAAAAATAAGTTCAGATATCTTTTGTATGTTCGTTATTTTTGACTAGATTGTAAATAAACAAATTTTTCTAATTTTGACATATAAAGTGACACTTTTTAAAACTGATTGACATTATGAAACGTCTTACTTTTTGTAACTAGTTGCATAAAGTAAAATTTTATGCAATTGGTGACGAAAAATGTATTTCAAAATTAGTGACAAAAAGAATTATTCTATTTATTAAACTGTTATAATACAAGTTAAAAACATAAATTATAAATTAATTAATTATTATAAATATTGATAACACAATTATTGCAATTATTCAAATTAATTCCCGACGATATATTTTTTTCATTGCTCGAACTTGCTGTTATTTGGGAAGTGGCGCACATTGCTTTAGATGTTTCACCAAATATTTCTTGCGCTATAAATTTCTTATTATTCATAGAATTTTCGACATATCCCTCCGCAACAGAGCTAGATTTCCAACCTCCGTGCCTCTTTAATTTTAAAATATCAGCGCCACTGTCTGCTAGAAAAGTGGCAGAGCTTCTTCTAAAGCAGTGGCCAGTATATAGAACAGGGTTTGAAAGACGAAGAAATTGTGCAATAACTTTTGGCAGACTGCTAAATGTGTTAATTCCAACAGGATTTCTGGTACATTTTCCATTCGCATATTTTACAAAAAATCTGTTGTGTTTAAGAACCTGGGGACGCAACTTAATATATTTTCTTAATATTTCAACAAGATTCGTATTTTCAATGTCTCCAGTGGTAATTGCAAACTGCCGTATAACTTTTGTTTTTGAAGGTGGGATATCAACATGAAAATAGCTTCCTTCGTCTATAACATTTTCAACTGGAAGAAATGTTAATTCTGCTTTTCTGCATGCTCCTGCCATTCCAATTATCATTGCAACCTTAGCCATTAAGTATTCTTTGTCATCAGCTTCCACTAAAAATTTGGCAAAATCTTCTTTAATAAAAACTTTTGACTTTTTAGCACTGTACCCGTCCGCTTGACTTTTAATATATGCTACCAAATTTGTATATTTTTTAATATCAATATTCCTTTTCAGATTTAGTTCAGACCTTAACATTGAGTAAAGTGTCCATAATGTGGAAACTTTTAGATCTTTCTTACCCTCAAAATATGCAAGTAAAACTTTCTCATTAACATGTTTAATTTTCTTCTCATCACACCACGTAACAAATTTTTCGTATGCCAAATCATAAACTGCCTTTGACTTTTTGGGAATTACTGATAATAGAGCATTACCTGCTGCCTCTTCAATATCGCTTGGTAGCTCTTCAGAACTTGAATTACTCATTTTTAAAAAATAAAACTAAAAATATATCAATCTCACTAAAAACCTTCCGTCTAGACTTTTTTACAAAATGTCAAACTGACAACTAACATGAAGTAACAGCAACAAACTAAATTTATGTTTTCCAAATTTTTATCAATTATATTAAATTTAATTTTTTTATTACTTTCTTCAAAATTAGAAAAAATCTTGTATGCAATACGTTACGAAATGAAATTTTGTGTAACTTGTGAATTTTTGCGAAACTCACTTCGTTCGTTCCGCAAAAATCTCACGCGTTACACAAAATTAGGCATTTCGTAACTGATGGCATAAATAGCTATTATTAATGAACAAAAATAAATTTAAACGTCATCGGAAAAGGAAATTTGTTATGAAAACATTACTGACCGAAGAAACAGACTGATATATATATATAAAAGAGGCAAGTCATGGCAGTAAGAAGCGTGTAATAAAAAAAATATCGAAAAATTTTGACATCAGGTTTTCTAAATTAATTATTGTTTTTTTGAAACGTAAAGCCGTTATAGAAGTAAAATTGTAAACGCGTCCCCGACGTGAAACGCTCTATATGCAACGCCGACGGCTTTATACTCTATCTGGAAAACACAGAGAGTAATAAAAGTAGGGTGCTTATAAGTAACTACAAATATTCTCTTGTATTTATATTGGTAATCTGTACTTTTTAAAAAATGTAGTTGTAAATACTATGACAGTTCTTGGACAGAATTCTACCTGCTTGTGTCATAAGTCATTTAATCCTTTTCAAATTGACTTTGCTGCCGCTGCTCTCATGTATATGCGTTGTCATTCGCCCTCATAAAACCTAACATCTCCAGATAGTCGAACTACTATACATAATATATAATTTCTATGAATGTAAAGAAAAATTGGGAGAAAAATAATAGTACGTCCTGATCGTATAATAGTACGTATCTGATTAATTTATTACTCTTTCCCATTCCCAAATAAACATTCGGATGCGACGACAATTTAAACATCACACTTTTCAAGCGGATAAATTTTATTTCATTTGCACCAGAAATTGTGTCTGTTTATCCACGAGTGAACTAATGGTCAGAAGAAACATCAACGTTAACAAATTTTTATTATTTATTCGTATTTTGATATAAGCATCAAATTATTTTGTTTTGTGCAGGATTTCGAGATATTTTCAATTGCGCCCTGCGCCCTTAATTATTTTCCATCAACTTTATAAAATATATCTCTTTCTCTTATCTTTATTTTAATAGACATAACAGCAACTGTTAATAGATTTCATCGTCGGTGCCGTGAAGGAGCTATATATATATATATATATATATATATATATATATATATATAGTTATTATACATGATTTGCAGGAAACAACTACTCAGCGGGCAAATACCCCGACCTGCATTGAATTATACCTTACAAATCATGAAAAATTGACATTGGCTACCAATTTTTCATGATTTGTAAGGTATAATTCAATGCAGGTCGGGGTATTTGCCCGCTGAGTAGTTGTTTCCTGCAAATCATGTATAATAACAGTATATGGGTTAAGTCCACCAAGGGCTGAAGGTCACCGCTCTCGGTACTTGCAAAATGGCAAGTCGCTATGCGCCATGGAGACATCCATGATGTCTGGTGTATAGTAGCATTAGACCATATGAGAGGATTCACTTACCTCTCACCACTACACCATTTACATTAGTCTGTATAAGACTAGCAGGTTGGCCACTGTCATTTGTCTGCTCCATGACCTATGGCATACTGATGAGAACTAATAAGTTCGAAACCGGTCTATGTCTGGTCAGGGAGTTGACAAATGACATTGGCTACCAATTTTTCATGATTTGTAAGGTATAATTCAATGCAGGTCGGGGTATTTGCCCGCTGAGTAGTTGTTTCCTGCAAATCATGTATAATAACAGTATATGGGTTAAGTCCACCAAGGGCTGAAGGTCACCGCTCTCGGTACTTGCAAAATGGCAAGTCGCTATGCGCCATGGAGACATCCATGATGTCTGGTGTATAGTAGCATTAGACCATATGAGAGGATTCACTTACCTCTCACCACTACACCATTTACATTAGTCTGTATAAGACTAGCAGGTTGGCCACTGTCATTTGTCTGCTCCATGACCTATGGCATACTGATGAGAACGAATAAGTTCGAAACCGGTCTATGTCTGGTCAGGGAGTTGACAAATGACATTGGCTACCAATTTTTCATGATTTGTAAGGTATAATTCAATGCAGGTCGGGGTATTTGCCCGCTGAGTAGTTGTTTCCTGCAAATCATGTATAATAACAGTATATGGGTTAAGTCTACCAAGGGCTGAAGGTCACCGCTCTCGGTACTTGCAAAATGGCAAGTCGCTATGCGCCATGGAGACATCCATGATGTCTGGTGTATAGTAGCATTAGACCATATGAGAGGATTCACTTACCTCTCACCACTACACCATTTACATTAGTCTGTATAAGACTAGCAGGTTGGCCACTGTCATTTGTCTGCTCCATGACCTATGGCATACTGATGAGAACTAATAAGTTCGAAACCGGTCTATGTCTGGTCAGGGAGTTGACAAATGACATTGGCTACCAATTTTTCATGATTTGTAAGGTATAATTCAATGCAGGTCGGGGTATTTGCCCGCTGAGTAGTTGTTTCCTGCAAATCATGTATAATAACAGTATATGGGTTAAGTCCACCAAGGGCTGAAGGTCACCGCTCTCGGTACTTGCAAAATGGCAAGTCGCTATGCGCCATGGAGACATCCATGATGTCTGGTGTATAGTAGCATTAGACCATATGAGAGGATTCACTTACCTCTCACCACTACACCATTTACATTAGTCTGTATAAGACTAGCAGGTTGGCCACTGTCATTTGTCTGCTCCATGACCTATGGCATACTGATGAGAACTAATAAGTTCGAAACCGGTCTATGTCTGGTCAGGGAGTTGACAAATGACATTGGCTACCAATTTTTCATGATTTGTAAGGTATAATTCAATGCAGGTCGGGGTATTTGCCCGCTGAGTAGTTGTTTCCTGCAAATCATGTATAATAACAGTATATGGGTTAAGTCCACCAAGGGCTGAAGGTCACCGCTCTCGGTACTTGCAAAATGGCAAGTCGCTATGCGCCATGGAGACATCCATGATGTCTGGTGTATAGTAGCATTAGACCATATGAGAGGATTCACTTACCTCTCACCACTACACCATATATATATATAATATATATATGATATTGACATATATATATATATATATATATATATATATATATATATATGTTATTACATATGATTTGCAGGAAACAACTACTCAGCGGGCAAATACCCCGACCTGCATTGAATTATACCTTACAAATCATGAAAGATTGGTAGCCAATGTCATTTGTCAATTCCCTGACCAGATATAGACCGGTTTCGAACTTATTAGTTCTCATCAGTATGCCATAGGTCATGGAACAGACAAATGACAGTGGCCAACCTGTTAGTTTTATACAAACTTAAGTAAATGGTGTACCGGTGAGAGGTAAGTGAATCCTCTCATTTGGTCAAATGCTACTATACACCAGACATCATAGATGTCTCCATGGTGTATAGCGACTTGCTATTTTGCAAGTACCGAGAGCGGTGACCTTCAGCCCTTGGTGGACTTAACCTATACTGTTATTACATATGATTTGCAGAAAACAACTACTCAGCGGGCAAATACCCCGACCTGCATTGGATTATACCTTACAAATCATGAAAGATTGGTAGCCAATATATATATATATATAGATATATATATATATATATTGGCTACCAATCTATATATATATATATATATATATATATATATATTTTTTTGTTGAAATAGACTTAAAATGTCATGAAACGTCGAGATGTTAAATTTGAAAGAAAAATAAATTTCCTGTCTGTGTAACATTTTTGTGCGCAGGTTTACTCTGGAACCGATTATGATATTGACTTGAAATTTGGTACACTTATGTATTGTAATAAGATCTGGAACTAGATTATCTTTTGATCTAATTTCGTTGAAGGGTTCGGGGTAAATGGGCTACATAAAAGTAAATAAGGAAAACAAGCAATAAGAGTCCATAAAACTGCAATTTAGGGCAAGTACGAAAAGTTAAGGTCTCAACATTTTTTTTGGCAACAGCCAAAACTATCACCCCCAATACCACCCCAAATTATTATGAAAGGGAGTAAAAAAATTAAAATGTGATTTAGTGTATATACAAAAACAAAACGTCTAAAAATTTTTTTCCGTTAGCTACCTCCTCTGCCACCTCATTGCCACCCCCACCCTACTATTAAAGTGGGTAAAAAAAATTAAAATGTGATTTAGTATGTATATAAGAACGAAACGTCTAAACAAATTTTTTTGGCGTTAGCTCCCCCTCTACCACCCCATTGCCATCCCCACCATATTATTGAAGGGGGTAAAAAACTTAAAATGTGATGTAGTGTGTATACAAGAACGGAACGTCTAAAAAAATTTTTTTGGAGTTGGACCATAATTGATGCCAAGTCGAAATTAATTGAAACCTTAAATGGTGATGAGTGCATTCCAAAAATTTTATGAAACTTTTCAGTCATCCGTTAATCTGCAAAAGTTTTATTTCAGAATGTACAGAATTTAACTTTGTATTGTTTACTCTTAACAACTGTAGTAATTCTAGTCATGAATTATATTTGAGAAAAACACTAATATGTAATTTATTTCCATAAATTATGAATTTTCAGAAAAGATTCTAAAAATTTAGAATGAATTCTGCACAACCTGAAATAAGCTCTTTTAGATTAATGGATTCACCCCTTCCTAAGAAATTTTAAAGGGCTGTCTCCGCATGAGTCATATTTTGTCCTGATCTATAAGTGATGTGTTAAGTCCAATCAATTACGAGATACTTTGTATAACGTATATGAGTAACATAGAAAGGTATAGAAAACCTTCATAATGGTGCAGTGCATGCTACTTCTATCTTATCCACTTTGCATTTTACAACTAACAATCTGAATAGTAAATAGGAAAATAGGGTTAGTAAATGAAAGCAAATTCGGAAATACCAATAAAATGCGAGAAAATGAGGTGAGAAAATAATGTTGCTTTTTCAACTTTATATTTTAACTTTTTTTACCCATATTTCTAATTGGACGAAAACTGCATTAGTCTTTTTCATATCCTTTAAGGTAGGTAAAATCTTATTAAGAATCAAATAAAATTAGTGCATGTTATTTAACGACATATCAAAACCTTATTTTATTTTAATAATTTACTCCAGTGCAGCATCGATATTGACAAGCATTTAAAAGGATATTCACGATGATTAGTTTTAGTATATATTATTATACAGTACAACGGCAGAAATTTAATTTTATATGCTACCTTGAAGGTCAACAGCTTTATTGCTTTATTATACAATGTACAGTTAATGATAAATAGAGTTATATGTATATTAAAAAATGTTATCTGGACTAATAACAGCATATAAAACAAGTTCAGTTACGAAAATTATTTCAAAAGAGAATGGCAATGTTGTTTTAATTTATTTATTAGTTCCGTGACTTACTCAAAGTTTTCACGTGAAAAAAACGTATTTATTTCAATCTCGACATTAAATAATATAATCAGTAACATATAAATGTATAAAATATTTTTTATAAGTCGCCTGCGGTAGGCATGTTTTGCCAAATTTCAACAACGTTCCTTTAAGAAAAGTGCTTTTCAAAAGTCAAACTCAAATCAAGTAAAGGTAGCTGAATATCAAAGCAACCCAAATAGTTATATGCCAAATACTATTTTAAGATTATTTGCTTTCTCATCAAAAAGAAGAGGAAAAATTATCAGTAAATGTTCAATATAGTGTAATGATCACACCAATTCAGTCGCACTTTTTAAAACTTATAAAATTAAAGTGCTTTTCAAATGTTAACTTTACATCAAGTAATGGTAGCTGAATATCAAAGCAAGCCAAATAGTTATATGCCAAATACTATTTTAAGATTACTTGCTTTTTCATCAAAAAGAGAAATTATCAGTAAATGTTCAGTATAGTGACTAATGATCACACCAATTCAGTCGCGCCTTAAAACTTAATAATATTAAATTGAAATATGTTATAAAAGTAATTACTTTGTTGAAATATACAAATGAGTCTTGCAATAAAAAGGATTTTATTTACAAAACCAAATATCACATCCAAATCTGAACTTTTGAAACAAACTGTAACATAAAAGTAATACATACAAATCACAATATAGTTCATAGCAGCGAAATTCTTTCAAATTAGGCACTTTGATGTTCGAAATGTAGCAAAATTATCTAAATAAGAATATTTGTTTTCAACTTTTTGCTATAAAATAATTTTTTTTTACTTCTAAGCAAAACTAGTTGCCACTATCATTTATCTGCTCCATGACCAATAGCATACTGACGAGAACAAAAAAGTTCGAGACCGGCCTATGTTGGATATTTATCAGATTACCTAAAAATCCAAATAATTAAGTGATATTATGATGGCCGTTCAATGCGTGCAGAAATATTTCAAACTACATATTCAAATAGGCCTTCTCCTGCACTAGACACAATCAGTCAAATCATAAAAATTTCGAAAAATATAGGTGCGTTTCTCCTGCAAGACATAACAGAGACAATAATGGGCCACCGTTAATGAAAACGCCACAGTTTCTGATAAAGCCATTGCTGAGGTGGCAGATTCTAGTGACAGGGCAATAAGAAGGACACTCAAGAAAAATGGTTACCGATCATATAAAGTAAGAAAAAACCATAAGATATTTCCCGAGGACAATATCAGATGAATGATCTTTTGTGAAAGTGTAGTAGAAAATGCGAACCGTGGTGAAGATTTCATCAAAAATATTGCTTTCACTCATGAATCGTCCTTTGCATTATACGGTTCACATAATCCGTCAATCTGCTTCGATTTTTTTGCATTACGAACTCAGTATTCCCAGGAATTAAATGTATAGGGTGGTTTGTTGGGGGATCATATGATCGACCCATTTTTCATTGATGGTACACTAGAAGGCTAGTAGTGCGAAGATTTAACGAGATCTAGTTTCAACAAGATGGTTGTCCTTATGATTGTGCCCCAGTTCAGGATTTCCTGAACATTACATTTCTTGGTCGTTTATTGAATCGACGGGGAATTTTGTGGCCAGCTAGATCTCCTGATCTGGCTCCAAATGACTTTTTTTTATGGGGCCACATAAAATCGCAAATTTATGGCCTTCGGGAGAACAGGGAATAATAATCTCGAGGAGTTGCGGTTGAAAATCGCAAACGCTTTCAAACAAATTAGCCGGAATATGTTATTAAATGTCACAAGAAGTTTTATGATCAATCGTATGTAGATGGCGCTTTATAAGTAGGTCGCGTAATACTTCTCTCCAACTACATTATATTAAAAGTAATATATATATATATATATATATATATATATATATATATATATATAAATAATAAACTACTATACTACAAAGAAGTACAGTAAGTAGTGTATAGTTGCATTTATGGTGAAAACGAAAAAATTGCAATGAAAGTCAAAGAATTGAAACGGAAAATTACCATATTTATTTAACATACACAACAAATAAGAGTTCTTCGAAAAAAGCTTTGAAAACGGAAATGTCAGAAAAATACATTATTTCTGTTGTGGGGACTAATGTCTTCCACTACTCTTATATTAGACATATTATTTGGTTTACATTGACTCATACATTCGTATATTTTTATTGCATGATTTAAATTATTTATTACTATGTAAATATCCGTAAATATTGTATATAATCGTCTCGGTATTTAAGTACCTTCCTTACCTGTCTTAAATTCCCATAACAATTTCTATTCTTTATTGCATTACCTACCATAAAACCTTATTTCTTAGTCGGAACTTTCCTCTGTCCTTTGTAGTTATGCATCCAGACTAATACCTACTTAACAATCATCCTTTTGGGATTATCTCTAATTACGTAGTATACCTGACCCGGTTTTTCCAATTTATTGTACTAGGTACCTATTTGCCAAAACATTTGTCAGTATACATTTTACCAAGATACAGGACAGTTCAACTCCAAAACTCACTGTGTTAACATCGAGCTGACGCTCTATCAATAAAGAAGTAAAAACACAAATAGTTGTTAGTCTTTCAACATCACCGCAACTCACCCACAAATTGGTGACCCCGACGTGATCAACGTAATACCCTGTGAATCGTGAGTGTTTTGTGCAGTATTAGTAGAGACTTCAGCAACAACGTTTTACAAAGAAAAACTTTAATAACACAGTGATAGCGACATTCAAGTGACTGCAGTATTGTGTGTGACATTAACCTTTGAAGCCAGAACTCAGTGCCATCAGTTCGCGAATCGCAAAGATGATGGGAGAAAGCAGTACCAATAGTGATTCTCACTGCTTTGAGGCAGCAGGGATAACCCAGGACAGCACAAAGTTTCACCATGCCCTGAGTGCGTTGGATGCGAAATATGCTTTGGAAATTCGTGATGTGCTTGTCAAACCTAAAGGTGAGAAAACTTACAAACTTTTAAAAGAAGTGTTAATTAAGCGTATAGGCACGTCGAGGGAAGAGAACACACGCCGACTCCTCGAGAATGAACCTTTAGGAGACAGAAAACCTAGCCAGTTCCTCCGCCACCTCCGTGTGCTAGCCGGGAGTGGTTTTCCGGAGGAAGTTTTACAAACTCTTTGGTTAAGACGCTTGCCGACGTACATTCAAGCATTATTAGCAGCACACAAGGACCTAACCCTTGACAAGACATCAGAGATCGCTGATTCGGTGATCGAAGCCTATGGCCCAGTTGGCAGAATCTCTGAAACAACAGTAGCAAACCTTACACCGGGGGCGGCGTGCGAAGCTAGGATTAACGCCCTGGAGCGCACCGTAGCAGAGTTAGTACAAAAATTCGCATCAATGGAAATCAACCAAGTTTCACAGCCGTATAATCGATCGAGGTCAAACTCACGCCACCAATCTCGCGCACGTTCCCAATCCCGAAACCGCAAGAGAGGAGACAGTGGAATTTGCTGGTATCATTGGCGATATGGCAGCAGTGCTAATAAGTGTGATAAGCCCTGCAAATACGTCGCTGAAGCCCCGGGAAACGCAGCGGGCAGTCGTTAATGTCGGCCAACGACATCTGCCCAACAACATCGTGCCGATTATTTGTCACCGACAGATCAACAAATATCAAGTTCCTAATTGACACTGGAGCCGATTTGTGTGTTTTTCCACGTTCGAACTTACCAGGACCGCGTGCTAAGTCCGCCTATGAACTTTCAGCGGCGAATGGTACCACCATCTCAACATACGGAACACTCGCAATGACCCTCAACCTCGGTTTAAGGCGTGACTTTGCCTGGAGGTTCGTCGTTGCCGACGTTGGCAAACCTATAATTGGCGCGGATTTCCTGGCACATTATGAACTACTAGTGGACATTAAAAATCAGCGTCTTCTGGATTTGCGTACTCACCTTACCTCCAATGGAGAGGTAACTGAGTGTGAATTTCTCGGCAGCAAGACAATCTCTGGTTCGTCGTTGTTTCACGAACTACTCCAGAAATATCCAGAAGTTACAAGGCCAAATGGAGCACCAACAACCGTCTGTCATTCCACAAAACACCACATCGTCACAACGCCAGGACCTCCCGTCGCGCAACGCCCGCGAAGACTTGCGCCGGATAAATTTAAAGCTGCCAAGAAGGAATTCGATGCCATGGTGCAGCTTGGTATTGCCCGTCCTTCACAGAGTCCCTGGTCATCACCTCTGCATATGGTGCCAAAGAAAGGCGACGAGTGGAGACCTTGTGGGGATTATCGTGCCCTCAATGCGAGAACCTGCCCTGACAGATATCCGGTGAGACATATTCAAGACTTTGCTCAAACATTACGTGGAAAAACTGTTTTCTCAACAATCGACCTCGTCCGTGCCTTTAATCAAATCCCAGCGCTGAAGAAGACGTTCCAAAGACGGCCATCACAACACCGTTCGGCCTTTTCGAATTTACGTATATGACTTTCGGTCTTCGAAATGCAGCCCAAACGTTTCAACGCTTCATCGATGAAGTTCTCCACGGCCTCGATTTTTGTTACGCCTACATCGACGACATTCTCATTGCATCAACGTCAATCAAAGAACACCTTCAACACCTCGAGACAATATTTCAGCGCCTTCAGAAGTATGGAGTGGTCATTAGCCTAGCAAAGTGTATTTTCGGCCAGTCTGAGGTGAAATTTCTCGGTTATATGGTTTCAGCCGCAGGTACTCGACCGCTCCCGGAAAAAGTCGACACCATTCGCGCTTTTCCACGACCCGACACCGTCAAGAAACTACGGCAGTTCTTAGGTATGTGTAACTTCTTCAGGAGGTTTCTACCTAAGGCCGCAGAGGTACAGGCGCCGCTGAATAGTCTCCTCCAAGGCAACGTTAAGGACAAGACGCCGGTGAATTGGACTACAGAAGCTATCAAGGCTTTCGAAGATACCAAGGAGAGCCTAGCACAAGCAACGCTCTTAGCACACCCACAGATTAATGCACAACTAGCCATTTTCTCTGATGCCTCTGACTTCGCCGCAGGAGCATCACTTCAACAACGGGTAGACAACGGATGGCAACCGCTGGATTTCTTTTCTAAAAAATTGAGTCCCGCGGAAGCCAAGTATGGAGCCTACGACCGCGAACTTCTCGCAATATACCTCGCAGTTAAGCATTTCAGACACATGGTGGAGGGACGGTCCTTTACAATCTACACTGATCATAAGCCCATCACCTTCGCTTTTCACAAAAAAGATCATCAAAGTTCACCACGACAATTCCGTCATTTGGACTTTATAAGTCAGTTTACCACTGATATCCGCCACATCTCCGGAGAGGATAATATCGTTGCCGATGCCCTGTCACGTATTGAGGTGCTCGAAAATACGATTGACGTTGAGGCGCTCGCTGCTGCTCAACAAGATGACAAAGAGGAATATTTAAAAAAGGATTCGTCGCTACAACTTAAACTAGTGCAAATCCCTGGAATTAAAGTGTCTATTTTCTGCGATGTATCCACGAGAACAGCTCGCCCCTTCATTACTAAGGACTTCAGGAAGGCGGCGTTCAACACCATCCACGGTCTCTCACACCCTGGAGTGAAAGCCACGGTCAAGAGCGTAACTCAGCGTTACGTATGGCCTTCGGTGAGGAAAGATTGTAGAGATTGGGCCCACAGCTGTATCCAATGCCAACACTCCAAAATTTCACGGCACGTCTCCGCACCTACAGGAAAATTTACATGACCATCCTCACGGTTCGAGCACGTACATGTGGACATCGTCATCATTCCACCATCCGAAGGTTTTAGGTATTGTCTAACCATGGTGGATCGATTTACTCGTTGGCCAGAAGCCGTACCAATGCAAGACCAAGAAGCATCAACAGTAGCACGAGTGTTTTACGACAACTGGGTCTCACGATTTGGCACTCCTCTACGAGTTACTACCGACCAAGGTAGACAGTTTGAGTCACACCTTTTCAAACACCTGAATCGTTTGTTAGGTACGACTCATTTAAGGACAACGGCCTATCACCCCTCAGCCAATGGAATGGTCGAACGACTACACCGTCAATTAAAAGCAGCCATCATGTGCCACCAGAACATCCGGTGGACTGAGGCGCTATCAACTGTACTGCTAGGAATACGAGCAGCCTGGAAAGAAGATCTTCAAGCGACAGCAGCTGATCTGGTATACGGCCAGACTCTTCGTCTTCCTGGAGAATTCCTAGGCATCCTTCACACCAATGACGACCATGTCAACACGGCAGTATTTGTCAAGGAGCTTCGCCAACACCTACGAAGCCTCAGGCCTAGCGATGGCACCCGCCACGGCACGAAGAAAACCTTCGTTTTTAAAGATCTTGCCACCACGGATCAAGTTTTTGTACGTCGCGACAGTCCCAAGCGGCCTCTACAACAACCCTATGACGGACCCTACACGGTTGTTCGTCGATCAGATAAAACAATCGTCATCAACATCAATGGTCGTGATGTAACAGTTTCGGTTGACAGACTCAAACCAGCTTACGTCATGGCTGATCATGCATCTATCGTACGAGATAACAGCGAAAACAGGAACTCTCTGAGCGACGCAAAGCAACGTTCGACTCCCAACTTGGACTCACCACGCACCGCAGACCCGGATCCAAACTCGACAAGGATAACACGATCCGGCAGACACGTCCATTTTCCTGATCGTCTTCAAGGAGGATGTTAATTACGTAAATCACTAGCAAGGGGGTACTGTGGGGACTAATGTCTTCCACTACTCTTATGTTAGACATATTATTTGATTTACGTTGACTCATACATTCGTATATTTTTATTGCATGATTTAAATTATTTATTACTATGTAAATATCCGTAAATATTGTATATAATCGTCTCGGTATTTAAGTACCTTCCTTACCTGTCTTAAATTCCCATAACAATTTCTATTCTTTATTGCATTACCTACCATAAAACCTTATTTCTTAGTCGAAACTTTCCCCTGTCCTTTGTAGTTATGCATCCAGACTAATACCTACTTAACAATCATCCTTTTGGGATTGTCTCTAATTACGTAGTATACCTGACCCGGTTTTTCCAATTTATTGTACTAGGTACCTATTTGCCAAAACATTTGTCAGTATACATTTTACCAAGATACAGGACAGTTCAACTCCAAAACTCACTGTGTTAACATCGAGCTGACGCTCTATCAATAAAGAAGTAAAAACACAAATAGTTGTTAGTCTTTCAACATCACCGCAACTCACCCACACTGTGTTTATTCCGATTTATATTATTTGTAAAAAATAACCTCTGACTGTTCCTTTTTTCCAATAATTCTATTATTTTGTAGATTCGGTGGTTTGTTTTTGAAGAGGATAATATATTTGGTAGAAAACCCAAATAAAAAGAAAAAATATTCGTAGAATGCCACAAATAACTTTCGGACTATATATTCCATAAAATTAAATTGTAATTATTTTACGTCATTGTTATATTTTAATTCAAAAGTTTAAAGGTGCTCTTCCGATGTATGTGACAGCGACCAGAGACCGCGACCGGAGACATGTACCACGCGATAAGCTAGAGACCAACAACAAGGAGGGCTACTCTACCGATACACGCGACAGCGACACCTAGTTGTGAGTGTAATGAACATACAGTTCAACACACTTGTATGAGTGTTGAACGAAGACAAACAAGACCAAGAATAGGTGTCGCGACACCGCTACCGAACCAGTCTAGAGAACTCGGCAAATGGGAGCTCTCTAGAGTCTCTAGAGTAGTTTGGTAGCGATGCCGCAACACCTTTTCTTGGCGTGTGGCGCTGCTACAGTTTGTTTGTCTTCGTTCATCACTCGTACAAGTGTATTTAACGTGTGTGTTCAACGCACTCACAACTAGGTGCCGCTGTCGCGTGAAAACTTCCTAAACCCAACTCGACCGATGACTACCCCCGGGGGTGACAAGCTGGCGAAGAAAGAAAATATCAAGACAAGAAGAGCGCCAGAAGAGACCTCAGCCAGCGAGGTTCAACAGCCAGGACCAGGGGAGGTCCGCAGAAAATACCACGACACATCTCGCATTTGCGAGCTGGGTCTGGTAGAAGTAAGCGGGCCCACCTATCACGAAGGCCGGTCCAGGTCTACAGAGATAATCTAGGAGCAAAGAGTAGTAGTCCTACTCGGCCCTAGTTATCGAGACCGACATCCAGCCAATGGATATTGGCTCGCGCTGCCGCGTGTATCGGGAGAATAGCCTTAAAGAAATTATTTTGGTTTTAAACATACAGTCTTATTATATTTACATATTTGCTTTACCTAAGGAAAATGAATTTATTTACAAACGTGCTGACACACAAGTGTGTTTACACAAGTCTGTAAATACGAACTAAATTATTTCATAGTTTATATACTTACTGGATAAATTTTTATATGTAATATAATTTAGGCTTCGTATATTATATATATTATTTAATAACTAAATGTATTATTGGTGTATTATAAATGTTAAGTTGTGGTGAAGTATATATTCACTTTATGAACGCATCTACCTTTTGGTATTGTTTAGTAAAATAAAATTAAATTGAAACAAATAGAAACATAATAAATTATATAGAGGATATTGAGGAAATAAACACAAACATTTTTTCAGATATAAAAGAATTTTTAGAGGACATAAGAAATGATAAGAATTTGAGTAGTACTTACTTTAATATAAGGTCTACTAGGCAAAGTTTCTATGAATTAATTACATATTTAGAAGCTATCGATACGCAAAAATTGATATGATTATACTATCGGAGACGTGGTTATTAGGAGTAAGTAATTTTAATATCCCTAATTTTCCAATTCATTATAATGAATCCTATTTTAATCAGAATGATGGTGCCATAATTTACATAAATAGTTAGCTGACCCGACATACGTTGTCCTGTCGCAAAAAGCGTTTTTCCAGAATTTTCCGGGCAACTTTTTAAATTTTTCTGTCCCTAAGAACCATCTTCGGACTATTACAAACATTCCTGTCACTCGGACTATTAACGAACATTCCTGTCACAAAAAGCACTTTCAGTTTTTCCAGAATTTTCCGGGCAACTTTTCCAAGTTATCTTTCCATAAAAACCTTTCGAACTATTAAAGAAATTGCCAAATCGATCGGTTCTCAAGTGATGCGCTGGGGATTTACTGTAAATTTGATATGTTGTTATTAATATATATATATATATATATATATATATATATATATATATATATAATATATATAATATATATAATATATATATAATATATAATATAAATATATATATTAATAACAATTATTATTTATATAATTATTAATATATATATATATATATATATATATATATATATATATATATATATATTAATAACAACATATCAAATTTACAGTAAATCTCCAACCAATCAGATCAAGTTCTGATGGCTATAGTATAGGATTTAACTCTGACATTTATTATTTTTGTTTTTATTCAAACATCAGTAATTGTATTGCAAAATCGCGATTCATAATATTTATAAGTTTTATAATTATTGTGCCTTTTTTTAAATAATTTTTCCCGAGTTTCTGATTTGGTGGCTATATATCTTGTATCATACCAGTCACAATTTTAACATGGTCAGGCTCACACGGAGTGGTGAAATAAGCATACAGGCGAACCAGTACTCCATAAATAATATACCTAAACAAATTGTCAAATGAACTTCAAGGAAAAATTAAGTTTGGAAAAAACATTATTGGCGGTTCTTTATTTCGTTATCTTAGTATAGTAAGAAGTTATTTGTAAAGATAAATGAAATAAAAACAGCGGCGGCATTTAAATGTGAAATAGATAGCAAATTACCAAACGGTGAGTTCAATAAAGTAAGATCATGAATATTAAGAAATCACTAGTCATTTTATGAAATGAAATCTGTAATAGTACAATTTATTGCAATTTGTTGTTGAATGCAAAAACATGATTATAGGCAAATAGAAAAAAATATTAAAATATACAGTTAGCATGTAGGAAGTAAGTAATTATTAGTAACTAATTAACTAATTATAATACGTAATCGTGATATAATTTATATTAAATTTGTATTGTTTTTTAGACTATGATTTTTTATTAGCTTGGAGAAAGTTCCCTATTAGGATAAGATTGTTTGTGGTAAATAAACCTGTAAATGACTAATCAGTTTGGTTTTCTACTTAATTTTAAAAATTAAATTTGAATGAATCATTGGGTATTAATAATATGCAAATTTCGTACACTAAAAAGAATGAATTAGATATTATTTTCATTCAGTACCCTAAATTTGATACTTTTTGTATTGAATATTATATAACTTTAAAACTTTTAGTAAAAGATTACTCAAAGTTAACTCCAAGTTCATTAGTTTTAATTCCCCTTGAAACAATTACTAATCCTACCATTAAAAATAAAGCATACGAGAAAGATGCCGGCAAACCAGCAAATATTCGACAAGGTAAAAAATATTTTATTAAATTTTTCAAAGTCACCATTTAATTACTTTAAAAATACATTATAGGTAGATTTCTTATCTACCTATTGCAGAGTGCAGCATGCTATGACTTCGGGAAAATTTCACTATAGTTTCTTCGATTGTGCCCCCCGTTCAAAAGTTTACATTATATGCTGTATAACGAAATTTGTGAACACTCTAGAGGACGCATTTCTCAACAGATCAAAATGAAATTTGGCGAACATATAGTTTGGGTCCATATCTCGATTAATTTCGAAGATGGGCCAAAGCGCCCTTTTCATTTCGAAATGGCAGCGGTCCAAAATTTTAAAAAAGTTATCAAAAGTTTATTTCTAATCAAATATGTACATGTGATACATCGTTGGATAGTACTCATCTAGCCCTATAATTTTTGTCTAAAACATTTTTTGCTAAAACGTATAGGAAAAATTTTAAAAATGGCGGCGTTTCAAAGTTTTTAAAAAATTCTCAACATTTTATTTCGAATTAAATATGTACATGTGATACATCGTTGAATAGTACTCATCTAGACCTACATCTTTTGTCTCAAATATTTTTTTGCTCAAAACACAGAAAGCTTTTTTTAAAAAAAGCGTGATTTATTTATTTTCAAAGATCACCTACGTGCTAATAGTCCATAAATCGATGACAATAAATTAAAGTTGAGCAATTCTAACAAAGATATAATTAATTACTTACTTAATCACATATTTACTAAAATAATAGGGACCTAAAGCAGTGCAAAAAATATAGGACGAAATCTATTTTTACGGCTGGCCCCTGCCATCGGACTTTTTATTTTCTTTTAACTGTAATTATGATTGTATTTATCACACATTTTAATTAGGCATGTGAATAAATTCCTTATTAATAGTACTAATAAATGGTTGCACGGTAGCAATATAAAATTACGTTTTGTTCCGAAAACCTTTTTCATGAAATGTTTTTGTTTATAAATCACTCAATTTAATATTTTTGACGAGGTATCGAATTTTTTAGCATTACACACATTACACAGGTCAATTAGAATTAACCGAAAAGTCATGGCACATTTAGTTCAAATGTGCTTTTAGAGGGCGGAATATTAAACATAATATTTTTAGTCGCAAACTCCTCTGTAAATCCTTATTTTTACTATAAGGAAAATAACCAGACTGCAACCAAAGTTACAAGTCTGGCGCGTTAAGTGTAATAATTGCATATTACCATCAAAACGCTCATGCTTTCGATTGCAACAAACACCAGCCGAAAGACTGATCCTACTTAAAGGAGCTCTCTTGCCAGTCGTCACACACCAATTGCAGACTGCAGTTTCGAGCTGTTGGCTCTCGTCAGTTCAAGGTAGGCATGCGACGACCGGCACGAGAATCCTTTGACTACTTAGTACATCCCGCTATTTCTACAATAGCGACATGTAAAAGAGCCAGCAGGCGCCATCTAGCGGTCCAGTGTCTGTTGCAATCGAAAAATAAATAGCCTGACTTGACTTAGCATAGTTCAAATGTGCTTTTAGAGGGCGGAATATTAAACATAATATTTTTAGTCGCAAACTCCTCTATAAATCCTTATTTTTACTATAAGGAAAATAACCAGACTGCAATCAAAGTTACAAGTCTGGCGCGTTAAGTGTAATAATTGCATATTACCATCAAAAGCATTAGCCCAACTTCAATGTATTGTCATCGATTTATGAACTATTAGCACGTAGGTAATTTTTAAAATGTAAATAAGTCACTCTTAAAGAAAAAAAAAATTCTACGTGTTTTAGGAAAAAATATTTTAGACAAAAGATGTAGGTCTAGATAAGTACTATCGAACAATGTTGTACATATTTGATTAGAAATAAAATGTTGAGAATTTTTTAAAAACTTTGAACCGCCACTAGTTTTTCAATTTTTCCTATACGTTTTACTAAAAATGTTTTGGACAAAAGTTATAGGGCTAGATGAGCACTATCCAACGATGTATCTCATATACATATTTGACTCGAAATAAAATTTTGAGAATTTTCTAAAAACTTGAACCGCCGCCATTTTAAAAACTTTTCCTATGCATTTTAACAAAAAATGTTTTAGACAAAAGTTGTGGGGCTAGATGAGTACTATCCAACGATGTATCACAGGTACATGTTTGATTAGAAATAAAATTTTGAGAATTTTTTTTAAACTTTGGAACATTGAAAAAAAACATTTGATACAAAGAAGGCGATTTGGCCCATCATCGAACTTAACCGAGATATGGAACCAAACTATATGCGTACCAAATTTCATTTTGATCCGTTGAGAAATGCGTCCTCTAGAATGTTCACAAATTTCGTTATTATAGCATATATATATATATATATATATATATATATATATATATATATATTGGTATTATACATGATTTGCAGGAAACAACTACTCAGCGGGCAAATACCCCGACCTGCATTGAATTACACCTTACAAATCATGAAAAATTGGTAGCCAATGTCATTTGTCAACTCCCTGACCAGACATAGACCGGTTTCGAACTTATTAGTTCTCCTCAGTATGCCATAGGTCATGGAGCAGACAAACGACAGTGGCCAACCTGCTAGTCTTATACAGACCAATGTAAATGGTATAGTGGTGAGAGGTCAAATGACATTGGCTACCAATTTTTCATGATTTGTAAATCATGTATAATAACAGTATATAGGTTAAGTCCACCAAGGGCTGAAGGTCGCCGCTCTCGGTACTTGCAAAATGGCAAGTCGCTATGCACCACGGAGACATCTATGATGTCTGGTGTATAGTAGCATTAGACCACATGAGAGGATTCAATTACCTCTCACCACTATACCATATATATATATATATATATATATATATATATATATATATATATATATATATATGTTAGATAGTGGATTGTTTGAATAACTTTTTAAAAAGATTTATTTAGTTTAACACTGGAGTCAACGTTGACTCGTTAAGAAAATACAATAATAATTTAGAAGTAGTTTAATCGAAAGTGAGTATAAGACTGATTACAAAAAGGTTGTTGGTAATATTTATAATGTTTTGAGAACAAAGGAAACAGTGTTGCTGATTCAGCACAATCAGGATTACTTAGAATTGAAATACAATGCTCATGCAGCGTGAGCGGTTATTGAGAAGAGCTGTTACGCAGTATGTAATACGATATGTTTGAGAAGGTTAAGCCTGTCTCGATAATATTATATATCATAGTATATTTCTAATATAACAGCTTCCCCCTTATAAAAAAAGTTGGTGTTTTATGCAGCAACTTTTGAAATGAATATAAAATGTATATAAAAGGTAATGGTACAATTTGGAAAAATATAAAAGATACAAAAATGTTAAATCGTAAGGTTTAAAACACAGAATATAACCTTAGCGTCTAAAATATGAAATGCAAGCACAATAAGCTTGATTCATAAAATAAAATAACATAAAAATGTTAGAGTTAAAATATAGCTTTGGCAAGAAAGCGTAAAATACAAACATACTAGGTTTGAATTGTAAAATAGGATAAAATATTCCTAAGGTTAAAATATAGCTTTACTGTGAAAGCATAAAATATAAGCATGATGGGTTTGAATGAAAATGACGTAAAAATGTTAATAAAATTGAAATTAACAAATGATAGAAAAATAATGAAATATAATGATTAAACAAATGAAATAAAATTCACTGAAGAGTCCAGCACTGAAAGTCAGTAAAAAGGCACAAAACAGTTTGTCTTTATGTAAGTTCTATGTCTTCGGCTTCGTTGTCTTCTCTTCTTAAGGTAGGTCGTCTTCGTGAAGGAAATAGGTTAGCAAATGTCCTGTAGGGTTTGCTAGGCCTCGGTGGAGATGGGGGTGATGCAGAAACATCGATGGCTAGTCTTCGTCTTTTTGTTCTGCACTTACAAAATAGGTACAGAAATAACAGTCCAATTATTAGCACAATGATAAAATAGGTGAACCAGGATATGTGTTTTGTTATAAAGGGTTCGTTGATCAAATCATCTAAATCTCTGGAGTATTGGTCCAACTTGTGTTTGGCAACTTCGAGGTCTTCCGTATTGAGATTGTTTAATTTTAGTGGTTTAAGATTTGGAGCTCGGATTTTGTCTGGAATATGTTTACAACATTCAAATGGAATTTGGATTGGATGAGTGTCGTCTTTTACATCGGTTACTTCATTGGTACTAGCTTGAATTTTTGTGATGCCTATGAAGGCGTAACAATTTGGTTGTAATTTTACTATTGAATTTTTGTAGATGACTTCAGTTTTTGAATTTCTTTCTGGACAGTTGATGGTTGTTTGTAGAGGTTCTGCGTTAATAACTAACCATGTGTTTTCGTCTATTTTTTGGACGTTGTAGCCTTGGCTGATGATAAATGACGTCTGGCAGTTTTCTGGCAGAGTTTTGAGGTTCTTGAAGAGACGGGCTTCGCATATGGCATTGTTGTCAATAGGATATGCAAATAAATTTGTACATAATTTGGTGTTGAAATAAAGTGGTTTGCATTCTTCAAGGTTCGAGATAGGTATGTACATTAATGAATCATCATCTCTCGCGATATATTTTTGAGAAGTTGATAATACATGATATAAACCAGTTCTATTATCCAAAATAGGAATAGGGTATAATTGAAATACTGAATATGTTTGAGGGTCTATTAAAGGTATGTCTAACACAAATATTAGATCCGAATTTGTTTGAAAAGCTTTTAGTTCTATAATGTCTAAGTACTGTGCAACCTTTGATAGTTTGATTGGAAGCGGTAAATTGTTCCTTTGTAGGTTTTGCGAAATTTCCTGTAGAGAATTTACTAAGTCTTTTGGATTTATAATTGACGTGTGAATTATTTTAAGCCTCGCGACAGTGATGGAATTTAGGATGTCATTTAGGTTATCCTCGATAAATAAATAACTTGCCATAAGTTGTTCGCAGATTTCGATAAATTTCAGTTTTGCATGGACGTTTTCTATGTCTTTAGTCATGTCTAAAATTGAGGTTTCGATTTCTTTAATATCCTTATTGAAAGTTTCTTCGTCAACTTGCAATTTTTGAATAGTTGCGTTGAAATTTTTGATTACTGAAGTTGTAACGGATATTTGGTTTTTAATTAGGTTTTCGAGTTGGTGTTCGTCATTATTCAATTTGTTGATACAATCAGAATAATACTGACCGTCTTCTGCGTCTAAATTTCCGGTTATTGATTTGAAAATCGTTCCTATGCCATTTAGTATTCCTCGTTTGTATCGTTTCGTGTCAAGGTAAATTTCGTCAAATTTTGATTGTATTGATTGGGAAATTTGCGTCAATAAGCTAAGGTGAGTTTTTACATCTCCTGAAAAGACGTTCATGTAATGATATGCTGGGTCGAGTGTGTTGTATAGTGTCTGTAAGATCTTGTCGTTTTTGTCGAAAGCTGTCTTAAAGGTAGATATGTTTTTGTGTACCAGTAAAGTCCATTTCTTGTGAGAAATCACAATGTCCGTGTCTTGGTGATAATATACTCCGATCGTATTGTTAATAGGTGTTATTTTAAATTGAGCAAGTGCTGATCCGATCAGCAGGAGAAACCTGAAAATAAATTTAATCTTCAGTATATGGTTTCATTCGATCAAAATTTACTTTGGTTGTTTGGTTTGTTTCGAGATTTAGTAATGTAGCGGAATTTTGAAAGATTTCTGTAATTTCAAAGGGACCGTTGAATTTATTTTGCAGTTTATTTTTTATTTGTGATTCTTTGACGTATACTTTGTCGCCAATATTATATGTGTGTCTATTTTCGGGAATGTTCTTGTCGAATCGAACTTTGGCTTTTTGTTTTTGTGCTTCTGTTCGACTTCGCGCAATTTTGTAATAATGGGATATTCGATTATTTAGGTCTCTAACGTATTTGGTGATCAGGTCTTTTTGGTTGTAAAGAGTTTCAGGTGGTCGGTTAGCTGTATGTCCGAAAATAAGCTCGTATGGCGTAAAGCCATGAGTTTTGTTTACCGAGTTATTGTAACATATCACCGCATAGGGTAATATAGTAAAGGGATGTTCGTTGGGATTTTCGGTTTTGTGTATTCTTATCATTTCTGCTAGGGTGGCATGGAATCGTTCGATAGATCCGTTGGATTGAGGATGTCCTACGCTTGAGTATGTTAGTTTTATGTCGTAAAGGGTGCAAAGGTCTTTTAATAAATTATTATCAAATTCACCGCCATAACCGCAATGAATTCTTAGTGGGGTACCATAATGCTGAAAATAAAGCAACAGGGTATTTACGACTGATTTTGCGCTCTTGTCTGGGACTGCGTAGGCTTGAGTAAATTTGGTTAACTCGTCGCGGATAGTTAATGCATAGTTTCGCGTGGGAAATTCGAATAGATCAATATTAACTCTCTCAAATGGAGTTTTAGGGGTTTCGGTAATCACTAAGGGATTGTTGAGGTTCTTGCGACAGACTTTTGTTCTTTGACATGTTTCACAATTTTTTATAAAATTTTCGACGTCTTTTGTTAAGCCTTGCCAATTATATTTATTTTTGATTCTACGTATCGTTTCGTTTATTCCACGATGTAAATTATTTTTTCCGGTGTGATGCTGGTCGAGAATGATCGGACGTTGGTCCTCGTCGGGAGTTCGTATTAAATTTTGACATATGATTAGTTTCAAGTCTTTTTCAGCAAAAATAAATGATAGGATTTCGAGAATTGGGAAGTCTAGATTGTTTTCAACATGGTAAGTTTTGGAAAGGTCTAATTTGTTCCGGTGTTTATATAATGTTAAAAATAAATGTTCTACCACAGACTCTGGGTCGAAGGGTAGAGCGATAATGTAATAATTTCTTTGTCGGGTCGATTTACTGGAAACGATATTGATTGTATTGTTATAGAATTCGGGGTTTTCTTCGAAAATATCCTCGATAATTTGATGGTGAAGGTCTGTCAAGTTGTTTTGTTGGAAAAACGTTATGATGTTTTTATTTTCTCGATCTAATAGTTGTTTATTTGTGATTTGAATTTTGGAATAGTCTATTAGAGATTTGGTTTTGTAAAGACGGGAGAATGTGTCAAATTCTCGGGCAATTTGTTCGTCAGTGATCTCGTCGTCGTTGTCTGAAATTTCGTCTTCATCTGAATCTTCGTTTGCGGCTAGAATTTTTGAATAAAATTTGGAACATTCTGAAAAGTGATTAATTTTTATTCTGGACAACGCGTCCGCGTTTTTATTGATCTTTCCGGGTTTGTATATTATCTCGTAGTCGTATTCTTCTAGTTTTAAGCGCCAACGCGCTAGTCTACTACCTGGGTCTTTTATGGAAAATAACCAAGTGAGTGGTCGGTGGTCGGTGACGAGTTTGAACTTCCTTCCAAATAGATATGGCCTAAAATGCTTTACACTCCAGACCAAAGATAAAAGTTCACGCTCAATGGTTGAATACTTAGTTTCCGCGCCGCATAAAGTTCGAGATGCGTATGCGATTGGCAAATCTTTTCCTATACTTCCTTGTGAAAGTACAGAACCTATTGCAAATGCACTAGCGTCTGTAGTTAGGACAAAAGGTTCATCAAAGTTGGGGTAGATCAATATCGGGGTAGTTGTCAAAGTTTGTTTTAGGGTTTCGAATGAATTTGTACAGTCATTGTCGAAATTGAAAGGTATATCTTTTTGTAGCAACTTAGTTAAGGGTTTTGAAATTTTGGAGAAATTAGGAATGAAGCGTCTATAGTAGCCTGCTAGACCTAGAAAAGATTTAATTTCTTTCTGATTTTTGGGTTGAGGAAAATTTAGAATTGCTTCGACTTTGGCAGGGTTTGGTTTTACACCATCCTTTGTAATAAGATGTCCTAAATAGGCGACTTCCTTGCGAAGGAATTCGCATTTGTCTGGCTGAATTTTGAGGTTGGCTCTTTGTAGACGTTTGAAGACTTCTGTTAATCGGGAAATATGTTCGTGGATAGTAGGGGAATAAATAATAATATCGTCCATGTAGACGAGACAGCGTTCATTTTGGATGCCTAATAGAATATTGTCCATGACCCTCTGGAAAGTGGATGGAGCATTTTTTAGACCGAATGGCATACGTACAAATTCGTAGTGGCCATTCTCTACCGTGAAAGCTGTTTTTTGGATGTCCTTAGGATCGATTTCAATTTGGTGGAAGCCAGAGGCCAAGTCTAGAGTCGTGAAATATTGACATCTGCCTAATTGGTCTAGAAGATCAGAAATGTTGGGCAAAGGATACTTATCACCTATCGTTACTTCGTTTAATTTTCGGTAGTCAACTACGACGCGCCATTTCTGTTTACCAGAAGCGTCTAGTTTTTTGGGGACTACCCAAACTGGGGAGGACCAGGGAGAAATTGAAGGCTGGATAATGCCTTGGTCGAGCATTTTTGAAACTTGTGATTTTACCTCTTGTTTATGAATTTGGGGGTAACGATAAGATTTAGTGAAAATTGGTTTGGAATCGTTAGTGTCTATTGAATGTTTGATTTCATTGGTAAATGTCAAGTTGTCACCTTCTAAATAGAATATGTCTGAAAAGTCTAAACAGAGTTGAGTAATTAATTCACTCTCCTCGTCGTTCAAGTGGTCTAAGCGTAATTGATTTTTTATTTCGTAGTTTCGGTCTATGTATTGGGAATCCGGATTTTGAAGATTTACATTAAATATTGACCTAAATTTTTGGACGGGTTCAAGTTTAAGATTTGAAAATTTTATTGTTTTTGGAATCGCGTTAGCGTTTATTATCGTTGTCAAAAATTCACCATTGTTGTCTATTTTGACAATGGCGTTCGGTAAACGTACCTTTTCGTTTTCCTGGGCTATTAGTATAGCTTCGGTATTTTGTAAATCGCATTTAAGTTTAAAAATCTTTTCTGTGCGCGGTTCGATAGAAATTACATTTTGGTTTTTGACATTTAAATTTGGGTTTGAAATTCTAATACCTGGATTATTGTTTTCGTTAGAATTATTGTGGTTCCTGATTGATGTTACCTCAGTCACCTCGAATAGTGGTACGGTTTTAAAATTGGTAATAAGTTGATTATTTTCAAAGTCCACATGACACTTATAATATTTTAAAAAGTCTGCACCTAATAGTCCATCGAATTCTATATCTAGGTCGTGAACATAAACCTTGTATGGGTCATTTATATTGAATGGTATTAGTACAGATTCGGTGATATTAATTTTTTCATCTGTTATACCCTGTATAATTACGTTTTCAGGATATCTTTGTTTGTACCTTTCCGCTGTTTTGGTTTTAAATACAGAAATACCTGCACCTGAGTCGACAAGAATTTTGAAACGATTTGTGAAGTCTTTTATGTAAAATAGATTTTTGGAATTTACGACATTTAGTTTGTAGCGGGGTGTTTTTACATGAATTGGTTTTCCGGGAAGTTCAGGTTTGGGTCGAAACTGTCCTGGAGGTTTATCGCTTGGACTTGGCGAGAAATTGGGTCCAGCTCGTCCGTTTGTTGTGTCGGAGTACTCGTGGAATACTCCGGGCCTATGCAAAAATCCGGAGGATTAGCAGTATAATCCTCGTGCTGTTGAGATTGAGAATTAGCAGTATAATTCTCGTACTGTTGGGGTTGAGAATTAGCAGTATAATTCTCACATTGTTGGGTTCCAAAATCGTAATCATAATCATTTTCGTTAGAATAATTGGGAGAATAATTGGTAGAATAATTTACAGGATAACTTTCATATTGGTTTGGGCTATCAGTGTAGTTATCATAAGGTTCTTGATTTAGGTGATGTGTCTTTTGTTGATTAAACCTGTTGAAATTTGGGTTTGGTTGGATGGCAGAAGGTCTTTGTTGGTTGAAGTTTGGATTTGGCCTGATAGCTGAGGGCCTGTTCTGTTGAGAATAATTTTGCTGTTGGTTAGAGAAATTTTGGAAATTTTGCGGTCTATGATTAGATGTGAAATGTTGCCTTGGAAGCTGTGCTTGATTAGAATAAGCATTTGGTGTGAAATTGGGAGATGGGGATTGATAGTTTTGCCTTGTGCGGCATTCATTAACATGGTGTCCGCTTCTTTTGCAGAAGGTGCAAAATTGTGGGGAGTTTGGACGTCTTTGTGGGTTTTGAATGAGATTTTTATTTGGAACTCTATTAGAAAATTTTTGTGATTCAAAATAGGATAATTGCAATTCACGTTTAATGCGGTTTATTGCGTCTAACATGTCGCCAGGGTTACCAGCCCTAATGATTTGACCTAATTTGGGTTCTAATCCGGTTAATAAAGTAGTCAATGTCATATTTTCAATGAGGTTACATTGAGCAGTTTTTTCCTCTAGAGTTAGAGTCTGCTTTTGCACTGCTGCGTGCATTTTCGCGTTGTGCGTTTGTAGTCTTGATACAAATATTAGTGCGGTTTCGTTGGGTAACTGACGAATCCTCTGCAGATCCTGAATCAAAGCTGTCAGGTCGCGAGAGTCGCCAAAATGAGCTTCAAGTAAGCTTTTGATTTCTGCCCATGTAACAGGGTTTCGGGAATTTATTAATTCTGCGGCTTTTCCGCGTAATTTATTTTTTATGTGAAGCGTTAATAAGACGCGCTGATCATCAACAGCGATCCCCTGAGCGGTTATGCAAGCTGAAATAAATGTTTGCAAGAATATGGGGTTGCCGTCAAATTCGGGCACTATGGAAAATATTTCGCTTAACCTATAAGGTTCAATATTTATTGTTTCGTTCGCCGTGATTGAATTGTTTGCATTGGAATTGCTTACGTTTGTAGCCATTTTATTTATATTATTTAGATAATCGAATAACTTAAAACGCCTTTTTCCAATTTAAGTTAGTACGCTACTGGTGTTTTAAAAAAAATTTTTTTTTTATATGAAACGTGCAAGAGTGTGTTATTTATTCTGTAATATTTAAAATTTATATTATGAAATAGCTAGGTTAATTCGAAAAACGCGTTTGGTTTAAAAAGCGTTTTGAGTTTGGAAATAGTATATCTCTGATAATTTTATATTTTGCACACACGGTATTATAGAACACAAGCTTGTCTTACGGCCTTAACCTTAACCTTTTATGTGGTATGCAATATTATATTACGATAAAAATGCTAAGATAACAGTGGTACGTGATTACAGTTAATTAGATAAATTCGCACTTAAAGAGTATATGATATTACCATAAAAATAATGTTACGATAGGAACAGTGTATGATTACGGTTATTTATATAGGTCACACAATTATAATCAAGATATTTTGTTTCGAGTTTAAATAAAATTACTACCTTAGATATTAGAACTGTATGTAGCAATGCAATGTATTTTGATAAAATAAGATGTAAAATTATGTCGTTGTTTGCAAATAAATGTTTGCGAGATGATTCAAAAATGACTTACCCTAAATTTTTCATTCCTCGTGGTCCAGTTGAATGCGACTTCGTGAGCTTAGCTTCACCAAAGGTCTCTCTCTGCCAGGGGTGTCACTGGGTGTTCCTTCCACAGGGTTGCCTTTGATGCCGAAGACACCAACGATGGGACGGGATGAAATTCTTACTTGCTAATTGTTGAATCGTGTTGATTTGAAATGTTGCTTTGTTGCTTGTATTTCTTGATAATTATTATTGTTTCGCTTCTGTGCGTTTGAGAATAATGTAGGTTCTTCTGAACAAAGGATTGGGATCCACCACTACAGCTAAGAAGTTCTCCTTGTTCCAGAAGCTCTTTTCGTCCGGTTAGGCACCTTTTTCAGATGGACTCCTTGTTCCCTCGGATATGTTTGCTACTGGTTAGGCTCCCGAACTGCGTGTTTTTCAGATCCGCCACGACTGCGCCAATGTTAGATAGTGGATTGTTTGAATAACTTTTTAAAAAGATTTATTTAGTTTAACACTGGAGTCAACGTTGACTCGTTAAGAAAATACAATAATAATTTAGAAGTAGTTTAATCGAAAGTGAGTATAAGACTGATTACAAAAAGGTTGTTGGTAATATTTATAATGTTTTGAGAACAAAGGAAACAGTGTTGCTGATTCAGCACAATCAGGATTACTTAGAATTGAAATACAATGCTCATGCAGCGTGAGCGGTTATTGAGAAGAGCTGTTACGCAGTATGTAATACGATATGTTTGAGAAGGTTAAGCCTGTCTCGATAATATTATATATCATAGTATATTTCTAATATAACATATATATATATATATATATATATATAAACAAAAATTTTTAATTTCCACCAGGGATACAGTCACGGGCTCAAAAAAGAAAACTCTTTTTTAAATTCAAGCTTTCGAAACTTTATTGTTTCTTCCTCAGGAATTTAAATTGAGGTTAAAAAATGAAATTGACAAGTCATCAAGACAGAACCAACACAACTATTTCAAAATAAATCACACTTGTGGACTACATTTATATTTAATTTAAGTTAAAACCAAAAATCTTTAATCTAAAATAGTTTCAGCCACCTCGAAAACTGAACAAGAAGCAGTCAACTACGTTATTTCTTATTCTTGGGAATAAGAAATAACAGGAAGAAACAATAAAGTTTCGAAAGCTTGAATTTAAAAAAGAGTTCTCTTTTTTGAGCCCGTGACTGTATCCCTGGTGGAAATTAAAAATTTTTGTTTTTAACTTAGACAGTCGTCTAATATTCGTCTCTGTATATATATATATATATATATATATTATATATAAACTTTTGAACGGGTCTGGGCACCATAATCGAAGAAAGTATAGTGAAGTCGTGACATGCTGCAATAGGTAGATGAGAAATCTTTTTAACAGTATTAAATGATTAACAAATATTTTTCCTAGTATTAATGTTAATGAAAGTTTTTAGAAGTAGGACTGAGGTAATAGAGAGAATTTAAGCATTGGACACCACAAAAACAGTAAATTTATTTTGCTGTAAGTAACTCATCGTTATTGCAAGCCCCTTATATTAGAATAAATAAAATACAGGAAGTTCCAGCAATATAGGGCAAAATTGAGGAGCATATTTCTTACGTTTAAATAAGAAAGAAATTATATATGGCTTGATTTACGAATTTTTATAGGATATTTTTATTTAAAAAAATATGTAGTGTACTATGCTCGTAAAACCGATAAAATATTCTGTAAGAAAAAATTGAATAATATACAAGGAAGATGCTTGTACAGAAGGAACAAGACTGGGATAGATTATTCATGAGACAATCACAAACATGTGTTTTTGAGCGTAAAATTTACAAAGATTAACGGAATTCTGTATTATCTTTTTTAGTACAAAGGCCGAATTGAATTTAACTATATTAAATTGAATTGAACGAAACTTGTTAATAAAAATTAATAGTAGTCGTAGTGGGGCGTAGTGGACACAGAATCAGCGCGACCATAGAGGCGAACTAGACGACAGCCTACAGCGGAGAAATCTGATGAATGGGGCACAATTCACTTTTATTTGGTGCCACTGAAATTAAGTACACGGAAAATATTTTTTGTTTTTATTGCTCAAGTAGTTAATCTCAGTCGGTAAAGCTCTACTGCAACTGTTACTCTTTTCAAACACTCTACTCAGTAAGCATATAATGCACATTCATATCCCTGCCAATGGCATTTTAATAACTTTTGGGACTTCCAAAATGTCACGTAATAATAACGTGGTATTTGGCAACGTTATTTTAAATGACATATTATCACCCACATTCTTATGTGATTTTATGACAATTTATCACGTGTCATAATCTGTCATGTGGTTTCTCTTCACCTAAATTCCAATCATATTTACCTATGTAAATTCACTGACGTTATACTATTATATACTATATAGTATTCAAATTTTAAATACGAAGTTTTGTTATGTTCATTAATGATATTTTGGAGGGCTCTGATAGCAACACCCATTTTCTCCTGTACGCAAAAATATATCGATTGATTGACTCAATAGATGACTATTAATCTTCAAAACGGCTTAAATACCATTAATACATGGTACCATGACAACTATTTAGAAAAACAAACATGTACATATTTAATTATAACATTGACAATGAAAGGTTTACAAAGGCCTGAATTCATCAAACGCCTTGGAGTTTATTTCGAGCCAAAATTATCTTTTAATAAACATGTAGAAATGACAACTGCTTCCGCTTTTAAAAGCCTTGGTTTCGTGATACGTAACCGTAAAGGTTTTACAAATATTTCCACCCATCGGCTACTTTATATAACTTTTGTTAGATCTCCCCTTGAATATGCTTCTATTGTGTGGGGTCCAATTTACAATTCCAATATTCTACAACTAAAGAAAATTTAGCGTAGGTTCTTAAAATTTGCTGTGTACACACTTTACGGTAACTATCCACCCAGAGGATTTCCACAAACTGAATTGCTGGAAATGTTTAACTTAAAAAGTCTCAGCAATCGTAGAGATGCTAACTCCATAATTTTCCGCTTTAAAATTGTGAATAGTCTGGACTTATTAACTTATCAAATCAAATCAATTATATAGTACCTAGAATTATTGCTCGACATAACCACGTACTTGCAGGGCGTATACCACGAACAAATATCCTTATATCATCACCAATCTATCAAATGTATGCCAATTATTTTAAAATGAACATATATTGATATATTTTTCTGTAGCGAGAGTGCAATTAGAAAAGCTCTTTTTGGCATGGATATTTCCTAGGGCGGTGATTTATTATCTCATTACAGTATATATACTTCATTACATTTTTAAGTAGCTTTATATTGTTATATCTATTATATTTTATATATTTTTTATTTATATTGTCGTGTGCATTTAGTTCCTTAGTATTTGATCGTATATTTGTTTTTTACTCCGTAGTTTTATTTTTTTACTTAGATTTTTATATATATTTGTATAGATACTATATTTTCTGTGCCTAATCCTGTAATTCGGCTTTGCCTGTTGGATTTTGTAATTAAATAAATAAAATAAACTAAATAAATAATCAATTGATGGAATTTTACACAGTTATTGAGATCGGATGACAATACAGTATTCTACCGCTACTTTTGCAAATATTTAAACATGAGGGCACGGGGGTGAAAACTGAAAAATCTGCAAAACGAGGAAGCGATAAATCAAAACAAATCGTTAAGAGACCCCAAAACTTGCTTTTCTGTAAAAAGTCGTACGAAAAAGTAAAAAATTAAGAAATACTAATGTACGAATGCAAGAAAGGCAAGGCGTGCGCATTTTGTACATAAGTATTATTTGTATCATCTTTATGTATGCAGACTGAATGCACTATGTATACAACGATTCCACCCCTTTCATACATACAATCATGCGTACAATCATACAAAGTGCGCACGCCTTGTTTTTGTTGCATTCGTACATTAGTATTTTTTTATTTTTTACTTTTTAGCACGACTTTTTATAGAAAAACAAGTTTTAAAAAAATATATTTTTTTATTGTCTTCATTTTCAATATCTTTTAGTCACCTATAATACTTTTATAGTAAATTCACCTTGAAATTTACATGAGTAATACTTACATATAATTTATCTACACTCATGCAGTTACGTGGGGTATAACATAAGATTTTGAGTGCGGTAAAGAATACTTTACTAGTTGGTTTTTATAGTAATAAATACAAGAAGGTTTGTCGGTAATTGTTAGTGAAGTTACGTATATTTAAAAAATGTTATTTATATTTTTATGAATTATTTCACGGTTGTGATAAAAAAATCGTATATAATAAAAGGCTTTATTTGCAAATTAAAGTCGCGTTGCTGTTAGATCCTGTGCTCAAGTCAACTTTTAGTATACGGGTGTTGTCTCTTAGTAGTCTTAGTTGCCTTGTGTCGTCGCGGTGGCAGTGTAGCTAGAGCATTTCTTGCTGTTGACGAGTGCCTTTGAGCAACCTGTCCTGTGCAGGGAGATGTTCTCTGAGGAGTTGTCTAGCCCAACTATTATTACCATTATTGTTATTATTTATTAGCATTTCTCGATATTTATTATTAAAATATTTCATTAGCATGTAAAATATCAAATGGAATATATGGGATTATATTTTATAAACGCTTTAAAAAATACTTACAGTTGTTGTTCTTCTCTGGCCACTGACACTTATTATAATGAAAAACGGAAGGAATAAGTGAATAATCTTCATTTTGTCCTCAAATACATTAATTCAAAAGTTATTAATTTGCAACTAACTACACTTTTTACAACACATGTGGCATTCTACGGCAGATATCCTGTAAAAGAAAAACAATATTATTGAGCAAACGTTGAATTATTATATATTGTTATTTTATTTACTTAAAATTATGCAAAATGTATAAAAATAGATATACTGAGAAGATTTACTATTCTCAGTCGCCAAAAGAATTAAGTTGATAAAATTGTAAGTGAAATTAAGCATGCCTCTGCTCCCATTTACGTGATATATTGAAACTAAACATTTATAGAATTTGACAAAGCCAGCGAAAGGGGTCATTTACGTTTTTTGTTAATATCATTATTCAAAAGTACTATATTAAAAATAGCCTATTGCGAAAAAATCAGGTCGCACTGTCGAATGTATGAGTTGGACAACATCGGTTTCAACCAGCCATTCGTAGATAATTGAACTTTTCTGTTTGTCTATGTTTTGCGCGTGAGTGTGTTGTTTGTCTATATAGAATTAGTGATAATGAAAAGACTACAAGTATTGTATACTAATAAGCTTATTTCCCTGCCGTTAGACGTAAAAGTAAGCAAACTATTGCAGAAATCTATGCCAATCTATTCAAACAGATTAAAATGCTGCTGAGAGGATCATTTTAATGTATTCAAATCTCAAACAATTTTGATACCTTTATTAACTAAAAACTAATGTCAATAATTAGAGGGAGTTTAGTTCGTCCATGTTCAGTTTGCTTATCCTCCGCTGCGCCTTGGCCGGAAACTTCGGATAAGGCCGAGATAGGTAGATCATTTGGCTGAGGTGCACACAACAACACAACAGTTTTTAGGCAACTGCCTCAAAAAGTAAAATAAAATGTTTTTAAAATTTTTTCGTACAAATTACTAGAAACATGGACAACATTTTGCAAGAATCCTACTAGGCTGACAGTGTTAATTCGTTTTCAAGTTAATATCGAAAACAAATGAAAACGTTACTAGATAGTTTATTGACAAGCCGGGATATATTTCAAATATTAATAATCATCAAGTAATATATGACGCGGCCGTGAAGTAAAAACGGTCAAAAAATAAGATTGACAAAAGAGATGAACTTCAGGCCAGATCTGATAAACGTCATTTTTTATTACAGTTGCCTAAAAAGCAATATTTTTACGAAATTTTATCCCAATATGTGCGACCGTTCTGAAAATGGCGGTATAAATAATTGGTCAAGAATCATAAAATCTCGAAAACCATTTACTTTCAAGTGCAAATGTTGGGGGGTGTTTGAACTCAGCAAAGTGTGCTCTATCTTCTATTTCGCAATGTTCGTTTAAATTTGGGACATCCTGTAGATTGTGGATTGTGATACTGTTTTACTAGTCAACTGAGCAGCAGACACCCGTATTATGTATGCCATTTTGCATAATATGTATAATAAGTCTCGAAAGAGTGTTCTTAGAATATTCGTACATTATACTTGCAAAGTATAATGAAAGTATAATAAAGTATAATAATAATAATAATAATAATAATAATAGCAGGAGGGGCTAACTTCCATCTGTTAAGCCTTTGGTGAGTAGCGCCACCACTTACTCCAGCTAGGGGTGCAAAACCGAACCGGCAGCCCGAGTGCACCCGGGAGGGGAAAGCATCTTCCCCTCTGGTGTCGGTCGTGGGCCTGCTGGGCTAACCACCCACAGGCTCTAACCTTTGGTTCCAGCAGGCCGAAGACTGGGCCCCCACGATCGACCCCGTTCGGATAGGGGTCAAGGGCAAGGTGGTGGGGCCCAACCGGATAGACCGCCCGTTGACGAGGTACGCAATGAACAAGGACGCTTTGAGTGGACAGATGAACTGAGGGATGAGCTTCTGCATTGTTATGAAAGCAGTGAGCCCGCGCGGAGGGGGTACATGGCGCGGATGCATGCTCTGTGGTGTGAGAGGCTACCAGAGCATAGCGCCTTCACGCCACAAAATCTGCGTGACTATGTATCCCACCTTCGTAGTAGGGGCTACGTGAGGGCTGCTCCTGGGCCGGTGAATGAGGTGGCCGAAGAGCCGCCACATTCACCGGTTGAGGACGTGGCTCTCCTCGTTCCGCCAATACCAGAGGGCCTCAGTACCAGAAGGGGGTTACACCGTCTGAAAACCCCCGGGCCACAAGACCTGGCCAGAGTGGACGCTGAACTTCGTACAGCGCTACCAGAAGAGGCTGACATCTGGCACATAAATTGTGCCGTGTATGCCGCTGCTCAACGCTCGTCTCAGGTGGAGAGGCGAAATACCTCTTCCCCACAGGAGAGAGCGCAGCGGCGCATACAAAAGATGGAAGCCAAGATCCAGTCGGCGAGGCAACACGCATCCCGTATCTAATGTGTGATGGACTATATGGCGGCCAACAGGCCGTTCACGCCTAAAGTGCGTCGATTAGCCGCCAACTTAAGACGCGTCCATCACACACTCAATGAGGCAGTGCTGCGAACCACCAAACAGCACTGTCTCGACAGGATACGGATGCTAGTGACTTGCAAAAAGTCATTAGTGAGGCGGGCGAGGGGGCTTGCGGAAAATAAACTGTTCCGCGAGAAGCCCTCGCGCCTTTTCCAACCGCCTCCGCGTGTTGTAGACAATCCGCCGACTGCAGATCAGGTGGAGAACTTCTGGAAAACGCTGTACGAGGAGAGGCCTCCACTCAACCGAGATTCTCCTGCCCTTGCACACTTTGAAGCCTTTTGTCAAAGGCTTCAGCAACCACAGGAAGTGTGCGAACCAATAACCCCAGAAGAGGTTCGTAGGGCTCTTGATGGCTCTAAGAACTTTGCTGCTCCAGGTCCCGATGGGATAAATAACTTTTGGTGGAAAAAGTTATCGAGCACCCACCACCATTTGGCCAGAATATTTAATTCCTGGTTAAATGGGGAGCAGCAAATCCCTTCTTGGGTTGTTGAGGGGCGGACAGTGCTGATCCCCAAGAACGGAGATTTGTCCAACCCAAAGAATTACAGACCGATAACCTGTCTAAACGCATGTTACAAGGTGTTTACACGCATTTTGTACATGCGGGTGCTCCACGCAGTTGAACCGGTTTACGAACGGATATATGAGCAACGAGGGTCGAAGAGAGGTGTCGCTGGCTGCAAGGAGAACCTGTTGATTGACAGATGTGTCACGCAGGACTCCATGTAGTATAAGCGGAACCTCTCTATGGCCTGGATCGACTACCGCAAGGCATTCGACATGACATCGCATGAGCTCATTGTTCACTTGCTCCGATGTCTTGTGGTACCCGGTCCCGTAGTGAGATGTATTGAAAAACTGATGCCGCTCTGGAGGACTCGCTTTACCATAACATCGGGTAACGATAGAGTCCAAACAGAGTCGGTAACATTCAGAAGAGGAGTATTTCAGGGAGATTCCCTCAGCCCCCTTCTGTTTTGCATCTCACTACTGCCATTATCCGTCTCGCTCCGGAAAACCCGTGGCTACAACTGCGGTACCCCCGGCGACAGGAGGCATAAGGTCACCCATCTATTTTATATGGATGACCTTAAACTTTATGCCTCTGGAGAGAGGGATCTCCAACAGTCCCTTAGGGTGGTACAGGAGTATACGCAGGCTGTCGGTATGCAGTTCGGGTTGGACAAATGCGCACTGATCCATCTCAAGAGAGGACGATGCGGTGACTATGGAGAGGACGCGCAGCTCGTGGACGGAAGCATCTTACACCATCTAGATGCCGGAGAGTCGTACACTTACTTGGGTGTCGAGCAACGCTCCACCCAAGAAGTGAGTGTAGTGAAAAACGCTCTCCGCGGCAAGTATCAGCACCTACTCCGACAGATCTGGTCTTCAGAACTGTCGGGGAAGAACAGGGTGTCTGCTACAAATATGCTTGCCGTTCCGATCCTTCTCTACTCTTTCGGAGTAGTGAAGTGGACTAGAGAAGAGCTGCGTCAACTCGATGTAGTAACCCGCAAGAAGATGCATCTCAATAGGAGCTTGCATCCTAAATCGTCCGTTCCACGGTTATATCTCCCACGACATCGGGGAGGCCGTGGACTCTTGAGCTTGGAGAGTCTCCATAGCAGGATGGTTCTGGAGGGAGCATGTAAGGTCATCAGGAGTTCGGATCCCCTCCTCTGCATGGTCCGAGACCATGAAAATGCAGAGGTAGGAGCTTTTCTCTTTAAGGCAGCACGGAGAGCAGCCGATGAACTTGGTCTCATCTTCGACGTCGAGCGGGTAAACCCCGACTCTGTCACCGAGTTGGAACCCGTTCGACTAAAAGCCCACATTAGAGCTGCAGAACACAACATCCTTCTGCAGCTCCATAAGGATAAGCCATTGCACGGGATCTTCTATAAAAATATAGAAGACCTCGGCTTATCCGAAAGGCTGACCTTCGCCTTCTTAAGGTCAGCTGGGCTGAAGTCTGAGACCGAGGGATTCATAATGGCTTGCCAGGATGGTGTATTTAACACTCTCGTCTATCGACGTCGTGTCATGGGTATGGAGGTCCCTGATGTCAGCTGCAGGGCCTGCCGCAGGGCGCCGGAGACTGTAATGCACTTACTGTCGGCTTGCCTGACATACGCAGTCTCGGCCTATATTCATAGACACAACGCAGCATTACGAGTGCTTTACTATCATCTAAGGCACTCGTATGGGATAGACGAAACACCAGTGCTGCCTTACGTTCCGGGGGATATTGAGTCCGTTGTGGGGAATGAGAAGTGCCTAATTTATTGGAACTACTCGTTTCCCACCGTCAGGCAAATACAAGCCAACAAGCCTGACATAGTACTCCTCGACCACCAACTCAAGGCAATGTATGTCGTGGAATTCTCGGCTCCCGCTGAGAGCAACATTGTCTTGAAAGAGGAGGAAAAACGGACAAAATATCGAGATTTGCTCTTCGAACTCCGCAGGCTTTATCCAGGCCATTCTGTTAAAATAGTGGTACTGATTATAGGAGCCCTCGGTGGAATGAGACAGACGCTGCTTTCAGAACTAAAGATCATACCGGCATGCCGAGATTCGGCAGAGATCTTAGCCAGCAGAATGCAGAAGGCTGTCATCCTCGGTTCATTACGTCTACTCAGGGCACACGATTCGCGGACCCGGTAGTCACTCACCCCACGGGCGTGGGGAGTGGCTATTGGTATTACCAGCTCCCCTCTGTGAGGGTCGGAGCCACAGAGTAGGGTGACTGGTTTCTTGTAAAAAAAAAAAAAAAAAAAATAATAATAATAATAATAATAATAATAATAAAACCGTGCAAAACCGAACCGGCAGCCCTAGTGCACCCGGGAGGGGAAAGCATCTTCCCCTCTGGTGTCGGTCGTGGGCCTGCAGGGCTAACCACCCACAGGCTCTAACCTTTGGTTCCGGCAGGCCGAAGACTGGGCCCCCACGATCGACCCCGTTCGGATAGGGGTCAAGGGCAAGGTGGTGGGGCCCAACCGGATAGACCGCCCGTTGACGACGTACGCAATGAACAAGGACGCTTTGAGTGGACGGATGAACTGAGGGATGAGCTTCTGCATTGTTATGAAAGCAGTGAGCCCGCGCGGAGGGGGTACATGGCGCGGATGCATGCTCTGTGGTGTGAGAGGCTACCAGAGCATAGCGCCTTCACGCCACAAAATCTGCGTGACTATGTATCCCACCTTCGTAGTAGGGGCTACGTGAGGGCTGCTCCTGGGCCGGTGAATGAGGTGGCCGAAGAGCCGCCACATTCACCGGTTGAGGACGTGGCTCTCCTCGTTCCGCCAATACCAGAGGGCCTCAGTACCAGAAGGGGGTTACACCGTCTGAAAACCCCCGGGCCACAAGACCTGGCCAGAGTGGACGCTGAACTTCGTACAGCGCTACCAGAAGAGGCTGACATCTGGCACATAAATTGTGCCGTGTATGCCGCTGCTCAACGCTCGTCTCAGGTGGAGAGGCGAAATACCTCTTCCCCGCAGGAGAGAGCGCAGCGGCGCATACAAAAGATGGAAGCCAAGATCCAGTCGGCGAGGCAACACGCATCCCGTATCCAATGTGTGATGGACTATATGGCGGCCAACAGGCCGTTCACGCCTAAAGTGCGTCGATTAGCCGCCAACTTAAGACGCGTCCATCACACACTCAATGAGGCAGTGCTGCGAACCACCAAACAGCACTGTCTCGACAGGATACGGATGCTAGTGACTTGCAAAAAGTCATTAGTGAGGCGGGCGAGGGGGCTTGCGGAAAATAAACTGTTCCGCGAGAAGCCCTCGCGCCTTTTCCAACCGCCTCCGCGTGTTGTAGACAATCCGCCGACTGCAGATCAGGTGGAGAACTTCTGGAAAACGCTGTACGAGGAGAGGCTTCCACTCAACCGAGATTCTCCGGCCCTTGCACACTTTGAAGCCTTTTGTCAAAGGCTTCAGCAACCACAGGAAGTGTGCGAACCAATAACCCCAGAAGAGGTTCGTAGGGCTCTTGATGGCTCTAAGAACTTTGCTGCTCCAGGTCCCGATGGGATAAATAACTTTTGGTGGAAAAGTTATCGAGCACCCACCACCATTTGGCCAGAATTTTTAATTCCTGGTTAAATGGGGAGCAGCAAATCCCTTCTTGGGTTGTTGAGGGGCGGACAGTGCTGATCCCCAAGAACGGAGATTTGTCCAACCCAAAGAATTACAGACCGATAACCTGTCTAAACGCATGTTACAAGGTGTTTACACGCATTTTGTACATGCGGGTGCTCCACGCAGTTGAACCGGTTTACGAACGGATATATGAGCAACGAGGGTCGAAGAGAGGTGTCGCTGGCTGCAAGGAGAACCTGTTGATTGACAGATGTGTCACGCAGGTCTCCATGCAGTATAAGCGGAACCTCTCTATGGCCTGGATCGACTACCGCAAGGCATTCGACATGACATCGCATGAGCTCATTGTTCACTTGCTCCGATGTCTTGTGGTACCCGGTCCCGTAGTGAGATGTATTGAAGAACTGATGCCGCTCTGGAGGACTCGCTTTACCATAACATCGGGTAACGATAGAGTCCAAACAGAGTCGGTAACATTCAGAAGAGGAGTATTTCAGGGAGATTCCCTCAGCCCCCTTCTGTTTTGCATCTCACTACTGCCATTATCCGTCTCGCTCCGGAAAACCCGTGGCTACAACTGCGGTACCTCCGGCGACAGGAGGCATAAGGTCACTCATCTATTTTATATGGATGACCTTAAACTTTATGCCTCTGGAGAGAGGGATCTCCAACAGTCCCTTAGGGTGGTACAGGAGTATACGCAGGCTGTCAGTATGCAGTTCGGGTTGGACAAATGCGCACTGATCCATCTCAAGAGAGGACGATGCGGTGACTATGGAGAGGACGCGCAGCTCGTGGACGGAAGCATCTTACACCATCTAGATGCCGGAGAGTCGTACACTTACTTGGGTGTCGAGCAACGCTCCACCCAAGAAGTGAGTGTAGTGAAAAACGCTCTCCGCGGCAAGTATCAGCACCTACTCCGACAGATCTGGTCTTCAGAACTGTCGGGGAAGAACAAGGTGTCTGCTACAAATATGCTTGCCGTTCCGATCCTTCTCTACTCTTTCGGAGTAGTGAAGTGGACTAGGGAAGAGCTGCGTCAACTCGATGTAGTAACCCGCAAGAAGATGCATCTCAATAGGAGCTTGCATCCTAAATCGTCCGTTCCACGGTTATATCTCCCACGACATCGGGGAGGCCGTGGACTCTTGAGCTTGGAGAGTCTCCATAGCAGGATGGTTCTGGAGGGAGCATGTAAGGTCATCAGGAGTTCGGATCCCCTCCTCTGCATGGTCCGAGACCATGAAAATGCAGAGGTAGGAGCTTTTCTCTTTAAGGCAGCACGCAGAGCAGCCGATGAACTTGGTCTCATCTTCGACGTCGAGCGGGTAAACCCCGACTCTGTCACCGAGTTGGAACCCGTTCGACTAAAAGCCCACATTAGAGCTGCAGAACACAACATCCTTCTGCAGCTCCATAAGGATAAGCCATTGCACGGGATCTTCTATAAAAATATAGAAGACCTCGGCTTATCCGAAAGGCTGACCTTCGCCTTCTTAAGGTCAGCTGGGCTGAAGTCTGAGACCGAGGGATTCATAATGGCTTGCCAGGATGGTGTATTTAACACTCTCGTCTATCGACGTCGTGTCATGGGTATGGAGGTCCCTGATGTCAGCTGCAGGGCCTGCCGCAGGGCGCCGGAGACTGTAATGCACTTACTGTCGGCTTGCCCGACTTACGCAGTCTCGGCCTATATTCATAGACACAACGCAGCATTACGAGTGCTTTACTATCATCTAAGGCACTCGTATGGGATAGACGAAACACCAGTGCTGCCTTACGTTCCGGGGGATATTGAGTCCGTTGTGGGGAATGAGAAGTGCCTAATTTATTGGAACTACTCGTTTCCCACCGTCAGGCAAATACAAGCCAACAAGCCTGACATAGTACTCCTCGACCACCAACTCAAGACAATGTATGTCGTGAAATTCTCAGCTCCCGCTGAGAGCAACATTGTCTTGAAAGAGGAGGAAAAACGGACAAAATATCGAGATTTGCTCTTCGAACTCCGCAGGCTTTATCCAGGCCATTCTGTTAAAATAGTGGTACTGATTATAGGAGCCCTCGGTGGAATGAGACAGACGCTGCTTTCAGAACTAAAGATCATACCGGCATGCCGAGATTCGGCAGAGATCTTAGCCGGCAGAATGCAGAAGGCTGTCATCCTCGGTTCATTACGTCTACTCAGGGCACACGATTCGCGGACCCGGTAGTCACTCACCCCACGGGCGTGGGGAATGGCTATTGGTATTACCAGCTCCCCTCTGTGAGGGTCGGAGCCACAGAGTAGGGTGACTGGTTTTTTGTAAAAAAAAAAAAAAAAAAAAAATAATAATAATAATAATAATAATAATAATAATAAGCAGGAGGGGCTAACTTCCATCTATTAAGCCTTTGGTGAGTAGCGCCACTCTCCACACACCAACTAGGGGTGCAAAACCGAACCGGCAGCCCTAGTGCACCCGGGAGGGGAAAGCATCTTCCCCTCTGGTGTCGGTCGTGGGCCTGCTGGGCTAACCACCCACAGGCCCTAATCTTTGGTTCCAATAGGCCGAAGACAGGGCCCCCACGATCGACCCCGTTCGGATAGGGGTCAAGGGCAAGGTGGTGGGGCCCAACCGGACGGGCCGCCCGTTGACGAAATTGGCAATGTCCAAGGACGCTTTGAGTGGACAGATGAGCTGAGGGATGAACTTCTGCATTGCTATGAAAGCAGTGAGCCCGCGCGGAGGGGATACATGGCGCGGGTGCATGCTCTGTGGTGTGAGAGGCTTCCAGAGCATAGCGCCTTCACGCCACAAAATCTGCGTGACTATGTATCCCACCTTCGTAGTAGGGGCTACGTGAGGACTGCTCCTGGACCGGTGAATGAGGTGGTCGAAGGGCCGCCACATTCACCGGTTGAGGACGTAGTTCTCCTCGTTCCGCCAATACCAGAGGGTCTCAGTACCAGAAGGGGGTTACACCGTCTGAAAACCCCCGGGCCACAAGACCTGGCCAGAGTGGACGCTGAACTTCGCACAGCGCTACCAGAAGAGGCTGACATCTGGCACATAAATTGTGCCGTGTATGCCGCTGCTCAACGCTCGTCTCAGGTGGAGAGGCGAAATACCTCTTCCCCACAGGAGAGAGCGCAGCGGCGCATACAAAAGATGGAAGCCAAGATCCGGTCGGCGAGGCAACACGCATCCCGTATCCAATGTGTGATGGACTATATGGCGGCCAACAGGCCGTTCACGCCCAAAGTGCGTCGATTAGCCGCCAATTTAAGACGCGCCCATCACACACTCAATGAGGCAGTGCTGCGAACCACCAAACAGCACTGTCTCGACAGGATACGGATGCTAGTGACTTGCAAAAAGTCATTAGTGAGGCGGGCGACAGGGCTTGCGGAAAATAAACTGTTCCGCGAAAAGCCCTCGCGCCTTTTCCAACCGCCTCCGCGTGTTGTAGAAAATCCGCCGACTGCAGATCAGGTGGAGAACTTACGCTGTACGAGGAGAGGCTTCCACTCAACCGAGATTCTCCTGCCCTTGCACACTTTGAAGCCTTTTGTCAAAGGCTTCAGCGACCACAGGAAGTGTGCGAACCAATAACCCCAGAAGAGGTTCGTAGGGCTCTTGAGGGCTCTAAGAACTTTGCTACTCCAGGTCCCGATGCGATAAATAACTTTTGGTGGAAAAAGTTATCAAGCACCCACCACCATTTGGCCAGAATTTTTAATTTCTGGTTAATTGGGGAGCAGCAAATCCCTTCTTGGGTTGTTGAGGGGTGGACAGTGCTGATCCCCAAGAACGGAGATTTGTCCAACCCAAAGAATTACAGACCGATAACCTGTCTAAACGCATGTTACAAGGTGTTTACACGCATTTTGTACATGCGGGTGCTCCACGCAGTTGAACCGGTTTACGAACGGACATATGAGCAACGAGGGTCGAAGAGAGGTGTCGCTGGCTGCAAGGAGAACCTGTTGATTGACAGATGTGTCACGCAGGACTCCATGCAGTATAAGCGGAACCTCTCTATGGCCTGGATCGACTACCGCAAGGCATTCGACATGACATGGCATGAGCTCATTGTTCACTTGCTCCGATGTCTTGTGGTACCCGGTCCCGTAGTGAGATGTATTGAAGAACTGATGCCGCTCTGGAGGACTCGCTTTACCATAACATCGGGTAACGATAGAGTCCAAACAGAGTCGGTAACATTCAGAAGAGAAGTATTTCAGGGAGATTCCCTCAGCCCCCTTCTGTTTTGCATCTCACTACTGCCATTATCCGTCTCGCTCCGGAAAACCCGTGGCTACAACTGCGGTACCCCCGGCGACAGGAGGCATAAGGTCACCCATCTATTTTATATGGATGACCTTAAACTTTATGCCTCTGGAGAGAGGGATCTCCAACAGTCCCTTAGGGTGGTACAGGAGTATACGCAGGCTGTCGGTATGCAGTTCGGGTTGGACAAATGCGCACTGATCCATCTCAAGAGAGGACGATGCGGTGACTATGGAGAGGACGCGCAGCTCGTGGACGGAAGCATCTTACACCATCTAGATGCCGGAGAGTCGTACACTTACTTGGGTGTCGAGCAACGCTCCACCCAAGAAGTGAGTGTAGTGAAAAACGCTCTCCGCGGCAAGTATCAGCACCTACTCCGACAGATCTGGTCTTCAGAACTGTCGGGGAAGAACAAGGTGTCTGCTACAAATATGCTTGCCGTTCCGATCCTTCTCTACTCTTTCGGAGTAGTGAAGTGGACTAGAGAAGAGCTGCGTCAACTCGATGTAGTAACCCGCAAGAAGATGCATCTCAATAGGAGCTTGCATCCTGAATCGTCCGTTCCACGGTTATATCTCTCACGGCATCGGGGAGGCCGTGGACTCTTGAGCTTGGAGAGTCTCCATAGCAGGATGGTTCTGGATGGAGCATGTAAGGTCATCAGGTGTTCGGATCCCCTCCTCTGCATGGTCCGAGACCATGAAAATGCAGAGGTAGGAGCTTTTCTCTTTAAGGCAGCACGGAGAGCAGCCGATGAACTTGGTCTCATCTTCGACGTCGAGCGGGTAAACCCCGACTCTGTCACCGAGTCGGAACCCGTTCGACTAAAAACCCACATTAGAGCTGCAGAACACAACATCCTTCTGCAGGTCCATAAGGATAAGCCATTGCACGGGATCTTCTATAAAAATATAGAAGACCTCGGCTTATCCGAGAGGCTGACCTTCGCCTTCTTAAGGTCAGCTGGGCTGAAGTCTGAGACCGAGGGATTCATAATGGCTTGCCAGGATGGTGTATTTAACACTCTCGTCTATCGACGTCGTGTCATGGGTATGGAGGTCCCTGATGTCAGCTGCAGGGCCTGCCGCAGGGCGCCGGAGACTGTAATGCACTTACTGTCGGCTTGCCCGACATACGCAGTCTCGGCCTATATTCATAGACACAACGCAGCATTACGAGTGCTTTACTATCATCTAAGGCACTCGTATGGGATAGACGAAACACCAGTGCTGCCTTACGTTCCGGGGGATATTGAGTCCGTTGTGGGGAATGAGAAGTGCCTAATTTATTGGAACTACTCGTTTCCCACCGTCAGGCAAATACAAGCCAACAAGCCTGACATAGTACTCCTCGACCACCAACTCAAGACAATGTATGTCGTGGAATTCTCGGCTCCCGCTGAGAGCAACATTGTCTTGAAAGAGGAGGAAAAACGGACAAAATATCGAGATTTGCTCTTCGAACTCCGCAGGCTTTATCCAGGCCATTCTGTTAAAATAGTGGTACTGATTATAGAAGCCCTCGGTGGAATGAGACAGACGCTGCTTTCAGAACTAAAGATCATACCGGCATGCCGAGATTCGGCAGAGATCTTAGCCGGCAGAATGCAGAAGGCTCCCCCACGGGCGTGGGGAGTGTCTATTGGTATTACCAGCTCCCCTCTGTGAGGGTCGGAGCCACAGAGTAAGGTGACTGGTTTTTTGTAAAAAAAAAAAAATGAAAGCAATATCCTAGTAAGATTAATTCTTCTAGAAATAACAATATTTCTGGGATATTCTCAAAAGATAACCAACAAAATAAATATTCAAGAAATAGTATATTATCACTTTTTAAGAATATTATCAGATCTTGTGTTGTCTAGGAAAATATGACGGAAAATATTCTTCGTTGCCAGATTTCTGTTCAATTTTTTAAAAGCATTTATTAAACTTGCAATGTTTGTTAGTTAGTTTGTTTAGATCAAATCTTGCAATCAAAATTTTGATTAGTTCTAATTAAGCTAGAGCTTTGAAATTGTGCACATGTGTATAAGTCCGGTGACAATAAATAATATAATAAATAACAAATAAACACCACAGAAATTAGACAACCCCCAATTCCAGAAGCCAGAGGCTTGTGCGAAAGGGGGTTACACATTCAAAAAACGCGGACGTACAACCATTTCCACCGACAGTACCAGTGCCGGAGCCAGGATTCGAACACGGTGGCGCGATGTCCATGTGATTAATCGCGATTGCCACCTCGCGCCTTAACCCACTCGGCTATCGACCATTCTTCTTGTTTATGTAAAATTCATCGTCCTTCTGTGTTTATTGATTTTTCTTTTTGATAGTTTTTTTCTTCCTTTATGTTTTTCTGTCTGTTAAATTTTTCTTGTCTGCTCACTTCAAATGTTTTTATATTGTTTGAGTCCAAATTGTGATATATTTCATGTACAATACACTTTAACATTTTCATATAAGAAAAACAAGATGGACGACTTTACCGTTTATAATCCGATTCGACTCAAAATCGATATCTGGTGATTTTCGAGATCGCCAATTATGAATTCTTGGTTAAAATTTAGAAATTCAAAATGGCGGCGCCAATATGGCGGACGAGTTTTGTCCATTTATGGTCCAAATCGATCAAAATCGATATCTGGGAGTTTTCGGGTTCGCCGATTACGAATTTCTAGTCAAAAATTTTTTTCAGAATGGCGACTTCAAGATGGCGGACGACTTTACCGTTTAAGATCCGATTCAACCCAAAATCGACATCTGGAGGTTTTCTAGGTCGCGGATAATGAATTTTTAGTCATAATTTAGAAATTCAAAATGGCGGCGTCAATATGGCTAACGGCTTTTGTCATTTAGATCCAAATCGATCAAAATCGATATCTGAGGGTTTTCGGGGTCGCGAATTGCGAATTTCTAGTCAAAAATTTAGTTCAAGATGAATCGGATCATAAACGGTAAAGTCGTACTTTACCGTTTATGATCCGATTCGTCTCAAAATCGATATCTGGGGATTACAGCATATCAAAAGACTAAAAATAAAAAACAAAATTATATAAAAAATATTTTAAAAATGCTTTTATTTAAATGCTCTAAAAAGTACAAAATAAACTTTGAAGTAAATCAAACCCATCATTTTGTTACATTATATAATTTTTTTGATATAAAAGCTTGTCGCGAGCAATCTTCTTTACACAGGAGAAGTTTGCGACAAGCTTTTATATCATAAAACAATTATATAATGTAACAAAATGATGGATTTGATTTACTTCCAAGTTTATTTTCTATTTTTAAGAGCATTTAAATAAAAGTTTTTTTAAAATATTTTTTGTATAATTTTTTTTCAGATATAATGGCTTTCTTATCACTATTCAATGTCACAAGAATTTTTGCTTCTTTACTTTATGACATAAATAGAAAACAGTTATTAGTGTAAAGTAGGTATCTATTAATCCTGAAATAGAAATTTTAATAATCAATCCGCTTAATAATTTAAGTTTCATTACAGAATTATTGTTAATAAGTTTACTCACAGCAATTAGTTATTATGCTATTTTCTATTACACAACAATAATTAAAAATAATTAATAAAATGATATCTATCGAAATTAAATCGTGCATGTTCATATTATGAAACAGAAACTACAAAAATAAGTCGGTATACTTTGCTAATACAGTTAACTTTATTATAACTGTTTCTAATTCTAATATTCTACACGGTCGTGGTTAAGAAATAGAAAGTTGATCAGCCTCATAATTTTAACAATTTTGCTGCCGAGGTTTAATGTAGACATGTTTTATTAAATTTAAATGTTTTCTTTAGTTTTACTAAATTTTTTAAGAACGTAAAATTACGAAGGTACATTTTATGTATACTTACTATGTAATAACACGCTGAACTGAGATAAAAATCTCCGATGAAATGCGTATATATAAAATATATCTCTTGTCAGGACACAATAAGCAATAATTTGGGAACTTTTTAGAATTTCATTCAGTCAGAAAGAGCTATAAAAACAATATGAGTATCTTACATATATTATTCAGAGCGTCAAAAATATGAAACGAAAAACAATAATTTGACCATTGTTATCTCCATACTAAACTATTCTCGCGAAACTCACGCGAAAAATGCAGTTTAATTTTCAGTTATTTAGTCCAGAAGAAATAAATTTTACCATTTATAATGGGTAAGCGTCCTCAATATATTGCTACATTATTAGTTCAGGTATTGAATATTGATATGAGTTAAAATATTAAGTGAGAAAAATCGTGTCTGTTGTATTTATTAATATGATTCCCTAACTTAATTGCTCGTGCACCTGCTAGCTTCATTTCTCCATATTATTTATATTCAGATTATTACGTCAGTAACCAATTGTCATATCAATGTAGAACTGAAACGGAAGATTTTGATAAGCCATAAAACCGCATCTCATTTGCAATAGATCAATAATTCCAAGAAATTAACCGCAGAAAAAGAAAATAAATCGATTGTAAAAAATTAAAATAGTTTTGTTATTTTCCTTCTCAGTTTGACAAACATCGTTGTTCTTCACGTGCAAAAAATTGAAAGGTAAATTCTACGAAAAGGTTCAAAATTCTTCAACATTATTAATGCTTCTAGAGGGCAGAAATATTAAAACATATTTCAGTCGCAAGCTCCTCTATAAAATCCGTATTTTCCTATAAGGAATGTAACCAGACTGCAATCAACAGCTACTCTCCGGGCTATGTGCCCCGCCGAGCGCTGAATTACAAGTTACAAGCCTGGCGCGTTAAGTGTAATAATCTCATATTACCAACAAAACGCTAATGCTTCGATTGCAACAAACACCAGCCGAAAGACTGATCCTACTTAAAGGAGCTCTCGTGTCAGTCGTCTCATACCACTTGCAGACTGCAATTTCGAACTGTTGGCTCTCGTCAGTGCAAGGTAGGCATGTGACGAACGACACGAGGATCCCTTGACTATTTGGTACATTTCGGTATCTTCCCCACTGCGACATGTAAAATAGTAAGCAGGGGCTATCTAGCGATCCAGTGTATGTTGCAATCGAAAAATAAATAGCCTGACTGGGCTTAGCAGAGTTCAAGTGTGCTGCTAGAGGGCAGAAATTTTAAAATATATTTCAGTCGCAAACTCCTCTATAAAATCCTTATTTTATTATAAGGAATATAACCAGACTGCAACCAACAACTACTCTCCGGGTTATGTGCCCCGTTGAGCGCTGAATTACAAGTTACAAGCTTGGCGCGTTAAGTGTAATAATCGCATATTACCAGCAAAACGCTAATGCTTCGATTGCAACAAACACCAGCCGAAAGACTGATCCTACTTAAAGGAGCTCTCGTGTCAGTCGTCCCATACCGCTTGCAGACTGCAATTTCGAACTGTTGGCTCTCGTCAGTGCAAGGTAGGTATGTGACGAACGACACGAGGATCCCTTGACTATTTGGTACATTTCGGTATCTTCCCCACTGCGACATGTAAAATAGTAAGCAGGGGCTATTTAGCGGTCCAGTGTATGTTGCAATCGAAAAATAAATAGCCTGACTGGGCTTAGCGGAGTTCAACTGTGCTGCTAGAGGGCAGAAATTTTAAAATATATTTCAGTCGCAAACTCCTCTATAAAATCCTTATTTTATTATAAGGAATGTAACCAGACTGCAACCAACAACTACTCTCCGGGTTATGTGCCCCGCTGAGCGCTGAATTACAAGTTACAAGCTTGGCGCGTTAAGTGTAATAATCGCATATTACCAACAAAACGCTAATGCTTCGATTGCAACAAACACCAGCCGAAAGACTGATCCTACTTAAAGGAGCTCTCGTGTCAGTCGTCCCATACCACTTGCAGACTGCAATTTCGAACTGTTGGTTCTCGTCAGTGCAAGGTAGGCATGTGACGAACGACACGAGGATCCCTTGACTATTTGATACATCTCGGTATCTTTACGATAGCGACATGTAAAATAGTAAGCAGGGGCCATCTAGCGGTCCAGTGTATGTTGCAATCGAAAAATAAATATCCTGACTGGGCTTAACATAGTTCAAGTGTGCTTCTAGTGGGCAGAAATATTAAAACATATTTCAGTCGCAAGCTCCTCTATAAAATCCTTATTTTACTATAAGGAATGTAACCAGACTGTCAACAACAGCTACTCTCCGGGTTATGTGCCCCGCCGAGCGCTGAATTACAAGTTACAAGCCTGGCGCGTTAAGTGTAATAATCACATATTACCAATAAAACGCTGATTTCCTGATAGCCTATATCATAACGAACTGCCTCAATTTTTTTCGCTTTTTTGAACCTCACATACCGAGATATACTCATCTATATTTAGAAAGAATGACCAAAATGGTCGATTTTTCACAAAATGGCCGATAACTTGCGTAGCGGCGGTTCCTAGAGGTAGAAAATGTCCATTTCGTATAGCATTCGATGTAACTAAATTGACACTGGAAACAATTCCTTATGTTTTGCTTGTCTGACTCCACTATTATGGAAATTTTAAAAAATTAAAGCGTAATAAACAACTAACGGCAACAAATGATGCAAATTCTGCTTTAGTACTGAACAACACTGTAAATATTCCCAATTTATCTTTACGTAAATTATAGCCTGAAACAAATATTACCTATTCCCCTTGTCAAATAATTTTAAAGAGAACTAAGTACCGTCCCTAGAAAGTTAATTATTATGATCGTCATTTAAGATCTGGTGATTTTGTGCATCGTATAAATTCTATTGCCGAATTGTCAGTATTAAGTATATGAAGAAAATTCGAATTATTTATAAAATGTTACCAAGAACCAGTAATCAAACAGTTTTGAAAGTTAATGTTCGGTATATTAAACGGATACATAGTTGGAACTTATCTATTTCATGGAACATTAAACGGTGTTAGATGTCCGTGGTTCCTGCAAGGGGAGTTGCCAAATTTATTAAGAAACATTCCTCATGATAAGCACATCTGGTTTCATCAAGAAGGAGCATCGGTACTTAATTCACGAACAGTAGTTAGATACTTACGACGAACATATTCTGGAAGATGGATAAGAACTAATCGAGTAATCAGGTGACCAGCACAATCACCTAATATAACTCCATTAAATTTCTTCTTATTGGGACACATAAAAATTTAATTTAGAGTGAGCTAATCGATGATACGGGAAACCTATACAAGAAAATATATGTGAGTGTTGCCAGAATAGATAGAAATATCTTATTGAAAATACCTGAGAAAGTATTAATTAAACGATTTAGGATGTGCATCCACGAAGGAGAAAACGATTTTGAACATTTACTTTAATAATAAATTTTACAAATTTAATAAAATTTGTTGAAATATCAACGGCAAAATAAATTACTACGCGACCTACTTGACTTTACATTATTTCTTAATATTTAAACATACTTTAATAATATTATGCATCCAAAATTCCTGTCATTGAAAAATATTTTTCCGACGCCGCAGATGCCTCTGCCATTGGCAACATTTGAAAGACAAAATAAAGTCACAAGAATATGTAACGACTGGCTTTTGCAAATTTATGTAAATCCCTGCTTACTTAGGTTGTGATAGCTAAGCATAAACTGCTATGTTGTCAGTAATCTAAAACATACTCTAATATAAAATAAAAATACAAAAATATCGGCCCATAAGTTAAAAAATAACCTAACAGAACTCTCTCTCTTCAGAGAATTCTCTCTATGGAGTAGGTAGATTAAGGCCTTAGAGACGTGGTTGGATCTGGGGAGTAGGCAGATTGACGCCCGGTATGAAAAATATTTGGTTCTCATGTTGAACCACGTCTGAGATTATCGATGTCTCGCCGTTTCGGCTTCCGTTTTGGAGCCATTTTCAAGAGAAAAAAGAAAAATGGGGTCAAGAAAAACTTGTTAAATTAGATAATGCTAGGAGTTCACTGGTTCGATTCCGGGGTCTCAATCTACCTACTCCCCAGATCTCACCACGATGCGTCTCTAAGGTTTAATCTGCCTTCTCCTTAGAGCGAACTCGCTGGCAGTCTGGCGAAGTGTTATTTATATGTAATATCGTAATAATAATAATAATAATTTATACGAAAAGTGTCTGTGGGTGGGAGAGTGGTGGGGAGTTGAGGGTCTGTTGATGGAGGCAGCAGACTAGAACGGCTGCTATCAGGATTATGAAGTGTGGATGAAGATTGTGAGGCTAGTCTGCAGATCAATGATGACCGTCATCCCTTTTGTTTAGACAATTGGGACGTTTTTCAATCTCAGATGCTTCGCGAATGATTCGCGGTTTCTGGAAAAATAAGGGTGCTATAATTTTGGTGCTGTCGAAGTCTACATTATGGCCTGCTAGGAGGCGGTGTTGGGCAAGTGATGATGTGGGATCGGATTTTCTAACTGCAAGACGATGTTCATATATTCTATTGTTAATCCGTCTATTTATTGGTTTGTCCAATATAGGTTTGAGGACAGCTTGAGCAAGGTATTTCGTATACACCGTGGGAATCATTAGGTATTTAGTCTTTTGGGGTTCTGATTAAATTGTAAATTTTTATATTGTGTTGTGAATTATAGTTCTTATGTTATTGGATTTCAGAACTTTTGAAATTTTATCTATGACACCTTTGATGTAGGCTAGGAAGGTTTTTTGCTGAGGAGGAGTTTCTGCTTGTTGTATTTGGGAAGGATTTTGTGCTTTGTGTATGGATCGTGCTATATATATCGCGAAGTTTCGTGAAGTATGTCTCCCGGTAAACTCGGTATTCCAGAGCGCTCCAATGCTATTAATTTCAAGTGCTGTGCAAGCAAACAATTTATACACTATATATGTGTTAAATGCTATGGTGTATACCATAAATGTTGTTTACCGAGATTTAAAAACAGACTACGTTTGATTAAAGCTAATAAATTAGTGTGTTGTGATGATTATGCTAGTGAATCAGACGATGAAAAAGATCTGATAGAAAAAAACTGTACACGAATTGACCGAGGACAGTGTAATAAAAAATAGTTACATAGAAAAAATGAAAGCCGAAAATAAAGTTTTCTTAGAAGAAGCCATATTAAGAGAAGAGGAGATGAGTGAGCTAATACAAAAACAAAAACAAATAATCCAGGAGTTAAACGACTACATTTCTTGTATGAAAAAAAGGGTTGTTACCGAAGAACACACAGAGTCAATATCAATTGGAATTCAGACCAGCAAAATCGTTGACAAAAACGCTGGCATTCAAACTGATATGCCTACAGTAACTGAAGAAATAATGCAAAACAGGGAAATAAAAAATAAAGGAGATAGAAACCAGGATTTTAGTAATCTAAGCAGTACAAACACTATACAGGGTGATGACACAGAAAGGCTCTCAACCATCAAAGAAAACATTATAGATGAAAATTCTAAAAAACCAACAATGAAACAAATTCTATTGCTAGCTGATGAAAATGACTTAAACTGGCAAATCAGGGCGTTACTAAACCCAAATATGTATGACATCATTTCAATTAAGAAACCAGGTGCCTCCTTACATCAAGTAATTGAAAATATTGAAATGCTGGCTAAAAATTTTACCTTGCAAGATTATGTTATCATAACAGGTGGTTTAAATGACATTCTTAAAAAGAAGACACCGTCTTTCAGTTATATGTGTAAAAAATTTAAACTATGTACACATACTAACGTATTGTTCGCATCGATCCCGTATTATAAAAAACATTACATGAGAGATAAGCATGTATTTAAATTTAATGCAAAAATGAAGGAATTTCTAGATAAATTTGATAGTTATACTGAGGGTTGTTTTAAATTTGTTGATGTAAGCAATGGAAAATCAACAAAATGGAATAGACGAGCAGCTGCTTCTAATATAGTGAACAAAGTACTATTATATAAGTCTAGTAACAAAAATCTGAAGTTTATCACAACCAGTGACCTTAATGAGGAATCATTAATTTTTATTGATCATGTGCCTCATAGTGAAAATTCGGCAATTTCCTCTCAGCTCGGTTCTGAAGAACTATTGCCTATTCCAATATTAAATAGTGTGGATGACAGCCTGTTAGATGCTTTGCAAATCACTCCTGCAGCTTTTTCTGTGAGTTCAAACGAAATTGTACCAAATAGAGAACATTTTTTATATCCCCGCCTATCACAAATGTCTCAAGTTTAGTGTGCAAGTTTAAAATAGTTCATGTAAATGTTCAATGCATTACAAATAAAATCAATGAAATTGAAATATTTGTGAAGGAACATAACGTAGACATACTATGTCTAACTGAACATTGGCTATTACATAATGACATAGAAAATATTTCTTTTCCAAATTATACATTAGTATCTTATTTTTCACGAGTATCACATATACACAGTGGATCCTCAATTTATGTTAAAAATAATATAATTCCTACTAAACTTAAATTATTAAGTGATCTATCTATTGAATGTCAAGTTGAGATGTCTGGAGTTTCCATTTGCACTAGTGATATGAAACAAAAAATTGTAATAATTAATATTTATAGACCTCCAAAAGGAGATGTCCACATCTTTCTAAACAATTTAGCTGAAGCTTTGAATACAATAACAAAAAAAATTTGAACATATTGTTTTGTGTGGAGACTTTAATATTAACTACTTAGAGAGCCAACCAGGAAAAATATATTTGTGTGACCTATTACAAGCCTATGGTTTTAAATTCACTGTAAATGTACCCACTAGAGTATTTAAAGATGTAAATGGACATATAAGTGCATCATGTATCGACTATATGATAACAAATCTCCCCCAGGAAGCATATGTAGTGAATGCCACTGACCCAACCCTGGGCGACCACTATGCCCTTATATTAACATGTACTCTAAGTATTAAGCAATTTGATAAATCCAGTGGTAACGAAGTGATTTACGCAAGAATTATAAATGATGTTAATTTAAATGAATTTAATCATCATTTACGATCCACAAATTGGAATGAAATGTGCGATTTAGAGTTTAATGCAGCTTTTAATTTGTTTGTTGAAAATATTCTTTGGTGCTTCGAGATAAGTTGTCCTACTACTACTAAAATATTTAAAAATAAAAATAAAGTAAATAGTAGTGAATGGATAACAAAGGAGCTAATATGTGAAAGTAAAAATCTAAAAAAACTATTCATTGAAATGAAAACCGACCCGCAGGCAAACTCCTATTTGTATCGTGAAAGAAAAAATAAGTATAAAAGGAATATTAAAATTGCTAAAAAATGTTACTATTCAAACAAAATAAACAAATCCCAAAACAAACAGAAAGAAACTTGGAATATTATAAATGAAAGATTAGGAAAAGACAAAAGTAAAACTAAAGAAATATATCTCAACATAAACGGTAATAAAATTAGTGATAACAAAGATGTAGCCAACTCATTTGCTGAACATTTCTCTACTGTTGCTGTTGATGCTATAAACCGTAATTTCTCTTATAATTTATCTCTACCATGTACCATATCAAATTGCAACCAAAATTCAATGTTTGTGACGCTCGTAACAGAAAACGAAATTCTAGATGTCGTTAAAGAACTCAAAAATAAAAACTCGTCAGGTTGCGATGAGTTAACAGATAGAGTACTAAAGAGCATAATCAATAATATAACTGAACCTCTAGTTTATCTCATAAATCTATCTCTAACCCTTGGTATATTCCCTGATAGTCTTAAAACAGCATTGATAATCCCTATTCACAAAAAAGGTAGCATAGATGACATAGAAAATTATCGACAAATATCGCTGCTTAGCAGTTTATCAAAGTTGATTGAACTGAAACCGCATCTACACAATGTTTAAATCATGTATATTAAAAATTGGATGAAGGTTTTTATGTCGTAACGATGTTATTCAATTTATCAAAGGCCTTTGATACTGTAAATGTTGATATTTTGATGACGAAACTGGAAAATATAGGGATAAGAGGTCCTATATTAAATTGGGTTAGATGCTATATGCAGGAGAGAAAACTAAAAGTAAAATATAACAATGCAGTATCAGAAGTGTTTGATGTGAAACTAGGTGTACCCCAAGGGTCGGTGTTAGGTCCACTATTGTTCTTACTGTATATAAATGATCTTCCAAATCATATAAAAGATGGCTTCACCACCATATATGCCGATGATACAACAGTTACCTTATATGGTGAAAATAGTGATAGTTTAAAACACAAGATAAGATCCGTACAAGAGGACATGACCTCATGGTGTCATCGTAATAAACTTATTTTAAATGACTCTAAAACTGTCTATATACAATTTAATCTGAGGAGACCATTGATCATTGATAATATTACTGTGTCCAATACAACAAAATTCTTGGGAATCCATATCGATTGTAATTTAACATGGGAAAATCAGATTGAACAAGTTTGCAATAAATTAAAAATTGCATACTACGCCATACTACAGATGAGGGACACTCTAAACGAGATAGGTTTATTGGATATTTACTACTCAATGGCTTATAGTTATATATCATGCAATATACATGTTTGGGGTAAAGCATCTAGTTTTAAGCGGGTACTTATACTCCAAAAAAGGATCATACGATTATTATTTAATATGAAATATAGAGATAGTTGCAGAAATATATTTGTTGAAAAGAACATTTTTACTGCACCATGTATATATATATATATATATATATATATATAAATGTCTAACATATGCCAAAATAAATATTCAATGTTTCAAATCTATGTCTGAAATACATAGCTATGAGACTCGGCATAGGCATTTACTTGAAATCCCTCCACACAAAACGAAAGCTTTTGAGGACTCTCCTTTTTATAACTGTATAATGCTATACAATAGTCTATCTAAAGAACTCAAAGATTTATGTTTCAAAAAATTCAAAGTGGAAATTTCAATATTACTTAAAAAAGGAGGTTTCTACACTGTAGATGAGTTTTTAAATATATAAATAAATCCTCTATTATTGTCTTTCTCTAGATTTATATTTATTTTGTATGTTCTAAATTGTTTTTTAAATGTGTCTAATCCTATTGGTTTTTGCTTTTAAATCGTTTTAATGTGTGGAACTTTGTGTGTTCTTTTTGGATACTCTTTACAAGTGTTTTGTTTTGCCTTTAAAATATTCTTAATCTATACGTTTGAAATTGTTTAACATAATTTTTACCAAGTTTTGTTTGTTCTCACAATTTTATTGACTAAAAAAACTGTAAATTATATATATTTTTATACTTACCTAATTAAGGACTTACCAAATGTATATTTATGTATCATCTATTGGTGAATAAATATCTTATCTTATATGTCTTTTGTCGTAACCGCTTTGTAGAAGTGCTTGTTCTAATGTTTGTAGTTCGGATTGTCTGCTGTGGTTGTCTGTTAGTCTGAGGGATCTGGTTACAAGAGTGTTGACAACGGAATTTATTTGTGATGGATGGTGATGTGATTTTGAGTTAAGATAACGGTTGGTGTGAGTTGGTTTTATATACACAGAGCAGGAGAATTGATTGTCGTTTTGTTTCGTAACAAGAACGTCTAGGAAAGGGAGGGAACAATTGTTTTCGATTTCAATGGTGAACTGGATCTGAGGGTGTATATGATTAATGTGAGAAAATTGTTTAGAGAATCTCTACCGTGTGACCACATAGCTTGTTTGTAGTAGTTGCCTTGAAAGACAACTACTACAAACAAGTGAGAGGAGCTCCAATGGGATCACCTCTATCTCCCGTCATAGCCAATATCTACATGGACAACTTCGAAACCCAAGCCCTGAATTCATCCCAACTGAAACCTATCTGCTGGCTAAGATACGTAGATGACATCCTCGTTATCTGGCCACATATCCACAATTTTCTATCTCACATTAATCATATACACCCTCACATCCAGTTCATTATTGAAATCGAAAACAATCGAATCGAATTGTTCCCTCCCTTTCCTAGACGTTCTTATTACAAAACAAAACGACAATCAATTCTCCTACTCTGTGTATGGAAAACCAACTCACACCAACCGTTACCTTAATTCAAAATCACATCACCAACCATCACAAATAAATTCCGTTGTCGATACTCTTGTAACCAGATCCCTCAGACTAACAGACAATCACAGCAAACAATCCGAACTACAAACATTAGAACAAGCACTTCTACAAAACGGTTACAACAAAAGGCATAAGCGCGATCCATACAAAAAGCACAAAATCCTTCCCAAATACAACAAGCAGAAACTCCTTCTCATCAAAAAGCCTTCCTAGCCTACATCAAAGGTGTCACAGATAAAATTTCAAAAGTTCTGAAATCCAATAACATAAGAACTATAATTCACAACACAATATAAAAATTTACAATTTAATCAGAACCTCAAAAGACTAAATACCTAATGATTCCCACGGTGTATACGAAATACCTTGCTCAAGCTGTCCTCAAACGTATATTGGACAAACCAATAAATAGACGGATTAACAATAGAATATATGAACATCGTCTTGCAGTTAGAAAATCCGATCCCAAATCATCACTTGCCCAACACCGCCTCCTAGCAGGCCATAATGCAGACTTCGACAGCACCAAAATTATAGCACCCTTATTTTTCCAGAAACCGCGAAGCAATTGAGATTGAAAAACGTCCCAATTATCTAAACAAAACGGACGATGGTCATCGTCTTCCAGTCGCTTGGAAATCATTGATCTCCAGACTAGCCCCACAATGTTCATCCACACCCCATAATCCTGATAGCAGCCGTTCTGCTCTGCTGCCTCCATCAACAGACCCTCAACCCCTATTTTACATTAATTACAGAAACGGGCAGTAAGAAACATTGTTGGTGCAAGTAGACTTCAATCTTGTAAACCTATTTTCAAGAATTTGGCCCTTTTACCTTTACCATGCATATATATTTACGAAATATTAGTGTACGTAAAAAGTAACTTATCGGATTTCATTACCCATAGTGATTTACATAACCACGATACTCGTAATAATATAAATTTGGTGAAACCAGTTCATAATTTATCAGTATTAGAAAAAGGACCAAAATTTGTTGGAATAAAATGCTTCAATAAACTGCCAAATAATCTTAAAATTATAAACAATATTATAGTATTTAAAAAGAACCTCTTTCAATTTTTACATGATAATATGTTCTATAGTGTTGCAGAATATTTAGATCATTAAAAAATTGTTCTGATTTTTTTTGTTGTCATTTTATTTATTGTATATTTATTGATTGTATACTCGCCTATAATAGTATTGTTTTACATAGATTTTTTAAATTAATTTTAACGTGTTCCTTATGGTTGTTATATATTTTGTTTGTTCCCATATAATTTATTGTATACTTGTCTATAATAGTACTGTTTTATATATATATATATATATATATATATATAAAACAGTACTATTATAGACAAGTATACAATAAATTTATTGTATACTTGTCTATAATAGTACTGTTTTATATATATATATATATATATATATATATAAAACAGTACTATTATAGACAAGTATACAATAAATTTATTGTATACTTGTCTATAATAGTACTGTTTTATATATATATATATATATATATATATATATATATATATATATATATATATAAAACAGTACTATTATAGACAAGTATACAATAAATTATATATAATAATTAATATAATAATTAATAATAATTATATATATATATATATATATATATATATAAAACAGTACTATTATAGACAAGTATACAATAAATTATATATATATATATATATATATATATATATATATATAACAGTACTATTATAGACAAGTATACAATAAATTATATGGGAACAAACAAAATATATAACAACCATAAGGAACACGTTAAAATTAATTTAAAAAATCTATGTAAAACAATACTATTATAGGCGAGTATACAATCAATAAATATACAATAAATAAAATGAGAACAAAAAAAATCAGAACAATTTTTTAATGATCTAAATATTCTGCAACACTATAGAACATATTATCATGTAAAAATTGAAAGAGGTTCTTTTTAAGTACTCTAATATTGTTTATAATTTTAAGATTATTTGGTAGTTTATTGAAGCATTTTATTCCAACAAATTTTGGTTTCAAATACTGATAAATTATGAACTGGTATCACCAAATTTATATTATTACGAGTATCGTGGTTATGTAAATCACTATGGGTAATGAAATCCGATAAGTTACTTTTTACGTACACTAATATTTCGTAAATATATATGCATGGTAAAGGTAAAAGGGCCAAATTCTTGAAAATAGGTTTACAAGATTGAAGTCTACTTGCACCAACAATGTTTCTTACTGCCCGTTTCTGTAATTAATGTAAAATATATATATATATATATATATGGGGGGGGGGGGGGGGTTGAGGGTCTGTTGATGGAGGCAGCAGAGCAGAACGGCTGCTATCAGGATTATGGGGTGTGGATGAACATTGTGGGGCTAGTCTGGAAATCAATGATTTCCAAGCGACTGGAAGACGATGACCATCGTCCGTTTTGTTTAGATAATTGGGACGTTTTTCAATCTCAATTGCTTCGCGGATGATTCGCGGTTTCTGGAAAAATAAGGGTGCTATAATTTTGGTGCTGTCGAAGTCTGCATTATGGCCTGCTAGGAGGCGGTGTTGGGCAAGTGATGATTTGGGATCGGATTTTCTAACTGCAAGACGATGTTCATATATTCTATTGTTAATCCGTCTATTTATTGGTTTGTCCAATATACGTTTGAGGACAGCTTGAGCAAGGTATTTCGTATACACCGTGGGAATCATTAGGTATTTAGTCTTTTGAGATTCTGATTAAATTGTAAATTTTTATATTGTGTTGTGAATTATAGTTCTTATGTTATTGGATTTCAGAACTTTTGAAATTTTATCTGTGACACCTTTGATGTAGGCTAGGAAGGCTTTTTGATGAGAAGGAGTTTCTGCTTGTTGTATTTGGGAAGGATTTTGTGCTTTTTGTATGGATCGCGCTTATGCCTTTTGTTGTAACCGTTTTGTAGAAGTGCTTGTTCTAATGTTTGTAGTTCGGATTGTTTGCTGTGATTGTCTGTTAGTCTGAGGGATCTGGTTACAAGAGTATCGACAACGGAATTTATTTGTGATGGTTGGTGATGTGATTTTGAATTAAGGTAACGGTTGGTGTGAGTTGGTTTTCCATACACAGAGTAGGAGAATTGATTGTCGTTTTGTTTTGTAATAAGAACGTCTAGGAAAGGGAGGGAACAATTCGATTCGATTGTTTTCGATTTCAATAATGAACTGGATGTGAGGGTGTATATGATTAATGTGAGATAGAAAATTGTGGATATGTGGCCAGATAACGAGGATGTCATCTACGTATCTTAGCCAGCAGATAGGTTTCAGTTGGGATGAATTCAGGGCTTGGGTTTCGAAGTTGTCCATGTAGATATTGGCTATGACGGGAGATAGAGGTGATCCCATTGGAGCTCCTCTCACTTGTTTGTAGTAGTTGTCTTTCAAGGCAACTACTACAAACAAGCTATGTGGTCACACGGTAGAGATTCTCTAAACAATTTTCTCACATTAATCATATACACCCTCAGATCCAGTTCACCATTGAAATCGAAAACAATTGTTCCCTCCCTTTCCTAGACGTTCTTGTTACGAAACAAAACGACAATCAATTCTCCTGCTCTGTGTATATAAAACCAACTCACACCAACCGTTATCTTAACTCAAAATCACATCACCATCCATCACAAATAAATTCCGTTGTCAACACTCTTGTAACCAGATCCCTCAGACTAACAGACAACCACAGCAGACAATCCGAACTACAAACATTAGAACAAGCACTTCTACAAAGCGGTTACGACAAAAGACATATAAGATAAGATATTTATTCACCAATAGATGATACATAAATATACATTTGGTAAGTCCTTAATTAGGTAAGTATAAAAATATATATAATTTACAGTTTTTTTAGTCAATAAAATTGTGAGAACAAACAAAACTTGGTAAAAATTATGTTAAACAATTTCAAACGTATAGATTAAGAATATTTTAAAGGCAAAACAAAACACTTGTAAAGAGTATCCAAAAAGAACACACAAAGTTCCACACATTAAAACGATTTAAAAGCAAAAACCAATAGGATTAGACACATTTAAAAAACAATTTAGAACATACAAAATAAATATAAATCTAGAGAAAGACAATAATAGAGGATTTATTTATATATTTAAAAACTCATCTACAGTGTAGAAACCTCCTTTTTTAAGTAATATTGAAATTTCCACTTTGAATTTTTTGAAACATAAATCTTTGAGTTCTTTAGATAGACTATTGTATAGCATTATACAGTTATAAAAAGGAGAGTCCTCAAAAGCTTTCGTTTTGTGTGGAGGGATTTCAAGTAAATGCCTATGCCGAGTCTCATAGCTATGTATTTCAGACATAGATTTGAAACATTGAATATTTATTTTGGCATATGTTAGACATTTATATATATATATATATATATATATATATATATACATGGTGCAGTAAAAATGTTCTTTTCAACAAATATATTTCTGCAACTATCTCTATATTTCATATTAAATAATAATCGTATGATCCTTTTTTGGAGTATAAGTACCCGCTTAAAACTAGATGCTTTACCCCAAACATGTATATTGCATGATATATAACTATAAGCCATTGAGTAGTAAATATCCAATAAACCTATCTCGTTTAGAGTGTCCCTCATCTGTAGTATGGCGTAGTATGCAATTTTTAAATTATTGCAAACGTGTTCAATCTGATTTTCCCATGTTAAATTACAATCGATATGGATTCCCAAGAATTTTGTTGTATTGGACACAGTAATATTATCAATGATCAATGGTCTCCTCAGATTAAATTGTATATAGACAGTTTTAGAGTCATTTAAAATAAGTTTATTACGATGACACCATGAGGTCATGTCCTCTTGTACGGATCTTATCTTGTGTTTTAAACTATCACTATTTTCACCATATAAGGTAACTGTTGTATCATCGGCATATATGGTGGTGAAGCCATCTTTTATATGATTTGGAAGATCATTTATATACAGTAAGAACAATAGTGGACCTAACACCGACCCTTGGGGTACACCTAGTTTCACATCAACACTTCTGATACTGCATTGTTATATTTTACTTTTAGTTTTCTCTCCTGCATATAGCATCTACCCCAATTTAATATAGGACCTCTTATCCCTATATTTTCCAGTTTCGTCATCAAAATATCAACATTTACAGTATCAAAGGCCTTTGATAAATCGAATAACATCGTTACGACATAAAAACCTTCATCCAATTTTTAATATACATGATTTAAACATTGTGTAGATGCGGTTTCAGTTGAATGACCGGGCCTAAAACCGTGTTGATAACTTGTTAGGATGTTATATTTTTCAAGAAAGGCTAGCAATCTATTTGCTACTACTTTCTCAATCAACTTTGATAAACTGCTAAGCAGCGATATTTGTCGATAATTTTCTATGTCATCTATGCTACCTTTTTTGTGAATAGGGATTATCAATGCTGTTTTAAGACTATCAGGGAATATACCAAGGGTTAGAGATAGATTTATGAGATAAACTAGAGGTTCAGTTATATTATTGATTATGCTCTTTAGTACTCTATCTGTTAACTCATCGCAACCTGACGAGTTTTTATTTTTGAGTTCTTTAACGACATCTAGAATTTCGTTTTCTGTTACGTTGTTCCCATATAATTTATTGTATACTTGTCTATAATAGTACTGTTATATATATATATATATATATATATATATATATTTAATTAATTTTAACGTGTTCCTTATGGTTGTTGTTTACTTATTTAATATTTAATTTGTTTACTGTTGCATACTTTCGTATTTTAGCTCGATAACACTCTCATGCTCTTCTTTATCAAGACATTAACTTGAGGTTAAAAGTTAAGGTCACATGTATTATAAAATAGTCGCATTTTTTATCTTAATGTAGACAAATTCATACACAAATTCCTTTACAGGTACACAATTTAAGGTAAACAATTACTGATTATTTAAAATTAAGGATTAAAACCATGATTAAAATAGATATAACAAAATGAACATGAATAACTATCACATGTGAGTATAGAACTAAATTTCTTTATCAAACTGTATACTGTATGCGACTATTTTATAATGCATGTGACCTTAACTTTTAACCTCAAGTTAATGTCTTGATAAAGGGAATAAATAATTTCCGAAAGCTTGACAAAGTAACAAAAGAGTTTTTCTTTTTCTGTTTTGTGGCCGTAAACTTTTCACCTCTGACTGCAACCTCAAGATACACTACGTGTGTTTAATTTTGGTTTTCTTAACTAGTCAGTCAAGACTACCCTTCTTCTTTATATATATATATACATATATCAAAATTGAACACACGTGGTGTATCTTGAGGTTGCAGTCAGAGGTGAAAAGTTTACGGCCACAAAACAGAAAAAGAAAAACTCTTTTGTTACTTTGTCAAGCTTTCGGAAATTATTTATTCCCTTTATCAAGACATTAACTTGAGGTTAAAAGTTAAGGTCACATGTATTATAAAATAGTCGCATTTTTTAACTTAATGTAGACAAATTCATACACAAATTCCTTTACAGGTACACAATTTAAGGTAAACAATTACTGATTATTTAAAATTAAGGATTAAAACCATGATTAAAATAGATATAACAAAATGAACATGAATAACTATCACATGTGAGTGTAGAACTAAATTTCTTAACTAGTCAGTCAAGACTACCCTTCTTCTTTATATATACATATATATATATATATATTGTTTTTTAGGCTTTCGCGGGTGTTAAATGAAGTGTTGTTGTACTTCCGGGTGCTCTCCCGCGTCGACGGTCGACTCCCCCAGGAGTCACGGTTGTCTAAACGACTTTTCGGCAGAATCTCATCTGCCATCTTCAGGTTCTCGCTGAAAGCTGTCTACTGCTGCTCCTCGACTACCCGGAAGTACAACAACACTTCATATATATATATGTGTATATATATATATATATATATATATGTATATATATATATATATATTCTAGAAATCATTGAGACCTCTTATTTTGAAAAATGAAATATTTCAAAATTAGAAATTTTTAAACAAAACATTGTTCATTAGAATTCAGTGGACAAATTTCAATGTAACTACTTGGGGATAATGTAACTCTTATAAAATTCAATCTTCACTTAAAATTTCAAATATCTATATAGTTGAAAAATGTAGCTGTTGTTAAAACTTTGCATACTTGTGACATCCTACCATCGAAACTTAAAAATATACACAATAGCTCAAATTGTGGATTTTTTAAGATTACCGAGAAAAGTTTCTTTTTCAATTTTTTGCCATTTTTGCATTTCTTAAAAAATAAAATTTTGACAAATAAAGAAAATTCAAAGTTAAAATATTTTAGAAACAATATAGTCGACGAACTAAAAAAACGGACAATTTAAAATACAGAAACTGCCGAGACATTTCAAGTTCCGTGTTTTAGCATTTTATTAAGAAAAAAAAGAATTTTCTTATTTGACATTTGATGTGGCTATTTCTAAATGTTTATGTTTTCACTGCCATAAGTCGAAAGTATTAAAATGCTATTCAAACTTAAAATATCATTGTTAGTAAAGAAGTGTGCGTGATTTACAATGTTATTTTTCAACTTAATTTGTATTAAAACAGATACCATCATTTAAAGACTCAATTATAAAACTTTTTTAAAACTAATATTTACAAAATAATATTATGAACAAGTAGGTAGGTAAATTGTTAATTAAAGAAAATATATAAAAACTGGTTTAAAACAGTTATCAGAGGATCATTTTCTGACCTGCAATAGCAGCTATGTATTTTAAACCATTTTGTATTTAAAAAATGGTTGGTTCTACGTTGTTTAACAAAGAGGATCAAGACCATTTTGAATAAATTTGAACAGAACTATATTATGGTACCAAATTTTTAAAAAAAGAAGCAACAAAAATATTTTGGACTAAAAAGGTCATGACAGTGCATTTAGTAGAAACAATTAGTTAAAATGTCATGCCAAAAAGTTAATTTGTTTCTTAACAAAATGCTATAACACAAAAGTTGAAATATACATCATAGAGAAAAAGTTATTTTATATAGTTGGTTTTTTCGTGAGCTTTTAAATATCTGAAAATATTTTATATTTGATATTTTTATTTGTTAAAATTTAATTTGTTTACAACCAATGATATAATTTGAGCCATATATGGATCACCGCAGACTAACTTTAAAATATTTATAACAACATTAGACGATGTATTAAACAACATTATAAATAAAAATGATCTTATAGTTTGTGGGGATTTAAAAATTGATTATCTCTCAAATTCGACCGAGAGGAAAGAGCTATGTGATCTACGACAAACCTACAATGTAAAGATGTTAATGAATAAACCTACTAGAGTATCCTATAATTCTGCTACTTGCATTGATTATATTTGTACCAATTTTTGTGATAAATATTGTAAAACAACATGTCAAGTTATAAACAATGGTATATCAGATCATACATCTCAAATATTACAATACGAATTTATGGTACCATCACATATTAATGTAGACTACAGATATACCATTGTTTATAACGAAAAAAATTATAAACAATTTTTTATAATCTAGGCAAGGAATCGTGGAACAGTATCTACAGCGCAGTAACGTCAGAAGAGGGATTCACTAACTTTATTAATATTTTAATGTATTATCATAATATCTGTTTTCCCGTCATCAGAATAAAAAATAAAATTAATTCACAAAATGGATGGATAACCCGAGGTATTAAGATATCTTCACAAAAATTGAAATTACTGCACCAAACAAACGATCTAAACGATAAAATTTTGTATAATAAATATAAAAATATTTACAAAGAAGTAATAGTTGCTGCTAAAAAATGTACAATGATTCAATTTATCTTAAAGCTACCAATAAACCTAAAGCTGTTTGGTCAGTAATAAATAACAACTTGAATAATCAAAAACCTAAAAATCAAATTAATGAAATTAAAATTAATAATAATTTAGTAATTGATGCCTATCTTACTGCACAACATCTAAATAAGTATTTTATAGATCTGCCAGCTAAACTAAATGATGATCTTGGAGAAAATATTACTGAAATCAATTTCGATCCGAATTCAAATTTTCCCACTTTTTTTTTTAAACCAGTATCGGAATTAGAAATTTACAATATCATAATGAAATTAAAAAATAGTGATTCTTTCGGTCTAGATAATTTGAGTTCTAATTTGATGAAACAATCAGTTAACTACTTAGTACTTCCACTTACTTTTCTAATAAATTTGTCACTATCAGAAGGAAAGTTTCCATCTATTTTAAAATCAGCTAAAGTTATTCCATTACATAAAAAAAGAGATAATACATTATCTGAAAATTATAGACCCGTTGCTCTATTGTCAACTATTTCCAAAATATTAGAACGAGTTATGTTTAATCGTATTATTGAATTTACTACACAACATAATATGATTTCAGACTCGCAGCATGGTTTTCGAAAAAATCGTTCCGCTGAAACTGCCATATTGTCATTTTTAAATAAAAAGTAAAGTGTAATTTATATATATTTGTTGACCAACGCATAATGAATATTTCCGTTTTTGTTTATTTAAGTAGTTTTTGCAAAATTTAGGACATTTTCCAATAAAACCAATGGAGAACACACTCTAGAAAATTTAATTATTCAGAGAAACAACACAGGGACTACGCAGAAACTGCAAAACTCAACTATGAACTTAACTTGACCCCTTGAACATGTTAAAACAAAAAACTTCACGTATCGTATTTTTCAAGTCCTTAATTTGATTCCACCATAATTTCAATCAAGAAAAATAATAAATTTCACAGATGTTTACTTATTGTGACTAAACAAGTAATTTTTATTGAATGAATTAACTTGATTTTGGTGGTTTTTATTTCTGCACTCAACACATCCGAAATTTTATTTTTATGGATATATAAGCAATTGCGACAAACTAGCTTTGTATATTATGTTATGGTAGGTATTTACAATAAATTTTAAATAACTTATTGCTATTATCAATTCATGATAACTGTGCTGTAAAATTTAATCCTTAAATAAGCATTGTATTCGTTACTCTTGTTCCAGTCTAGAAAACTGTACACGTTTTATTATTCAGTGACAATTACTTAAGTAAAAGTAGTCGAAACAAATAAAAAATATAACAAGCAAATTAGAATCTGTTAAATGTTAAAAGTGATTGTATAACTTACTACTTAAAACCTTGGTTAAATGTAATATAATAATGTGTAATTTTATTTTTAATTCTTGTTCGCGGTTCTTGTCAAATAATTACAATTAAAAATTAAATTAATACATCCAATCTAATCCAACCAGTTCGAAACTTCATACTTTCCAAGTTTCTACCTTTTTTATACAGGTATCTAGGAATAAGTTAAACACCATGGGATGTTTTCAATAAATCACTTTTTGTTTGCCTGTAAAGTAGAAAACACGTTGGTTTATCGAATTAAAAATGACAGAAGCGTGTTAAACAAAATTACTTTTAGCACAACAGTAACAAGTAAAAGCATCATTCAGATATTCATCTTTCATGTCACCTAAGTGTAGTTAGATTCGCATCCAAAATCTACAGGACTTCCCTCTACGAGCTTTTAAGATTATATGCTGCTTTTACTAATAACCTTAATGTGCAATTTGAAATGTAGCCAAATTTTGAGAATATCATAATAAATAAATGTTTTTAATTCCGCTCCTTAATTAAGCGCATTTAACTTCTAGGAAGTCAGAAGGGGCCTATCCTTAAAGGATGACAATCCGAATTTTGAGAGGAGTGAGTGACATTTTCGAATTTTAGGTAACAAAACTGGACTTTTTAAACATGCCTACTTTTCAATGGCAATATATTCAATTCAATTTATTTTTATCCAAGAGATCATTTACAAGATATATGACATGCCAATATCTGAAAATCATATAAGATAAAACAATACATAATAATTATTATTAGCCGTTACTCGAGTCCGAGTATAAAAATGTTACAGTCGATAAAGTGTGTACAGTAAAAAACAAGTAAAAGGTGTAGTCTATTATAATTCCCATTCATCTACGGTGCACACGACTATGGCTATAGAGGCCAATTCGGGAGAGCACATGTCGACCGCAGTCAGGACAAACATAGACCTGGTTAGGTCTTGGATTCGGCCTTCTTGCAGCAACATTTCCTTGATAGCTGGCCACAACCCCTCGCCATTCGGTTCTGTCCGCTGCAAGTTGTTCCCATTGCTCGTCTGCAATACCGCAGGATTTTAGATTTTCATGGAGAGCGTCTTTGAACCTCTTTCGTTGACCGCCACGCCTTCTTCTACCGCTTAGCAATTCACCATAAAGTGTACATTTAGGAAGGCGGTTATCATGCATACGATGAACGTGACCTGCCCATCTTAGGCGTGCTCTTGAAATAAGCACCTCAATTGGAAAGCTATTTGCTCTCCTGAGTACTTCCACGTTTGATATGTGATGGAACCAACGGATTTTCATCATACTTCTGAGGTGTCTTTGCTGAAAACGTTCTAATTCTTTCACATGACGACGGTAAGTGACCCAGCTTTCACATCCATATAGCAGTGTTGGAATGACAACTGCTCTGTAGACAGCCATTTTCGTTGACAAAGCAAGGTCGTGGTTGTCAAATACTCTCTCTCTAAGTCCCCAGAGTGCTCTAGATGCAGCGTTAATTCTATTGCGAATCTCGCTGTCCATGTTTGCTTTGTCATTAACAACGTTGCCTAAGTAATTGAACTGATCCACCACTTCAAGAGAATTTCCGTTAAGTGTAATGTCTATTTGGTTCACTTGATGAGGAGTTGACATAATCTTAGTCTTTCCAATGTTGATTTTAAGTCCCAAGGAATCATAGCTCTGGGCATACACATCTAAAAGTTCTTGAAGCTCTTCCGGCGTAGAGGCTAAAAGTGCACAGTCATCCGCATACTGGAGATCACAAATGAATCGTGTGCGTGTCTTCGTGAAAGCTCTAAATCGCCCTATGTTAAAGAGACCGCCATCAAAACGGTATCTGAGACCTATTCCTCTGACTGTCAGTTTGTTGTCAACAATAATTGTTAGAGCAGTGGTAAACAAATTAAAGAGTAGGGGTGCCAGGACACATCCCTGCCTAACTCCAGTGAGGGTTTGGAAAGGTTCGGTTGCCTCATTATTATACATAACCTGGGCGTTGTTGTTTGTATGTAGGCTGCGACATACTTCCACAAATTTTCTAGGGATACCTAAGCGGAGCATAATTTTCCAGAGCACTTCCCTATCCACCGAGTCAAACGCCTTGGTTAAATCAATAAAGGCCATGTGAATTTCTCCTTGATGTTCGAGTGCTTTTTCTTGAAGCTGTTTAAGTGTGAAGATTAAATCCGATGTGCCTCGGTTTGGTCTAAAGCCACTCTGTGTTTCAGGAAGTAACTTTTCCATAACAGGTGTTAGCCTATTTGCCATCGCTTTAGTGAGTATCTTCCCTCCAACAGCCAGGAGAGCTATACCCCTGTAATTTCCACAGTCTGCAGCGCTGCCTTTGTTTTTGAAGAGGTTGATTAATAGTGTATCACGAAACTCCTGCGGAGCTTGACCACTTTCCCACACGACATCAAACAGTTTTTTGAGGTAGGGTATGAGCTCTGACGACACAGCTTTAAAGATCTCAGCTGGGAGTGAGTCGGCGCCGGGAGATTTGTTATTTTTTAGCTGCCCAATGGCGGTTAAGATCTCTTCCGTTGTTAGTGGTTTATCTAAGTCTTCGAAGGTGTCATATTGAGGGATAAGATTTATAATATCGTGATCGGCTTGACTTTGCTGGTTAAGAATGTTAGAGTAGTGTTCCTTCCATCGGGCTCTTATTTCCCGGTCTTCTTTGAGGAGATTTCCATTTAAATCTTTAATAGGGCACATATTTTTCCGACTGGGGCCGTACACTGCTTTTACTCCTTGAAAGAAATTCCTGTAATCGTGTGAATCGGCGTACCTTTGAATTTCTCTGGCCTTGCTTGCCCACCACTCATTCTTTATTCTTCTGATTTCGCGTTGCGTTTCATACTTAGATTGGGTAAAAGCTTCTGCTTTTGATGAGTCGTTGGGGTGGTTGATAGCGTTTTGGAAGGCAATATGTTTGCGGTCAAGAAGTTCTTGTATAAAAGCTTCATTATCATTGAACCAGTCCTCCTGTTTTTTACTTGCTGCAGTGCCAAGAATTTCCTCACTCGCACTTTTTAAACTGTCTTTAATTTGTGTCCAGGTAGCAGCGACATCTACAGAATTGGTTTCTTCTAGTGCACTCAAATTCTCTTGAACTTTTTGCTTTAGCTGTTCGACGGTTTGTTGGTCACGCAATTTACTAATACAGAGACGGAGTCTACGTTTTACTTGAGTTCTTCGGTGTTTGGGTCTCATAACAATTTTCATTTTAGAGACAACAGGACGATGATCGGTCCAACATTCGCTATCAATGCGCGCCTTTGTAATTTGGACGTCCTTGAGATGCTTCCTACGTACGATAACATAGTCCAGTAGATGCCAGTGACCTGATCTGGGGTGACGCCAGGTGCCTTTAAATTTATCCTTTTGTCGGAAAATGGTGTTTGTTATAACTAGATCATGTTCGGCGCATTTAGTTAGGAGTAGTTGACCGTTAGCGTTCATGTTGCCCAAACCGAACCAAAATAATAAATAAATAATATAACAAACGTAAAATGTATAACATAAATAAGTACATATATCCGGCGTGCCAAATAAAAATTAAGTTTTATAAAATATGCATACTCAGTAATAAAACAATATGCTTTACTTTTCAGTTTTATTTATATTTTAAATTACTTATTTTATTTTCGTCAATAGACTCTAACGAGAGAGATGTGATTAAGTCCCTGGTCAAAGTGAGGGGAAAGCTGTTATTCTGTTAATGGCCAGTAGGTGGGGTGGCGCCATCTCTGGGCCGATTGACGAACCGCCATCTAGCACGTAGTAGAAAACTGTGGAAGTTGTAACTTTTGTTGAGGTCCCAGTTTGAACACCTATCTGAGGATAAACGTAGAGAGGCAATCAAGTTTTTGGAGAGAGAATGTGCGGTATTTGTCAAAAACACAGACATCCTCACGAAAACTGATATAGTACAGCATCGGATAGACACTGGTGATTCAGTCGCAATCCGCCAACAACCTAGGAGTTTGCCACTAGCTAAACAGGAAGAAGCTTCTGCGATGCTACAAGATGGAGTGATTGAGGAATCAACCAGTACCTGCTCATCACCGGTAGTTTTAGTTGCCAAGAAGGACGGGACTTTGATATTTTGTGTCGACTACTGGAAGCTGAATGATGTTACGAAGGAAGACAGCTGTCCACTACCACGAATTGATGATACATTAAGTACGCTGGCAGGGTCACGATGGTTTTCAACTCTAGACTTTCGAAGTTGGTATTGGCAGGTGGAACTTCACCCCGACGACAAGGAAAAGATTGCCTTCTCAACAGGTAGAGTCTATATCAATTCACCATGATGTCTTTTGGATTTTGCAATGCTTCAGCTACTTTGGAAAGATTGATGGAATTTGTACTCCGAGGACTAACTTGGAAGACATGCTTAGTTTATCTTGATGATGTAATGGTTATGTGACGAAACTTCAGAGAACATTTGGAAAATCTTCAAGAAGTATTTGGGAGAATCAGAAATGCACACCTAAAGTTTAATCCAAAGAAGTGTCTACTATTCAAAAAAGAAGTGAAATTCCTTGGACATGTCGTATCTTCGAAGGAAATACAGACAGACCCGGATAAGATGTCTGCCGTACGTGATTGGCCAAGACCTTCAAATGTTCACGAATTACGAAGCTTTCTTGGCCTCTGCACTTACTATAGACATTTTGTGGAAGGATTTGCGGATATAGCAAAGCCACTACACCAGCTAACGGAGGAAAAGGTTAAATATCAGTGGACACCAGAGTGTGAAACATTATGGAGGAAGCTAAAAGCAGCGTTATGCAGTAGTCCTGTGCTAGCATATCCCTAACAGAAGGGCCTCTATATTCTTGATACTTATGTTAGCAACTCCGCAGTTGGATGTGTACTATCTCAAGTCCAAAACGGAGAGGAAAAAGTAATCGAGTATTTCAGTAAGGTACTGTCCAAACCGGAGAGGAATTATTGTGTAACATGGAAGGAACTATTGGCCATTGTTAAGTCCGTGGACCAATTTCACAAGTACCTCTATGGCCAATATTTCAAAATCAGGACCGACCATGCTGCCATTAAAATGGCTATTGCAGCTGAAAACCCCAGAAGGTCAACTGGTTCGCTGGATAGAAAGACTGCAGCAATATGACCTCAGAATCAAACACCGACCTCGAAAATCCCATAAAAATGCAGATGCTCTGTCAAGAAGACCGTGCAAAGATGACTGCAAGCACTGCTATCGGGTTGAAAGAGCACAGGGCACGGTAACAGTAAACACAGTTCAGGTAGATGTTCCAGACGATTGGACAAAGGAAGTTCTAAGACAAGAACAATTGGATGACAGCGTAATTGGTCCTATATTAAGGGCAAAAGAAAAAGGAACGCGACCAGAATGGAAGGATGTTTCGGACAAAAGTGTGGAGCTGAAGGCATTGTGGGCACAATGGGACTCCCTTAAGGTGGTAGATGGACTATTAAAGAGAGCATGGGAAAGTCCAGATGGGAAGGAAGTTACCATGCGTTTGGTGATACCCAGCTGTCGGGTCCCAAAAGTACTTCAGGAAATACATGATGGAGTATCCGGGGGACATTTTGGTATGAATAAGACATTGGCTAAAGTACTGAAACGGTTTTATTGGATAAATAGCCGTCAAGATGTGGAGGCTTGGTGCCGCAAATGCAAGGCTTGTACAGTCACCAAAGGGCCACAGACAAGGAGCAAGGGCCAAATGAAGCAATATAACGTCAGAGCCCCTTTTGAGAGGATTGCTATAGATATAGCGGTCCCATTCCCAGTGACAGATGATGGGAATACAACATCCTGGTCACTATGGACTATTTTAGTAAATGGCCGGAAGCCTATGCCATTCCAAATCAGGAAGCACTTACTCTTGCTTGAGTTCTGGTGGATAACCAATTTGGTGTACCCCTGGAGTTACATTCCGATCAAGGCAGAAACTTTGAGTCGAGGGTATTTCAGAAAATTTGTGAGTTCCTGGGCATTCACAAGACTCGGATAACCCCTCCTCATCCCCAGTCAGACGGAATGGTGGAACGACATAATAAAACCATGAAGGAACATCTTTCTAAGGTGGTTCACAAGAACCAGCGAGATTGGGATCGACATGTACCATTTTTCTTAATGGCATATAGGGCTGCCATTCATGAGACTGCTAAACAGACACCGGCTCGTGTAATATTTGAGCACGAGATCAGACTACCATGTGATTTGATGTTTGGTACACCAGATAAGAAGCCACTGTCCGTGGATGACTCTGCAGACGAAGTTAGTCAACGGCTGAGGAATGTCCACGAGTTGGTTCGAAACCAAGTTAGCATAGTTAGTGGCAGAATGAAGGCTCGCTATGACCGGAAGGGGACATCAGCAGGATTCAAGGAGGGCGATCTGGTTTGGCTATATAACCCACAGCGAAAGAAGGAAAGATCTCCGAAGCTTCACCCACCCTGGGAAGGACCGTATTCTGTCATCACTGACGTTTACCGAATTCAATCGTAGTAAGTAGTCCAAGATGAAAATCGTCCACTTGGATAGGTTGGCGAAGTATGAAGTATGTTGGGGAATCTGAATTGCCCGACCGGGACGTTCAGGCTTAAGGAGGGGGTAATGTCATGTGCTGCCCTCTAACGGGGAGAGATGTGATTAAGTCCCTGGTCAAAGTGAGGGGAAACCTATTATTTTGTTGATGGCCAGTAGGTGTGGTGGCGCCATCTCTGAGCCGATTGACGAACCGCCATCTAGCACGTAGTAGAAAACTGTGAAGGATTCCAACCTCTTCTAGAATGTTATGGAATGGGATTCTGGTACATTCAAAGGGTGTATATAAAGAAGTGAAGTTGAGCAGGCTTGACAGAGTTTTCGGTTAGATAAAAGTTGACAAGTGTTTTAAAAGTAAAGTACAGTTGTGATTTAAAAGTAGTGAATTTATATTAGATTAAAGTTATTATTAGTTGCGTGAGTTTTAAGGATTAACTATTGTAATTTAAATGATTAATAAAATAGTGGTTAGTGGAGATTATTGTTGCAAGTTATTTGAACCTACAGAGTGTTGACTGAAAATTGTAAACACGTAACAGTATTATCATTCAGTTACGATCTATAAGCATATACCAATAAACTAAACTAAGGATGAATAAACAGCGCAGCGTAAGAATTCCTAGTTATTTGTATTTACAAATAACTAGGAATAGGAGATATTTATCTCTATTACTAACTCGTCTGGTTACTCCTGCTATTAAACGCACAGTTCTCTTCTGTAATCTAAAAACACTCAACATATCAGGAAAAACCCCAGGCAATTAAAGCATAACTAATAATTGACTGAAAATGTGCATAATAGTAAGAAATTAATACTGTTTTACGAATTGATTCATGCAATTGCCTGATACAGTAACAGATTGAAGCTATTTTTTTACAAATTTAATTTACCAATATATACTGTCCAAGTACAGTTCTCACTTATGTGTAAACTAAACATTTTGTGAGTGTAATCTGTTGAATAGATCATTTGACTTTATTAAGAGACGGTATTAAAACGAATGAAGGTAGACTTATTATTATTTAGGATACACTTTCTGTAAGTTCCTTTTGCAGAGATTTGATATCGCCTATTTGTATGTATTGTTTCCTATCACGTAAATAACTCCTAAATCTTTGAGCGCTTCACCAGGGTACCATAATTTTCTATTTTTTTAAAGAGTGAGCTATGATTAACAAAAAGATAAAAAGGGTTGACTGAATTCTAGAAATATTATTACACATTCGTTTTTATTGTCTAGGTTATCGTATAATTCCGTCAAGAACTTGATAACAGCGTCAGTAGCCGAACGACCTCTTCCAATGGTTATTATTAAATATATCACATTTTGCATAAAATTTTACTAATCTATTCGTAACACATTTTTCAAGCACTTCGGGAATGAACTTAAAATGGAAATAGGCCTATAGTTTTCAACTTTGTTTTTACATCCTGATTTAAGAAACGGTGTAATTTTTGCAATTTTATGTCCGTCAGGAAATGTGTCCTCAGAAAGAGATGAATTAATGATCATACATAAGGGTTTCACAACTACCCGTAGACATTTTTTCAATAAATTAACACTAACATTATCGTTCCCATTAGATCTTGAATTTTTGAAACCTTTTATTGTATCTGATACTTTGAGTTCGTCAATTGGCTCGAGAAAGAATTAAGTTATTATTACCTATTTGTTGTTCTTTATATCGATAATTCAAATCCTTTAATAACAGTTTAGGAATATTATTAAAATAATCATTAAATATGTGTTACATACGATTCAAAAGATTAGAGTTTTTAGCACTGTCAATATTTAATCTAGCTTCTTTATTATCTCCTTCTTTATTTCTGTTTATATTTTTTCAGGCAGTTTTAGATTTTGTATAATTATGTCTTTATGCATATTTCGAAATGTTCATTAGTTGCCGTATAGCGATTTATATCTTTTTGTAATAAGGTATCCTAATTTTCTGTTAATGTAAGGCGATATAGATCTTTTAATTTTTGTAAAGATATTTGAGACCATTTGTAAGCCATTTTTGAGGTAGTATTATTTAGTATTATTAGTATTTTTAACATTTTCTTTATTTCCATAGAAAATGGTAAATCAAAGTAAAATAAAAAATTATGTATTTTACATATTCTCAAAACATCTTTATCTCATAGTTTTTTTAATACGATGAAGATTCTTAGGCACAGACAAGAATTCTGCATTATGATTACTAATACCATTTTCAATTATTTTGTTGTTGGAAATACTTCTAGACTTAAGGTATATTCGAGTGAACTGGAAGGCGGTTAAAATATTTATATAGAAATGTATTAAATGTATTTATTTCATTTTTTTATCTTAAATAAAAGGTCAATATAATAACAGTTTAATATGTCTAAGAGATTATTTAAGGTGTTAGATCGTTTTAAAAAACGTATGCTGAAATCTCCACACAGGGTTTTGACAGAATGGTTTATTTTCCGCCAGCCCCCTCGCCCTCACTAGTGACTTTTTGCAAACCACTAGCATCCGTATCCTATCTGTGCTGTTTGGCGTTTCGTAGCCCTATTCCGGTGAGTTTGTTGACGCATCTTAAGATGGAGGCTATTCGTCGAGTTTTAGGCGTGAAAGGCCTATTTGCCGGCATTATAACTCATTACACATTGGACACGGGATACGTGTTGCCTCGCCAACCAGATTTTCGCTTCGACCTTTTGTATGTGCCGCAGTAGGGAAGAGGTATTTCCTGTCCTGTCCAGTTTATGTGGCAGATGTCAGCCTCTTCTAGTAGGGCTGCACGAAGTTCAGCGTCCACTCTTTCCAGGTTATTATTATTATTTTAAATTTCTCCTTTATAAAGGCACAAATTGCAATTCTGGTGTTTCCACCAAGAATTACTCCTTTTCAGAGGCAAAATTGAGGAAACTTCTAACAATACTGCATGTTTGTAGGTAGATATTTTCAGTATTTCCAAATTTCCCTTTAGTATTTTAGGGATAACTGCAGTAGACGATATCAGTAGTAGTACGATATATGCCTTCTTCAGTTCCCTTAGGCGTTCTATTGTTCTGTCAGTCACCATTCCTTTGTCCCAGTATATCTTGTCATGTTGATTTCCTTCTACTACATTGGGCTATCATATTATTATTATTTCTTAACTCTGTTTTTTTTTATTAGCCGTTACTCGAGTCCGAGTATAAAAATGTTACAGTCGATAAATTGTGTACAATAAAAAACAAGTAAAAGGTGTAGTCCATTGTAATTCCCATTCATCTACGGTGCACACGACTATGGCTATAGAGGCCAATTCGGGAGAGCACATGTCGACCGCAGTCAGGACAAACATAGACCTGGTTAGGTCTTGGATTCGGCCTTCTTGCAGCAACATTTCCTTGATAGCTGGCCACAACCCCTCGCCATTCGGTTCTGTCCGCTGCAAGTTGTTCCCATTGCTCGTCTGCAATACCGCAGGATTTTAGATTTTCATGGAGAGCGTCTTTGAACCTCTTTCGTTGACCGCCACGCCTTCTTCTACCGCTTAGCAATTCACCATAAAGTGTACATTTAGGAAGGCGGTTATCATGCATACGATGAACGTGACCTGCCCATCTTAGGCGTGCTCTTGAAATAAGCACCTCAATTGGAAGGCTGTTTGCTCTCCTGAGTACTTCCGCGTTTGATATGTGATGGAACCAACGGATTTTCATCATACTTCTGAGGTGTCTTTGCTGAAAACGTTCTAATTCTTTCACATGACGACGGTAAGTGACCCAGCTTTCACATCCATATAGCAGTGTTGGAATGACGACTGCTCTGTAGACAGCCATTTTCGTTGACAAAGCAAGGTCGTGGTTGTCAAATACTCTCTCTCTAAGTCCCCAGAGTGCTCTAGATGCAGCGTTAATTCTATTGCGAATCTGGTTTACGGTTTACGGTTGGTTTACGGGTAACATGGCTATTAAAGCGGATGATAGGCCAAGCTTCAATTCACTTCAGATGTGAGAAAGATATTACAATGTTCGTAGTTTGCAACAATGTGGCTTTCTGCATGATCAGGTAAGTATGTTCTGGTAGGTTTGGAGTTCTAATGTCTTTCTTTAATGTTTTCGAGACGAGTCAAATGCAAGAGATTATTAAAGGAACTATGGCAGCCGTAATACGCAGTTATATTGCCCTCAGTTATATATTTTTTTAACAATTCTAGATCACATATGCAACTTGTGTTTGTCTATGTATTTAGTTTTTGCAAATGGTCAATGTCTTCAACTTGCATATGACACTTTCTACATTAATCTGTGGGGATGTGTTCCCGGAGAATATACTTCTAGTAATTCCGGGTCTTTATCGCTTGGTTCTGAATTGCGACCATGAAACCTTTGGTCTCTGGGTTTTAGACTCCCTGTTTTCATCTTGGAGTGCATTACATTATCTTCCATGTATTTCTTTTCTCTTTCAATCCTCAAGTTTTTGTTGTACGCTATTGGGGCGGATTATCTGTTGTCTTGCTTGAAGATTGAGCGGTGTATGATTTGCGTCAGCACCTATGTTTGTCCAATGGAGTAGATTATTTACCTGTACAAGAAAGTAATTTTTTTTACAAAAAACCAGTCCCCTACTCTGTGGCTCCGACCCTCGCAGAGGGGAGCTGGCAATAAATACTAATAGCCACTCCCCACGCCCGTGGGGTGAGTGACTACCGAGTCCCTGAATCGTGTGCCCTGAGTAGTAGACGCAATGAGCCGAGGATGACAGCCTTCTGCATTCTGCCGGCTAAGATCTCTGCCGAATCTCGGCATGCCGGTATGACCTTTAGTTCTGAAAGCAACGACTATCTCTTTCACCGAGGGCTCCTATAATCAGTACCACTATTTTAACAGAATGGCCTGGATAAAGCCTGCGAAGTTCGAAGAGCAAATCTCGATATTTTGTCCGTTTTTCCTCCTCTTTCAAGACAATGTTGCTCTCAGCGGGGGCTGAGAATTCCACGATATACATTGTCTTGAGTTGGTGGTCGAGGAGTACTATGTCAGGCTTGTTGGCTTGTATTTTCCTGACGGTGGGAAACGAGTAGTTCCAATAAATTAGACATTTCTCATTCCCCACAACGGACTCAATATCCCCCGGAGCGTAAGGCAGCACTGGTGTTTCGTCTATCCCATACGAGTGCCTTAGATAATAGTAAAGCACTAGTAATGATGCGTCGTGTCTGTGAATATAGGCGCCCTGCGGCAGGCCCTGCAGCTGACATCAGGGGCCTCCATTCCCATGACACGACGTCGATAGACGAGGGTATTAAATACGCCATCTTGGCAAACCATTATGAATCCGAATATAACCGTGGAACGGACGATTAAGGATGCAAGCTCCTATTGAGGTGTATCTTCTTGCGGGTTACTACATCGAGTTGACGCAGCTCTTCTCTAGTCCATTTCACTACTCTGAAAGAGTAGAGAAGGATCGGAACGGCAAGCATATTTGTAGCAGACACCTTGTTCTTCCCCGACAGTTCTGAAGACCAGATCTGTCGGAGTAGGTGCTGATACTTGCCGCGGAGAGCGTTTTTCACTACACTCACTTCTTGGGTGGAGCGTTGCTCGACACCCAAGTAAGTGTACGACTCTCCGGCATCTAGATGGTGTAAGATTTTCCGTCCACGAGATGCGCGTCCTCTCCCTATTCATCGCATCGTCCTCTCTTGAGATGGATCAGTGAGCATTTTTCCAACCCGAACTGCATACCGACAGCCTGCGTGTACTTCTGTACCACCCTGACGCATTGTTGGAAATCCCTTGCTGAGGAGACATAAAGTTTAAGGTCATCCATATAAAATAGATGGGTGACCTTATGCCTCCTATCGCCGGGGGTACCGCAGTTGTAGCCACGGGTTTTCTGGAGCGAGACGGATAATGACTGCCATTATCCGTCTAGGCCGTCACTACTGAGTGAGACGCAAAATAAAAGAGGGCTGAGGGAATCTCCCTAAAATACTCCCCTTCTGATCGTTACCCGATGTTATAGTAAAGCGGGTCCTCCAGAGCGGCATCAGTTCTTCAATACATCTCACTACGGGACCGAGTACCACAAGACATCAGAGCAAGTGAACAATGAGCTCATGCGATATTATGTCAAATGCCTTGCGGTAGTCGATCCAGGAGTGGCACTCTGTTCATGATTTGTTTCTATCGCTTCGTGGCTACTGTAGAAATCTAGAAGTAACTGTCCAATGGCAAGAGCAGAAATTGCATAACAGATTACCAAACCTATAGTCTATATCTTGATAGACTTTATTCCTCCTTAGCTCCCAATTTCCAAATAGTTACTCACCCAGACCTTAAATTCTTTTATTCTTGAAACGGCTACTTATCTATGCATAGGTACTCTTTCCAACACTCTACTGCTTATCTATTTATACTCTTCTTTCGGTTATTTGTACCGCCTTCTCTAGATTATCTCTTCCTATACATTCGCTTTATATCTGATTACTTGCACAATGTTTGTCAGCTTCTATCCAGTTTACTCATTCAGTCCTTGATTAAACTTCCATTTGTTCTGGTTATTTTCTTGATTATGTTCTTTTAATAAATTTCGATGCACTTCGTATGCTCAATAATTTCTCACTCTATACAAACTATCTATCCCAAGCTTTGAATTTTTAATAAAATTAACTTCACCACACCACTCGCATGGCAGTCATCTTGAAAAATGTTCTCTAAGAATCAATGAAATACTGTTTTCTCGGCGCTTACATCAGTTTCTTTTAAGTACTCTGTTAACGCTTCATTGTTTTGTCAAATAAGCTAGTCCCAGTATATTAACCCGATGGCAAACACGTCTTATTCACTCGTGGCACTTCTGCTGTTATTCAAGGGAGTGATCGTTTCATGCCACCGTGCGATAACAAAGAAACAAACACAAGGATACTTATCCACTTGCAAGATGCTATTCTGACTAGCTATACCAAATGTCTTGGTCTTGTACGAATTGTTGATACGGATATAGTTGCAATATTTATCGGAATGTTCCTTCATTTGAATAACCTGTGCCAAGAAGTAACATTTGGCCTCAGCCTTTTTCGCCGAGGATATAGGACAGCATGCGACATGTGCATTTACATATATCACATAACGTCCAATTACATTAATAATTGAGGAAGATTTTGCAAATTTTCGGCTGCTTCAAAATACAATATTGCAGCACTTAAAACGGGCGCAATATCAGGCTGAAATATAGTGCACTATATAGTAACTCGAGTTAGCAACGCACACTTAATCCAGAGGATTGGAACTTGACGCTTAATGGAGAGATTTAGTAATGGATTCCTCTTTGGACTACGATACCTATTGCATCGAAAGCCTATAGCGAGCACATGAAATACAACTGTAAGAATTCAACTCAGTATACTGCAAGATGTGCGTGTAAAAAGAAAAAGTGGAAGTAAACAGAATTGTGCAGTTGCAAATATACCAAGGAGTAGACATATCATTATGTCACTATGTATTAAGCAATTTAATAGATGCTTAACGAACAGTACCTATTATAGAAAGTGCTAATATACTAAGTTTCCTAATTGTGTTATTTCAATACTTATGGTAGCGGAAATAGTGTGAAGAAAAGCATAGGAATAACAGAAGTAATGCTGCAAAAAAACCGAAGAAACAGTTTTTGTAGAGAAGTTAAAGCTCTTCAATAAAGTATATTATAACTTCCGCTTACCCTATCCACCTTTACTGATATTTCATACCTTTTATATCTTTAAATATTTCCTATTCCACTCTTCTTTTCTGTTTGTATCGTTTGTTTCTTGTTTCTTGTTTTCTTTTTGTACATTTTTGTCTCTAAATTCATTTCATTCAAATTTCCAAACAAATCAAAATTATTCGGAAAATCAACATTTTTAAAGCTTAGGTCAGCCTATGCGCAGCCGACGTTTTCGCACCTCGCGGAAGGCTCCTCGTTTGGGCTGAGGTGCCTACGTCAGTACCAAAATTTAAAGAAGTGTTAATGCGAGAGTTTTTAAATAATGTATAGATGTAAGTTTTGTAAAAATCTGTTTATTTAAATATAAGGAATTTTAATACCTGTCTTAATCTGTTGCCCCAGAAGGAGTCTAGGTTTAAGTTTTTAAATTGTCTTTTAACCGAATCAGGCCCATTCCACTCGATCCTGCAATTCGCCACAGCGAATAACGCGGTAGTTACTAAAGTTGTTTTGAATTAAACTGAATAAAGTATACAGGTATATTTTCCATTACAGCAATGATATTCCGAGAAAATCGTAAATAATAGTATTATCCCACGATCCCCGAGAAAGCGTCCATATTCTCTTACGATATGTCTGGAAATAAACAATATCATACGTATGCATTATTCTTCTAACACACGTATGATAGGAAAATGTTAACAGAAGACGCTGTTAAACTGTGAAACTTGGTGTTCTTTTGAGCCATCTGACAAGTTACTCGCTTAAATTGTCTGTGCTTTGGAGACTTCGGTCATTATAAATTTAATGTCATATTTTATTGACAACGCATTATTGAAACTACATTTAATCATAATCTGAACAATTTCAATATTAAAATATTAATATTGACTGATAATTTTATGGAATGTACCCACTAAGTGCCATCATACTGATCGAAGCATCAAATAACACTTCATTAAATGTATTGGCCAGAAAGTCGCAACAAAGGAGCGAACTTTGTAAAATCTGTAATTAAATGGAAAAGAAGTAGTTTTATTATTTTTGATCGTGGGAAAAATATTTACACAACTTGCTGGAAAGGGTCTTACGCGCTTATGTGATCATCATCAATATTTCCTCTCGTGTGCTAAGTTTTACTTTCCATACTCGTTGTGTAATATACTATTAACCTACATTATTCAAGATGACTGCCATGCGGGTAGTGGAAGTACTGGATTCTACTCAAAATTCAAAGCCTAGGATATGGGTGGTAGTATGAAAAAATAAATTTGTAGTTTTATCCGATCCGTTCATACTTTTTCATGAATCTGCCTAACTAGCCTCTGAAACTTGAACACTTGAGTAGAAAGATACTATGCACTAAATTACTGAATCTTAATAATTGCCAAATTCAACAAATATAGTTACCATTAATGTGGGGCAGATTATCTTTGAAGGAAAATTAAATTCTAAGAGTGATTAAAGTCTTAAAATTATAGTTAAGACTAATTTAAGGTTCAATTAAAAATTATATAATAATCCCATCAACTTTATTATTGTATAACTTTTGCTCAATTAAAATATAAATTAAGGATCTGAGAAGTATAAAATGATTTTTAAAAGGTTGTCATATATTTATTTTATTTTTAAATAATCAAGAATATAAAAAATTTCTATTGATATATTTTTTTGGAAATTCTACCTGATGATAGCAACAATATCACTTCATACATTATCTAATTTACAATACAAATACTATGTTATTCTTTAATGAGCTTTGCAAAGATATATTTCTTAATTGACGTCTTAAATCAATATTGTGCTTTCATACAATGACTCAAGACATTCGTTAACTTCTTTAATGGTAGTTGCTATTATATTTAAGTAAAATGTTAAATCACACTTGAAAAATCACACGTAATAGTTTTTCTTATAGGAATTAGTACCATCATCTTAGCACACATAGCTCATTCTGCGGAGCTTAGGTTTATTTGGGGGGTGCAAGTGGAGGTGTGTCTTTACTACACATGTATTTTGATTTGCAAAGAAATGCAACGTTAGGTACTGCTAGTCTTTATATGGGTTCCTCGTTTCAACGAAATACAGTGCCATCACCAAATCTTCTAGCGGATTTTATACCAGAGTACACGCAGAAGCTATGCAATCTTAGGCGAGGATTGCCTAGTGGATATACCAAACTTCAGAGGGGATGTAAAGTTATCAGTCCCTTGTCTATTAAATGTTAGGTAAGTAAAAGATCCCTACGCTTCGTCAGAGAAGAGGTTCATCTAAGGTCCTGGTTGGGAGTAGCTCCTCTCCAGGCGTGCGTCGGTAATCGGACTCGGAAACAGGCCGATGTTAATTAAATGTATATAAGAAAAGGTTTATTTGAATTTAGAACATATGACATTTACAAGCAGGATATTTACCTATTATACGGTTTGTATGAGTTACTAACATAAGGAAATGGAGGTCATAGCATTGGCGAATAAATTCTACAAAAAGTTATTATTTTACCAACCTGTAGTACCGGTCTGGGTGTGTCACAATTAAACAATAGAGAATGAAATTTATGACATCAAAAAATTGAAATCAGTTTTTATCTATATGGGTGTATTATTTATTATATTTTCGACTTAACCAACAGGTTTAAGCTATAGCGGTTAGTAGTTAAATTAAAACTACGCTGCGTGCCAGGACATAACATAAGATATATTCTAATTTATAAAATATCAACTTCATCATAAAATTAATTTAAGAGGTGTATGACAAGGAAATGTATATACTCATTCATTTGAACTCAAAAAACCACAAACTAGCCAATCTGTATGAACAATAATTTTCATCTCCTTAAAGTTTTACTATTCTTTCAAAGCTCAAAAAAAAATACAGTTGTTTATTAGATTTTACGATACCATACTATACCAATGGACATCGCTATATATACCACAATCAGTACAACCATCCTTTAAGATAATAAGTGTCTTCATATTGCGCCATATAGGCGTAATCAAAATTATGTATTCAGTAATCCCTAGTGCCACATAATATTCAGATGGATTGCATACTAACTGATAGCGAAATATTAAAATAATATGCTTCTGCATATAACAGTTAATAGTGGATCGAATGGGATAACAGTAACTAATGATGTGTCACCCAAGAGATCATCTTATTAAATAATTGTTATCCGATCTACTTTCGATAACAATTATATATTATTACTAATATATACGTTGCAGAGGCGTAGTTAGAGTTTTTGGGTGCCTATGCAAATATCAATAGGGGCCCGTCTTTTTGAGATAAGCGTGGAGTGGAGATATGGGATATGAATAATAGTATAACTTTTTTAGATATAAACAAATATAAATAAAACAACGAACATCAATACAAGCAAACGTATGGATCCTGCCTTATTATTAGTTGTGTTTGATATAAATAAAACTTCTGGGAGGTTTTCCGGTTGCAAATTGTTGACTAATTCAGTGATATCTATCCAAGTACCACAAATATTTAAGCAGCATTATGACAACATCTTTGTTTCATTTTACCAGTCAAAAACCACGTTATACGGCTGCCAATAAGTTTTTATGCAGTAAAATTACTAATATATTTGACTGAAACATTTAGTAGATGTTCGTAGAAAAATAACTTCGTATACGAAGAAAACTTTTCTATAGGAAGATGTTATTCTACGTCGAATAAATAGACAAGCCTCAAAAATTCTTGGAACTGATATTGTTCAAAATTGGCTTTATTTTATACATTTATTTAACGCCGACCTATTTCCGCTACTGAGGCCAAACACCGACGCCTGTATACGAACTACCCCCAACCAGGAATTTTACCGAACTTCTTCCCTTTAGAAGAGTAGGGATCTTTTGCCTTGCCTAACATTTAATAGACAAAGGACCGACGGTTTTACATCCCTTCCGAAGGATGGTATATCCCCTATACAACCCTCGCCTAAGATTGTATAGTTTCCGCACATACACTGATATACAAGCCGCTAGAAGATGTGTGAGGCGAGGACGCGGTCTCCGTTAGAACGGTCACCCACCCAACTACTAACCGCGCCTGGCGTTGCTTTACATCGCATATCGAAGTATGTACATAGTAAAGACGCACCTAACTCGCCCCCTCAAAATTCTCTTAAAACTATATTTTTCTATTTTTTTATAAAATTGTTTTATAATAGAATATTTATAATTATTCTATTGAATATGTTTCATCAAGAACCTACCGCAGATTCCATCCAATTAATTGTTTTATAATGATGCAATAACATATTCTGATTATTTCATAAGTAATTGCTGTAAATATTTAGCAAAATTTTCCTTTTCAGACGACATAAAATTAATTAGACCCTGAATTGATAACAATGATATTTACTTTTAAAATATACAATATAGTTGCTTGGAAGAATCTGAAGAAGGCCGCTATAAAATCATATATAAATCCTTAAAACCATGCTGTATATGGCTGTATTGTATAATCGACCACCCCCCCTCCCCTTCTCCCTCGCAATACTTCCAATGTATAATACTACAAGCTAATTTTCTATGTGTCTTCCCTGCACCCCTTGACCATCCATCATGTTTATCTTTTTGACTCTAGGTGCGTTTTTTTTTGCTCCAATTCTGCCACCAGAATGACAAACTGTATCGTTTTTTTGATCACTGTTCTGATTCCAGTTTCATTCTTTTCATTCTCTCTCAGAAGACGGAAAGACCGGTGGAATGTTACGGTGGGTGGGGTGTTATGTCAATAAACCCGTATAAATTAGGGTTATGTTGCGTTTGTTTATGTGGCTGACGTATTTGTTATTTTGTGGCATTTGCAAACTAGGCGCTTATTAAAATGGAGACTCATAATATCATGCAAACTGACAGCGGGGAATATCCATAAAGTAAGCATGTACAAATAATAAAAAAATTAATATTTCATAAAATATGATTTTCATACAAGCATTCCTATTTCCAAATTTTTCTTTTTCTTTTAGCAAATACGTATCAGTTTGTAGAATTTAGCGACTGCCCGGCTACTGAAATACCCCCAAATGAGATGTTGAACAAAAATATGTTAAAAAAAATATTGTGTGGGACAGGCAACAGGCTATTTTATTCTTATCTATTTAATAATCTAATTTATCAGATAAAAAAGAGAAACTGAATAATCCAAGGTACAAAAAAACTGAAATTTATAGAGAAATGGCAATAGAAATGGAAGAAAAAGGATGCAGTTTTACTGCAGAACAATGCATTAATAGGATGAAATCCCTTATGGCGAAATACAAGGAAATCAAAGATCATAATTGCAATAGTGGCAACTCTCAGAAATCGTGGGAATACTTTGACATTATGGGCGAATACATTGGCGAGCGGCCAAGTGTTATACCTAGGGCAGCGTGTTCGAGTCTTTCGAAAACTTTAAAACAAATTAATGAGGGAAATTCTAGTGAAATTCCTTCTACATCATCTAGGTCATCCACAAATGAAGAACCTGAAGAGGCAGTAGCCCCTCAGTCGAAGAAGATAAAGCTCATAAGTCCAAGGATGGAAATGGTGAAATGGTTGAGAGAATACAAAAATGATATAAATGAACGAGAAAATAGAAAAATGAAGTTAGCCGAACAGCAACACCAAGAAACAAAAGAAATTCTTGCCGACATACTAGACATGTTGAAAAAGTGAAAACATCTCAAAATATTGTTCTTTTTTTTGTAAATTTCGTTTTTGTTTTATAAAGGTGTTCCAGGATAAGTGTACCGGGAGTTTAACGGAATAGAATTTTCTGGTTTTGGAACGGCACTTAGGAATTCATTGTATAAATCTACTAATATTTATTTTTTGAGATATGAAAAAATTCCACTAATTAAAGTGGTTTAATATGATTTCAATATTGAAAGCAGTCGGCTTGTTAAAATATGTCGTCAAAATAAAATACGACTTTATTGAAAGAGGGGCATAGTTGCAATAAAGCAAATTTATTTTTCTGTCATTTGGGTAGTTGGTATAAAATAGCATCTTAATAACTTCTCTGAATGGAATTTTTTCATACTTGAAAATAAAGGCAGTTTATTAATGATTTTTACAAAGTTGCTCATAAAACACCCTGTATGGCACTGATTCAATTAATTTTTTATACACCTTAGTCTTACAGCAAGCGTAATAATGGCAGAGGGTCATTCCAAAATTCGAAAGCTATTTGTCAATTACATCTCTCATTACATCTATCCTGGAACCGTGTGTATTAGAGAATTACCTTTTCTGTTTATTAGGGTAAAAAAAGTTGATTTATAAACAATGCAAGGAAGTCGCATGATTCGTTATAGTTAAAATATTTTATTACTTTGCATCTGTTTTTTAAGAAATATATTTTTTGTTTAAATACCTAAGCCATAATATAAGTGTATAAATATTATTATTGGTTTTAAGGCATTTGTTTTTGCCTGAGCCTTTGTTATTGAAATAAACAAACTACATCAGTGCACCTTTAGTCATGTAATAGGTATATTGTACCTGTTTGATAATATACTGGTACGCCTATTCTGAATTTCATTATAATATGGACTATTGAAATTGAATTTCATATAGATTTTGATTATTTTTCTAGTTATACGTGAGCAACAGCAATTGGCCTGAAATCCCACTTTTTTTAATATGCTGTTCAAATTAATCTTGAATTTGCAACACTCTTTAATGTCAAATTTAATGTACAGAGATTTGGAAGTGAAACGAAAGCGTTTATAGAAAATATTTTATTAAAGATTTACATTTGTGTAAACTACAATGTATGGACACTAAACAAGAAACACGGAGATGAAATGAATGTAGTTTTATAAAGAAATGTATAAGATATATCGTACCTGAAACCATTTTAAAGGTAATATGTTTAGTTTTCTAAATATTTATAAAAAATCAAAATAAGAGCATATTTTCTTCTCGCCCTGCAAAATGTCAATCTTAATAATGGAAGGAAAGATAAAACCAAAAAGAAGAATAGGCAGAACAAAAATGTTCTGAGAAAGGAAACTGTACATGAGAAGTAATTTTAGAAGAATGTTAATAAGGCAGATTGTGATTACAGCCTCCTTTGATTTCTTCTATTCCACAAATCTTGGGTCAAGTTGTTCCTTAAATTTTCTCCTTCATTATTTTGATTTGGACCATAATTATCCAAGTTTACTAAGTCAACTCGTTCCATGCCTTCATTTATATACTGTTGTATATCTACATCGTCATGCTTGAGACATATATTATGTAAGACACAACAGGCAATGATGATATTAACTATATGTTGTTCGTCATTAATATCTAGTAGCTCCTTTAATCTTCTAAATCGTCCCTCTTTAATAAACCAAATGAGTGTCCTACTTTCACCCTATATAGTTTTAGCAACCATTGTGTTAAAATAATGCTGTTCATGAGTCAGGTAACCATTATTTCTAAAATGGGTGATTACTCAAGATAGCAAGGGATAGGCACTATCGGCAATAACATAATAATTAGGGGCACATAATGCTACTCCCAAAGGTACATGTCTGATGTTCGAAAAACACTGGTATCGTGGACGCTGCCTGATCATCGAGCATCCACATCTATAAACATCATATCGTCTCGAATTATCCCCTGCAATATAATGGAATAAAACTTTTTCCTGTTATAGTAATCAATACCTTGAATCTTTGGTTTTTTTATTGGAATGTGGCATCCATCCAGACATCCTATGACATTTCTTAAACCATATTTACTGAAGTTATTTGCAACGAAAGGTGCATCTTCAATTTCTCGCCACTTAATAAACAACTTACATAATTCATTCAGGATAACTTTAACAGTTTTATGTAAACAAGAGAATACACTTGATTTTGATATACCGAATCTATCTCCAATAGATCGATAACTCTCTGGAGTCCATAACGTTATGAGTAAAATCTTGTCGACCTGTATTTGCTCTCTGCCACCGAATTCAGAGGAACGTCTTCGGAATATCTCATGTGGAGCAATTTGACGCAATATATATTCAAATACTGATGGAGTCATTCTGAAATGGCTCTTGAATGTCGAAAAATTGTAAGTAGGTATAACATCTTCACAAAAATGTACCACTTTGGAATTTCTTCACTATTTATCCTAAAATATATTTGTTATATAATTACTTAATAATAAAGGGTAATCTGACAACTTACATATACATCATTCCTTCCAATATATCTAGATGTAATTTCTTCATTTGATAGTAATAAATTCCTATTAACTCTTAAATAATCTGTGATAGATACAGCTAAGGTAGCTGATATTAAGGCAACATCCATATTAATTCCTTTGTTTACTGATGGTAACAGCGAAATAAACTGATGGTTCACTTTTTTTTATATTTAACACATTTAATACTACGTAACCTAGATTCCTAACACATATAACCTAGAATTCCCCATAACGCCAGAGCAGTTTCGTTTTGGTAGTTTTATTAGTAAACGTCATTCTGTTAATTCTACTGCTACCGGTGTGGACCAAAAAAACGCACCCTATATACTTCATGATGAGCAACATAACTTTGCTTAAACCAAACTGGAAGACAATAACAAAAAGCGCTTTACCGCTATCGTAGTCCCCTGCACCTTCTGACCATCTTTACTTTCTGATACAGATTAATTAAAAATTCATAAAATCGTGAAACAAAATTAGAAGTTTCTAAAATCGTGTAGAGCTTATTTTAAACCTCATTTATTGTGAAATACATTTCATTAAGTTAATGTGACATTGTTTTCATAACAAAAAATCTGAACCTGTATTTCACAGTTGGAATCTAACACGGTACTTGTTGGAGAAAAAAATTATTTTTCAAACGTATAGGTAAATAATTGAATACTTTATTTGAATTTCTATTTTGTTCTTACTTTTAGTAGTGCTACTAAAAAAGCAGCAGCACAAAACACATTCCATATGTAATAGGAAAAATTTGCGCTACTCATTTTTTCACTGTACTGTATTAAAACATTATTTTTATTTGTAATAAATTCTATTTATATACTTTTAATTAACCCACATTTATGAGTATAGGTCATATGCGTATATTTATATTTCTTGCAACACGTGTATTGATAAGGGTTCATTGTAGATCTGATGCACGGGCTGAAGTTGTCGGATTTCAGGACGACGACGATATGACTCAGAGCAGGTTCAAAGTTCCTAGCAACGAACAGATACGTTTTTTTTTCCACAGGCAGAAAAACTCAACTTTTCATGCCTGTGAAGTGGGCATAAATGTGACGGCCCTGCTGAAAAAATCTAGTTGGCATTTGCAACTGAAACAATGTCGAGTCGAAAGACTGCCGACAAAACAGTGCTGCGGTTCCGAAAAAACAAAAAAAAAGTCAAATAAGAGTAATTTCCAGTTGATTTCAGAACTGAAATACTATATTTCGCTAGTGTTGCGTATCGGTAGTGAAGTACTGTCGCATCGATATAGTGTTCCACTTCGAATCTTCGGTGTCGATAGTCGATAGTCGGTAGTGACGCACTCTCGATTCGAAAGTGCTGCATTAGTTTATTTTTTCTCATGCAGTAATGCCTGATACTTTCGATATTTTTTTCCTCTTCTGGCATTACGGTTCATATAATGACAGAACAGAACGGAAGATATCGAAAGTACCAGGCATTATTGCGCTAGACTGTACATATATTACACTATAATATATGTATTCCCGTATGTAAAGTAAATTCTTTGGAATTGTTTGTACGTGGAAAAAATAAGTAGCGCCAATTTTTTCTATTACATATGGAATGTGTTTTGTACTGCTGCTTTTCTTGCATAATTCAATGGGTATCCCAGCTAGCGAAAAATGTATCTCTACTATGGTAGCACTACTAGAAGTAACGACAAAATAGAAATTCAAGTAAAGTAATTAAATATTTACCTACGTTCGGAAAATTAAGTTTTTCTCCAACAAGTTCCGTGTTAGATTCCAACTGTGAAACCCAGGTTCAGATGTTTGGTTGTATTGTTATTAAAACAATGTTGAAACATTAACTGTATATGATTTCAACAATTTATAACCTGCAATATTTTGCTTTTGGCTATTATTACGTATTAATAAAACATATTTCATCAGGTTTAAAATAAGCTCTACACGATTTTAGCAATTTCTGATCGACAATATTTTATTTCTTACCGTCTATCAGTGTATATTAATAGAAAAATAGAAAAAAACTTAGTCTGTTAAAATGAATAAGGGTAGAAATCAGCTCCACACGATTTCATAAATCATTCTAATCTGTATTTTGTTGTGGTAATAGTAACGCGATTTTTGTTATATTTTATTCTCGAATCAATGCATTAATAGGAGAAATTTTAGTCTGTTAAAATAAAATAAATAAGGATAAAAATGAGCTTTCACGATTTTATGAATTTTTAATCTGTATCAGTCAGAAAGGAAAGGTGGTCAGAAGGTGCAGGGGACTACGATAGCGGTAAAGCGCTTTTGTTATAGTCTTCCAGTTTGGTTTAAGCAAAGGTTATGTTGCTCCTTAGTTGAATCCACCTGAACTTTTTTGGAGTACAGAAAATGGGTGAGTGCCTTACTACTGGTCTCGATGGTGTAAGTAAAATTTCTCCTATTAATGTGCATTGATGGTAGAGAAGATGCTTTTGGTTATCATTATGTATTGAAAAAAGTGTATTTCACAATAAATCAGGTTTAAAATAAGTTCTACACGATTTTATAAATTTGTAATCTGTATTTTGTTTATAAACAATTCATTTCACATGTAATTACCAATGTTAAATGATTATGTTCTTTTTATAAAAGAACAGAAATATCCAGAGGGCGCGTTGTATTTCGCTCGAAAATGGGGAACGATCCAAGCCGGTTACTAATATATCCAATAGATGGCGCCATGCGTACTCGGTTTAATGTTATTATCAATTTGTATCATATATAGTTATTTAAGATACAAGTGTAAAAAGCCATTCTTTATTGCACGAATGGCTAGATTAAAAATACGAACGAAGCGAGTGTTTTTAAAAGCTATTAGTACAATAAAGAGGCTTTTTACAACGTTTTATCTTCGATCGTTCCAATTGGGAACAATCCAAGCCAGTTCCTAATATATCCAATAGATGATGCCATGCGTACTCGGTTTAATGTCATTCTCAACTTGTATCATATGTAACGTTTAAATAGTTTAAATTTCCCAATTTCCGAGAGTTTCCCAATCTCTTATTCATAGAAATGAGTCAAGTTAATAAAAAGGATTACGGTAGTTGGTCATTAAATCGTTTAAAAGCGGAGCTGAGGAAAAGAGACGCTAGGAGTTCATGGATAAAGCTGATTTGGTTAAAAGGTATATAATTACATTTAAACTTGTTGAATTTTTTATTTATAAATCCTCTTTTATTCTAGATTAATCAATTATGACAATATTCTAGTTAGTACACTTGAAGATGAAGATATAGATTACAATTTTAAAACACCAGATTTATCATGGTTGTCGGAAACGGTCATTTTTAGGAAATGTGTTAGAGCACTTTGGTACACAGCAACAAGATTTAATTTTACATCCTAATTATTAACTTTGTTTATTCAAAGACATAATTTTTCATATTGACATTGACGGACAAACAACCGAGTACAGCTGGTGCACTCTAGAGGATAAAATAAAAGAGAATGGTCCCCATTAGCTGCGAAACACTACCGGGTTTCTTGATTTCTGAGATATTGTTTTATTATCTTCAACTTACTAGAAGATGTTTCTATATAGTAAAACGGAAGCCACTATAATATGAGAAATGATATGGTTTTCCAAAAATTCACTTTCCAAGAAGCTGTATTTTATTTTTTAGCAGTTCGATGAAGTTTTTCAGGATCATTGTTTCGTCTAATTCATATTTTAGTAATTCAACTATTTTAGTCAACTGAAAAGGAAATTGTGCTGTGAGTATCTCTGAATATTTATTCCGAAGTTTCCTACATTGTGTTTTAATATCAGAAATTCACGTTTTATTTATGTTTCTCATGCTTATAAATCTGTTACTAATTTATAATATCGACAACCTCGAATACAAGACATACAAGAATTTTATTTTTATAGGCAAGCATTGAAAGGGTCCCGTTTGCCTTGGGGCCCCTATGCATCCTATTGAGTACCGATAGCTACGCCACTGATACGTTGGTATTAAACAGTTCTTATTTAGAATAAATATCTAAACTCGTCGAATTTTAGAACGTAACACTTTTAAAACAGTTTTGTGGAGGTATGTGCATACACAACAAGTGCTCTACACCTGTTCTACCAAAAACCTATCTTCTCCCCACAGTATCTGTAAGAGAGGCATAAATACACAGTAACATGCTCAAAACTAAGGCTGTCTGGATAGAAGGTTACATTTGTGAAAACTCCAGACATACAACCATTACCCACCGACATTTCCAGTATCGAAATTAAGATGCGAGTCCACAACACATTAGAGAGTTGACATGTTTGCCACACTAGACGCTCTAGAGCTATACCTTGCTGGTACAGGGTACAGTATTTCCGTTCATTTTTAATATCAATTATAAACAATTTTAAAGTGATACATAAGAACAAAACATTAAATTCCAACTAATAACAATAACTATCTACTAATAATTGTTAACTCTCTATCTAGAATTAGTAATGCAAGCTCATAAGATTTTTATGGTTTTTTATACCGCCTTAGCCGGGACACGCTGTACAATGTAAAAGCTATATTTAATTTGTTATTATGAATTCATTGTAATCATAATCACAATACCTATGTAAATTTTGGCAGCAGGTATCACAGTTTTCCATATATTTACGCCCATTATAACTGAAAAGTTTCTCCACCTCTTTCGATGACAATAAATTGTGTTTATAAATTTTAACAGCTGCTTTAAATATTGCACGAATGAACGGTTACAAACTTTTTAAAAATCGACAATGTGATAATTGCGGGGGATATACAAATTTATAATTAAATATTTTAAAAATAAATATATTTTATTAATATTAACAGCAAAATAAAAGGTACTAGTGTGTCGGTTTCTAACAAACGTCTTCGTGCAACTTTTTTCTAAATGGATTGCCAATTACACTTTCTCTGCAATTAAGCGTTTTCATAATTTTTAAAATCTCTGACTGCGGAGATAACACTTAAGAACGGTTGAACTTTCGCAAGCAGTTCATTATTATTACCTTCAAATAAACCTTTTACAATTTTAATTTAAATTTTCCGTCCAAAACACTATGTTACGTCCTCAACTGAAAAATTTCCTCTTATGGCTTTTACAAATCTAGCGTTAGTAGTTTCTTATAGAGCATACGTAAGTAAGGTAAATAAAATGCATCTTCTTTAATTATATCAGAAAAAACAAATTTACACATAGTTGGCGAAAACGCCTAATTGCAATAAAATGACCGTTTGTTTAATTAATTAGGATCGATATTATTTTCATAGCCTTCTAATTTACGAGTATAAAAATATAGGTAATATTTTAAAAACAAAAATATTTGACAATGTTTAGAGGCTACAACCTGGCTATTTAGAAGCTTTTATTAAACTTTCAATGTTAGCTGGTTAGTTAGTTAGTTAGTTGGTTAGTTAGTTTGTTTAGGTCAAATCTTGCAATCAAAATTTCGATTAGTTCTAATTAAGCTAGAGCTTTGAAATTTTGCACATGTGTATAAGTCAGGTGACAATACACTTTAACATTTTCATATAAGAAAAAACAAGATGGCGGCTTCAAGATGGCGGACGACTTTATCGTTTATGATCCGATTCGACTCAAAATCGATATCTGGGGGTTTTCGAGATCGCCAATTATGAATTCTTGGTCAAAGTTTTGAAATTCAAAATGACGGCGCCAATATGGCGGCCGAATTTTGTCATTTATGGTCCAAATCGATCAAAATCGATGTCTAGGGGTTTTCAAGTTCCCCGATTATGAATTTCTAGTAAAAAATTAAGTTCAGGATGGCAACTTCAAGAGGACGGACGACTTTATCGTTTATGATCCGATTCGACTCAAAATCGATCTATAGGTTTTCGAGATCGCCATTAATTATGAATTCTTGGTCGCAATTGATAAATTCAAGAAGGCGGCGCCAATATGGCTGACGACTTTTGTCATTTAGATTCAAATTCGATATGTGGAGGTTTTCGAGGTCGCGGATTAATAATAATAATAATAACAGATTTTATTCCACATAAATTACATAATTGAACAAACTAACAATACATATTATATTTATGAATAAAAATTTGTGGAAAAGGCGGAGTTCAAAAATTTTGGATTAAACCTAGAAGATGCTAAATATCTATAAGAAAATATTGATATCTTAGCTAAATTACAGACTGAAAATAACAATTATCGAACGATATGCAGCAGTGAAATTTATAAAACATATTGAAAGACAAGAGAAGACAAAGAATGGGTACCTAAATTCCTAAGAAAAATGACAATTACTTATTCATGCCAGATAAGTAGGGTCTTGCAGCAAATACTTTCTGAGTTTCCTAGAAAACTTATTAGATTCATATTGTTTAACATCAGACAGAATTCTATTATAAAGTTTAGTGATTGTATGAAAATGAGGACCGAAAGAGTGTAATACGATGTTGGGGGAGGAGTCAGGATATTTTTAAATCGAATGTTAATGTTGTGAATGTCCGTTCTAAATCTTAGTTTATTGAGTAAATACTGAAGTTAATTAGTTGTAATAATTTTATGGTAGAACATGCAACAGTGAAGAATTCTCCTACTCTCAATAGTCAGCCATCCAATCGCGGTAATTGTAGCCGATATATGATCACGTTTACGTAAGCCATAAATTAAACGAGTGCATGCATGTTGAATTAACTGAAGCCGTTTAGCATCAGCTTTAAGTAGACATGGTCCGTACACTACGTCGGAATAATTGAGATGAGGTAGTACTAAGGATTCGCATAATATAGTTTTCGTCTTTCTATTTAGAATATGTCTATTAGCATATATTAATTTCAAGGAGCAGTACGACTTCCTAACGATAGATGATACTAACCTTAAATTCACATCTAAGGTTAGACACACATTCTTGGCATTGCCTGTAAGGCTTAAGTATTCATTGTCCAGAGAAATTTTCACCAAACTACTAGCTCGGTTACGTGAGGCAGTTCGACCAAATAGCATAGCTTTTAATTTACTGGCATTAATGTTCAAGCAGAATTTTTTGGAAATTTGAAGTAAATTATGAAGGTCTCGATTGACATTTAAGCATGCAAGTTGTGCGCTTTTTTCGTGAATGCACAGTAAATTTGCATGTCATCGGCGTAGAAATGTGAGGCACAAAATGATACCTTTTTATGAAATTCAAAGGTATATAAAGTAAACAGCAAGTGTCCCAGGATAGACCCCTGCGATACACCACACATGACTAGGGAGAAACCCGATTTCTCATTCTTTAATACAACACACTGAGTGCGTTCATTGAAATAATTCCTGAGCAAAGAGACGGCGCTTTGTGAGATTCCCACGGAGTGCATAATAGCTAATAATAATTTATGATTTATTTTATCAAAGGCTTTCGATTAGTCTAGAAGTATTAAAACAGATAACTTGTTTTGATCTATTGCAGAGAATAAATCATCAGTAACTATCCCCAGCCCCAGTCTAAATCCGGACTGGTGTTCAGGTAAGACATTATGATTGTAAAAGTGTAGACATTCGTAGACATCAATAATTTTTTCAAGGGCCTTTGACAGGGAACACAAAATACTAATTGGTCTGAGGTCTTTAGATTCATCAGGGTTGGCAACTTTAGGCAACGGTATAATATAAGAACGTTTCCATAAGGAAGAATAGGTCTGTGACTCGATACAAAAATTAATAATGCTTGACGTATGGTAATATTACTGGACAACAATACAATAGCAACAATGATTTGATGATGAATGATGATAATGATGATGAACAATAATAATTATGAATTTCTAGTCAAAAATTTAGTTCAAGATGGCGGACGATTTCACCGTTTATGATCCGTTTCGTCTCAAAATCGATATCTGGGGATTATAGCATATCAAAAGACTAAAAAGTAGAAAATAAAATTATATAAAAAAATATTTAAGTAAAAAAAAACTTTTATTGAAATGCTCTAAAAAGTAGAAAATAAACTGTGAAGTAAATCAAACCCAATATTTTGTTACATTATATAATTTTTTTATGATATAAAAGCTTGTCGCGAGCAATCTCCTTTACACTGGAAAATCTCGCGACAAGCTTTTATATCATTATTTTTTTTTATATTAAGTAGGTAATTATATAATGTAACAAAATCATGGGTTTGATTTACTTCAAAGTTTATTTTCTACTTTTTAGAGCATTTAAATAAAAGCTTTTTTTTCTAAATATATTTTTTTTGTAATTACTCTGTATACATGCCGTTCCATTCCACAACTCGTTTTCTTTAAATATTAGTTTTAATATTTGCGATAGCATCCATAAACGTTTTTATTTTCTGTTAGTAGATGCTCGATAGTTTTCTCGTAGCCCCCAATGCAAATACACGCAGGAAGCGCGCCAGCAAATTCAGCGCAACCACTTCTCACATTCCTCAAAGCTTGTGGCTGTATATACCTGAATTGTGTTACCCTAAGCAAACGAAGGACCACGATGTCTTCCACTTCATTTTGCCCCCCCATCACATAGCTGATTTTAGGAAAGTCATTACAGTCTTCAATTCTGAGATTCCATGATTATTATAGTCAGTATTAAGGTAAATTTATAGGCAGCAAATATATATAATCGAAAATTGATCGTTTAAAGTAATACAAAGTTTCAATCTGTACTGGAAATGAGCAATGTGTGTTTTTTTAAAAATTGCGATACCTATATTTTATTTCTTGCATTTCATTTGAGCATTCTTTTCTTTGCGATGATGATAATGAGAAAGGTATATTTGGTTTACTAGCAACTAGATATTACCACTGCCTTTTGCCTACTAGTTTTATACTACTTTCAATACACATAAAAATTATTCGGCCAGAAAAATCCTCAAATTTATCTGCCACTAGAGTAAGTCAAACTAATGGCGAAAATACCAGCAAATCCTTGTTATTTTGGCTCAACCACTGGCCTATTATTGCCCCTCTGAGAGCGTAAGAGAGAGAAGTGTCACAACTACTAGCATATTCTTAATACCAGCTCATGTTTTTTTTTTTAATTCACAAATTGTAATTATATCTAAGTGAAATACATCGTAAAAAAATATCAGAATATTCTAATAATAGTTTATACTATTTTTTCTGTTACCTAATCAACCTTCTTTTCCCTTACCGTGATTTTTTTCTATACAAATCGACATAAGTATTCAAAAATTAAGCTGTGGTAGTAAAAAAGAAACATCGTAGAAACGTTCAGTCTAGATTTCAAGTCATGTCAATTAGAAATAAAAGTTAAAAGTAAAAGCGAATATAAGAACATTTTGTTTTAAAGTAAGAACCTGGTTCGGACCCATTTTCTACAATCGGATATAATCGTTTTTTACCGGTATTGAGCCCTTATTTTATTTTACATAATTGTACATGAACCAAATAGGAACTCCTAGCCATTTATTCAAGTGTAGTGTTCAAGTATTTTTAGTCTCTGTCAATTGTTTGCACGATCACAATATATTCTGTGTATAGGATAGTAAAAAGAAGAAAATAATATCCCGTCAAATTTGACGCATTTTTACTAAGACTATATATAAGTTTAAAAGTAGAACTTTTTGAAGAATAACTTTAAATTAAAAATAGAAAGTTATAAAGTACTCTATCTGAGGACGCACTGTAATAGTATAGTAAAATATGGTAAAATTATTCAGTAAGTTAGGATTGTTGGGGAACCTTGGACCAACAAAATCATTGTTTGAGTTCGTAAGACTGGTTGGAGCCCCCCAAATCGAACCCGTCCTACGAACGAAGAAAGTCTTATAGTCTGTGCTTATAAGTCTACTTATTTTTAGTTTACTGTAAGGTTAATAACACATGATGCGGTTTATCAGTAGGCGCAAAAAGCATCAAAATACAACGTTGTCAGTCCAGTTCCCGATGTAATATGACGACATAGTACAGTGTTTTAGAAGAAGTGCTAATTTGCCTACTATACAATACAGAAACTGCTGGAAAGACTCCTGTCCTATGAACAGATCCATTAAAAACAGCACAACCATGCATTGCTTGTACCGCCGTGTGAACAACTCCATAAGTTTACATTACATCTGTGTTGGCGGGAGTCGATTCTGCCTGGTGTGTTCTTATCCTAAGCTGATATATTTTGATTATTATTTTAACAATAACCCAATCGATTGAAAAATATTAGTAGGATCTGAAGATAAAAAAACAAGAACGCACAAGTATAGATACTTATGCGAAATATCTTCAATAATAAGTATCCCGGCCAAATCTACCGACACCGCCCTCCATGCAGTCGCGAGTCGGATTGAGAAATCCTTGGACAATAAAGAGTCCACCCTAGGTGTCTTCATAGACATAGAAGATGCGTTCGACAGAACCACCTTTCCAAAAATTATAGTGGCCCTAGTGGATAAGAATGTCCCCACGATCATGGGAAGCTGGATATCCAACATGATCTGGAAGAAAGCTGTACAAATCAATGTGGGAGATGCTTCTGTACGAGGAATGGTCGCGAGAGGCTGTCCGCGGGGAACTGTAATATCACCACTGCCACTGGAACCTCGTTCTTGATAGCCCCTTGTGCCGCCTCAATTCAGAAGGATTCCACACAATTGCCTACGCAGACGATTTAACAATTATGCTTAACGGAAAATTCGAAGGAGTCCTTTGTGAAAGAATGCAAGAATAATTGAAAAATGGTGCAGAGAACACCCTCTGTCTGTCAATCCCAGGAAGACGGAGATGGTTCTCTTCACAAGGAAAAGGAAACTAGGAGCATTGAAGGCGCCTGCCCTCCTGGATACAACACTAAGTTTCGCATCAGAAGTGAAATACCTTGGGGTAACATTCGATGCCAAACTAACATGGAATCTTCATATAGATAGAAGACTAAAGAAGGCTTACATCTCTTATGAGCAGTGCCGCAGGATCGTGGGGAAAACCTGGCGAATGAAACCCAAAGTGGTCATGTGGATATACACTGCTGTCATAAGACCAATAATAACCTATGGAGCTGTGGTTTAGTGGCCTAAGAGCAAACAAACTACAGCTAACGTCAAGCTCAGCCAAGTGCAGAGAGTTGCCTGCCTAAGCATAACCGGAGCTATGCGAACAACGCCAACGAGAGCTATGGAGGTAATGCTGTGTCTGCCACTACTAGATATATATCTAGGAGAAGTGGTTCTGACAATAATGGTATGCCTCAAATCCGTTGGCATACAGCCAATTGTAGGTTGTGGAGAGGCCAGGAATCGCCTGTGGAATGAGGCTGTCAGAAAGACTCCTCTTAGCACCGATGGCATTAGTCCCCGGTTTGTCTTTGACAGACCCTACATAATACAGACGAATAGTGAGAACGAGGCTGCTGGCGAAGGTGTGATCAACATCTTCACAGACGGATCAAAAAAGAAGGATGGGGCAGGATGTGGAATATACTCCAGAAGTCTGTAAATCCAATATAAATGGGCTATGGATATGGGAGCCAGCGTAGTACGAACAGAACTGGCTGGCATAACCATAGTTGCAAAAGAGATTTTCCATAGATAAATTACAGGTAAAACAATCAGGATCTACACAGATTGCAGACAATCATTACTAGCCCTGAGAAGTTACAAAATTACCACAGGAGCAGTATGGGAATGTCACCAAGCACTTGTGAGTGCCTCCAGCATGAATGACATACTGGTATGCTGGGTGAAAGGACACGCACAGTGTAGTGGCAACAAAGTAGCCGACAGACTGGCTAAGAAGGCAGCAGGCCTAAGTATCTTTGGACCAGCCCCGGCCAGTCTGTTACCAATCACGGCGATAATACAAATAATTAAAGAGAACACCCGCAATGAATTCAAGAAACTGTGGGATGAAATAAACAACAAACAAGCAAAATATCCCAACAAAAGTACGGCAATGAACTACCTGGCAATGTCCAGAAGAAACCTATGTTTTATAACGGGAATCCAGACTGGACACTGTCCATTAAGGAAACATCTCCATAATATGAGATTAAGCGAAACATCTCTCTGTAGAGGTTGTGAACAAGAAGATGAGACCGTTCAACAGGTACTCTGTGACTGTTCTGCCGTCTCATCAATCAGAGAGTCCATTTTGGGAGAACGTTGGCCTACTTTGGCCGATGTAAGGGAGATGCCCCTAGGCAGCATCGCCACCTATTTCGCAAGATTAGGTTGGTTGGTTGGTTGGAGGCCTATGCGTGGGTCTGCTTACAGGGAGGATGTACAAGGGGCCCAATGGGGACTAAGTGCTGTGGTTCAATAATTTTTATTGACCACCTTCCTAACCAATTCCAGATTCCAGAAATATCCCGGCCGACACATTTGTCAGTCTACGGCTAGTAGAATAGAACAAACATTTCATGAATTTAGATATTTCTCTGATGTTTCTAAATCTGCTAAGAATCCATTTAGACAACGATGAGAAATTGATATATTGGTTGATATTCAAGATAGAGGGCACACAAACCTACAAAATTGCGGCCGATAATGATTTTAGCAATAGGTCTGTATTGCGCCTTCCAAAAAAAGAAAAATACCACCAAACGAAATTCATTTAATTCAAAACTTAACTGCTATATAAAATACTCTTTTTCCGGTGAAGTTACATTTCCCTTAAACAAAACAGTCAACAAACAGAACTGTAGATACTAGTGCAGAGAAAATTTACATTGGATGGTCGACGCCAATATTTAATATTCTAGCAAAGTGAACGTTTGGGTTGAAATTATAAATAATCAAATTGTCGAACCGTATTTCTTTGATGGCATAGTAATTGGCGTTAGTTATTTCAATTTCTTACACAATTTCTTAGTTCCAGAGTTAAGAATACCTTTCCCAAACGATAGCAACCCTAATGAGTTGACAAAAACGTTTAGTTTCAGCTACACTACATTTTGCATTGAAAGTAAGAACCTATCTCGATCAAGTTTTCGCTATAGGCGGATCACTAGACTAGCTGAAATTGAGTGGCCAGCCCGTTCTCCCGATTTGATTCCACGCCATTATTGTTTATGAGAGGTTTTTTTAGAATCGAAGGTCAAGTAACGTCGAAGATTTAAGAAAACAGTATAAGGCATGAAATTATTCAAAATACCCCGAAAATTATCTAAAATTTCAGCAACTCCTCTATTATTATCACGAAGCAACTGGCTCCCAGTTTGAACTTTTGATTTAAACTGTTTCATATTAAAATTTTGTTTAAAGTAAAATTTAGTAGGTAATATGGAAAATGTAATATTCTTCTATTTAAAAATGTTAGAGAGGTACTTCAAGGGAGTTTAAGGGAAAGGTTTAAAATTCTGATCAATTAATGTCGACGTGTTTCAGAATTTTATTTAAAAACCATAAATTACTTATAGACGTATTTCTATTTAAAACAATTATTTAATTAATTTAGATTCCACTTGTGAAAATTTAAATTTCTTAAGTATTCTATTAAAATTATTGTATAGAAATTAATTCTTATAATAAATATACATTACATTTAGGTAATGTTCCGTTAGGAACATAATAATATATAGATCACCAAACATTTTAAGTAAATTCAACAATTCCAAACAAAAAATATATATCTCTATTTATTTTTTGTCATTGATAATATGAGACAAAGAAATACTGTTTAATAAATAAAACCTAAAAATAAAAATAAATTAATAAATAACAAAAAAATTTAACATTTTTGTACTTTTACTCGTATATCAAGCTTCTAAAAAATCATTTTCATGTTTTCAAAACTTTCAGGCTTTCAAAAAACAACAAGAAAACATAGACAATTCAATCTTTTTTATAACCAGTATATGACTCAAAATTCAAGATTACGAAGTAATATTAGCATAATGTATACCTGCAATTGAAATTTCATCGATTTAAAATTCACAGCTGACTACAAATTTAACATATTTAAATTATTTACATGATATTACTAATATGTGACAATGTTTGAAAAAACGTTTCAAAATGTTTCTTAGCCGCTTAAAAATATAAAATAAATCTGTTTCGAAAAAAAACGCACCATAGCATGTGGGGTAAGTTAGAAATGATAAATTCCAGTATTATCCTGAATATTTAGGGAGTGCACTATCACAAAATATAATATCACAAGTACATAACCCGTTTTAAACCGCAGCGTACCGAATATCACACTGGTACCGAGCACCAAGCAAGATTAAAAATTTCTTAAAACGTACGAAAAAAATTGTATCAGTTTCCCTCTCACTGGGCAGCGTTGGCCTTTCTCCTTCTGTGGGCCCTGCGGACACCTTCCCCACCTCGGCGATTACGATGTCTGTCGCCTTCACTTTGTTAAGAAATTGCATGGCTGCATTGCCTACGGACTGATAAAAACTTTGAGGAATGTTTCATGTATAAAATTCATTAATCCATTATTTGTTTATAATCTCGAGCGGGTCGATTTTCTTGATAACGAAATTCACAAAAATACATTAATACAAAAATCTCTTTAAATTACGCATTATTATTACGCAGAAATCAAATTTTGGTGTATGGTTGTATTGCTGCGACAGTGGCGTAGCTAGGATTTTTGGACCCCTATGCAAAAACTCAAGGTAGGTCCGTCTTTTGGAGATATATACTAGGGAACAGATGTAAAAAAATTGTACAACCTTTTTTAGACAAATGCATACAAACAAAACAAAAAATATCAATACCATCAAACGTAAACAACTTTTACCCTAACCTTACCCTAATTAATAATAAAACAATACCTAATATGTTTATTTGGCATAAAAATACAAATACAAAATAGCAGTTATATCTTCTTACAAATGACCATGAAAAGAAAAGACAGAATGTTCGATGGAACCTTGAATGTGACTATTACAAAGGGTAAAAAAAAACAATTCACAAATCAGTACAGACATATGCAACTTAATTAATACTAACATACAGGGAGTACCACAAAACTTCAAACAAATACAGTGTTGTAATTTTATTATTGAATTATTAATAAATATGGATAATTATTAATTATTTATTTATATTTTATTAATAACAAGTTTAAATTACATTGACGGTCGATCGGACATATACCAATATCGTTCGATTTCGTCAATACCACATTATTTCAACTTCCCTTTAAGAGTTCGTTAAGTCTAATACTTTATGTATTTCAATGCTCGGTGTTTCTGATATAAAATTTTTAACATATTTGTTAAATACTTTTTTATTTAATTTACCTTTTAATGTTTCAAGTATAAAGTTAAATAAATGCTCTAGGCGCCAAGGATCGCTACCAAATTGTTTGATACATTTGTTTAGCAGGTATTAGATTACTTTTATGTCTAGTCACGTAATTTTTTTTACTTTCAGAATACTGCATAACTAACAGACTATAGAAAAATAGCTGACGTGGATCCAATATTGATGTGTAACTGTATAAAGAATCAGTAGGATAGGTAGGTTCTTTGTTGTAGATTATTTTAATTATACTTTTTTGAGTTAATTTTAATTTGTTTAAGTATACATTCATTACACCTCTCCACCATATTATACCATACCAGGTATGTAGCTCTACAAGGATCATATACATTATCTTTAAATGTTTAATATCCAATACCTACTTTAGTATTCTTAGCTTTTTGTTGAAGTAATTTATTTGTCTATCCCACCTTAGGTGACAGTCGATAATTAATTCTTGCTATTTATTATGTAATTGGGGTGATATTGAAAATGTGTTTTGCTGATCATCTTTTATTTCTAGAGATTGGTAAAGTGTTAAGGAGGAAAAGGTACATACACGGATTTTACAAAGTTCAACGAGAGAAGCTTATTTATCAAACCATTGTTTTATATCTTTGAGGTCGTGTTGTACCTTTTCCCTTAAGTTTACCATGTGTCACTCTCATAGAAAATGACGGTGTCGTCAGCAAAACTAATGATGATATCTTCTGTACTAATTTCTAACAGATTGTTTGGATACATGATAAACATAATTGGATCCATATTCAGTTCAAATGTGCTTTTAGAAGGCGGAATATTAAAACATAATATTTTTAGCCGCAAACTCCTCTATAAAAATCCTTATTTTACTATAAGGAACGTAACCAGACTTCAACAAACAGCAACTCTCCGGGCTATGTGCCCCGCCGAGCGCTGAATTACAAGTTACAAGCCTGGCGCGTTAAGTGTAATAATCGCATATTACCATCAAAACGCTAATGCTTCGATTGCGAATTGAGATTTAGTGTGTATACGAGAACCAAGAGCCCCTAAAATTTTTTTGACATTAGCCACCTCCTCTACTACCCCCACACTATTATTAAAGAGAGTAAAATATTACATTGGGATTTAGTGACTTGGATAGAAAATCTGGATGTGGAAGTAGTGATTCCTTGGGCAGCGGTTTTTAAAAATTATGTATGGTATAAATAGTAGAGATGTTATCGTCCGTAGAAAACTAACTTGTTATGCGACGAGAGTTGAGACCTTGCTACTACCACTCTACTTAGACGAATAAATAGATGCACTTCCAAAATTATTTGAATTTGATATTAAAAATTGATTTAAAAAATATTTTTCTATTTTTTCATAAAACTATCTCAAAATGATGTGGCAACGTAAGTAGAGTTGAAATGACAGAACTTAGGAATGAAACAGAAGTGGGAACAGTGGTCACGAGCAGTGAACAGATATCTAATGAGGGAGTCTCGCAGCGGGAGCGGAAACAGTAATCAGTGATGAGATGGGGTGACGAGTCTGTATCGGCATGTGTTAAAGGAAGCCGACGGATACCTGTTAATTGAGTAGAGTATCTTTGGGTGTATTTCGAAGTAAGCCGTCGGCTATCAGTTCATTAGAGGAGGAGTTTTTTGTCGGCATATGTCAAAGGAAGCCTCCGGATATGTACTAATTGAATGTAAAGTAATATAAAAATGTAATTAATACTAGAGAGTATACACAGTTTGTTCCTTAATGACATGCTAATATTTCAAAGTGTGATTCCTTAGGTCATTTTATTAAGAAAAGTTCATATGGACAAAATATCCATAATATCTCACTTCTACACAATATACTGCAAGTTAAGATACCTACGTCTTATTGGTGAAAGTGAATAATTGCAACTTATTTACTAATGACGAATGTGTTCATCGAGACTATTTCCCTTAAATGCTCGTAATTTTTTATAGAAGCCTACAAGAAGTATGCAATAAAGCGTTTCCAACTACCTAGTTATTTGTCTTTAGCAAGGCATAATTTGGTAATTCTGTCATGAATTTTGTCCACCTAGATACTTAATTGGTTCACTGTGCGACTCCAAGATCGATATTAGGCAAGATCTTAATCGAACAACTGCATGTTATTTTATTTTGTAATTTTTAGTAATTTTTGAGGGTAGTTCAATTTCTTCAAAAAAAAAAATCATATTGTGAACAAAATTACTCGCCCTTTTTTAGTAGCCTCTACACTAAATTTTTATTATTTATTACCAGCACAGCCGGCAAATATTAGAATATATAATTTTTTTTTAATTGTAGCTTCCACAGGCCATCTAGAAGAAATTAACGGTACCGACAGAAAAGTAGTTTCTTTCTAGTCCTTTTTGTGCGCGAACATAAAAAAGAAATATACATTTAAATGTAGACAGGTACGAATTGATCAGAGAACCTCCTCTTTTTTAAAAACTGTTAAAAATAGAACTTTTATATATGTAGTTTCTTAAAATATAAAATAATCCGAAAATGATAATAGGTTTATTACTATAAATTGAAACCAGTATTTTACTATAAAATATTGTTTTGATTGATTTTCCTTCTGTAAATATTTTAATTCCTGTTTCCAACCAATATCATTGCATTAAATATTGTTACTCAATAATTATTCCCTGCCATGCATAGTTAACAGGTTTATTTTAATTAACAATAATGCAAACATCACAACTTTCTCAAAAAAATAATTCGACATGAATTTCCTGAAAAATATTAATCTATAACTTTCCTGATAATAATGAGTTACAACGTTTATTTGCTTTCATAGTCATACTACTTTTTCCTCTTGACTGAAGTTCGTTTTCATTGTTGGAATTGTGACTAATTTTATAAAGTTTTAATGTATAGAAAATTATCCTTGTAAAAATATTATATTACTTATTATTGAAGGTATTTTTATTTAAAAGAAAATAATTATAACAGTTTTGTACTCTATAATATATCTGTGGTAAAATATCTACTCGATACAGCAAGTATAAGAATGCAAATATTAGTTGTACAGCATTAATAACTCCAATTAGGTCATTTAAAGGAAACTGAAAGTAATTCGAATAAACAAGATATCTAGACCACATTCGCTTATAGATTTTTACTTAAGACTGGGTCGGTAGTCGTGCTTCCTGGTACTATAGATTTATTTATCCAATCTATAAACTTTACTCGTAAAGTACAAAAACTATAGTGGAATTAAATTAAGATTTAACAAATGTGTTATATTAAGCTCACAGTTCAGTTTTGCAGTTTTGGCGAGGTCGGCGTGTTATCTACTTAAACCATTAAATATTGTTAGATCATGCCCTTGAGTGCTTGGATGGATGAACAACCCCTAATATATTTTTAAAATCCATTCATTTTACATTTCAGAATAAAGTATTTTTTGATTGATCTTTTTTTTCTCTTTAAAAAATGCCGCATTACCAATCGTTTCCATGATAAAAAATAAAATTTACGTTCATGTATTTTAATCGTTACTGATACCGATAATGTTTTTTAAATTTTAGTAGGATGCTATAATCGAATAATCTAAATATTCATTAATAATTTCTATGCAATAATAAACGTACACATTTTTAAAATCAAATTGACAAATATTGTATTTAATAATGGTATAATATATTAAATACAAATAATAATATTAAAGAAGTGAAACAATTTAAAAATTGATTAGGGCTTGCACATTGCACCTCTTGGTGAAACACCCCTTGGTGAAACACTCAAGGGAATGAAAAAAACTCACAAGATTCCTTTCAATAATTGTAGTATGCCAAATATTTTGTTTTTTGGAATTTTAATAAATTTTTAAATTGTTTCACTTTTTTAATATTATTATTTGTATTTAATATATTATTCCAATAATAAATATAATACTTGTCAATTTGATTTAAAAAATGTGTACGTTTATTATTGCATAGAAGTTGTTAATGAATATTTAGATTATTCGATTATAGCAGCCTACAAAAATTTTAAAAACATTATCGGTATCAGTAACGATTGAAATGCATGAACGTAAATTTTATTTTTTATCACGAAAACGATTGGTAACACGCATTTAAAAAAAAAGAAAAGTTTTAGAATTAACAAGGGAATCAAAAAATACTTTATTCTGAAATGTAAAATAAATGGATTTTAAAAATATTTTAAAAAATATATAAGGAGTTGCCCATTCCACCCCTTGGCGGAGCACTCAAGGGGATGAAAAAAATTCACAAGATGCCTTTCAATAAGTGTAGTAGATATGCTAAATATTTTGTCTTTTGGAATTTCATTTTTTGAGTAAAAAAATTAAAATAGTTCTTAACGTACCCCTTTAAAGGGGCTGTAATTTGAAAACGAAGGGGTATTTTGAGAAATATTATATGAAGAACCCCAATTAATTTGGGTTAAGCAATCTACAGTTAATTTTTTTCTACGTTGTTTCCGGCCACCATGTATATTATTATACAGGGTGGACCATTAATAATAGGCCATAGTTCAGGGGTAGATTCTTTGGGCCAAAATATGAGAATACAATCAAATATTCTTTAGTAAATTGTTGCTGTAGAAAAAGATACAGGATATCAAAGTTCAAATTATTTTTTCGTTTTTTTGCAATAACTCAAGAGCCTCTTGACTGATCTTTGCCAAATTTGCTAGAGGAACTTTTTTATTCTAAGAAACAATAATTTATGTATTACGTTAGATCATAGAAGAGGCCGCAGGACCTGTATCTGATGATAAGTTTTCTCATATTTTTTTTACGAAACGTTGTGGTACTTCTGACCAGAAAATCTGATGAGGGCGTCATTTCTACGTATAATAGGTACTCTAGATAGAACTTGATAACTCCAACCATTTTCGAGGAACGTGCCGTTAAACATTTCAATAATTTTTTGAAAACCAAAGTCAAATTTAATAAAACAAAGTTTATTTATTAAAAAGTTGCGACGCGCTTTTCTTACAATGCCGCTTAATTGGACCCGGATTGGTGATAGCGCGGCACAAAAAAAATTGTTACCAGAGCTCAGTCAGACAGTGGGGTGGGTTAAAAAAAATAAATTAAGGGCGCCACTAGTTTATTTCCACTTTAAACTAGAAAAGCCCCTGTTCTTATAGGAATCCGTTCCAAATATATATATATATATATATATATATATACTGATGAGAACTAATAAGTTCGAAGCCGGTCTATGTCTGGTCGGGGAATTGACAAATGACATTGGCTACCAATCTTTCATGATTTGTAAGGTATAATTCAATGCAGGTCGGGGTATTTGCCCGCTGAGTAGTTGTTTCCTGCAAATCATGTATAATAACAATATATATATATATATATATATATATATATATATATATATATATATATATATATATATATATATATATATATATATATATATATATATATATGAATCTAAGTGGCAAAACTCAAATAGTGAACTAGGCTATATATGAAAAAAACATATCTTTAGATGCACAGACGAAACAAAATATATATACAACAATGTTAACTTACCTTATCTTCTTGATCTCACTATATTGTTTAATCTAACGTTGCGTACTTGTGTTATTCCTAATGTTTGGAAAACTGCTCGAGTCTGTACCGTATTTAAAAAGGGTGATAGGAATAATGTTGAAAACTACATGTAATGTAATTTTGCCTAAGTTTTAGAAATTGCGTTACATGACATATTGCACCCGCACGTTCAGGGTCAGATTTCTATTCATCAACATGGCTTCATGCGTAATCGATCAACGACAACAAATCTATTTTGCATCACTCAATTTATTGCTCAGAATCTTGATATGAATGTTCAAGTAGATGTAATTTATGCAGATTTTTCCAAAGCTCTTGATTGGTTAGATCATGGTATCTTACTTCAAAAGCTTGAAAAAGTTGGATTGTCTCTACCACTGATTGACCTATTTAAATCATATTTATCTAACAGAACTCAGTTCGTTGAATGTCGCGGATTTATGTCAAAGGAGTTTTCTGTATCTTCAGGAGTGCCTCAAGGCTCCATTCTTGGTCCACTTCTCTTCGTAATATTCATCAATGACATTGTGGAGAATCTTGATGTACACTTTTTATTGTACGCTGACGACATGACATAAATATATTCTGCTCAATAAATAATATTTCTGATTGCCTAAAATTGCAAAATAATCTTAGTAAATTAGATGAATGGTGTGTATCAAATAATCTCCCCCTGAATGCTGCAAAGTGCAATATTGTAACTTTCTCTCGAAAAATTTGCTTCAATTATATCTTGGACAATGTTACCTTAAATCGGTTGGACTCGATTAAAGATCTAGAGGTTACATTTGATAACAAATTATCATTCACCCTGCATGTAGATGAAATTACTAAGATTGGCTACAAAAATCTAGGTTTTGTTATAAGGAACTCTCAAGGTTTCACCGACATACAGGTATTAATGCTACTTTTTAATGCATTTGTGAAATCTAAACTTGAGTATGCTGCTATAATATGGCAACCAGGTTATAACGTTCACGCTGAAAGCTTGGAGAATATTCAACGGCGTTTTTAAAGTTTTTATCTTTTAAAATGGAGTACCCTCATGTTGGAATACCTCAGCAGAACTTATTAAACAGATTTTCTGTATTGAGTTTGCAAGACCGTAGAAAAACGCAGTCCTTGATTTTTCTAAATAAATTAATAAATAACAAAATTGATTGTCCCCAACTTTTAGAGCAACTTAACTTCCATATTCCTAGAGTCGAGACTCGTCGTTGGTGTACATTTTATCTGAGTACTCCGCGGTCAAACATGTTAAAATTTTCCCCCCTTTTCTTTATGTGTGAAAACTGCAATAACCTGCAAGACAGTCTGGATATATTCAATTGTAATTACAGGTCTTTAAAAAAGTGTATTTATCGAATTAATCGTATTGTGAATTGTGTTTATTTTTATTTACTTGTTGCCAATGCTGTTTGGACATTTCGTGATTATTTATTCTCTATCTGTATATTTATAATAATTATTGTTGTATGTTCCCATCCGTTAATTAGTTTAAGTACTGTTGGATGATATAAAAAAAAATAAAAATAAAATAAAATAAAATTTCGAGGAGTCCTTGCTCAAAAAAAATGTAGTGGTAGCTTCAATAAGTTATAATCTTTTCATCTTCTTTATTCATAAATACGTCACTATTAAAATTTAAGAAAATATTTATTTATCTACTAGTGATAAATAACAGTTAATCAGAAATGAAATGTTTCTGCAAATGATATTATCTGATTTATTTACTATTTATTTACTATTGTTAAAAATTTTAATGACGTAAGGTAGAAAATTTATGTAAAATATAACTTTTCTCTGGCGAGCAGTATATTACATAAAATTCATGTAAGCAGTGTACTTATAATAATTTACAGAAAATAAGAAGAAATTAGATATATACATCCCCATAAACGTAATTACCGTACGTGTACACGTAAAGTTTACACATATATTTATTTATTTTCACTGATTATGTAGTTAAACGAAAATACGTACGCCAAAAAGAAACACAAACTATTAGTAGTGATACGTTTTTTTGTGCAAAATCTAGTTTTGTACTAAAACAAGAATGAATGTTTTCATTTGCAAATAATAAAAAGTAAATATGTATAGGGTTAGTGCCCTATATATGGTGGTTGCTACCCACTGTAACACATGTATCGCTTGTATGATTAAACAGCAAAAAAAATATTATGCCAAAAAACAATATGCTAATTTACTGATCATAAATAGAAATAGATAGGTAAATAAAACACGCAATAATCTTATCTGAAGCTACGTGTAGATGTAAAATTGTCGAATCTCCTTCCAAATCGGTGGATACTCCGGGGTGAAACAGGCAGGGAAGTTCTCTCAGGAGCACAGCAGCCAGGAATTAAGGGTTGAGATATTTTCTCATACAATCTATACTTGAACTCAACTGCTCGGACTATTACAAAAACTGGTGGATGGAATCCAAATATTACGACTAGTAATAAAAATTTGTGGGTACACTTCCAATATCTTAACTAATACTTAAAAACAATTGGTGGGTACCAAACTGGTACTAAAAACCCTAAAATAAAATAATAATCTGTTACGAAACAGAAGAAAAGGACACAAAATAGTCAAATCTTACCTCTTTCGAGGGTTTCCTACACAACAAAATGAATTTTGTCGTTTTCAGACCCGGTGGTACTGTCAAAGAAATGTCAGAGGGAATATGGCCTAGCAGAAAAATCCTCTATCAGAGACAAGTTTCCAAAACACACTATCCATATGCTCCACAGCAACTCCAACAAAATGGAAACTGATTTATTTTAGTTTTAACGAGAAAATCCCAAAGTATGGCACAACTAAATGAATTGCAACCCACTAGAACTCACTAGGTCAAAATTCATAAAGCAAATGGCTAACACCCAATATCCTTTTTCTACTGTAGTTTTCTGGAATGCTCGAAAAAGATAATTCGTTGCTTTTTCATTCTAACAAAAATTAACGTTCAACAAAAAAAAGTAGAAGTACTATATGGTTCTATAAATCTGGTCTATATTTCATATAGGCAACTCAATTAACATTTAGCATGTTTGATGAGATGTCCGCATTTTCCTAAATTTAATTTATAAATCATGGAACGCAAATACTCGTAAATTTTACAACCTGGCTATGTGGCTATGTCCGTTGTAGCAATCAGAATAGATCGTTACAAATTCCACCTGAACCTCCCAGAAAATTTAGCAGAAATTTTCAACATCCACCGGAAACATTTTTATACAAAAAACTAAGGAATAGACAAAAAAAATTCTAACATGTTAAAACTGCATCGTACATACTAAACTACCTAAACGAACTAATCTAGAAAATAGGACTATTTACAAGAGATTTCTAAGATTGAATCCTTAGACACAATAATATCCAGAGCATGCCTCGCGTAAGGGTGGTAAATCGCGGCATTGGCTTAAATCTCTCATATAATTTAGTCGGGGGATGGCTTAAGGTCTTTATCATGCCATGCACCTCTAAATCTGCCATCCATATCTTTGAGTTCATGTCTCCATGTAGACAACTTTTAAACACGATAAATGGACCTTCATATTTAGGAGCCAACTTTGACGAGAAGAATTTATCTGCATCAGACAATACAAATTTTTTTTTGTAAATTCGAGAACCCACAATCAAGGACATCTATAACCGGAACTGACCGAGACAACATATCTGGAACTACGTGGTCTTTACCTTTGCGATGCACGAGGTCAAAGCTATATTGTTGGAGTCTGATAGCCCACCTGGCCAATCGACCAGTCGGGTCCTTCAAATTATTTAGCCAACACAAAAACCAATGGTCTGTCACGACAGTAAAGTGCGTACCCTCGATATAAGTACGTAGCTTCTCTATGCTCCAAAGTAAGGCCAAACATTCCCGTTCAGTCGTGGAGTGCTTCCGTTCTTGTTTAGTCAAAGATCTTGACAGATAACACACAGCCTTTTCGCCGAGATATGGGTGGTTTTGGATCAGTACAGTCCCAATCCCATATGCGCTCGCGTCCGTTTGAATGACAAAAGGTAGTTAAAAATTAGGACAAGTTAACACAGGTGCTGATATTAAATGTTCCTTAATTGACTTTACAGCTTCTTCTTGTCGCGAAGTCCGTTTAAATGGTACATTTTTCCGTAATAATTCAGTTAACGGTTATATCGAGTATGAACCTGCGATACCATGAGGCAGTACCTATAATACTTCGCACTTCAGAGACTTTGGTAGGAGTTGGAATTTGTAATATAGCGTTAACCTTCTCAGGATCAACATGTAACCCATTAACATCTACTACATAACCCAGATAACGTAATTCCGGCCGACAAAAATTACACTTCTCTCTAGCTAACGTGAGTCCAGCAGAGATTAATCGTGAAAATACCTCTGAAAGAATTTCTACATGTTTCTTGAATGTTTGTGTGACGACAATGATATCGTCGAGATAGACGAATACGTATAGCTCTAAATCAGCTCCAAGAACGCGATCAATCAAACGTTGCCATGTTGCAGGCACAGTATGTAGGCCGAAAGGTAGTCATTTAATTTGAAAAAGCCCACGCCCAGGTACAATGAATACTGTATACTGACGTGACTTTTCCTCTACTGAAATCTGCCAGTACGCCGATTTGATGTCTAGGCTCGATAGGTAACGAGCATTTCTCAATTTGTCCAAAATATTGGTCACGAACGGAAGAGGATAAGTATCCCGCTTCATCACACGGTTTAATTTCCGATAATCAACGCAAAATCGGTAGGAGTTATCTTTTTTGCGTACCATCACAATGGAACTACTCCAAGGATTACTAGAAGGCTCAATTACATCTTTCTATAGCATTTCCTGAAGTTCTGAATCAATGCATTTCATAAGAGTCGGCGAAACCGGATAAAAACGTTGCTTGATTGATTGCACGCCATCGAATATCTCAATTCTATGTTCGACTACATTAGTACATCCCAATTTATCACCCATTTTCTCGAAAGCCTCATCAATGAGTCGATCTAAAATGGTAGCCTGTTGTGATGTTAAAGCGCTACGCGGATTTAACGTTTCAACTACATCGACATTTGCACAATCATCTAGAAAAAACTTCCACTCATTAGAACCCATATTTGGAACTATTCCCATAGGCATCCAAAAATCTATACCCATAATTAAAGTATGGTTTAATTCTGGTATGACAAGAATATCTATAATCCTCTATAATATACTACTACAATGGCAAAAACTCAATTTTGGCGCTCGGCGTCGGTGGGCGTCGAGATGTAAAAAAACTAAATCATGAATTATTTGTCTTGTCACATCAAAATAGACCCAATTCCAGTATAATGATAAAACGACGCTCAGCGTCGGTGGGCGTCGAGATGCTAAAATGACTAAATCACCTCTTTACTTTATATATATGGCCTCAATAACATCTATAAAGTAAAATAACCAAATCGACGTCCGGCGTCGGTCGGCGTCGTTACCCAAAAATGAATACCCAATTATTCGATATATATAGTCCAAGTAACACCTATAAAGTAAAATAACCAACACGACGTCAGGCGTCGGTGGGCGTCGTGACGCTAAAATAACTAAAATATCTGTTTACACTTAACGCGCCAAGCTTGTAACTTGTAATTCAGCGCTCGGCGGGGCACATAGCCCGGAGAGTAGCTGTTGGTTGCAGTCTGGTTACATTCCTTACAGTAAAATAAGGATTTTATAGAGGAGCTTGCGACTGAAATATTATGTTTTAATATTTCTGCCCTCTAGAAGCACACTTGATATATGCTAAAGCCCAGTCAGGCTATTTATTTTTCGATTGCAACAGATACTGGACCGCTAGATGGCGCCTGCTTACTATTTTACATCTCGCTATTATAAAAATACCGAGATGTACCAAATAGTCAAGGAATCCTCGTGTCGGGCGTCACATGCCTACCTTGCACTGACGAGAGCCAAAAGCTCGAAACTGCAGTCTGCAAGTGGTATGGGACGAACGGCACGAGAGCTCCTTTAAGTAGGATCAGTCTTTCGGCTGGTGTTTGTTGCAATCGAAGCATTAGCGTTTTGTTGGTAATATGCGATTATTACACTTAACGCGCCAGGCTTGTAACTTGTAATTCAGCGCTCGGCGGGGCACATAGCCCGGAGAGTAGCTGTTGGTTGCAGTCTGGTTACATTCCTTATAGTAAAATAAGGATTTTATAGAGGAGCTTGCGACTGAAATATTATGTTTTAATATTTCTGCCCTCTAGAAGCATATATATATATATATATATATATATATATATATATACATATAAATAACAATACAATACATATATATATATATATATATATATATGTGTACATATAAATAACAATACAATACATATATATATATATATATGTATTGTATAGATAAAAGATAGGTTGTAAAATTGGAAAAACAAATTTAATGAAAAAAAGAACAAGTGAAAATTAGGGAGTGAAGGAGAAAAATAAAAAAAAACAAAAGGATTAATAATTTGAAATTGAATTAAAAAAAAGAGTAAAAATAGATTGTAAATAAGAAGGAAGAGGTGTTATTGTGGATAGGAATTGCAGAGGAGATAAGGACGAGATAAGGTGAAGAATTAATGAAAGGAGAATTGTTGAATTTGGAAAGAGAAGAGTGTAGCTACGAAGAAGGAAGGTTTTGTGTGTTTAATTTTGGACAAGGTTGTATATTAAAATTTTAATAGTGTATTAGACTTTCGAACCTGTTATAAAACTGCTAAATTAACTAAATATCAAGGAAAATAAATTACTTACATCAGATTAAAAATTTTACTTTAATAAAATTTCATTTTAAAACAGGAACTGAATTTGAACCTGCTCCTGAAGGAAAAGATAAGCTAGCCGGCCCATTAAATAAATTTGACATACTTTCGGATCAAAAGGTAAGAGATTTTAATTTGATCTTTTTGGTTTATCGGAAATAAACAAAGTTTGATTAGTATTAGTTAGTAATAGTAGAACAATACAATACATATATATATATATATATATATATATATAAATAAGCAAAGTTTGATTAGTACTGCAAATTATTAAGCTCAATAATAGTAGAACAATACATATATATATATATATATATATATATATATATATATATATATATATATATATATATATAGTATTGTATTGTTCTACTATTACTAACTAATACTAATCAAACTTTGTTTATTTCCGATAAACCAAAAAGATCAAATTAAAATCTCTTACCTTTTGATCCGAAAGTATGTCAAATTTATTTAATGGGCCGGCTAGCTTATCTATATCTAAATATATATATATATATATATATATATATATATACATATATATAAATAAGCAAAGTTTGATTAGTACTGCAAATTATTAAGCTCAATAATAGTAGAACAATACATATATATATATATATATATATATATATATATATGTATTGTATTGTTCTACTATTATTGAGCTTAATAATTTGCAGTACTAATCAAACTTTGTTTATTTCCGATAAACCAAAAAGATCAAATTAAAATCTCTTACCTTTTGATCCGAAAGTATGTCAAATTTATTTAATGGGCCGGCTAGCTTATCTTTTCCTTCAGGAGCAGGTTCAAATTCAGTTCCTGTTTTAAAATGAAATTTTATTAAAATAAAATTTTTAATCTGATATAATATTTTCCTTGATATTTAGATAATTTAGCAGTTTTATAACAGATTCGAAAATCTAATACACTATTAAAATTTTTATATACAACCTTGTCCAAAATTAAACACACAAAACCTTCCTTCTTCGTAGCTGCACTCTTCTCTTTCCAAATCCAACAATTCTCCTTTCATTAATTCTTCACCTTATCTCGTCCTTATCTCCTCTGCAATTCCTATCCACAATAACACCTCTTCCTTCTTATTTACAATCTATTTTTACTCTTCTTCGCTGATCTCCACAATTTCTGACTTTTTAATTCAATTTCAAATTATTAATCCTTTTGTTTTTTTTTATTTTTCTCCTTCACTCCCTAATTTTCACTTGTTCTTTTTTTCCTTAAATTTGTTTTTCCAATTTTACAACCTATCTTTTATCTGTTGGTTGTTGTTCTATATCACTAAATATCAAAGTACCCAAAATAAATAAAACAAAACACCATATGAATTTTGATTAATTTCATTCCAAACATAACCTAACTTAAAGCTCCTTGTCTGTCTCCAGGAAAACATTTACCAACTATAAAAATAAAATTTCCCACTTAAAAGAAATGTCGTAATGACTTAAATGTCAGAAATTATTTCAACTACGACTTAATAACTAACATAGATGTCAGTATCAAACTTACTGTTGACATCAAATAAAAACTTAAAAACTATTAAAACAACTCTAAACAAGTAGTGGTGAGAGGTAAGTGAAACCTCTCAAGTGGTCAATTGCTACTATACACCATAGATGTCTCTATGGGCGTATAGCGACTTGCGATTCTGCAAGTACCTGAGAGCGGCGACCTTTCAGTCCTAGGTGGACTTAACCTACTGTTATAATATATGATTTGCAGGAAACAACTACTCAGCGGGCAAATACCCCGACCTGCATTGAATTACACCTTACAAATCATTAAAGAATGGTAACCAATATCATTTGTCAACTCCCTGACCAGACATAGACCGGTTTCGAACTTATTAGTTCTCATCAGTATGCCATAGGTCATGGAGCAGACAAATGATAGGTTAAGTCCACCTAGTACTGAAAGGTCGCCGCTCTCAGGTACTTGCAGTGTCGCAAGTCGCTATACGCCCATAGAGACATCTATGGTGTATAGTAGCAATTGACCACTTGAGAGGTTTCACTTACCTCTCACCACTACTCAATTTACTATAGTTTGTATAAAACTAGCAGGTTGGCCACTATCATTTGTCTGCTCCATGACCTATGGCATACTGATGAGAACTAATAACTTCGAAACCGGTCTATGTCTGGTCAGGGAGTTGACAAATGATATTGGTTACCATTCTTTAATGATTTGTAAGGTGTAATTCAATGCAGGTCGGGGTATTTGCCCGCTGAGTAGTTGTTTCCTGCAAATCATATATTATAACAGTAGGTTAAGTCCACCTAGGACTGAAAGGTCGCCGCTCTCAGGTATTTGCAGAATCGCAAGTCGCTATACGCCCATAGAGACATCTATGGTGTATAGTAGCAATTGACCACTTGAGACGTTTCACTTACCTCTCACCGCTACTCAATTTACTATAGTTTGTATAAAACTAGCAGGTTGGCCACTATCATTTGTCTGCTCCATGACCTATGGCATACTGATGAGAACTAATAAGTTCAAAACCGGTCTATGTCTGGTCAGGGAGTTGACAAATGATATTGGTTACCATTCTTTAATGATTTGTAAGGTGTAATTCAATGCAGGTCGGGGTATTTGCCCGCTGAGTAGTTGTTTCCTGCAAATCATATATTATAACTCTAAACAAGTATTAACATTCTAAAACACATACCTTTCGGATCTTTAGCTAATTTAAATAGATTTTGAAAACCATATAAAGGAAACAAACAAATTCAAACCCTGATTCAGCAAACAACACAAACATGCAATCTTCGTAATCGTCCAATATGCGAATACATAGCATCCCCCCCCCTCCCCCCCAAATTATAAGCTTTTACTTATGTAAAACTGTTTAATTTTATTCAATTATGCCGTATTTGCAAAATACTGTATTTATCATCAGTTTTGTTGTGTTTTCTTTGTGTATTTTAATTTGTCAATGTGTATGGATAAATCATTTCTATATGAAATATACCTCTTATGTTTTCATTATTCATGTGTTTTAGTTCATACGTACTTTCATTTTAAACCCAGTTTATCATATATGGTCCTTCACATGGATATTGAAATTTAGCACATATATTCCTGTCAATTTTTGATACCTTCAGACTATTAATTATTACTACATCACCTTGTTTATAAACTATCTGTCTTTTAATTCTCTTATTTTCTCTATCTTGATACTTCTTTGCATTTCTTTCTAATCTGGCCTTTACTTGATATCTAACTTATTCTAAATTTAGTCTTATCTCAAACTCCCATGGCCTGACAGGTGTAACACCAAACATTACCGTTATTGGTGATACTTGAGTGATCGTACTTGGTACACTATTTATGAAAGATTCTACATATGAGAGAAATGATACCTAATCAGTATGATCATGTTGTACAGTTAATCTTAAAATTTTTATTACTTCTTGAGTATAACGTTCTGCTGGGTTTGCTTGTGGATGTCTAATTGTCGTAAAAATTATTTGTATTTGTTTGTCTGTCAAATATTTCTTTAATCTGTCGTTGTCAAAATATGTCGCATTGTCAGCTAAAAATTTTCTAGGGGTGCCTACAGTTTTAAAATATTTAGAAAGTATTCTACAAACCGTATTTGTATTACATCTTTTTGTGGGATACACCTTTGTAAATTTTGAAAAAAACATCAACCACAACCAGTATGTGTTTATAACCAACTTTATCATTTATTAGATTGCTTATAAAATCAATAGCTATAATTTCTAGAGGTTGTTTTGTCAAAATGCTATTTACTTTATTTCTATTTTTATGGTTTTTAATTTTTCCCAAACAACAATTGTGACATAATGAAATTATTCTTTTCTTTAATGGTAAATCGTTCTTACAGAAAAACGTTTCTCTAAAATTCATCCAAGTTTTTGTCACCCCAATATGCCCAAAATGAATATGCAAATCATTTAAAATATCTAAAGCTAATTTATCATGTATCATGTATTTCTTTCTCTTCATCCATAACTGTCTTAATTAGCATATTGTTTTTAATACTATATCCTCTATGTGAACATACACGTAATGTATTTTTAAGTTCATTCAAATATTCTTGACTTTCAATAATTTTCTCATTTGTATATAACGAATTTTCATCCAACAGAATATTTAAACCTACTATAAAATTATTTCCTTTATCAATATTAACTTGTTTATTTCGAGTAAGTGCATCTGCTGTTATATTTTCTTTACCCGGTCTATGTTTAATAGTAAACGAGTACTTTTGAATTAAGAGAGACCATCTATAAATTCGATTGTTTGCAAACCTATTTTTCATGAGCGAACATAAAGCTGAGTGATCTGTTTCAATTGTAAAATGGTTTGATGTTAAAATATAAGATAATTTAGATATAGCGTGTTTTACTGACAACATCTCGAGTTCTGATGTGGAATACCTAGTTTCATACGGTTTTAAAATCCTAGATACAAAACATATTGGCGTTTCAATTCCATTTATAATTTGAATAAGTTCTGCCGCGACTATTTGTTCTGATGCGTCTGTACGTAAAATAAAAGGTAAATTAAAATCTGGACTATTGTAAATTATCATGAAAATTCATTTTTAATTTGTTAAATGCTTTTTCACGTCTTCTATTCCATTCCTATTTTGTCTTTCCTAAGTAATTCTATTAGTGGTATTTCTAACTCTGAAAGTCGAGGTACGAACTTCTTATAATAATTTAATATACCTAAAAACCCTCTTAACATCTTTAAATTTTTTGGAGCTGGAGCTCTTTGATTTCTTTAATACGTTCTTTACCTATCGATATTCCTTGTTGATTTATAATATACCCTAAATATTTTACCGAAGTATTATAAAATTCACATTTTTCTATGTTTAATTTTAAACCTGCCTCATCTAATGCATTTAATATTATGTTTAAATGTTCAAAATGTTCTTCCTCTGTATCTGAAAATACAAGAATGTCATCTATGTAATGAAGACAAAAATTTTCGTATATATCTAAAATTGATTGCATAGCTCCAACTAAAGCAGATGACGCTGATTGTAAACCAAATGGAACTACCTTAAATTGATAGATATGTCCATCTACACTAAAACCAGTATATTTACGAGAATCCACATGTAAAGGAATAAGCCAAAATGAATTTTTTAAATCTAATTTAGAAAATATGGTATTCTTTCCAATTCTATAAAGCATAGTATCTATGGCTTGAGGTGCATCAAATTGAGACTTAGCAATTTGGTTTAAATTTCTAGCATCGAGACATATTCTTAAGGAATCATCCTTTTTACTCACTATTACTAAAGGATTTAAGTTTGTCTTTGCTGGTTCTATAATATTAGATTTTATCATATTTCCGATTTCTTCTCGTACTTTATTTCGATATTTGAAGGGTATAGGATAAGTTTTACATTTAAACAGTTTGCTTTCAACTATTATCAACTGGTGTACATAACTTTTAGCTATTCTCGGTTTGTAATTTATTATCGACATATAATTTTGAGATTTTCATATTTAGTAGGACAATTTATCTCCAACCTTTTAGGCATTTTATAATTATTCATTTCACATGTAGGCTTATATATATATATATATATATATATATATATATACATATATATATGATTTGCAGGAAACAACTACTCAGCGAGCGAATACACCGACCTGCATTGAATTATAGCTTACAAATCATGAAAGAATGGTAGCCAATATCATTTGTCAATTCCCTGACCAGACATAGACCGGTTTCGAAGTTATTAGTTCTCATCAGTATGCCATAGGTCATGGAACAGACAAACGACAATGGCCAACCTCTAGTTTTATACAAACTATAGTAAATTGAGTAGTGGTGAGAGGTAAGTGAAACCTCTCATATGGTCAATTGCTACTATACACCATAAATTTCTCGATGGCGTAAAGCGACTTGCCATTCTACAAGTACCTTGAGAGCGGTGACCTTTCAGTCCTAGGTGGACTTAAGCTACTGTTATAATATATGATTTGCAGGAAACAACTACTCAGCGGGCAAATATAGTTCCCATACTTTTCTAACACCCGGTATATATATATATTCTTATTTCACTCTTATTATATCCTTATACGTCCTTATTTTACCCTTATTATATCCTTATTATATCCTTCTACGTCCTTACGGGCATATATATCTGAACGAAATAAGAAATTATTTTAGCATGTGTAGACATAAACGTGTCGATTATCGTATAAAACTTAAATTTAACCCTTAAAAACTTAAAACCGAACTAAAATTAACTTAAATAATCTAACACGAATAATATGGAATAAATATAAATTATAAAAAACCTTATGAAAAATTAACCAATATCATTAAATTACGAAAGGAAAATGATTTAAAAAAAAACGATTGAAAAATAGTGGAAGCACGAAGAAGCTTCGCATTATTTCATTTTCCTTCGTGCTTCCACTATTTTTTAATCGTTTTTTTTTAATCATTTTTTTCCCGTAATTTAATGATTTTGGTTAATTTTTCATAAGTTTTTTTATCATTTATATTTATGCATACTAGTGACTGGTTATTTAATGTTATATAACGAAGTGGTAAACATGTATGCCTGTAAGGATTGTGGCAAAATATTCTCTTGGTCTAGCGGTCTAAGTCGCCATAGTGATATCCATAAAAACCGCCCCTTTCATTGTACTATGTGTAATAAAAGATTTAATAGAAAAGACAGCTTAAAAAGACATATTCAGAGTATGCACGCCACCAAAAAGCATGCATCTACCTCTCCTTCGAAACAGCCTAAGACATTCGAGAAAGAAAAATGATCTCCACAAGTAAATGATTCGATTATAGTTGGAAATATAAAAACATTATACCAAAATTGTTTCCGCCATCAGAGGAAGAAGAAGAAGATGAGCACGCACTGGGACGGAATGAAAACAGAAACAGCGATGATGAAGAACCGCCGTATGATGTAAATTCGGTCTGTAAATATCAAAAACGTCCCCTGATGGGCGTAGATTAGATTGGAATGAAAACGCGGATTCAAACATCATTGTCGACATGATTCGCATTAATATCGGTCTGGGTTGGTGATATGATGCACATATAAATACTTTACGAGATATGGGAATTATTGAATAAATTTACTGTCTTCTATGGTGGATTATCACGAAGGGGGTTGTATTATCACAATTTTGTGGATAAATTAATGGAAGTGGTATACGACGCGTTAAAACAGGTAAAATCTACAGAATTCTTGTTTCAGTGATGCCAGAGCAGGTGTTGAGAATAAGAAAAATCGTTCACGAGAAAGTTGCATCCTTTTTAACGTATTAAATAAAAATTGTAATTAAAGACAAGTATTATTTACTATCAAACGCTCTCTATATAAACTTTTCAGAAATTTATAAAATTACTGTAAACTTGTTGAAATAAATAAAATCAAGCAATTTTTTATTTTACCAGAAACTTCAAATGTAATCACTCGAGGACCAATTAAAATTAAAGAACCAAGAAGATTTGGAAATGTTACAGTGCTTTATGAAAACAATCAATACAGAACCTACAATTCATTTTTTTCTCAGGCAATGCTTTTATGTTACACATTGTAGAATAAATAATAATTATTAAACCAACATTGTTAATAAAAAACTAATTTCAATTACACATGTTATCAATAACTCACCCAGTATACCCCTCAAACCCGTGTATTAAGAACTTAAAAATTATTAGGAATTAAAATTGATAATTTTTGTATGTATGCATCAAGTACTTAAAGTGAGAAATTTTTTTGTAATAAATTAACAGAATCAACGGCTCTTTGTGAACGAAATGTAAAAAAAAAGATATTCTGGAAAATATCTCTAGTAGGAAACAAAAATGACTATATATTTCATAAAACACTTGACGCTATTTTTAAGGACCCTATATATATTTATGTAAAGCAATTAAATCCGCTAGTTGATTAGATGATATTTAGGTTTTTTATTTAAAACAGCTTCTTCGAAAATCTTAGGAATTAGATGTGTGCAGAAATTTTTTTTTTTTAAACACTTATTCAAAAGCAGAGAATAAACTAATATTATAGAAAGAATATTCTCTTATGATTAAAGAAATTTTGTTGATGAGAAAGTTTATTTTATTTTATCACATATGGTTAAAGCTCTGATTTATAGCAAGGATTTCAAAGAGGATGAAGACAATAGATTAGTTGTTTTTATATTTTAGCACCATATGAAAGGAGTAGGTATATTATTTTAGTATATAGTAAAGAATTATACAAGAAATTCTGTAAACGTTTAAAAATTTAAACACCTGTTAGCTGAAAAGTCGTTCATTATTTTTCTCTTATATTTAAGATATTCATATCATGTTTCCATCTTCCTCGTTTATGAACGAATCCATTGATAATAAAGGTATACTATTACAGTACCTAGCCAATATCTATTTCAGGAAAAATAAAAAAATATATATTTTGAATTCATAGAAGTTGTGAACAAAAATACATAAAATCTGTTATTCTAAAACTTGTATCCGTTACCTTCAGAAAGAAACTATTCAGAACTTTTTAAAGATTCTGATGAAAAATATAGATTTGAAAAGCAATTAGTGATTTATGTTCAATGTAAAATGTGAATATACTGAAACTGACAGAAAATTTTAAGTAAAATTCCAAAACTAAGTAGTGCTTGTGGTAGTGCATGATTATCATTCAGAAAGTCTAATAAATGTTTAGAAAGAAATGTTTTAACCGCCTTCCAGATCACTGCATGACTCTGTTAAGCCTAGACTTGTACAAGTAAAGGAGGCAGGGCCCTACAGTTTATAGTGGTATACGAACCACTTCTTGTGGATAATATATATTTGAAAATTACTTCGCAGAAGCTGGGACTCGAACCCACTTCCCTAGGTATTCTCATGCAAAACCTATTTAGATGAGCCTTGTGACTTTCAGAGGTTCTGCAGTGAAATAATTGCTGCTGGACTGATGGAGGAACTCAGGTATATTGTACCATGTTTATCACATTAATATATTGTACTGTTTAATTCAAATTGTGATAATTAAAATAAAATCAATTGAAACACTATTTTTGATTTATTTATATCTAGTTGAAATAAATATTAGGCATTAGACTGAAAATCTAGAGTTCATGGTCTCAACATATTTTTTCTTTTCTCTTTATGTATTAAAAACCTTAATTATACCCCCTTAACCAGCACCCCAATGACAAAAATTTCAATCAGTCGACTTTTACAGCATGATATCACACATCCGGTTACTGGTTCAGTTTTATTGTAATAATTATAATAAATCTAAGTATAATAATTGCCTGCCGAAGAGAAAAATTTTACGATCGGGTGGGTATTAGATACAGTGCTGCCACGTGGTAGTCTGAATCAAAACAGCTTTAAAATTTTTGGTATAAAAAAAACTGTGACTTCATAGCTTTTTACGACCAGAAGGAATTATTTATTACAAATACACAAAACTTATTAAGCATATTCATATATCTGACTACACTTGCAATGTTAGCAATTTATTTTTTTTATTTGCAGAGTCAGCAGTTCATGACCTATGTAACCAATATGCAGCATCAGCGGTTATTTGTACTTGTACATCCGGTGTTTATTTTATTTGCAGACTCAGCAGTTCATTGGCCTATGAAACATGATACGCGGCATCCGCGGTTCATTGTACTTATGCATCCAGTATTTATTTAATTTGCAGATTCAGCAGTTCATTGACCTATGTAATTCACTAGGAGGAGGGGGAACCCAGTACGGCAAGTTATGTGGCAAATTTGCTCCGCTATCCCTTGGGTTCATAAGTACACATTATCACGAAATATGTTTGATTTAATTTTTAATTTGAAATGTTGCCATTAATAAATTTCGATCCTTTTGGATATATTTTAATTTATACAAGCGGTAAGTTTGTCACAAAGTAATTATTTCAGTTGATAACGTGTAACCTTAATCCTAAACTCCACATGCATCTCCAGAAGTTTTTTTTTCATTTCTAATAGTTATATAAAAATATTGTCACGTGATCAAATGGTGATTAATGATTACAAAATAAATATATTAAAAGTTTGTCAAGTGGTCAAGAAGTGGTATCGTAATTGCCAAAATATTCCGAAGTGGATCAATTGTCAAATATTTCGTGAGCATTTTAGACAGCGCGAGGGCTTCCATTTAATAGTAATTATATAAGAAAATATTGTCACGTGATCAAATGACGTCATAATATATTAAAAGTTTGAGGATTGAGGGATAGGTGGCGCAAGTATATAAGCCATCTCATAATACTATAAAATAATGTAGTCACTAAATTATAATCTGATGTACGTGCAGTATTAGAATTTCCCGCCTAAATTTGAATTTCCGGCCGGTTTGAATTTCCCGCCAGCTGAGACTTCTTGTCGGTGCTCTCTGATTGCCAAACACATTTCGGGGGTGGGCCAATTACCAAAAATATTTCGAGGGTGGGCCAATTGCCAAGAATAAAAAAGTTCCCACGATCATCAAAATTTTCCCACGTACTCTCTGATTGCGGAAAACATTTCAGGGGTGGGCCAATTCCCAAAAAAAACTTCGAGGGTGGGCCAATTGCCAAAAATAAAGAAGTCGACCAATCACAATAAGTGGGTTGAGATTCACCTCCCACCAATCGACCAATCGTATTATGAGGGGTGTGGTTTATCCCCTCCACTCAACCAATCCCCTTAGGTGGGCGGACCTTATCCCCTCCCATCGACCAATCATGTTTGAGGTGGGCGGGGAATGGGGGTATACATGGGAGATATGGAGGGGTTACTCAGCCAAGAAAAGAACTGTGCGACAGAATACAAACCGCAGTAAATTTTATTAGAGGATAGAAAAATGTATTTTTCAATGGAAGAAAATCTTTTATGAAAAGAATTAGAAAAGGCATAGAAGTAGGTGGAGACCTTATCGAACGTTTACACTAAATTGCAGCAATGGGCTTTTTGCATGGGGGGGAAAGTTTGTCATAAGCCAACTTTTACGTTATTTTTTGGTCTTCTAATAAAATTAGATCGTTATTTTAGACAATCTTTTGATTTATGTATTTATCTCAATACCATGAAAATAATCCATTAGTTCATAAGAAAGTGAGAAAGAGTTTAGGCTGTTATTACGATTTTGTGTTCTTTTACGTTTTGTACTTTTTCAATAAATATACTTTGCTTCATTAAATTTGAATTTGCCTTTCAAAAAATTATTGAAATCTTTAACAGCACTTTCCTCGAAAACGGTTGGAGTTATCAAGTTCTATCAAGTGTACTTTTATACGTAGAAATGACGCCCTCATCAGATTTTCTGGTCAGAAGTACCACAACATTTCGTCAAAAAAAAATTAAAAGAATTCATCATCAGATACAGGTCATGCGGCGCCCTCTATGATCTAACGTGATGTAATATATAAATTATTGTTTTTTAGAATAAACAAAGTTCCTCTAGCAAATTTGGCGAAGATCAGTCAAGAGGCAGTTGAGTTATTGCAAAAAAACGAAAAAATAATTTGAAATTTGACACCCTGTATCTTCTTCCACAGCAACATTTTACTAAAGCTGTTACCTTTCTTTCTAACCTCAAGCAAATCATAGAAACCTCAGGTCACTAACCTACCCTGATACCTTCACACACCTCGGCTAGTCTCGTCGTACTCCCAGGTTTTGGGTTCCAGGTTCACACGTGACCTGGCCTATCAGTAGGTGACCTAGGTTAAACAAAAGCAAATCATTAAAAGATCAGATTAAGTTTCCTTATCCAGTGGTTTAAATTTTGTTGAAAATAAACAAACTCACATCGAGTAAATAATTTATTCAGCAGGACGACATAAATTGAAAATTGTAGGCAATAATCAAATGTACCAGACGTGATACAAACATTGACATATGTAGAATATTTAAACCCCAAATTTATTAAACAAACAACAACAAAAATTACCAAATCGGTTACCAAATGCAATTGCACGTAGTTTACATAACCCTTATTTACTATAGATATATTCCCATGAATTATTTACACTGTAACATAAGCTGCTTTCGTTCGTGCTGAACATGGTACCTAATCATGATTACAGAATATGCCAATAGAAAATAAGTTTTTTAAAATACCCATTTTTCATTGGCCCTTTTGGTAATCATGATTACTATGATCAGCACGAACGAAAGCAGCAAATCTAACTGTACAATCTGTTACGTCAACTTCAAATAGTTACTTAGACTGGACTATATCCTTTAATTAAGTATTAATAAAAAAAATATAGTTGAAGGTTAAAATTATGATATCACTATACCATACATGAAAATAAAAAAATTAATTAAATGAATTTTGAAATTTAAATTTTTGACAACAGAAACTTATCTTTACTCCGAGAGTGGTGATTAAGGTGTAGGTGCTTGTAACCTCACTGTGACTCCATGAATTCCCAGCGTGGTGTGCTCCTTAAAACTTTGGCAATTTTGGGATCCCCTGATCTCCAACAATTATTCCTTAGACCATTATTTACTCGAGAAAAAAATATATGATAACTCCTACTCCCATAACAAATCGACCCAGTCATGAAAACAGCACGACATCTACGTCAACAAAACCCAAAGTAAATCCAAGGTACATCAAGACGTAAGTCCAACATAAATCTAACGTAAATCGCCTAAAAGTTGTAAGAATAATTAATACAAGATGGACGTATGAACACGTTTTTAACTTACCCTCCATGTGTAGGGCATTCTCCCAAAGATGATATTACCCAGCGTTAAGCTGTCGATATTCAAAATATCTAATTGAGGCTGAAGAATTATTCCCGTAACATACAAATTATAAAGTGATGATTCACCTTTAACAAAATTAATTCGGATTTAAATTATTCTTCAGTCCACACATCCAGGAGAAAAAGCAAGGACGTCTAACACGTGAGAGCTATCAACGGAGAAGAAGGAAATTACTAGCAAATTGCCACAGGTTATTAAACAGCACATGCGCTACGATAGGATACCAACGTTCGACAACCAACACCCAGTTAAGGTTTGTTCCATTAATTTTCTAGCTTCTCACCAATTCACTAAACTCCACTAAATGAAATGAATACGAGAGAACCGATCTATTGTCTCACCTTTATTTGTTAAACTGATATACACTTCCAGTCAAAGTCGAAGAAAATACTTCCAAATTAAAATAAGTAACATTAAGTTAACAGATCAGAACAGAACTGAACCAATGGTGTTACAACCAATAACTAATTGAATATACTTAGAAAGCAGTGACAGCCAAGGATGGTTAACGGTTAACTACAATAACCATCCTTGAGTGACAGCTAGGTTGACAACAGAAACTTGAAATTAGGCCTCAGATAAACAAAGACATATAGATAAACGACATCCCGGAATAAATGTAATATTTACTAATCTGAAAAATGTTTACCGAGTCGTTCGCTCTCATTGGTTCTTGTTATTTTGGAGGGGTTGAAACGTGCGAACTCTGAAATGTCAACGGCCGCCATTGTTTTCGTTTGGTTTTAGCCGCTTTAGCTCAAGGTTTGTAAAGTAAGATAGGTAGCATGGTAACTTGAACGGAATGGAGGGGTTACGATGAAGGCGGCCATCTTGCGCGTCATCGTGCCTGCCGAAACTTAATTGTACGTATGCATTTTTTGAGACGTTGCACTTATTTGTTGAGTTATTTCGAAATATTTGTTATTTTTGTGTGTATAATCGTGCAGTTATAGTTATTTAGTGTATAATCTAATTGATAATTATTGTTAAAGAGAAAAGACTCATAGTATAGAGAAGTTTGTAACCTGTGTATTTACAGGAATAATTTTAAGGTAAACAGTTTTTATTATTTTCCGTTCATAATAATAACAAATAACAATGTTACATACAATTATTAGATGACTGGAGGAAAGGTTTGTAGTGTAGCTGTTTGCAAAAACAACTCAAAAAAAACAAAAGAGAGTGGTGAGATGTTGATGTCTTTTTCCTTCCCTAAAGACCCTCTTATTAATTGCTGTGTCTAATATGACATGATAAAATTTAATGGCTCTCTTGTTAAATTTTATTATTAAATTATTGTATGCACATCTAATTCTAATAAAAAATTTGCATTGAAATTTTTTAATACTACGTAATTGTAAAGGTTGGCCTGGGGAAAAATTTCTACTCAGTACGTCATAAAATAAGAAACTTTCTAAGTAACTCTTTTCATTAGGGCGAAAATTAGTATCATGTATGTTTCTTCATCTATCTTATAACTTATTAAATTCGCTAAGAATTATATAAAGCAATGAAATCAAGACTGAAGTCTCGGGCAAGAAATTGCACACAAGATTAAAAGAACCTACTTCAGTCCCTTGATATAAAATGTACTTCTTTAACTGCATACATTAATTAGTTATAAATTTGATATATAGTAATGTCAATTTTAAATTCCAAGGAAAACGTTATCGATGTTAATAATCATTAATCAAAAAATCGTAACTAATTATACTTCTATACTAATGGTTTGAATGCCAGAAATTCGAATGGGCAGGCAGAGTGACGCGTTCCCGCATTTTAAATAGTGATCTCTGATTGGTCGAAAGTTACCATGCTACCTATCTTACTTTACAAACCTTGGCTTTAGCTGTGGTTTTCTGTGATTTTAGTGTTGTGTATCTTGATTTTTTGATTTTTCGTGTCTTTAATCAACTGCAATATGACTAGAGAGTGCTTTATTTGTAAGAGAAAGTACGTCGTAGGAGATGCTCTGTCATTACATCAGTAAGTAAACAATTCACATGAGCGTAGTTTAAGTGGTTTTTTTCCTGGAAACTCTGAAATGATTATAATATTGCTCTGCTTTTAACAGGGTTCCTAACGATTTTCAAACAGAATCTTAAAGCTGTGTATTTGACATACACAGCAAAATAAGAGTTCTTCAAAAAATAGCTTTGAAAACGGAAAGAGATTACTTTCCGAAACGTCAGCAAAATATATTATTTTTGTGTTTATTCCGATTTATATTATTTGCAAAACATAACCTCTGACTTTTCCTTTGGCGTAAACGTCACGGGCGCAGAGTCCTTTTTTCCAATAATTCTATTACTTTGTAGATTCGGTGATTTGTTTTGAAGAGGATAATAGTACATGTGGTAGAAAACTCAAATAATAGGAAAGAAAAGACGAAAGTGGTTAAGTATTATGGGTATTGATAATCATAGTGCATGTGATTTGAGTGTTTACACTTATATTTGTGCGATTCATTTCTCACCTGAAGATTTTTATACCACTCCTTCTGGCAAAAGGTGTTTGAAAAAAGGAGCAGTTCCTCAAAGAGCTACCTTGAACCGGGACCTTATCACGACAAAGGTAAGCAAGCAACAAAAATAAAGGCCCTTCTATTGCTGTTTACTTAACTGTTTGTGACTGATACCTATATTTACTCTGTACTGCAAAACCTGGAGAAAATGAACAGATGCCAATTTTGTGGCTTTTATTGTACAATATTGGCAATGCTACAGATGTAAGTGGATGTAAATAATAATTTATAAATATCCAGAAACTAATAATTTAATAATAATATTGTAATACTGCATTAGGCAAAGAAGTTTTTTGTCAGATTTCGCAGTCCTCCACTGGATATTCTCTACAGAACGTGGAATAGTCTTTATCTGAAGAGAGCACTTACTAATTCATGTAATCTTTTTTAGGACAAATATTCTGCAAGATTCTGTGAACATTCGAAATTTTCCTGAAGTTGATGTTGAATTACCTCTGCTGGAAGAAAATAGAGAAAGTTCTAACTCTGATAAAGAAAACCTTGCATCCTTTTCTTCGTCAGGACACACAGAGACTGCAAGTGAAATTGCAGTATCAGACTCTTCATCAGAAGAAAAACCCGCAACAAAAAGGTTGGTTAAAAATATAAATAAATGTCATTCATCAAATTTTTTAATATTAATTAATTTTCAAATTTCATCGAACTTCTATGAATTATTTTTATAATTTTAGGAAAAAAGTATTGATTCAAGAGCCACAGGATTGTGAGAAATCTTCCTCATCTTCGACAGATGCTGTTAAAGAGGTTGACGTAAATTTTGAATCTTCAACCACTGAAACTGCTCCTGAAAGAGAAGAGCTATCATCGTACACTTGTAATACTTCCATGAAGAAAGTATTTTCATCGAGTTCTTCAAGGAGGTAAGAAAAATTATTTCATAACTATGAAGATTGCTTCAATAATAAGTCTTTTTTATTTGTAAATGATACATAATTAACATTATCTGCTTACTGAATTGAACTTTCTGATCTGAACTGTTATCGCGCTTTAGAAAAATGCAAAAGCTGACAAAACATTGAAACCAGGGCATGTTTTGAATATAGTTTTAGATTATCCCGTCTTTGAGTTATTACGGTGATATTAATTTGAGAGATGTAATGAATCCAAGAACAGCCAAAAAAAGTTGGTCTATCATAAAATCTACAGTCTCCACACTGAGGAAAAAAGTTGTTAATCTGCAGCAATCAAGAAGGAGGTTGAAATCGAAAATTTTCAATATGAATTCATTGATGAAGTATTTGAGGGAATAGCGACTTATCACTGAAAATGCAGAAAATACTATCAAGGTAAGAAAAGTTTCTTAGTTATACATTTTCACGTTTGGAGAAATTATCCTGTGTGAAAAAATTGGGGAAAAGATATAACTGCCTGCGTAATTATAATAAAAAACAGTTGAAAATTAAATTTTGTTCTCAAAAATAAGAGATAAGAAAAATTTCAAATAATGATTACTTTTTTACACGACCAATCATAAATATCATTTTTGGCCCCAAGGTGACAAAGTGCACCTGGGGCAACAATAGCTATTTAAGCACTAAGGGGGTGGTATAGTCGGGTATAGTTTTACTGGGCAGACAAAAAATGTAACAAAAACTTTACGACCTCATTAAAAATACTGTTACTCTGTACTATCTCACCTGCAAATTGAATCACTTATTTTTATCGGTTTTTAATGTGCGTCGGCTTGTTTGATGACAGGTCGTAAAGTTTTTGTTGCATGTTTTGACTGCCCAGTTAAACTGTACCCGACTATAGGTGTAGTTTACCTACTGCTTAAAAATAATGTACAAATTGTATGATGTAGGGGAACCCTCAGTTTATTTAATTTTTCATTTAGCATTTTACAACCGATCAAAGAAAATACAGTTTATGAGAATTTCTCTGCCATAAATTAACGTTTTACCGGCCAAGATTGGGAAATGGCTATCAGGGATTGGCAAGAGCTTTTACCAATCCCTGTTTTTTCTTCTTTCTGACCCCTGTACATGAAAAATTACTGCAAGATATGGGAAACCTTGCCTTGCTTTCTTTACAATGGAAACGAATTAGTACTTTATATGACTGGAATCCATGTTTTGCGTTTAACGTAAATTATTACTTTCCGTTCGACTGGTACTTCTGTTTTGCAGAGCCAGTTATTTTTTCTGAAATTGCTAACACTTATTCTAATCATACAAAAAAACATTTCCCTGAGGGTACTTATAATTTTTAAGTGTATGTCAAAGGTTGAATTCTTATTGAATGTTGTATATTATAGTATTTACAATTATTATGATTTTAATGTTGATGTTATTTCAACAGGCTTCACTTCCTGGTGCTGCTGGTGCAGAGTATTGAAAGGTCCATCCCGGCAAAAGTATGATCCCCAACTGAGATCGTTTGCCTTGACATTGAACTTCTATTCTCCGAAAGCGTACAATTTTCTCCGAGAGGAGTTTAATAAATCTCTTCCCCACCCCAGTACAATAACCAAATGGTACCAGTCAATAGACGGAGCTCCAGGTTTCACAAAAGAAGCCATCCATGCACTGAATATGAAAGTTGAGGAAGCAAAAAATAGAGGAATGAAGGTGATTTGTAACCTTGTTATGGACGAAATAGCTATCCGAAAACGTGTTGAGTGGACTGGAGACAAAACAGTGGGATATATTGATATAGGAACTGGTATAAATTCAGATGACATTCCAATGGCTAAGGAGGCACTAGTATATATGCTGGTAGCCATTAATGGCCACTGGAAAATACCTGTGGGTTATTTCTTACTGGATGGATTATGTGCCACAGAAAGGGCAAACTTAGTATGGAAATGTTTAGAGTTTGTACATCAATCTGACCTTATTGTAACCCATTACTTTTGATGGCACTGCAACAAATATGAGCATGTGTCGTCATTTAGGTGCATTACTGCACAATGCAGAGGCAATAAAATCCTATTTTTTGCATCCCATCACTCAACAGAAGGTATTTGTGTTCTTGGATCCGTGTCATATGGTGAAATTAGTTAGGAATATTTGGAAAATTTGGTGAATCTTCAGGAAAATGAGGGACTTCATGCAGCTATGAAATTGAAGAAGAGACATCTTCAATGGGTTCCTGAAAAAATGAGAGTGAAGCTTGCTACACAAACCCTCTGATGCACTTCTATTTTTATGCAATGACTTGAAACATGAAGATTTCATTGGAGTTGAAGGAACGGCAAATTTTCTCAGGATTTTTAATGATTTTTTTGACATTTTAAATAGCAGAAGCAGATTTGCAAAATATTCATTTCAAAAACCTTTGTCACCAGCCACTAAGAAAACTTTTTTCGATTTCATAGAAAAAGCTGTTACATATAAAAAATCGTTATGTCTTAATGGAACACCAATTTTAGAAAGTGTGAGGCACACGGGTTTTCTCGGATTTTTAGTTTGTGCTGAAAGTTTGAAAAGTTTTTATTCTACTTATGTGGAATGTGATAAGCCTTTACTAAAATATGTTCTGACTTACAAAATTAGTCAGGATCATTTGGAAATATTTTTTAGTATTGTCAGGAGAAAAGGTGGTTTCAATAATAACCCAACACCTAGACAGTTTCAAGCTACTTATAAAAAGTTGTTAGTTCATGCTGAAATAAAAGGAGCAAGCACTGCTAATGCAGTGGCATTAGATAGCACATCAATGTTACAATGTACCTCTAGAAATACTCTGATGATATCTCAGAATACCGATGATGATGATGATACTGAAGTCGTTTCCAATATTATGAGCGACCACGATTATATAACTTATGATACTGAAGATATTTCCAATATTATTATGAATGACCATGATTATATAACTTATTCCTCGTTATATTTGTCAGACTACATCGTAGATATTGTAGGATATATATCAGGATTTGTAGTTAGATCTGGAGGGCGACGTTGCTCCCTCCCAATTACAAATTAGAAAAAAATTTGGTAATTTAGTCAATGCATCAAACTGGGTCAATGTGGTCTGTCAGAATGCTGAAAAGTCTTTTAGGTTTTTCAATAAAACTGATAATTTTTTAAGTACCAGGTATAAAAAAAGAAATACTAATAATATATTAGTTACAAAAACATGTGAAAGTATACCATTTTGTATTTATGATGTATTCGGTAATCACATATTTGATGGAGTTATTTGATAACCATGGTATATTGTTGGTAAAATTAATTTTGAAAATTTATTTTAATATAAGATTACATTATGAATGTGAGAAGAAAAATGATGAGAAAAACGTAAGAAGTTTGTTTACAAAAGCAATTTTATTTCGACATCAATAAATTCTTTATTATACACAATGTGTTTTCTTTATGTATATACCCTTCATCCGTACATGACAACAGCTGCTGCAATACCTTAATTTATTAAATATTTTCATTTATGTTTATATGAAATTTCCAAAAAATTTGTTCTTATTTTATTATATATCTAGCTTTTTATCCACTGTTAATAACCCATAATTGCTATAGTGGGCTAACAGTAATAATAGTGGTTATTTAACCTCTGTGGATAGAAAACCAATAACTGTATAGATTTAAAAAACTAACGCTGACAATTGGTGAATATTAGTCACTTACGTCTAATTAAAAAAATACGAGATTCTTGGAGTTCTTTGTATTAAACTGTAGTTTCTTATTGTCGGCGCAACCTTAGGCTGAAGACTAAGACTACGTTCAAATCATGGCTAGGGCATGGGATATTTAGTGGCGTTTTTTCATGTGTTATTGAGTTGGTAGTAGTAGAACCACCAAGTCAAGTTAAGGCATGAAAGTTATAACTTTCTTATACCTATTGATAATGTATTGACAAAATTTTGCATTCAAATTATAAAAAATCCTGTTGTTCCTGAAGGCAAAAAAAAATATAATAAAAGATGAACCTATGAATTTTATGTCTTGCATATCTGGAAACAGTATTTAAGGCAAAAATAATATCAATTGAATTAAATTCACGTCAATATTTCATAAATTGCAAATGAAAATAATATCTTCGATATGAGCCCCTTTTAACACCTACGCGACTGGTGGAACGGGCAAATTGTCTCATGCCACGCCATTCTCACCCATAATGGTTTGTATATGTGTATTACAAATAAAGTCTGTGCTGATGGGTTTACCCTCCCAGGACCGACCACACAGCCCTGGCCCTGTATGCAGACGACACAGCAATAATTGCCAGATCCTGGAAAGACAGGAACGCAACCATAAAATTCCAGGAAACGGCCACACTCCTGGAAGAATGGTGCACGAAGTGGAAAGTCGCCGTCAACGCCAACAAAAGCCAAGCCATTCTCTTCAGACGAGTGCGGAAAGAAATTCCCACAGGACACGTCTCCATGAACGGCGAGGACATCCAATGGCACGACACCGTCAAGTACCTTGGCGTGATCATGGACAGAAGCCTAACGTGGAGACAGAACACGGACGCTATCACAGCCAAGGCCCGGCGCACGAGAGCCCTCATCTACCCGATGATGGGAAACGGGAGCCGTCTCAACTTGAGGAATAAGCTCACGCTTATCAAGACCCTCATCAGGCCGCAGCTGACGTACGCCACGGTAGCGTGGGGCTACCAGGCAAAGTCCTACATGAAGAAAATCCAGGCAGTGGAAAACACCGCCCTCAGGACGGCAGTCGACGCCCCATGGTACGTGAGAACCGCAGATATCGTCAGAGACCTGGAGTACACCACGGTCACTGAAGTCATCCGGGAACGAGCGAAGAAGCTGTACGCCCAAGCCGAGTAGCATGGGAACCCGCTGATCAGACAGGCCACTGATTATGACCCTGCCGACGCCCCGAGGCATAAACGGCCGAGGGTACAGCTACTGGACAACGGGTGAGTATAACTTATATTTCCCGCTAACCGATCTGTTTCAGATACCCCAGGACGTACCACCACTACCAGAGACATGACGTTTTTCTAGCCTAACCCAACCTCCTTGCGGGCGTCGGACAACATACCGTCCAACGCCCGTTGTCCCACCTGCTCCGTGGAGTCCGAAAGTGCTAAAATAAGCACTTAGGGTCTCCACACTCCCGAGCTACACAGCTCGTATCCTTACCTTTCCGATGATCCGGGGTAGGATATCAATTGATGTCCTACGTACCGGCAGTCAGTCCCAGCCAAAACTTCCTAAACCCAACTCGATCGATGACTACCCCCGGGGGTGACAAGCTGGCGAAGAAAGAAAATATCAAGAGCGCCAGAAGAGACCTCAGCCAGCGAGGTTCAACAGCCAGGACCAGGGGAGGTCCGCAGAAAATACCACGACATTTGCGAGCTGGGTCTGGTAGAAGTAAGCGGGCCCACCTATCACGAAGGCCGGTCCAGGTCTACAGAGATAATCTAGGAGCAAAGAGTAGTAGTCCTACTCGGCCCTAGTTATCGAGACCGACATCCAGCCAATGGATATTGGCGCGATGGGTTTACTGTTACTTGTCTATATATGTTTGTTTGTCTGAGAATTAGGCAATCCAAACCACACTAAATTGGCTGTCAACATGGCGTCGAGGACAAACATTTGTTTTCAGTCAATTCAGTCATTAAACAATTTGTTTTTCCGTTGGCTTGGCTAAGTTTCTTAAAATTTTAACAATAGTGTTTTTCACGGATTGTGGCAAGGCGTTTTTGATTGTTTTTAAGTAATGAACTTTATTTAATTATGCAGAATGAGTAATTAAAGAAGTTGTTGGAAAATCGAGATGTTGGGGAGAGGTAAGTTTAAAATAGTTTTTAAGCTTTTTATTCTAAACTCGCTGCGTTTTCAAGTGCTAATTATTTTACGACATGTTTAACTATCGTATGTGTTGTTTATAGGTATCAGATGAAGTTAAAGTTGATCCATAATTTGGATCCTTTCACCCTTGGAAATTGTGGTTTGGACTATACTGTCAGTAGTATCCCACCTATTACAAACATGAACATTGTTTCATATCTTTGACACATAGTATTTATACGAAAGATCAAATGAAAGCTTTTAAAAGCCTTGAAGCTTACAAGTATTTTAATTCTGGGTTTGTGTTGAAAGCCGGAGCCAAAATTGTTAACAATTTGTATATGCTGGTTGGAAAGGTAAATTACCTAACATTATTTTATATTAGAGCTTACATTTAGGGCTGAGGTAAAGTGATGTCAGTGCTTATGTTAATAGGTTCTGTAGTTGTAATGCAATGTTGTAATGTAAAGTAACACCATAATGCCAGAAAATTTCACTTAAAATTTTATATCTGGTCGTATTACATAAGTAGGTACCTATCTTAAATTAATAATTATATTTTCTAAAAACTCCTTGTGGGATATAAAAAAAAAATAGACAACAACTATTAGTATATCACACCCTCGATCACATAGGTACATCTAGGTATATCCGTAAGAATGCCCTTTAATTTTATTCGCTTTATAAAACGGGAAACTAACAAAAAAATTATGTCATTTGTTTGTCAGTCTGTAATGCAATCTAAAATAAAAATGTTGATTTCAGGTAAAGCACTCCCAGAGAGCCAATGCAAAACCTCTTGAAGTATGGTGTATTGTAGCTAAGGATGGAGCAGTAGGTACTGGTCTCTGTACATGCATGGCAGGCAACAGTGAAGTTTGTAGTCATGTTGCTGCTGTGCTATTTGCTGCTGAATATGCAAATCAAAAAACTGATGGTGCAATTGTGTTAATTGCAAAGTAGAAATACATATTGTTAAAAATTAATAATGAATAAAATACTGTTGTCCTTACCGATACATTTTTTAGAAATCGTGCAATAAAAATTCTTATTGAACGGTTTCTTATAATAGGCCACTTCTTACACTGAAAATGATGTAAAAAACTGTTACTTTTTACACGATCATAGATAAAGTATTTTATGCAAAACACTTTTTTTGTCAAAATAAAATAATGTATAGTTATTCCTTGTATTGGTACTACATTTGATTTAATAATAAAACAATACAACATAAGATTTACTTGTATATTTATCCAAATTCAAAATAAGATTTATAATCATAAAACAAAAGTTTTATTGAATATTAAATTGTGACTGCTGAAATTGTAATGTCAACATTTCCATCGTTAGGTCTGTCTGGGAAGCAAAACCAATAGCTGGTCCTCCTGCATTCTCAAGTTCCAAGTAAGGTACCTAATAAAAATATATTAAAATGACATAAAATATACTTACAATAACGATAAAAAAAAAACACCTCGCTTGAAATTGCAAATAAGCATGTATTATCTAAACACAAGGATTTGAAATTTCAAGTTTTTTTATAGGTAGTTATATAGAAAGCTTAGAAAATGGCCTAAGCAAACGCATGGTGTTATTGATGACGTAACATCATTTGCAAGTTTAATTTACCTCGGGATGTATCTTGATTTCATTTTCTCTTCTATCTGCTAATAATTTTCTTCTCTTTTCTACTCTGACTTTTGTAGCCACATCACTTTTCCTCTTAGATGTGGCTTGGGAAACGTGGCCCATATGTGCTGAGATGGAGCCCAATCAGAATTATCATCTAACTTGCTTGGTTTCCCTTAAAAAGTCAAACATTTTGCTTAGTACAGTGACTTATATAGGTAGGTATACACATGGACGTTTCAGTTTTTCGTTTTTTATACAAAAAATTGCTTACCACTTTGAAATGTATGCTACAAACTCTCTGGTTTCTTAATATGGAAGGTGTTGGATCATCCCTTTTAATCGCGGCTATCCATTTTTGACGTCGTTTTCTCGACAGATCATTTATTTGAGGGAAATATTTAGAATTTACGACGTCGGGTACACAGTAAAAGCTAACGTCATGATGTCCGCAACCCACTACGATGCACGTTACAGGCATTTTTTTCAATTATAGCCAATAATATTATCACCAAACAATCTAATAAGACACACTGACCAGTTCTTTACAAAAAATTCGAACCAAAAACCTTAAAAACATGAAAAAATGCTGCACTGGTCACAATGTAAACAATACAAATAATCCCGTGTTTGCCATCGGCGCCATATTGGCAATAAGTTTGACAGGTCGTTGGATATTACAAAGAATAAACCATAATAATTGTATACTACTGAATACTACAGTAAGTACTCGAAGTAATACGTTAATTATCCCGACATTTACAGTGCTACGATTGTGGTTATGTTGTAGTTGCTAACATTTTTCAATGTCCCAGGTACTCTAGACAAGACAACGAAACTGCAAGAACTAAATGACACTCCATTTTATAACCGACACAAACCTAATTCAATATTAGACATGTATAATGTACAGGTAGGATACTCTTTGTTTATGATATACAAAGCTAATGTTCGCTTAATCTTTTCAGAGGCAAACATGCCAGTCAAAGCTATACCTTGTATAAACTAGAAGCTATTAGTCTGTGCTATTAGTAAACTAGGGTACGACTTCTCAGTAGTTGAATGTTTAATTCTTTGGTTAAACTCTGTCAAGACAAATACAGCGTAAAGAAAAATATAGAAGGTTTTCTATTAATAATGGAAAATGGATACGAAACACAAATAATAAGACAAACAGTGCAAGCTACATTTAATGTGTGAATTAAAATGACAATTATATCTTTTTTCTGTACTTTATATATTTAGTGTTGAACTATTGTTGAATATGATTAATTATTATTAGCCGTTACTCGAGTCCGAGTATAAAAATGTTACAGTCGATAAATTGTGTACAATAAAAAACAAGTAAAAGGTGTAGTCTATTGTAATTCCCATTCATCTACGGTGCACACGACTATGGCTATAGAGGCCAATTCGGGAGAACACATGTCGACCGCAGTCAGGACAAACATAGACCTGGTTAGATCTTGGATTCGGCCTTCTTGCAGCAACATTTCCTTGATAGCTGGCCACAACCCCTCGCCATTCGGTTCTGTCCGCTGCAAGTTGTTCCCATTGCTCGTCTGCAATACCGCAGGATTTTAGATTTTCATGGAGAGCGTCTTTGAACCTCTTTCGTTGACCGCCACGCCTTCTTCTACCGCTTAGCAATTCACCATAAAGTGTACATTTAGGAAGGCGGTTATCATGCATACGATGAACGTGACCTGCCCATCTTAGGCGTGCTCTTGAAATAAGCACCTCAATTGGAAGGCTCTTTGCTCTCCTGAGTACTTCCACGTTTGATATGTGATGGAACCAACTGATTTTCATCATACTTCTGAGATGTCTTTGCTGAAAACGTTCTAATTCTTTCACATGACGACGGTAAGTGACCCAGCTTTCACATCCATATAGCAGTGTTGGAATGACAACTGCTCTGTAGAGTCTAGACAGCCATTTTCGTTGACAATTCAAGGTCGTGGTTGTCAAATACTTTCTCTCTAAGTCCCCAGAGTGCTCTATATGCAGCGTTAATTCTATTGCGAATCTCGCTGTCCATGTTTGCTTTGTCATTAACAACGTTGCCTAAGTAATTGAACTGATCCACCACTTCAAGAGAATTTCCGTTAAGTGTAATGTCTATTTGGTTCACTTGATGAGGAGTTGACATAATCTTAGTCTTCCCAATGTTGATTTTAAGTCCCAGGGAATCATAGCTCTGGGCATACACATCTAAAAGTTCTTGAAGCTCTTCCGGCGTAGATGCTAAAAGTGCACAGTCATCCGCATACTGGAGATCACAAATGAATCGTGTGCGTGTCTTCGTGAAAGCTCTAAAGCGCCATATGTTAAAGAGACCGCCATCAAAACGGTATCTGAGACCTATTCCTCTGACTGTCAGTTTGTTGTCAACAATAATTGTTAGAGCAGTGGTAAACAAATTAAAGAGTAGGGGTGCCAGGACACATCCCTGCCTAACTCCAGTGAGGGTTTGGAAAGGTTCGGTTGCCTCATTATTATACATAACCTGGGCGTTGTTGTTTGTATGTAGACTGCGACATACTTCCACAAATTTTCTAGGGATACCTAAGCGGAACATAATTTTCCAGAGCACTTCCCTGTCCACCGAGTCAAACGCCTTGGTTAAATCAATGAAGGCCATGTGAATTTCTCCTTGATATTCGAGTGCTTTTTCTTGAAGCTGTTTAAGTGTGAAGATTAAATCCGATGTGCATCGGTTTGGTCTAAAGCCACTCTGTGTTTCAGGAAGTAACTTTTCCATAACAGGTGTTAGCCTATTTGCCATCGCTTTAGTGAGTATCTTCCCTCCAACAGCCAGGAGAGCTATACCCCTGTAATTTCCACAGTCCGCAGCGCTCCCTTTGTTTTTGAAGAGGTTGATTAAAAGTGTATCACGAAACTCCTGCGGAGCTTGACCACTTTCCCACACAACATCAAACAGTTTTTGGAGGTAGGGTATGAGCTCTGACGACACAGCTTTAAAGATCTCAGCTGGGAGTGAGTCAGCGCCGGGAGATTTGTTATTTTTTAGCTGCCCAATGGCGGTTAAGATCTCTTCCGTTGTTAGTAGTTTATCTAAGTCTTCGAAGGTGTCATATTGAGGGATAAGATTTATAATATCGTGATCGGCTTGACTTTGCTGGTTAAGAATGTTAGAGTAGTGTTCTTTCCATCGGGCTCTTATTTCCTGGTCTTCTTTGAGGAGATTTCCATTTAAATCTTTAATAGGGCACATATTTTTCCGACTGGGGCCGTACACTGCTTTTACTCCTTGAAAGAAATTCCTGTAGTCGTGTGAATCGGCGTACTTTTGAATTTCTCTGGTCTTGCTTGCCCACCACTCGTTCTTTATTCTTCTCATTTCGCGTTGCGCTTCATACTTAGATTGGGTAAAAGCTTCTGCTTTTGATGAGTCGTTGGTGTGGTTGATAACGTTTTGGAAGGCAGTATGTTTGCGGTCAAGAAGTTCTTTTATAAAAGCTTCATTATCATTGAACCAGTCCTCCTGTTTTTTACTTGCTGCAGTGCCAAGAATTTCCTCACTAGCACTTTTTAAACTGTCTTTAATTTGTGTCCAGGTAGCAGCGACATCTACAGAATTGGTTTCTTCTAGTGCACTCAAATTCTCTTGAACTTTTTGCCTTAGCTGTTCGACGGTTTGTTGGTCACGCAATTTACTAATACAGAGAGGGAGTCTACGTTTTACTTGAGTTCTTCGGTTGTTTGGGTCTCATAACAATTTTCATTTTAGAGACAACAGGACGATGATCGGTCCAACATTCGCTATCAATGCGCGCCTTTGTAATTTGAACGTCCTTGAGATGCTTCCTACGTACGATAACATAGTCCAGTAGATGCCAGTGACCTGATCTGGGGTGACGCCAGGTGCCTTTAAATTTATCCTTTTGTCGGAAAATGGTGTTTGTTATAACTAGATCATGTTCGGCGCATTTAGTTAGGAGTAGTTGACCGTTAGCGTTCATGTTGCCCAAATCGTTCTTGCCTATGATGCCTGGCCAGGTGTCTGCATGTCTCCCTACTCTAGCGTTAAAATCGCCAAGAATAACGAGTCGTTCCGTTTTAGGTATTCTACAGAGGGTTTCTTCCAGCTGTTGATAGAAGGTTTCCTTGGTTTCGCGACTTGCATCCAGAGTGGGAGCGTAGGCGCTTATTAGATTTACCGCGTTGCCATCTGATAGCTCATAGCGTAGCAGCATTAGACGCTCGGATAGGCCTTGTGGTACTTGTGTTAAGTTGGATACAAGTTGATTCCGAACGGCAAATCCTACTCCATGTTGTCTTCTTGAATTGGTGGGAAGACCTTTCCAATAGAAGGTGTAGTACTTTTCTGTGAGAGAGCCTTCCTCCAAAAATCGAGTTTTGCTGAGAGCTGCAACGTCAACATTGAGTCGGTGAAGTTCTCTATCTATTAGAGCAGTTCTTCTTTCAGGCCGATCGGTGCGAGTGCTGTCGTTCAAAGTACGAACATTCCAAACGCCGTAGATGAAAGAATTAGTTTTGTTGGATTTAACTTGTCGGTGTTTTTTCGACATTCGATGAGGTGTCCCTGTGGGCACCCTCCCCCGGAGATCCGATCGGGAGGGTATTTTACCTCCGGATGATTTTGTCCCACTTGAACGCTCCATCATTTTTTTAAAGCCTTAATCGACTGAAAACGAAGCTGCATTTGAAGTTTTAGCTTGAGCAGATATGCAATTGACCAGCTCGGTTGCGGAAGGCGAGTGGTGTGGTCCCATGGCACAGAAGGAGACTGCGACGATGGGGTAACCAAACGATTCCAAAAGCAACCTTTGTGTGCGGTGGGTTATTTTTACCGCACTCTTCGTGAGAAGGTGGATGTGCTCACGGCAAAAGGTAAGGGTTATTCCGTCCTTACTCGGTCGTTAAAGCCTCGTTAGTGAAAACAGGGTGCACCAAGTTCAAATTGAACTCATCGCGAAGGTGAGGTTAAAAATTGAGTAGGAGAAGCTATAACTTGCGCCTCACTACCCAATATGATTAATAAAATTTAAAAATTACAAGAAGCGTTAAGACCAAATTTACTTGACTAACAAAATATAATTAACGAAAATGATATTGATAAGTGAACTTTATATTAATTTACAAAACAAATGTAGAATTCAGTACTTGTCCCTGCCACGACAAAATCAAACGTAACAAAGCATATTTGGTTATATCTTCATAATTTGGCCCAAAGAATCTATCCCTGAACTATGGCCTATTATTACTGGTCCACCCTGTATATACCGATTTCGAGAAATGAATTAATATATTTTCGGGGTTGTTAATAATTATTTTTATTTTATTTAACTTACACCATTCAACAGTATAACACCAATTACTGAATGGGTACAATACAGTTATGATGTTTATAACAATACTCACTAACGATACTTAATAATCAGTAACAAAAGAAATATTAAAAAGGAGAATACAAAAAGTGCTAAGAATTAAAAACTAAGTGCCGCTAAATTATTAGAAGTTCGGATATTGTCTGACATACGCAGTCTCGGGTCTCGGCCTATATTCACAGACACGACGCAGCATTACGAGTGCTTTATTATCATCTAAGGCACTCGTATGGGATAGACGAAACACCAGTGCTGCCTTACGATCCGGGGGATATTGAGTCCATTGTGGGGAATGAGAAGTGTCTAATTTATTGGAACTACCCGTTTCCCACCGTCAGGCAAATGCAAGAAGCAAGCCTGACAGTACTCCTCGACCACCAATTCAAGACAATGCATGTCGTGGAGTTCTCAGCTCCCGCTGAGAAAAAATAATATATATTCAAATATTTTGATGTAATTTTTATAAAATGCCATTTATACAAACAATACGTTTTCTAAGCTTGTTACTATATCTCACTCCAGCCTTTCGATTCAGTTTCAGGTACTTGGCTGACTTGTTTTCAGTTATCACAAACACTATGGGTAAAATTAAGGATACGTCTCCGCCAAAAAGATACACAACCATTTCTCCTCCGGTCTGCATCATATTAGTAGGAGAGGTTGCTTCTAGTAAAGTGTGGAAGTAGTTGAATCATTTTCCACATCTTATCTCATATTTAAAAACCCCGATGGCATGGGCCAGCCGGAAAAGTAGATTTCGTTCTGCTTTTAGCTCTCTATTATTTTAGTAAATAAGTGATTAACTAAGTAATTGACTATATCTTTATTAGAACTGCCCAACTTCAATTTATTGTCATCGATTTATGAACTATTAGCACGTAGTCTTCAAAATATAAAGAAATCATGCTTTTTTTTTAAAATGATTCTGTTTTAGCAAAAAATGTTTTAGGCAAAAGTTGTATGTCTAGATGAGTATTATCCAACGGTGTATCGCATGTACATATTTTATTTGAAAAAAAAAATTGAGAATTTTTTAGATTTTTTGAACCGCCTTATTCATTATTTAAAATTTTTCCTACGCGTTTTAACAAAAAATGTTTTAGACAGAAGTTTCAGGGCTAGATGAGCTCTATCCAGCGATGTATGGCATGTACATATTTGATTCGAAATAAAATTTTGAGGATTTTTTGAAGACTTTGAACCACCGCCATTTATTAAATTTTTCCTATGCGTTTTAGCAAAAAATGCTTTAGACAAGTTGAAGGGCTAGGTGAGCACTATTCAGCGATGTATCGTGTACATATTTGATTCAAAATAAAATTTTCAGATTTTTTAAAAAAATTTGAGCCGCCGCCATTTTGAAACGAAGAAGGCGATTTGGCCCATCTTCGAACTTAACCGAGATATGGACCCAAAGTACTTGTCTGCCACATTTTGTTTTGACCTGTTGAGAAATGCGCCCTCTAGGGTGTTCACAAATTTCATTATATAGCAGATATATAAACTTTTGAACGGGGGGCATTTTTGGGGTCTGGGGACCATAATCGAAGAAACTATATAGTGATAGTCGTGACATGCTGCACTCTGCAATAGGAGAAATCCACTTAAAAATAGTAAAGCCAAACACAACTTTAGTTCTAGCGATAGGCCATATCCTTATTTTCGCTGTTATTGTGAACGATTCACCTTTTGGAGTCTGAAGGACTTTATATATATTTCAGAAATGAATGTTAACGTTCACAAAATAAGGGTTCGAAACGACTGTTTCAGACGGAGAATAATATGAAAATTTATACTTACTGTTCGTTTTTGCTTAACTGCTGCTCTGATGGTATCAATTGGACGTCGTAACACTATAAACCTAACACTGGATGTACTAATACTTTCTTAAAATTATACCTGAAAGGGAATTTTGTTAGAAAACACAATTAAAAGACAATATAAAGTTCAAAAATATATTATGTTTTTACAACAACTTTTAAGAAATATATTTAACAAACACTAGTCTGGCCCACGTACAACACATGGTGAGGAACGGAACGATTTATAATGTACCAACTACCATCCAAAATGCGGTTTTGTGAGCTAACAATTACACAAAAAGATTCAAGAAAAGTTAATTGTTTCTGAAATTTGGTGGGCTTTTGCTTGCCTGTCTTATTCACGTATTTTTATTTCAATAACAATTTTGGTCGCTCCTCGGAGCTTGAAAATGCTTGAATCGCTACTACTTTGAATTGTATTCTGCAATTACAATTTTATACGTTCAGGCAAGGCGGTCCCATGCAAATATGAGTACATGGTAAAGATACTTTTCTGACACCGAATCACTGAGGAACCGGTTTTGGGCAAATCCCCTTAAAACTCATCATTTCCCCGTCAAAATCGGCTGCTAGGAAACGATGGGGGTCCCATGTCGCTAAGGGCTATTTTCGCTAAAACTCACGATATACTTTGGATAGAAGCTGGATTAACTTGTCCTCATATTTAATACCGCGCATGAGTTGCAGTGCTTAACAACGTGGATTCGTAAAAGGGTTTTTAATTTTGAAATTTCCGAAATTGAAGTCAAATTTGTTATAGTTTCTAAATTTAGGTGATCGGGGCGACATTACGCCCCTGTGCAGCGACATTTACTACACTTTCTAAAATGACGCTCCTTGAGAGTTATTGAAATTTTTGCATAAAAATCGCTCCATAGAGCGAAAATATGATTAGGAATATTAAAAACCTCTTCCACGATATTTTTACGTGAAGCACGTTTTCACGCGAAATATTTCCTAAGTCGGATTTTGTTACAACGTCGAAAAGTATACCGAGGGTTTTACCGTGTTCTTTAACAATGTCACATACTGATTAACAACTATTCTTTTGCCTCTTTGTGGCTGGAGATGGCCCTCAGTCTCCTCCTCATTATCTGTATTACTCGAGTCCAGTTGAAACAGATGTTTTTCTTCTGACATGGTTAATTTTGGGTAATGTGCAATTTACGAAGACTATTTTCTTTTACTGTCAAAATATCGGAAAATATACTCTTTAAATTGCATCTAAGTCACGTAATAAAATTATATGCCCATCTTTGGGAATGGTCTTTTCTTATTTTGAAAGTCTTACACGATCATCAAAATATCCGAAATCGACATTTTTACTTTTCAGATACTGTCTGACACTACCATACAAAACACAGAAATTCCATTATTTATTAAAAATATGCTAGGCATAATTTCATATTTGTTCGTCTTTTTAAATATTTTAGGAAGTAATCTTATCACAAAACATAGCTTTCACCATAGAAAATATATATATATATATATATCTGTTGTCTATGGCTTTCAATCAAAAAACTGCTTTCTTTATTCTTACAATTACTTATATCGCTAATGGTAAAACTTTGTTGTTCTCTATTGGTACTGTCAATTCAGAAGTCGGCAGCGCCATCTATTGATGCGTGATTTTTGCCTATATAACTCTCTGATCTGTGTATAGAAAAATAGACAGTCTTCTCTCCGTATAAGCTCTTGCCGCTATTGTGGTTTCTGTTTTCTGTCGTGTAGTTTATAGTTTAAAGTTTGTTATTGTTTTATAGCGAGTAAGTTTTACCCAAATATAATTTACTTATAGATACCTCATAACATCATCGGCAATATAGTAAAGGAATAATTTGACTTATTTAATTTCATTTTATAATAGGTATTACAAAATTAGACATTACCTATAGGTAGATATACCTACTTTTTACTTAAAATATTTCTAAATTTTTATTTAATACTAAATTCTTCCCTCCTAGAGATGATATGATAATAATTTATTCTATTGCCCAAATCACTGATCTAATTATTCATAAGTTTACTCCTGGATTGACTATATCAATAGTTTGTTTAATTTCATACAAATTCCAATGAGTCATAGAGATAAAACATTCTGTTGATAAAATATGTGCAACAATCTTGTTTATATTTATATTTTGCATAGTTGTGCACAATTAAATGATTGGAGCTCTCATTCTTCTGATACTGAAACTGAACTTTTCATTATAGATTTGTTATCATAATGACAACCAGTTCCAGTATATTTCATGAGTTATTAGTAGAAGAATTTGAGAAGAGAACCCAATGTATGGATATTGTAGACATGAAAAGAAAAAACTTTGAAACGTTGCTAAATAAAGCACACGATGCATTAAGAGAAAAAAAGAATATTGACGCTAAGCAATACTATTTTGATATTATTGACTATTTGAAAAATGAGCCATACCCTGATGAACTGAATTTATCATCTGATATCGAGTTTTGCTTACAATGCTGTTTTTGCTACAGCAGTATAATGGATCCATCATTTTGCCAAGAAAAGACAGTTCAAAGTAGCTTAACAGAAGAATTAACTACAACGTTGCAAGAAGAACATGGAAATAGGCTCTTTCCAAAGTATCTAAAGGTTTTGCTTTCTTTTAAAAAAAGGGAGTGAGTTATCCCCGATTTCTGCCTATAGTATTTTTTCTAATATTTTCGTAAATTATTGATTCTAGCTGGGCTGTAACTTTATACTGGTGTGACACAGTTGCAACACACAAAGAGGAAGATGCTAACTACAAAGCAGTTGATTTTTTCAAAGAGTTGTTACCAACCCAGTCTGAAATTAATGCTAATGTAGAAATGTATAGGGAAAAAGCATTTTATAGGTAAGAAATCTAAATTTATTTATTTTGGCAAAACCTCAAATGGCAAAATTCTTATTTATCTATTTTTTCATAATTTCGGAATTTATCATCTCTGTTAATTAATAAAAATGGACTATTATCATTTCTTCAAGTTAACACATTAGCATTGTAACATAATTTTAACATAAAAAAAATAAAATTATTTAGAAAATAATAGTTCATAGTTTTTCTTGAGTAACATGTATACTATTTTGCAATTAATACTCAATGCTTTACTCGCAAGGTTTATAAACAATTCACAATGTTTATTCCTTAGAAATAACTAGAAGTTATCTGATATGAAAAGCTTGAACTGTGATCTCGTGCCATCAAACATTCACTGTCAAATACCCTCCAGTGCATGGAGCTGGAGCTATGTAAAACTAGAACTAACATACAGTATGAGGGATCACTATTAGGCATATAGGGAAATCCTGCAATATGGGTGAGAATGTCATCTAATGGAGTGTGATTGGGATGGGACAATCCAATGTGCTGTACGCCGGCACTGCTATGATTGTTGGTGTTATGGATTTATTTATTTACTAGAGTCCGTTGGGCTTAGGTCACAGGTACCTTATGAAGTTTAAGTGTTTTTGCACTCAAAGTAATATTAACCTGTAAAATGGATATTTATTTAACAGAAAAGAATGTACAAATAATTAAATGGTCATATGCATTCACTGCGTAATACAATAAATTTATTTATTGTAGCATACGAAAATTGGCCCACTCCCACTTATTTTGAGAAAGATACTTTTGTTTATTTTGGTCATTTGTTGACCACCATAATTAATATCAACTCATTAATATTTTGGGATGGCATGTAGTAATTCGTAAATTCCTTATTTGACTACTGGTCATCTACACCTTCCCTTCCAAATACATTTATATTACTAACCGCAAACCGCAGTGGATCAGCTGTCATGCCTATGCCCCACCATCCATTTCATATCAACTCGTGATTCTAATCCATATCGCGCATGTACATAAGTTTATCGGATTTCCCTATGTGCCTAATAGATCGCTATTAGGTGTATATAAGATAACAGTATGGGGATTGCCCCATACTATTATCTTATATTACACAACATGTAAGTTTTATATTAATTCACAGTTATGGACAAAAGCTAGCAAACAGACTTTCGTATATAGAAACTGATGAACTTCATGAAGATGAGAGTTTTCTTTCTGGCTGTGATCATTGTCTCAGGGTTAAAATACGACAGTATATTTTAAAAGAACAACCGACCACCAAAAAGAATAAAGTAAAATTAGAGGAAATATTAAATAAGTTTGTGGATCTCTATCAAAGAATAAGTAAATGTAATTTTACTGATTCAAATGAAGGTGACCTTTATAATAAAATACGGGAAATCGAGAACCTAGTGACAACTGGTATTAAAAAGGAAATGAAAAAAAACTTTGCCAAATTCGTAAGTAGTAGACTAAAATAATATAAGTAAGTATTAGTATCGTATTTACCTCAATGATAAAAGGCTTCTCGGCTAGTGGTATCATGAAGTATATTTTAATATTTTTTGACAATGGGTTTTGGTGTTTCGAAACATTTACTTGCAAATTTTGCTTGAATTATTGATATTTTTGTTGCTTGCCGAACCTCTTCCCTTAAGAAGAGTAGGGATCTTTTACTTGCCTAACATTTAATAGACAAGGGACCGACGGCTTTACATCCCCTCCGAAGGATGGTATATCCCCTATACAACCCTCGCCTAAGGTTGTATAGCTTCCGCGCATACACTGATATACAAGCCGCTGGAAGATGTGTGAGGCGAGGACGCGGTCTTCGTTGTAATGGTCACCCATTTGTATACCTTACATCTCCCCTTTTAACACTTAAGCTTATCTGTATAAGACAACAAACATAACCATTTTTAGACACGTATACATAGCTTATTTGTATAATACATTACACTACATTTTTTGTATAATACATTACAATACATTAACACACTTTTATTTATAACACACCTAACATTTATTTGTGTAAATTAACATTACATTTTACCAACAAATTTTGTATATGCACATCTCACTTACATTTTTTTAAAATGACCAAATGAATTTTATTGTATTCATAAATATACTTTATACACACCCCTTTTCTTTATTTATTTGTATAAACATTTCATAGATTATCTATTACGGTTAAATTTGTTTCCTATCCTAACAAATGAGGTGGTTTTCTAATTTTTCTGCCTTTGCTCTTCTTAAAATAGTAGCTTCAGCCTTACTAGCCTTGTCATTTATGTTTGCCTCTTTATGAGGTTCGTTCATTCTAGAGATTGTGACGTAGCTAGTAGTAGTTACTAGCTACGTCACAATCTCTTAACTCTAAGCCCTGTTCTACTCTATTACAATCGTCAAAAGTCACTGCATTATTTACTCCTCCATTTTCCAATGGGCCTGAATTTACAGTTTCATTCGAGTTAAATATTTCTACTGTTTTATACCTAGTAAAATCCTTTGACATTTTTACATTATAACGTTTCATTTCCTGTCTATTTTTAAATTCTCTTATAAACCTGCTATTTCTTATGAAAATTAAACCATTTTCCATGACTATTTTATATGACCTTATTCCCACTTTTTCAATAATTTTCCCCTTTTTCCAAATATCCCCCGGTTTTAACTGAACTCTTACATTGGTATTATTTTTTAATGGTTTTAAGTATTTGGATTTTTTATCATAAAATTCTTTCTGTTTTTTCTTATTTTTATTTAAAAATGAGTCAAATTGTCTTCTCAAATTTTTTAGGCATATAATGTTTATTAGGTTTTGGCAATAAATCCTTAAGACTTCTATTCATTAATACAATTAGCTGGGGTATGTTTCCCCCATCTATAGGGGTATTTCTATAGTCTAGAAGTGCTAAAAATGGATCATTATGTTCAAGTATGCATTTTTTAAAGATATTTTTCACAGTTTGAATAATTCTCTCTACCTGGCTGTTCGCATGTGGATATCTAGGAGATGACATTATGTCAATATGAGGAATTCCTTGTCTTGAAAATACAGATTTCAATGATAAAATAATTTTTTCACTAGTAAGATCATTTTCCAAATTAACCAATTCTACAAATTTTGAGTAAAAATATACTACTAAGAGATATAAATTTCCAAAAAGATGAAATGCGTCACAAGCTACTTTATACCAAGGTAGTTTAACAATTTCGTGAGGTATCATTGGTTCCCACAGTTGAGAATTTTGAAAAGTTTGGCACTGATGGCATGTCAAAATCATATCTGTTATTTCTTTATTCATACCAGACCAATAAAAAGAATTGGCTTTTTCTATACTTTTTCTTATACCTGAGTGACTACAATGCAATTTCGTTAGAAGTTCTTTTTGAATAGACTTAGGAACAATCTTTCTCTGGTCCCTATACACAAATCGCTCTACCTCTGTTATTTCATGCCTAAATTTGTAGTACATCTTTATAATATCTGGAACTTGTTTCAATTTATTTGGCCAACCTTTCTTTATTTGTGCTTTTAATGCTATTAATACTGGGTCTAAGTTTGTTAAATTTACCAATTCTTGCCTTTTCTTTTCAGTAACGTTCAAGTTCATTATAATTAAACAAACCTGAACATCTACCTCAAGATCCAAACCTTCATCAAACACTTTATTTTCAAAATCTCGTGACAGAGTATCAGCTAGAATTAACTTTTTTCCTGGTTTATAAACTAATTCAAAATCATACTTACATAGTTGCAATAATATACATTGCAACCTTGCTGGACACGAGTTTAAAGGTTTTTTAATTATTTGTATCAATGGTTTATGGTCAGTTTCTACTGTGAAGTGTCTAGCAAATACATACTGAGAAAAATGTGACACACCAAAATAAACTGCGAGCAATAGGGTTTTCCCACTAATTTTATTTTAACAATTTGTATCGTGAAAATGATATAATAAAACATTTTGTTAATTTAGAACAATTTACTTTTCTAATAAGAATTATTTCTAAGAAAATATCGTTAAAACAACTTGCTGATAATTTCACTGCTTTTTAAACGGGCATTTTTACGCGCCAGAATTACGTATCTACCCGGAAAACCAATGAGATTATGGATATAATTAATTTGTAATAGATTCTAACTGTGTGTTAAAGAAAGCTTTCCTCTAAAACTTCTCAGAATTTCAATTTGTAATGCTTGTACTGTGATTGGTCTAAAGCAGTGGACGTGTAAATATTGGCCAATCAGAATCCAGATAAATGCCGCACAAGTTATTCGTGAAAGCGTCGGACGTTAATATTTTGTACTGTAGTTTAGGTTTAACCTTCACCGACATTACACATCAGATGACTAACCTAAAACGTTAAATTTATATTTTTATGTTTGTATTGTTTGGAGTGAAAATATTATTTTATCGTTTCTGGTTTATGTTTTATTAATTCTACAATCAAAATGGAATCAAGTGGAAGAGGGATATGTTAAAGGTGCCGCCGATAATTTACCTAAAGTAGAAAAGTTCTGAGTGCTGTCAATAAATAGAGGTTATGTTATGTTAACAGAGACCAAAATTAATAAACAATCTTGAACAGAGACAACCCCTGTGATTGGATTTCAGGGTGTTGACGTCACAACGCACCAATTTATGGCTGTTTAAAATGAACCCAATATTTTTCAAACTTCAAGTTGTTTTTTTTGTTACTATTAGTAAAATTAATAAGATAATAAATATGCCATAAATCATTTTTTTACATGAGTTAAGTGTTTCAGCAATAATTTTTTTTTCTGGGAAAACACTATTCTTTCTCTATTTGGGAATATCTACTCTGTACCTCCGTTAAAGCACGTGAGGCATGCACACATAGTATTTGATCTTGTAAAAATATGCCTGCCATTCCATTTTGTGAACTATCTACTGATATCGTAACTGGTTTATTGATGTCATAAAATTTTAAGCATGGCCTTCGAGAATGAATTTCTTTTAAATTATTGAACGCATTTTCATGTATCTCTTCCCATTTAAAAACAGTAATTCTTTTTATTAAATTTCTAAGAGGTGCAGTTTTTTCAGACAAATTTTCTATAAATTTCCCTACATATGTTACCATGCCGAGAAATCTTTGAATATCTTTTTCACATTTTGGAGTGGGCATATTTTTTATAGCCTCTATTTTGTCAGGTTTTAGACCTTCCGATATTATCTTATACCCCATATAATTGACTTCAGTTACTGCAAATTTACATTTATTGAGGTTAAAACGCAAGTTAAATTCTGCCGCTCTTTCAAAAACTTTTAAACAATCTAGCATGCTCTTCCACAGATTTACCACTTATTATAATGTCGTCAATATATATATTGCAACCTTCTGTGTCATTAAAAATTTCGAACATTCGTTCTTAACAAACTCGTTAAACCATATGGTAGTCTTAAGAACTTGTACCGACCAAAGGGCATTGCAAAAGTGCAAATACGAGCACTTGGCTCACCTAACTGAATCTGTAAAAATCCCTGTGTTGTATCTAATGTGCTAAACACAGTTGCACCTGCCAACTTTTCTGTTAATTCTTCTATTGTTGGCAATTTAAAATAATGACGTTTAATTGAATTATTAATGTCCCTTGGATCTAGACAAATTCTTAAATTTTCCGTACCTGCTTTTTTTACAATAACAATAGGATTTGCCCAATCCGCACTATTATTTATTATTATTATTACATTTTACAATTATTTTATTCTTCTCTAAATCATCTAAAGCCGTTTTTAATTTATCTTTGAGCGCAAAAGTAATATACCTTTTAACCCTGCCTCACTAGAATTTGAACCGGTCACTATAAGTGAATTGTGGGAAATACTAAGTAAAATGGAGGCTAAAAAGAGTTCAGGTTATGATGAAATATCTGTATTTATACTTAAAAAATGCTTTAAACATATTGTGGCTCCATTGTGTGATGTTATTAATAAATCATTGCAAACAGGGGTTTTCCCCTCAAACCTAAAATATGCAATTATCAAACCAGTGTTCAAAAAAGATGACCCAAGTATGTATGAAAATTATCGCCCTCTGAGCTTACTTAGTGTATTTTCCAAATTTTTTGAAATAGTCATTTATAATAGAGTTATAAACTTCTTAAACTATCATAAATTAATTAGCAAGGCCCAGCATGGCTTTCTAAGAGGCAAAAGCATCGAAACTGCTCTTTTTGAATTTACAAATTATATTTACTCGGCCTTAGAGGAGGGCTGCGTTACTTGTGGTATTTTTCTAGACCTGTCTAAGGCTTTTGACCTCATTGACCACACCATATTACTTACTAAACTTTCCCATTATGGTATAAGAGGGACAGCTCTAACTTTGATTAAATCTTACCTATCAGATAGGAAACATGCAGTTAAAATGCTTGATACTAATAATGGCAATTATGTGTGTTCAGAAGCACTGAATATGACCAGGGGAGTTCCCCAGGGCAGCACGTTAGGACCACTACTCTTTTTAATATTTATTAATGACATTCACACACTTAGCAATGAAAACATTTCCTTAATTAACTATGCAGATGACACGAATATTATCTTAAAAAATCAGGAAACATTCATTGACTTAGTTAATGACGGTACACGCATTATGCATGGTATAGAAACTTGGTGCAATACAAATGAGCAAATTTTAAATCAGAATAAAACTAACGCCATATTTTTCAAAACTACTCAGCGGCTTGATACCCCCTCTAATATTATACTAAACACTCATAAAATTGTCTTCTCAAAGCAGATGAAGTGCCTAGGTGTATACTTAGACGAAACACTATGCTATAAAGAACATATCCAATATATAAATTCAAAATTAAGTAGAACCTGCTATGGATTGAGAATACTAGCTAAATATGCTAACGATAATATAGCTAAAACATTTTATTACTCAAATTTTTATTCTCGTATTCGCTATGGGATAATACTCTGGGGCAACAGCACTAATAGTGATAGCACATTCAAAATACAAAAAAGAGCAATTCGAATTGTAAGAAAATTGCCGCCTAGAGAGTCATGCCGAGGGCATTTTAGGGCTGCAGGCTTACTGACCCTTAGTGGTTTATATATATATGAATGTATTAAATTACTATATAATAATAGAGATAATTTCCATATGCACTTAATGAACCCGATGCATAACACTAGACATGGGGAGTGGTACACCTACCCTAACCATAGGCTCTCTTTAACCGAATCTAGTCCATTATATGCCTGTATAAAACTCTACAACCATCTTCCAAATTATCTAAAAGTCAACGAATAAGCTGATATGTCATCAGGTCCAGGACCCTTTTTGCAGTCGAGTTTAATTAGTTTGTCTAAAACCTCATTTATTTCTATATATAAACTATTGATATTAACACTATTATCACTATCAATATTACTGTTTATTCTATCAGTTATGGAGTCATCGTAAACTGATGCAAAGTGCATTGCAAATAAATTTGCAATAGACCTTCCATCATCGGCTATTTCGTCAAGATAACTTATAGTGTTGGCAATAAGGTCTTCCTTGTTTTTATCACGCACATAGTCCCAAAAGACCCTTGGATCATTTAGTACACTATTTTCTATTTCATTTATATGGTTTCTATAGCAAATGGAAGCTTGTTCTTTACAAACTGCTCTTAGATTACTAAAGTGATTATAATCATCTATATTTCTAGTAATTTTATATTGCCTATGAGCTGCCCGTTTATTTATAGTATTTTGTTTCAAATTGTTATCGAACCAAATTGGAAATTTAAATTTACTTTTTATTTTCATTTTAGGCACAAATATTTCAAAACATTGAGATAAAGTTGAATAAAATAGTTCAACAGCAGTATTTAACTCAGAATTTAAAATTGTGTCCCAATGTATATTTAAAAGGTAGTCATTTAGATCATTAAAATTTCAATTTTTAAAATTGTACGTAAACTCTTCGAACTCTAAAAATTAACATGTTTTATTGCATGGCACAAAATTAGCAATAGCAGGATGATGTTTAGCACATTTAACTAGATAATCAGCAGCAAGTGAAATATCTAAAAATGAGTTACTGGAAAAACTAGATCTAACATCATATTATTAGCATTTGAAATTGTATTGAGTTGAAACAAATTCAAAAACGGGAAAGATTCAATTAAACAATCAGCAGAAGAATTATGATCAGATGATAAAAGCCCTAGATCATCATTCCACCAGATGATTTCAGGCAGATTATAATCACCAACATTACACATCACTATAAGTTGAAGCCATGAATTCTGTTGAATCACAGTGAAACTGATAAATTATTTATATATATCAAAAAAATCATCCTTTAAAAATCTTAAAATAGATCCAAGGGATCTACCCACTTATGAAAATTAGAATAAAGTGTGTGTTTTTAGATGTATTAAGATCTTATAACTTGTCACAAACTATATAAACATACTGTTGTCTTTCCAGTAGATAAGATTTAAACCATTGATTGCAGGTTCCTCTTATACCAAGATTTTCCAATTTGAGTAGCAACCTACTATGGTTGACACAATCAAAAGCCTTGAGTAAATCGATATAGCTAGCTAATATGTTATTGCCTAAGTCAAGATTTTTATATATCTCCGTTATAAATTCTACTAGGGCAGACATCGTTGATTTTCTTCTTGTAAAGCCGTGTTGTTTGGCAGACATTAACTTGTGTTTGCTTTCTCAATTATTTTGGAAAAAATTGATATTAAGTAAATTGACCTATAGTTATCTAATGTGGTTTTTTCTCTTTTTTTGTAAATAGGTATAATTTTGCTTACTTTCAGAAGTTCGGGAAGAGTACCAAATTGAACACCGTTATTTATGATATACGCAAGTATCTTCCTCTATACTGTCTTTGCATTCTTTAACTAGTAGAGTTGTTACTTCATCTGGGCCACTTGCGTTTGAATTTTTTAACGAGTTTACAATTTCAATTATTTCAGAGCTTGTAACAGGTTTTAAAAACATGGTTTCATTATATGTATGTCCAGCAGGTGTAGAGTTATCAGGATCAGCTAAGAGATTTTTTGTTATGGTTACTGGTATCTCAATAAAATATTTTATAAAAGAATCTGCCATACTCGTAGGATCTGAAATAATGTTATTATTAACGGTTAAGAAAGGAATTTGTTTGTTTGTGTTGTCATTCTGATTTGAGTTACTTTTTATTACATTTCACATTGCCTTTGTTTTGTTTTTTGCGTTAAAAAGGTAATTATCATTGTTCATTTTTTTAGCCGTTTTTATCACCCTATTGTAAATCTTTTTGTATGCTTTGTAAGGTGTTAAACCAATTAAGCCTTTTTTTACTTAGATATGACATATTTTTTAGGTTGGCTGATGACTTTCTAATACCTGTGGTTACCCAAGATTTTGATTTTTTATTGACATTAGTAGAGGTACAATTTAGCAAAGAAAATGATAAATTTATATAATGATGTAAAGTACTGTTAAAGTTTTCAAATTGTTTGTCAACATTAGCTATGTCTACATTGTAGACGTTCTCCCATCTTTCTTCAGATAAAAATAATAATAATTTAAAACTCATAATTTTGATTAGAGTAAAATCTCCTTTTGAATTGAGTTTTAGGTGGTTCTATTTTAATAGGAATATGTAAGAGTTGCCCGTTATGATCTGACAGACAATTTTCAGTGGTTGTGCTAAGATAACCCTCTATATATATATATATATATATATATATATCATCTATTTCGGAAACAGCTATAGACTATATATATAGTCTATAGCTATTTCCGAAATAGATGTTATTCTTGTGGGTTCATGACAAGTTACTGTTAAAGAGAGAGAATTTAATATATCAACTAGTTCATTACGGATTTTTGAGTTACTTAAATAGTTTATATTGAAGTCACCACACACTATAAGTTGTTTATATTTATATTTGTTATGCACAAGATTGAGACATTCATTTAATCGAGCTAAATAGACCTCAACATCAGAGTTACGAGAATGATATATACATATAATGTAATAATCTATTCAAAAACTTTTTCTGAATTAAACTGTTTGATAGTTACTAATTCATTGGATATCAAGTCTGTTTTGACATAAATGGCACTACCGCCATAGCCTTTTCTCTGCAGGAGGTACTTACAATTGCATAGTTGTTTAAATGTATAGCTTTTATCTCGTCATGGTAAAGCCAGTGTTCTGTTAAGCAGTAAACCGAGATATTTTCTTCCCTGGCAAGTATTTCTAACTCAATATGTTTATTTCTTAAGCTTCGAATGTTCTAGTGTAATATATTAAACCCGCCTGTCCAATAAGACATGGATGGTAATATGTTAATTGAGTTACTATTACTAAAGTTGCTAGTTATCATTGTATCATTGTGTTATTTTTTTTTTCATCGGTAATATGTTTGCAGAAAGATTCATAAAAAATTGTTTGGTCTACTAACGTTATTATTTTCGAGTTTGCTTTTGATTGAGTTATATTTCCTAAAGTCGAATCGTTGAAAGCCTACTCCACATGGCCAAAAACTCTTCTGATATACTTCATCTTTCATCAGTATAACTGATGGTCGAGAGGTGAGCGCACTTGCCTCTCACCCAAAAGTTTCGGGTTCGATCCCTGGTCGTGGCAGTGGAAAATACTGTGAGAGGAATTTTTTCACTATACACGGATATCGGGTGTGTGTTCCTTGTCTCAAAATATGTATCCCCCCTCCTACACAAGGCTCTTCTAGAGTCTTCTGGGATAAAGGGAGTCTTCATTACCTGTGGTGTATTTATTTATTTATATATATTTCATTCTAAAAGGCTTATTCTGGGTTTCTTCTGATGGGAGTTCTTTAAGTACAAATTCAATATCTTTACATCCAGGTTTCTTGCTTAAGTATAATTTAATTTTTTTCATCGTTTGCATGCCTTTCCACTCTTGTTAGTAGTAGCCATACTCTTTTTTCTGCACCTGAGAAATCTTCATCTATTGTGGGACCATCACCAATTGTTTGTTTATTTTTTGGAATTCTTCTCTGTCTTCCATATCTCACAGGTTCACAGTTCTTTGTTATTTTCTTTTGAGTCATCGCCATTTTAGTTTCATGCTTGTTTGGGTTTTTAGTTTCATTTTTGTCTGTCACAGCTTCAGAGTACTTTTTATTTATTTCTATATTGGGTTTTGATATCTCTTGACTTACGACAACTTTTGATCGTAGGTCAGCAAGTTCAACCCTTAATTCATTGTAATATTTGTTACACTGTTCACTATTTATTGTTGGGAGTTGTGCTAGGAGGTCTTCAATGGCATTTTTCATAAACTTGATTTCATTTTCAACTCTTTTACTTTCTAATCTGCGTTGTTACCAATAATGCTTAATTACACTTTTTTCTAACTAATTACTAACCTTCGATTCCAAAAACACATTTCTAACATAATTCAAAAGTCCTTTGGCAAATTAAAAATACTATACTTTCATAAAGATATTCTTAGTACCGATGTTAAATTGAAGTTATGTGATTCATTAATACTGAGCCATGTGGCTTATGGTGATTTAGTTTATTGGCCGGCTATATTAAATAAGGATAAAGAAAGTCTTCAGAAACTTCAAAACGCTTGTTTACGATTTTGCTATAATATAAGAAAATTTGATCATATCACAAATAAATTTGTGGAATCTAAGTGGTTATGTCTGAAAGAGCATTTTGTAATTCACGTGGCTTGTCTAGTTTACAAACTCATTAAACTAAAAACACCAGAGTATCTATTTGACGAGCTCATAAAAGGATGTGGCAGGCACGGGCGTACAACTAGACATTGTGATCTGTATACGGTTCCTAGACATTGTTTGGCCCAATTCCAGAGATCTTTTACCTACAACGCTGTTAAAATTTCCAACAAGCTACCCTCCTCCATCAAGTCATCTCCCAGTATATACTCTTTTAAGAAAAATGTCGTCATTTTGTGTTGCAAACAGAAATATGACATTTTTACCACACTTCTTCTGCTTCTTACATTGTACACTATCTACTAATAATTATTTTGCATATTTTCATTCCTTTCTTTTGTACTTTGTATTTCACATGGAATGGTTAGGTGGTAGAGCAACTGTGTTGAACATCGCCATTCCTGTTATAGCTTTTTTTGTTTTGTCCAGTTGTTAAAATGTCAATAAAGACACTTTTTTTTAAGAAACCAGTCACCCTACTCTGTGGCTCCAACCCCCACAGAGGGAAGCTGGTAATAAATATCAATAGTCACTCCCCACGCCCGTGGGGTGAGTGACTACCGGGTCCGTGAATCGTGTGCCCTGAGTAGATGCAATGAACCGAGGATGACAGCCTTCTGCATTCTGCTAACTAAGATCTCTGCCGATTCTCGGCATGCCGGTATGATCTTTAGTTCTGAAAGCAGCGCCTGTCTCATTCCACCGAGAGCTCGTATAATCAATAATAATAATAATAAAAGCACTTTATTGAATCATGCATAATTCAATAGGCTAATGACCGAGGTCCTTCTGCCTATTTTTACATAGTAATAGATTCTAGCAATATAGTTATAGTATTTTACATTACAATTATTACAATATTACAATACTATTATTATACCATAATAACATATACAACAATATATAATACAACTATAAAGATTAAGGAATAAGGAATTATTAATTGAGCAATCGTATAATCAGTACCACTATTTTAACAGAATGGCCTGGATAAAACCTGTGGAGTTCGAAAAGCAAATCTCGATATTTAGTCCGTTTTTCCTCCTCTTTCAAGACAATGTTGCTCTCAGCGAGGGCTGAGAATTCCACGACATACATTGTCTTGAGTTGGTGGTCGAGGAGTACTATGTCAGGCTTCTTGGCTTGTATTTGCCTGACGGTGGGAAACGAGTGGTTCCAATTAATTAGACACTTCTCGTTCCCCACAACGGGGTCAATATCCCCCGGAGCCTAAGGGAGCACTGGTGTTTCGTCTATCCCATACGAGTGCCTTAGATGATAGTAAAGCACTGGTAATGCTGCGTCATGTCTGTAAATATAGGCCGAGGCTGCATATGTCGGGCAAGTCAAGTAAGTGCATTACAGTCTTCGGCACCCTGTGGCAGGAATCAGGGACTTCCATACCCATGACACGACGTCGATAGGCGAGGGTGTTAAATACACCATCCTGGCAAGCCATTATGAATCCCTCGGTCTCAGACTTCAGCCCGGCTGACTTTAAAAAGGCGAAGGTCAGCCTTTTGGATAAGCCGAGGTCTTCTATATTTTTATAGAAGACTGCGTGCGATGGCTTAATCCCTATGGAGCTGCAGCTCTAATGTGGGCTTTTAATCGAACGGGTTCCAACTCGGTGACAGAGTCGGGGTTTACCCGCTCGACGTTGAAATTGAGACCAAGTTCATCGGCTGCTCACCGTGCTGCCTTAAAGAGAAAAGCTCCTACCTCTGCATTTTCATGGTCTCGGACCATACAGAGGAGGGGATCCAAACTCCTGATGACTTTACATGCTCCATCCAGAACCATCCCGCTATGGAGACTTTCCAAGCTCAAGAGTCCACGGCCTCCCCAATGTCGTGGGAGATATTTAGGATGCAAGCTCCTATTTAGATGCATCTTCTTGCGGGTTACTACATTAAGTTGACGCAGCTCTTCTTTAGTCCATTTCAGTACTACGAAAGAGTAGAGAAGGATTGGAACGGCAACCATATTTGTAGCAGACACCTTGTTTCTCCTTAACAGTTCTGAAGACTAGATCTGTCGGAGTAGGTGCTGATACTTGCCGCAGAGAGCTTGTTTCACTACACTCACTTCTTGCTTGGGTGGATGGAGTAAGTGCACGACTCTCCGGCATCTAGATGGTGTAAGATGCTTTCATCCACGAGCTGCGCGTCCTCTCCATAGTCACTGCCTCGTCCTCTCTTGAGATGGATCAGTGCACATTTGTCCAACCCGAACTGCATACCGACAGCCTGCGTGTACTCCTGTACCACCCTAAGGGATTGTTGGAGATCCCTCTCTCCAGAGGATACAGTTTAAGGTCATCCATATAAAATAGATGGGTGACCTTATACCTCCTGTTGCCGGGGGTCCCGCAGTTGTAGCCACGGGTTTTCCGGAGCGAGACAGATAATGGCAGTAGTGAGATGCAAAACAGATGGGGGCTGAGAGAATCTCCTTGAAATAATAATAATAATAATAATAATAGCTTGGAGGAGAGTCTCCATAGCAGGATGGTTCTGGAAGGAGCAGGTAAGGTCATCTGGAGTTTGGATCCCCTCCTCTGCATGGTCCGAGACCATGAAAATGCAGAGGTTGGAGCTTTTCTCTTTCAACGAAGACCGCGTCCTCGCCTCACACATCTTCCAGCGGCTTGTATATCAGTGTATGCGCGGAAGCTATACAATTTTAGGCGAGGGTTGTATAGGGGATATACCATCCTTCGGAGGGGATGTAAAGCCATCGTTCCCTTGTCTATTAAATGTTAGGCAAATGAATGATCCCTACTCTTCTTAAGGGAAGAGGTTCGGCAAAATTTCTGGTTGGGGATAGCTCGTCTACAGGCGTCGGTGTTAGGCCTCAGTAGCGGAAATAGGCCGACGTTAAATAAATGTGCAAAAGAAAAAACTTGGAAGGCTATGTACATAAATCCCTTGCGGACAATCAAAAAGATTGAAGCTTAAGGTACAGCCAAGATGGTCTGCCGAAAAAAGAAAGTTAGGAGCCGCACCCAAGAGAAAAAAACACTCCAAAAAACGAATATCTTCCGCCGACGCCATAATCACATCAAATCTGACAGAACACAGTACAGAAATACATGTTCTCATAGCCGTGCAGGATTGATTTTCTTGCAACTTGAAATAATAACTAAACCATTGCTGGACAATCCAGAAGGTATTTAACAATATATCCGGTGTCAATAAAATAATTACAGATATAAATAAACAAATTTGAAAAGCTGACTGATGAAATAATTATTAACAGGCACGTCGGATAGCCGCAAATACTACAGAATTTCACTCTGAGTGTTGGCAAGGTGAACAGAAACTGAAAAGTCCCTAAGTGGACTAGGTAAAACAACAAATTCGATTTATAAATTACAAGGTTATAGTGACATAACCCCGAAACTACTCTGCATGAAATAAACTTGTAACAACCCCTGACTGCAGTCACTGCAGCCTACTCATCTCCCATATTTGTGGTAATTATTCTGCTTCTGAGCATGGATTGTACCCATTTGATAGTTGAATGCCATATTCCCATTTTTCCGCGGCTCTTTGTATGGATTCATAGGAGGTATTGTCAAAAACACCGTCTATATCTATGAAAGCACACTTAGCCACTTTCTTTGCCATAAGGGGTCATCCATAAATTATGCCACACGAATTTCATGATTTTTTGAGCCTCTTTCCTTGTCGCAGGTGGTCACATTTGTGTGACCCCACCCGTTCCCTGGTGTGACGTCACATATTTGGCAATTTTAAATTTAGACATTAAATTAAAACAGCACTTCCAAAACTATTTATATATTTCTATTCAAAAATCTTTTTTCATAAAATCAACACTAATCGAACATTTTAGAAATTTTACAAAACAAATCGGAAAAACGATACAAAATTTAATCATCTTGTGTCCATGGACTTTGAACCCATTCTTTTATATTGTTTATGACTGGTATAGTAGTTACTTCGTTCTTGATTTGGGTAATGTTAGGAACATTCGATGTGTCAACATCTTCATCCAACCATATAACATGGTCATCGTTTAATATATCAAACGAAGAATCTATATATAAGAATTTTATTTGAGGACGAATCTTCTTGATGGGCAAAATCTCTTGTTGTCTCTTATATAATTGCTTGTGTTGGTTAGTGGCTCTGAATAATGAAAAATATGGACCACATGCCAAAAAGTGATACAAACAAATTTAAACCTTATAACAATATTGATTGAGTTACTAATATTTTAAAGTTTTTTGTTAGAGTTGAAGTTTAGAGGTTTAATACTTTAGATTTATACATGTGACGTCACGAAGCTTATGACTCATCCCTCCCCCCTTGTTACACGCTGTTACACTTTATGACCCCCTCCTTCCTCCTTAACGTGTGACATAATTTATGGATAACCCCTAAATGTCCTTTCAATGCATTTGATCAGGCCATGTAGAGCATTTATTGTTGATTTTCCATGTTGATAGGTATATTGTTTTGTTCTAGTATGGTGTTGATGATATGTTGTTGTAATAAACGCCACCTTGAGTTCCCTCCAGGCTTGAGGAATGTATCCAAGAGGGTGAACATGCTTCTCAGGCATGGGATAAGTTTCTTAATTCCATGTTGAAGCAGTGTAGGATAAATGCCATCTATGCCTGGTGATTTAAAGGATTTTAAGGTAGATATCACCCATTTAATTCTGTTACGGATGAATATTTTTCCAGCTAGCTTTTTTCCTTCTCTGGTAGGACGGTATGAATTCTCATCCAGATAGGCCAGTGGAAATTCACCTTCTTTTGTGTGGGAGCCTAGGAAGTGAGTAGGTACCTAAAAGTACTCGTGTTTTCTTTATGACTCCTTATTCACCGTTTGGCTTTATGAGTGGCCTATCCGTTTGAGTGGTCTTTTACAACTAATTTTTGGAGACGGACTGCTGGCGCTAATTCTTTTGATTGCGTCTTTTAAGTGCCCAGGGCTCTTGAATTAATGCTATGTTTAGTTTCCCCCCTAATAAATCTCCTGCCAAGCACACTTGAGGCTGCTTTTGCGTAATGGAAATTTATTTGGGGGCACTTAATATTCAGTTGTTTCTATAGTAGTCCTACGTAGAATGAAGAGCGAATTTACTTCAGGCTTTGCCCAGCATACCCCCCCCCTCTCCAGGCAGACATTTATTTGAAGCAGGGTACGTGTATCTGGGAGTCCGCAAAAAATCTGCTTCCCCTCAGCCAAGCAGTCATCGGCTTATGCTGTTCCACCTTTTCAGCTGGACTTGGACGTAGTTTTATTGAGGCTCCCATCCACTTGGTCTGCCAGTTAAGGCACCACATGTGTTGCAAGCATTCCTCAACAACCACCGACTTGCCTCAAACAGTTTATACCAGGCAGGTTTCGACTGTTGGTACAAAGTTGTCCCCGCGCTCGAACGACTGAGCCTCTAGTTCCACCCTGTTGACCCTGGTATAGCTTCATGACATTGGGTTCACTACCTAGTTTAAAACAATAAATTTCATTAAAAAAACAAGATTTCATTGATTTTTTTTTTCTATTTAACTTGCATTTATAAAAATGTTGACTTCAATTAAAATTAACTAGAAAAATATTGCCAACATTAATATAAAAATATAATTTCACTGGTTTATTATAATATATATATATATATATATATATATATATAAATATGAAGTGTTATTGTACTTCCGGGTGCCCTCCCACGTCGATGGTCGACTCCTCCAGGAGTCACGGTTATCTAAACGACGTTTCGGCAGAGTCTCATCTGCCATCTTCAGGTTCTCACTGAAAGCCTCCTACTGCTGCTCCTTGTTGCACGAACTGAACTTACTACTGATTACTATAGTATAATGCAGTCGCGGAGAGGGACCTAGTCCATCCTTTACATCGCTTACGTAAAAGCAAGACAGATGATTGGTATATTATTGGCACACCAATGAAAGTTTTTCAAACTCTCGTCTCACCACAACATCATTCAACTGTACTATTTGCCTCGACAATACCAACTTTTTTGTATTTGGCATATGCTTTATCTCGGAGGTTCGTCATGAGTTTTAAATTATGGATTAACCAAAAAGCTGGTTGCTTAGATATTCATACTGTTTTTTCAGGATCATGAAAATCAAAAAGTGAGTTTTTATTTAAATTCCAATAGTCTACCATATCATCTACAGATTCAATATCATGAATATGGGACCAATTATTTATAAGAAAGAAATCTAAGAAATTCATTATAGTCAAATCTGAATAAACCCTAAACGCTTGAAAAATTTGACCTTGTTTATTTTCCTTGATTTTTAAATTGCAGTTAACTAATGAATGATCTGAAATACCTCCGTAGCCCTTGTAAGCTGTGAAATTAGTTGATGTAAACCTTATTTGCTTAAAAAACTATTACTATTATTTAAATTTAGTAGGTATATTTTAAAATCTCCTCCAACGAGGATTACTTCGAAATCAGGTAATAAACTAACTAAACTGTTCTCTAATGATTCAAGGCAGAGTTAAATTGGTATTCGCTGGCCTAATATAATGTTCCTAAACATATTTTCTTTCATGATATTTTAGTACAGATATTATTATTAACCAACTTTCTGAAATTCCTAATATAGAAAAGCATTCTTTTGTTACAATGTCTGAAAACAAATTAAAGTGTCATGGTTTCGAAAAAACAATTTAATTAATCAACATCGAATTATCAAACAAGAATTTGAATTTTATATCATGATGATAGATTAAATAAACCAAATTATTTTCTATCGTATATATTTTTATTTATGGGTATACTCCCATATAAGGCTTGCACAAATAGATCTTACATTAAAGTGTACAAAACTAATCTGTTTATTATTTCGTGACATATTTAATTAAATGTTATGATAATCACAAAAATGAGTTCCATGCTTTATGTTGAAGAATGAAATTAAAATTTTTATTTATTTTCAAAGTGCGACACGCGTATAGTGATTAATATTCGTTTTCAGTTAGCACATATGATTCAATGTTACCACCGAGTGGTGGGGATCAAGCATGCATAATGTATAATTTTAAGGTAGTCTAAGAGCTTTTGTTGACCTGTGACGACGTATAACGTATCACAAGAAATATTGTATATTGTTGCTGTGTTTTCTAAAGTACAAATAATAAAATTCGCTTATACAGTCCACGCTATCTCTTTTAATAAATTATCTCTCAAAACCACACATAAGTTTGGTCCAGACGACCCGGAGGTTCAGTGAAAGAAAAAATTGTAGCTGTAATCGCTTTGGTATCATAAATTGGAAATTTGTGAGCCCCTCAACTGAAGAGAAAATAGGATCTACTAGGAGATCACCCCCTGGCATTCCTTTGTGTTTGTGAAGTGCGAAGTGCCGCTTTATTGTGCAATCTCGCGTGTGCATACGTTCCCGCCAAATTCAGTGTCCCGCGTAGGTATTCCACGCCTCAACAGACGTAGTCGCAGAACATCATCATTTGAAATCACCTGTTGCAAACTTTGGTTTGAAAAGTAACCGAACACTCAAGGTCAGAAAAGAATTTTATTTGTTTACATTTTTACAAAGCAGTAAAATGGACACTTGTTCTCTTATTCATATTCGCTTGTATACCCATTTTAATTAAGAAAAATTATTGTTTGAATTTAAACTCTGTAGTAAATATTATAGCACTCACAACTTTGTATATATATAAAAAAAAAACTTTTGCTTTATAGCAATTTTGTTAACGTCACAATATTATTAACTAACATTTAAGTATTTTCTCTTTGCCTTTAATAAAACATTGTAAACATGGAAGCTTTAGTTAAACAAAAAGCTTGTGCAAAATCAGCTATTACAAGAATAGAGACGTTTTTGAATAAAAATAAAACGACTCAAATAGATATAAATGAATACTCCGTCAGAGAAAGCGCTTTAATTAAGGTTTTTGAAAAATATGTACATATACAAGATCAAATTGAAGAACTAGATGATTCGCAGGAACCCGATCGTATAGAAACTGAAGATAGGTATTACTCACTTTACGCTGCTATAAAAATTAAACTCCAGTCTAGCTTGGTACCCCCTGTAGTTTCGCAACAACCCCAACAGCAGCCTCCTTCACCCTCAAATATATTAAATCAAGTAAAATTGCCAAATTTAAATTTACCTTCATTTTCCGGAAAATACGAAGATTGGCAGTCCTTTATAGATTTATTTACAGCACTAATTGACAAAAATGTTCAATTGACTGACGTCCAAAAGTTTATTTACCTTAAAACGGCGTTAAAAAATGAACCCTTACAGTTGATAGAAAAATTGCAACTAACTAATGAAAATTATGAAAAGGCGCTTGATATTTTAAAAGAACGGTATGATAATAAATTAGTTCTAATAGATAATCTTTCACAAACTATGAATGGATTGTTTTATAAAGGTCTTAATGAATTTAACAAACTTCCAACGAATATAAAAAAATCAAATAATCTACCAGAATTTAAAAGAAATATTCTAAAGTATATCAAAAATTAAATTTAATTTTGTAATTCAAGTATTATTATATTGCTAGGCATGGTGTTTTGTGTAGATTGGTCTCACTATAATATTATTGCACTTTACCTATTTTAGGATCTTTCTTTTGTTTATTATTAAGTATCTAGTCGCACGCTTATGAAACTTCTGTATGTAAATTGATACTACTATTATCGAACTATAGATATTTGTTTACATGTTACCTACTTTAAACTTTTCTGTTAATTAAATACAGTAATTATTTATTTATTATTCATTATTATTAGTTGTATGGTTATGAGATTTATGTAGATAAATTAGTATTAATGTTAACAAGCCATGTAACAATAGATCGATGTATTAGGATTGTCCTACTTACCAATAAAATTATTATTATTATTATAAAACATTTATTAGATATTCCTCAAATAGGAAAAGGTAATGCTAATAATTTACGCAATTTCTTAACACAAGTAAAACAACATTTAAACTCATTAGAAGCTCTGAATATCCCTGTAAAAGAATGGGACCTCTTATTAATTTATAGCTTTTCACAAAAACTAGATTTTAATACACGCAAGGCGTTCGAACTAGAAAAAAGTTCAATCGAACTTCCCACTTTAAAAGAATTTTTCGCATTTGTTGAAAAAAGGTGCATAGCTCTGGAGAACCTTTCCTCCAGCCCTGAAACTAAAAGAAAGGCTTCACATATTGCAGCAAATAATAATACAGAAAATGATTTAAAATGCATCTATTGTAAGTTGACAAATCATAACATTTATAAGTGTCTTAAATTTAAAGCACTTTCTAACATTCAAAAACGCCAGTTTGTACAAAATCTTTGTTTTAATTGTTTCGGCTCAAAGCACACAGTAGAAAATTGTGCATCCCGAGGCTGTACAATTTGCCAAAAAAGACACCACACCCTGCTACACAATGACTCAAGTCAGTCAAAAAATTCTGTTCCCGCTTCCCAAGAAAGTGAATCGGCCCTTAACAATAAAAGTATCTTACAGGCCAATACGGCTAATGCGCTTCAAACTGACACGTTTTTAGAAAATGAGAATACTGAAACATGTGTACAGGAATTTACAGAAAACACTGCTGCACTTTCAGCTTTATCTAATCACGGCGTACAAATTCTCTTAGCGACTGCAAATGTCACACTTGTCGCCGCAAATGGAAAAAAGATACAAGCAAAAGCTTTATTAGACAGCGGAAGTCAAACATCCTTTATTTCGCAAGAATTATTTAAGAAATTAAATTGCACTAGTTATGCAAAAAATACGCACATTTCAGGGATATCAAATAATTCCACATTTTAAATATTGGTAAATATTGTCTTACATTCGCAAATAGAAAGCGATCAAAGGTTTAAGGTTTCATGTGCGATATTAAATAAAATCACGTGCTCATTGCCGCAGTTTTCCATAGATAAAAGTAGTTTACATATACCCACGAATATAAATTTGGCTGATGTATCATTTCACTCTCCATCAAAAATAGACTTATTGTTAGGATCAGACATTTATTACGATATTATTGCTCCCGGCTTAATACATTTAGGCAACAATTTGCCCACTCTGCAAAATACGCATTTTGGTTGGGTAATCGGTGGGCCCGTCTCTATTCAAAATTGTTTAACAAATTTCAGTGTTTCTTTGTTCTCGCGCACGTGTGAAATTAATGAACTACTTCCAAAGTTTTGGCAGTTAGAAGAAATTTCAAATAAGCATTTTTTATCTCCAGAAGATAAACAATGTGAAAAAATATTCGTAGACACGACGACACATTTAAAAGACGGCTGTTTTCAAGTAGATTTACCACTTCGTAATCCCAATGAATATATAAAATTAGGAGAGTCTTATACGTCAGCAAGTAAAAGGTTCTTTTCATTAGAAAAAAGATTTGAAAAGGATAAAAATTTATTTACTCAATATAAAATGTTCATAGATGAATATGTTGCATTAAACCACGGAAATTACGTACCTCTCGAATTACAAAACTCTAAATTGGAAAATAAATATTTTTTACCCCATCATTGTGTTATTCGGGAAACAAGCACGACAACAAAGTTGAGAGTCGTGCTCGACGCCTCACTGAAAACATCGACAGGCTATTCGTTGAATGATATAATGCTAAAAGGATACCCGGTACAACCTGAACTTTTCGACATTTTATGTAGATTCAGAATGTTTAAATATGTATTAATTTCAGACATAGAAAAAATATATAGACAAATAAAGATCAACCCTTCTCAATTATTTCTACAAAACATTCTTTGGAGAGACCATCCAGGTGAACCATTAAAATGTATAGAATTAAAAACTGTGACTTACGGAACTAATTCCGCCCCTTATTTGGCAACAAGATGCTTAGTTGAACTAGCCAATGAACTTAAAATGAATTTCCCTCTTGCTTCAGAAGCAATACTTACGCAATGCTATGTAAACGACATTTTATTTGGTTCTAATTATTTTGAAAATTTATTAGAAATTCAAGAGCAACTTGTAAAACTGCTAGAAACTGCAGGTTTTAGGTTACATAAGTGGTGCTCAAATTCCAAACAATTTTCAGAAATGCTATCTCAAAACAAAACAAACGAATTTGATATTAAAATAAATGATACATCTAATAAGGTTTTAGGTCTCTCTTGGGATTCAAATTTAGATATATTTAAAATCCGGTAATCATCGGATAGTGACAAACAGTGTCTAACTAAACGAAACGTCTTATCAATAATCGCTCAATTGTTTGACCCTCTCGGCTTTATTGGACCAGTAATAGTAACCGCTAAAATATTTATGCAAAGAATCTGGACATATAAACTTGGGATGATCAATTACCCCCTGATTTATTAATCGAATGGAATAAATTTTTCGGAAATATTACAAAACTAGCAGACATAACAATTCCACGCTATTTGTTTATATCACATATATATATATATATATATGCTGTTATTATACATGATTTGCAGGAAACAACTACTCAGCGGGCAAATACCCCGACCTGCATTGAATTATACCTTACAAATCATGAAAAATTGGTAGCCAATGTCATTTGTCAACTCCCTGACCAGACATAGACCGGTTTCGAACTTATTAGTTCTCATCAGTATGCCATAGGTCATGGAGCAGACAAATGACAGTGGCCAACCTGCTAGTCTTATACAGACTAATGTAAATGGTGTAGTGGTGAGAGGTAAGTGAATCCTCTCATGTGGTCTAATGCTACTATACACCAGACATCATGGATGTCTCCGTGGTGCATAGCGACTTGCCATTTTGCAAGTACCGAGAGCGGTGACCTTCAGCCCTTGGTGGACTTAACCCATATACTGTTATTATACATGATTTGCAGGAAACAACTACTCAGCGGGCAAATACCCCGACCTGCATTGAATTATACCTTACAAATCATGAAAATATAATATATATATATATATATATATATATATATATATATATATATATATATATTTCACACACTTAAGGCACATAGAATTAAAAAAAATTAGAAAACAAATGAAAATAATTATAAACCTAAGTCCAAATCTAAAATAAACTTTTTTATTTTGTCTTTAAAACTTCTACTATTAAATGATGATCGAACAGGTAACATGTTATATATGTGAGCTGCTTAATAGCTGAAAGAACTCTTAAAGGCTTCTGATCTATGCATAGGTATGTTTAAATTGTTTCTATGCCTCGTATTTAAATCGTGTATATCACCATGCCTACTTAAAAGATTACTTAAATATCGTGGACAATTAGTTTTTATAACCGTATTAATTACACAACTCATATGCAGAAATCTTTTTTGGCTCATATTTAATATATTTTCACTACGTAAATGGGGTGTTATGTGATCATATCTATTAAGTTGACAAGCAAATCTCATACATGAATTTTGAATTTTCTGAACACGATATTTATTAAATGCTGTTAAAAATGGACCATATACACAATCCATATAGTTTGGAATTGATAGAACCAATGATTCTATAAGAATTATTTTTATTGATTTCGGCAGCAAATTACGATATTCATATAAGTTTTTTAGTGCAAAATATGACTTTTGACAGATTTTGTTTGCATGAGAATTAAAATTAAGACTCTTATCAATGTTTAAACCAAGATAATTAATCTCATCGCACCAAGTGAGACCCATTCCATCAATGTGAAGACTGTGATTTGGCATATGATCAGTATTTTTAGAAAACATTATAGCTTTAGTTTTATTGGCATTAATCAACAATGAGTTACTCCTGGTCCAATTAGTGATATTTAAAAGATCAGAGTTTATAAGACGATTAGCTGTTTCAAATTCTTGATAATCAAATGTCATATAGATACTAAGATCATCAGCATATAGGTGAAATTTGCAATAATTTATGGATTTACCAATATCAGCACTAAAAATTGAAAACAGTATTGGCCCAAGGATAGATCCTTGTGGGACTCCTGATCTTATTTCAGACGGTTCAGATATATCATATTTACCATCTCTACAGAGACGGACCATTTGACATCTATCATAAAGATAACTTTTGAACCAGTTAATTGACCTTATATTGAAGTTATAATATGATAATTTTGTCAGTACCAAATCAAAGTTGATTGAATCGAAAGCCTTAGACATGTCCAAAACTACCATAGTTGTACATTTATTGTTGTCAAATCCAACCACTATATCATTAGTAATTTTAAGAAGAGCTGTGGTACAACTATGACCCTTCCTGAAACCTGATTGATAAATGGGTATTATATCATTATCATTCAAATACTTGACCATTTGAGCTTGTATCATTTTTTCCAATAGTTTAGAGCCAGCAGGTAACACACTAATTGGCCTAAGATCACTAAGAGATGGGTTCTCCTTTTTAGGTAACGGGAGTACCAATGCCGTTTTCCATATTGCGGGGACTTCTCCCTTTTCTATAGAATAGTTAATAATATGAGTTAATGGATTGAGGCAATATGGCAAGCATAATTTTAACATTGTAATCGTAATACCGTCAACTCCCACGGCATTACCTTTTATAGAATGTAACGATTTAAGCACATCAGTTTGTGATACAAGTTCAAGGCTAAAGTCGTTAGTCATTGTTGGATTATCAACAGCCAACGCATCGATTGTCTCAGGGCTCACCTGATAATGAGGCACACTGTTTATGAAATGGTTATTTATAAGATTCACATCTGAAATATCATGAGGTATTTGTATTGCACTTTTATTGCTTAATTTTAATCTATTTATTTTATTCCATAATGATTTAGAATCTTTATTGATATTATTAAACATATATGAATAGTAGGCTGCTTTTTCCTGTTTAATAGCTGTCGTAACCATATTTTTCAACTCACAATAGTACAGTTTGCTTCCCTCTGTTTTTAACGTTTTGTATTTACGAAAAGCCTTGTCTTTTAATTTGATCATACATTTGATGTTATAAGTCAACCAGGGTGTCTGAGGTTTTCTAAATTTAATACATCTAAGTGGTGCATGCTTGTTAAAGGTCTCATTTATTTTATAATTAAAGTATTCTAGTTTTTGGTTAATATCAGCCATATAATACATTGGATGAAAATCCACATTTGACAAATCTTCTTCAAACTGAATCATATCCATATTTTTAAAATCCCTAATATATCTATATACAGGTTTATACTTAAATTATCACAGTTAATACTGACAAACGTTGCTTCGTGATCACAGATAATAGGATCGCTACCAACTACACCACTATCACAGTCACTAGTGAAAATAAGATCAATAGTGGAGAATGACTCTGGTGTTATCCTAGTAGGGTCCTTGATGAGTTGCCTCAGATTAAAAGCTTCACATAAATTATTTAAGTACCTTACATCTGGTGCATTGGTATTTTGAACATTTATGTTGAAATCCCCACATATTAGACATAGGTCATATTTTTGTATTATGTCAGGCAGAAAATCATAGAGATAATCTAGACTTGAATGATGAAGTGTGGGAGCTTTATATATAATTCCCACTGCTATAAGAGCTTTATTTTGCTTCACCTCTACCCACAGATGATCGATTTCCACATGTAAGGTTGAAAAATCATAAACTAATTTTTTAGCATTTAATCTATTATCAACATAAAGGGCGACACCTCCACCTCGGGTTAACCGGTCTGATCTAAATAATGAGTAACCTTCAACATATAATTTATATGACACAATTTCTTGCTTTAACCAGGTCTCTGAAATAGCTACCAATTGAGCTTTGCTCATATCAATAAAGGCCTGTACATCCCTACTTTTATTCAAAAGTGAGCGGACATTAATATGAATAAGTTTTAAGTCGCCGTTTTGACTAACCCTTTTGCAATTGTCCGTATTATTGTTTTTATTTATAAAAAATCCCCAGATTGATCATTTAAAAAGTTTCGATATTTACCAAAGTCAAATCTTCTATATCCAACGCCTTTTGGCCAGAAGCTGTCATTATAAAGTTCGTCTTTTGCATCATATGGTGCACCTATCATGAACACTTTGTTTTGAGACTCCTGTGTTTTGAGTTCCTTCACAGAAAACTCTTCCTTAAATTTAGAATTAGACTTAGTTTTTAAATAATTAATAATATCGTTACATATTGTGTATGTCTTTTTACTCTATTTACATATAACCACAATTTTCTATTTACTCCAGCAAAACCGTTTTCATCGCTTCCTTCTGTTCCATCAGCCATGCCAATATTTTTCTTAGATCTATTTTTATTTCTTCTCCTCACTACCTCTTGAAATTGGTTCTCATCTTTATCCTCACTAATGGCAATAAGTTCTCCATGTAATAATTGTGTCATATCCTTGTATTCTCCTTTTTTTTCTTCAACTCTCTCTATGTTCTCCTGATGTGCATAATTCAAATTGTGATTGGACTGATTGGGGCAGTTATCAGTGTTACCACTAGTTTGGTTTGAAATTTTACTATCTTGTTTAAGATTGAGAATTCTCTGTGTTTTAAGAGCAGACCTGTAATCCATGTGCTTATCTGTATTTACCTTCCATTTTTTCTTCTATAAGTTGTTTATTTTCCTTTAGCATTAAACTATTTTCATGCAATAAATTGCATTTTACCTGGGTCTCGTATAAGATTTGTTTCAGCATTTGGTTTTCCAATTTTAACTTTTCAATTGCAAAATTTTCATGTATAACTTCGTCAATTTCATTTACCTTTGATGATGAGGTTAGATTGGTTGTCTGGCAACAAATCATTCTAGTTTCATCAATAACTTGTATGGAACCTCTAATTCTTTGCAGACAGGATTTGTGGAATATATTTCCACACGTAACACATACTGCACTTGCACTTACTTTAGTTTTACAGCATTTATAAAACTTTTTAGTTGGATCATCTTCACTAACATCTAGCACGGTAGCCATCTATAATAATAATAATAAGAAATTGTGTCACATGTCATAGGTTTAAAGCGCAAACTGCCGAGCAGATTATGGGAAATTTACCTAAAGATCGTGTGTCAATAGCCCGAGCTTTTGTTAAAGTTGGTGTAGATTTCGGTGGTCCACTACTGCTAAAATCGTCATTACGTCGCGCCCCTGTAGTAAAATGTTATATGGCGGTATTTGTTTGTATGGTTACGAAAGCCGTTCACATTGAGTTAGTTTCAAAACTTACGACAAATGCATTTATGTTGACATTGAAACGATTTATTTCTCGAAGAGGAAATCCCTCAATTATTTACAGTGATAACGGAAGGAATTTTGTCGGTTCCAAGAATCAGCTGAAAGACCTATACAAATTTTTCAAGGAAAAACAAACAGTAGAGGAAATAGAAAACTTTCTGTCCACTCGCGAAATTCAATGGAAATTTATTCCCCCAAAAAGCCCACACTGGGGAGGTGTTTGGGAAGCCGCTATAAAGAGTACTAAGTTTCACCTTAAAAGAATTGTAGGAAATATCCAGTTAACATTTGAAGAGCTAAGCACTGTACTCACTCAGATTGAAGCAATTTTAAATTCGCGACCTCTTTGTGCGCTATCAAATGACCCTTCTGATTTGAACTGTCTCCCGCCAGGACACTTTTTAATTGGCGATAGTTTAACTTCATATCCTGTAAAAGGATTTAACAAAAATACCAGATAACCGTTTGTCTTTCTGGCAACATTGCACTAAAATACAACAAGACTTTTGGAAAAGATGGTCAATTGAATATTTGAATCGATTGCAAAACAGACCGAAATGGTATAGAACTGTTGAAAATTTAAAATTAAATGATATTGTACTTTTAAAGGAAAAGAACATGCCCCCACTTAAATGGCCTCGTGCTAGAATTATAGAAGTAATGCCCGGTTCCAACAATAAAGTTAGGCTAGTTAGGTTACGTACAAATGAAGGTGAACTTTACTCAAATGATATGTCATTAATTACACGGCAGGCCAATGAAATTAGATTTCCTTTTCACAGAACCACGTTCTTTGAGAAAGGGCCATATTATGCAGCAATCAAGGCATATAGATCACTACCAGTGCTTATTAGAGACATCGCACATAAAAAAATTTAGAGCATCTGTTATAAATTATCTAGAAGATGATAAATGTTTTTACTCATTTAATGGGCAAGTAGACAATTTTTTAATTATTATTTTAATAACATCTACGTATAAAAACAGTTGACCCGTATTTTTTATTTTATTTTTTTAATAATGCCTTATATTAAAAAAAAAATCATGAAGTTTAAACTATGTTTAAATGGTTAGATATTGCCGCATATGTTCTAGCTATTCTATTGGCTATGACGTAATAGCATAATCAGCAGAGAAACGAGCGCTAGTGGAAAGGCGGAGCTAACAAAGTTGTGCAAAACATATGTGCGGCTCTGTCGAGGTTATATTAAATGCGCGAGTATGTGACACTATTACGTCACGAGATAACCGGCAAACTGCCGTATTTTAAATACGCTCTAATCGTAAGCCTATTCGTTTTACAATAAAACCAATAATAGTCGGTAAAACTACCTTCAAATTATATTTATAACATATTGAAGAGTCATACTGTAATGCTATATTATTACCTTTGTCATTTTCGTTATTGTCTACTAGCCCATTGCTGGTGACAGCGAAATTTTAGCTATACACTATTTTTTATTAATGTTCGTTGTACTTGTTAGTTTGTAGTCTATATTTTATTTTATTATACACTTGATATGTTTTTTTATTATTCTTTATTGTAGAAGACCAAATTTTTGACGTTGCTGTGTCCTTTGTAGACCTTATAGCAATAAAGTACTTTACTTTACTTTACTTTACTAACTTATGCGGCCTATAACAAAACTTTGTCCTTTGCCTCAAGAATTTTAGATATTTGTTGAAGGCTTCGCTTCAACGAGGGGGGAGGATGTTGAAGAATGGAATTAAATTTTTTATTTATTTTCAAAGTAGCCCGCGCGACACGCGTATAGTGATTAATATTCGTTTTCAGTTAGCACATATGATTCAATGTTACCACCGAGTGGTGGGGATCAAGCATGCATAATGTATAATTTTAAGGTAGTCTAAGAGCTTTTGTTAACCTGTGACGACGTATAACGTATCACAAGAAATATTGTATTTTGTTGCTGTGTTTTCTAAAGTACAAATAATAAAATTCGCTTATACAGTCCACGCTCTCTCTTTTAATAAATTATCTGTCAAAACCACACACTTTATATGTAAAATATCATTAATAGATATACATATTACAACTTATAATGAATTAATTTCTAAAGTATTATTAATATATCAAAATATTTCAGTAAATTATTACAAGTACATTTAAGTAGACCAATTATAAAGATCTTGACTGCATTTGATTCAAAATAAGGAAATAAGTAGTACACTCTGTTAATAATTTTCTTAGAAACAAAAAGAAGACATGTTGGAAGCAAAGAGTGCGTATTAGTATTTCTGTTATCTGAATATGTAAAGTCCTACTGCACCAATAAAATCACATATCTTTTTCGGAGTTGAGAATACATTTTTTATTGTCCTAAAACACATACATTTTCTTCCAGAAATCCAAACCTTACCCTTTTCAAACATATTACTTTTGGCCTCTATATAAAGAGTTTGTGACACTCTTTAATTAGGTCTTCAGTAACAACAGTCCCAGAATTTTTCGATAGCCTTTTAGCAGCAAATACTTCATTGCATTAATGTTAGATGTGAAATTGACCAATGTGGTGGATTTTTCAGTCTTTATCGTTTTACCCATTCTAAAAGCACAATCAATATCCTGAGTGATGCATAACACATTCAATTTTTCATTTATATATGAAAGAACCATTTCTGTCACATTTTCATTTTTTCCAGACAAAATCTATGAAAACTTAAGGCAGCCGTTTTATTATTAAGTACCTCAATTGAATTTTGATTTGCTTGTACTGAATTATTTATTTGCTGTATTGAAGTACTAACTTCAAGTAATTTGTCATTCAATTCAGCAAATTTTGTGTCATGGTCTCTAGTTGATTAAGGAATTTCATGCGCATTTTATTTATAAGTTGATCCATTGCTGCACCGTCGTCCTTCTCAACTTTATCCCTGGTGGTCGAGTTGCTCTTAGTCGAAGGGATGATCACTGCTTTGGCAATTAGGTAGAACTATATCACCAGCACATATTAAGTGCGAGGTGGAAAACAAGATTTATAATTAATTAATAGTATTACACAAACTTTTTTAATCACTTTCTTGTAATTTATTGTCTCAAATACTTTTACTCTTTAGTTAATAGGTCACTTTGAATATAACTATTTTTGAGAAATTATCACAATTTTCAACACTTCGCTGGAGCTCGCAAATGATATTGTTACTCTAGTGAAATAACAAGTGTTTACTTAATGTGTAATGAACAGAGTTTTGGGAATAGTTCTACCTCTGTCTAGTGGATCTCACCTCCCCCTCTAAGTACCATTCATTATTATTGGTAGATCTATGGTCAACATTGGAAAAAGATAAGAAACTACGACTGCATATTATACCATGTGAAAAATGGTATTTGTTAACTACGCGCCTTCTTATTTTTTGAATGGTGCATATACTTCTAAAATAACACATCAAAGTGTTGTTACTTTTGACAAAAGTAAAATTATTTTTGTTTGTTAAATACTCATCGAATAATAATATGATGTCAATTTATCTAATTATATTGATTATTTCATTGATGTTAATGCCAAAGTCAAGAAAACACAACCTGTCCCATAAACATATATATTTTTAGCTGTAAGAAATATCACCTGTTATATCATTTCTAGAACTAATATATTTATTTAAAAACCCTTTCAGGTCATAGGACAGACCCAGACAGATAGAATTAAGAATGTGAATAGATTTGTTCAAACTGAAGGAGTTAAATGTAAAAATGCAGAGGTAAGTTTTCAATTTGAACTCTAAGAACGATTTAATTGAAACTTTTACCATGGCCAACTGAATATATAACCAGTTATTTATTTTCCTAATATAAATAATAGTTATTTAAGATACAAGTGTAAAAAGCCATTCTTTATTGCATGAATGGGTAGATTAAAAATACGAGCGAAGCGAGTTTTTAAAAGCCATGAGTACAATAAAGAGGCTTTTTACAAGTGTGTCTTACAACGTTTTATCTTCTATTGTTCTAATTATTGTAAGAAATGGGCAATTTTCATGAATATTTGTAAAACTTTATCAACTTTTTGTGAATGTCACTTTGACGGTTAGTATTATTCGAGTTGTAGTTGAAGTCTCGATTCTAATTATGTTACTTATTGAAAATTGTGTTAGTTGCAAAGTAGAAGTACATATTATTAAAAATTAATAGTGAATAAAATACTGTTGTCCTTACTGATAAATTTTTTAGAAATCGTGCAATAAAAGCGTGCAATAAATTTTTTTTTCTCATTTTGACTGATAATAAGCTATTTTACTAAATTCAAAATCATTTAATAAAGTGGCACTTTACCACATCGAACTGTCACTTTACTACATAGTAATGCTAATGTTAATAAAATCAGAAAATTGTTTATTTAAATATTGGAAACATTGTTATATCATTGTTTTATATATATATATATATATATATATATATATATATATATATATATATGTTCCGAGAAGCTTCCGCGGTCGTTGGTATGTAAAATACTAGGTTCTCGGGTTGAACCGCGTCTGAGATTGTTAATGTCTCGACGTGTTTCGGCTCCCGTTTTGGAGCCATTTTCAAGAGAAAAAGTGAGTCAAGTAAAAATTGTCAAAGAAAATAATGCTAGGAGTTCGTGGAACTGGTTCGATTCCGGGGACTCAATCTGCCTACTCCCCAGATCTCACCGCGATCCGTCTCTTAAGGCCTCAACCTGCCTACTCCTTAGAGCGAACTCGCTGGCAGTATCGGACGAAGTGTTATTTATACGAAAGCTGTCTGTGGGTGGGAGAGTGGTGGGGGGTTGAGGGTCTGTTGATGGAGGCATCAGAGCAGAACGGCTGCTATCAGGACTATGAGGTGTGGATGAATATTGTGGGGCTAGCCTGGAGATCAATGATTTCCAAGCGACTGGAAGACGATGACCGTCATCCCTTTTGTTTAGACAATTGGGACGTTTTTCAATCTCAATTGCTTCGCGGATGATTCGCGGTTTCTGGAAAAATGATGGTGCTATGGTTTTGGTGTTATCGAAGTCTATATTATGGCCTGTTAGAAGGCGGTGTTGGGCAAGTGATGATGTGGGATCGGATTTTCTAACTGCAAGACGATGTTCATATATTCTATTGTTAATCCGTCTGTTGGTTTGTCCAATGTAGGTTTGGGGACAGTTTGAGCAAGGTATTTCGTATACACCGTGGGAATTATTAGGTATTTGGTCTTTTGGGGTTCTGATTAAATTGGAAATTGTTTGGTGTGTTGTGAATATGGTTTTTATGCTATTGGATTTCAGGACTTTTGAAATTTTGTCTGTGACACCTTTGATGTAAGGTAGGAAAGCTTTTTGCTGAGGAGGAGTTTCTGTCTGATCAATTTGGGAAGGATTTTGTGCTTTGTGTATGGATCGCGTTATATGTCCTTTGTCGATCCATACACAAAGCACAAAATCCTTCCCAAATTGATCAGACAGAAACTCCTCCTCAGCAAAAAGCTTTCCTACCTTACATCAAAGGTGTCACAGACAAAATTTCAAAAGTCCTGAAATCCAATAACATAAAAACCATATTCACAACACACCAAACAATTTCCAATTTAATCAGAACCCCAAAAGGCCAAATACCTAATGATTCCCACGGTGTATACGAAATACCTTGCTCAAACTGTCCCCAAACCTACATTGGACAAACCAACAGACGGATTAACAATAGAATATATGAACATCGTCTTGCAGTTAGAAAATCCGATCCCACATCATCACTTGCCCAACACCGCCTTCTAACAGGCCATAATATAGACTTCGATAACACCAAAACCATAGCACCATCATTTTTCCAGAAACCGCAAATCATCCGCGAAGCAATTGAGATTGAAAAACGTCCCAATTGTCTAAACAAAAGGGATGACGGTCATCGTCTTCCAGTCGCTTGGAAATCATTGATCTCCAGGCTAGCCCCACAATATTCATCCACACCTCATAATCCTGATAGCAGCCGTTCTGCTCTGATGCCTCTATCAACAGACCCTCAACCCCCCACCACTCTCCCACCCACAGACAGCTTTCGTATAAATAACACTTCGTCCGATACTGCCAGCGAGTTCGCTCTAACGAGTAGGCAGGTTGAGGCCTTAGAGACGGATCGCGGTGAGATCTGGGGAGTAGGCAGATTGAGACCCGGAATCGAACCAGTTCCACAAACTCCTAGCATTATTTTCTTTGACGATTTTTACTTGATTCACTTTTTCTCTTGAAAATGGCTCCAAAAAGGGGGCCGAAACGTCGAGACATTAACAATCTCAGACGCGGTTCAACCCGAGAACCTAGTATTTTTCATATATATATATGAAGTGTTGTTGTACTTCCGGGTGCTCTCCCGCGTCGGTGGTCGATTCCTCCAGGAGTCACGGTTATCTAAACGACGTTTCGGCAGAATCTCATCTGCTATCTTCAGGTTCTCACTGAAAGCTGCCTACTGCTGCCAGCCGTCACACACCACTTGCAGACTGCAGTTTCGAGCTGTTGGCTCTCGTCAGTGCAAGAGAGCTCCTTTAAGTAGAATCAGTCCTTCGGCTGGTGTTTGTTGTAATCGAAGCATTAGCATTTTGATGGTAATATGCAATTATTACACTTAACGCGCCAGACTTGTAACTTGTAATTCAGCGTTCGGCGGGGCACATAACCCGGAGCTGTTGGTTGCAGTCTGGTAACATTCTTTATAGTAAAATAAGGATTTTATAGAGGAGTTTGCGACTAAAAATATTATGTTTTAATATTCCGCCCTCTAAAAGCACATTTGAACTATGCTAAGCCCAGTCAGGCTATTTATTTTTCGATTGCAACAGACACTGGACCGCTAGATGGCGCCTGCTGACTATTTTACATGTCACTATTGTAAAGATACCGGGATGTACCAAATAGTCAAAGGATCCTCATGCCGGTCGTCACATGCCTACCTTGCACTGACGAGAGCCAACAGCTCGAAACTGCAGTCTGGAAATGGTGTGTGATGGCTGGCAAGAGAGCTCCTTTAAGTAGGATCAGTCTTTTCGCTGTTGTTCGTTGCAATCGAAGCATTAGCGTTTTGATGGTAATATGCAATTATTACACTTAACGGGCCAGACTTGTAACTTGTAATTCAGCGCTCGGCGGGGCACATAGCCCGGAGAGTAACTGTTGGTTGCAGTCTGGTTACGTTCCTTATAGTAAAATAAGGATTTTATAGAGGAGTTTGCGGCTAAAAATATTATGTTTTAATATTCCGCCCTCTAAAAGCACATTTGAAAAAAAGCTCCTTTTTGTTTTGCGGTTCATATCTTTTTGTGTAAATTACTTATTAAACATAATATTTTTAGTCGCAAACTCCTCTATAAATCCTTATTTTACTATAAGGAAAGTAACCAGACTGCAACCAAAGTTACAAATCTGGCGCGTTAAGTGTAATAATTGCATATTACCATCAGAACGCTAATGTTTCGATTGCAACAAACACCAGCCGAAAGACTGATCCTACTTAAAGGAGCTCCCTTGCCAGTCGTCACACACCACTTGCAGACTGCAGTTTCGAGCTGTTGGCTCTCGTGTAGAGATGTAACGGTGATCACCAGCACAGCTACATATCACCTGTTCTTTGCATAGAGCAATCGCTAGCAGTGATTAGGTAAAAATGAACCGGTGATTAAATCACTCTTTTCTGTAGAACACCGTACAGTAATAATGTTCTGCTCTGCTCTTGTTCGCTCATTGCCTTTATCCGACTGGCAGCTGATAAGAGTAAAGTATTGTCTACTGTGTATGTTATAAGAACCATGTCGCTTTGTCTTTATCGGTACTCTTTATATGCTTTGTCGGTACAAAGCCGAAAAAGCTTCTTATATTATATTATGCATATAAACACTCATAAATTAACCTTTATGATTTTTGCATAGAGAGGTGAATAAATATATTTTAATTAATAATTAAGTATGTTATGTTGTATTTCGTTTTGTTCTAGTAAATCAGTTTTATTTCTAATAGCGAAATTATTTTGTTCTTCATTTCATCAGTTTAATTAAACTTTTAGAAATTTAATTTAGAGCAATACTCTCATACCAAAAATTAAAGGCTTCTGGCGCGCGTGAATGAATAGGTATATTGTACATTTTTAATAACAATAACAATTAATAATTAATTCATGAATGGCGTAGGTTGATGTCGATCACAGTTGCTTTACATCAGCTGCGAATTTAAAACAGCGAAACGAGCAAGGAGAGCAGATCGTGAATTTGTAGAATAAAGTGATTTAAAGAGTGATATATCACTGCTACAAATAACAGTGACTAACGAACAGTCGCAACAGTTCTCACTGTGAAGCAAAAATCGCCGTTTGCCCCATCTCTACTCTCGTCAGTGCAAGGTAGGTATGCGACGACCGACATGAGAATCCTTTGACTATAGTACATCCCGGCATTTTCACAATAACGACATGTAAAAGAGCCAGCAGGCGCCATCTAGCGGTCCAGTGTCTGTTGCAATCGAAAAATAAATAGCCTGACTTGGCTTAGCATAGTTCAAATGTGCTTTTAGAGGGCGGAATATTAAACAATATTTTTAGTCGCAAACTCCTCTATAAATCCTTATTTTATTATAAGGAAAGTAACCAGACTGCAACCAAAGTTACAAATCTGGCGCGTTAAGTGTAATAATTGCATATTACCATCAGAACGCTAATGTTTCGATTGCAACAAACACCAGCCGAAAGACTGATCCTACTTAAAGGAGCTCCCTTGCCAGTCGTCACACCACTTGCAGACTGCAGTTTCGAGCTGTTGGCTCTCGTCAGTGCAAGGTAGGTATGCGACGACCGACATGAGAATCCTTTGACTATAGTACATCCCGGTATTTTCACAATAGCGACATGTAAAACAGCCAGCAGGCGCCATCTAGCGGTCCAGTGTCTGTTGCAATCGAAAAATAAATAGCCTGACTTGGCTTAGCATAGTTCAAATGTGCTTTTAGAGAGCGGAATATTAAACATAATATTTTTAGTCGCAAACTCCTCTATAAATCCTTATTTTACTATAAGGAAAGTAACCAGACTGCAACCAAAGTTACAAATCTGGCGCGTTAAGTGTAATAATTGCATATTACCATCAGAACGCTAATGTTTCGATTGCAACAAACACCAGCCGAAAGACTGATCCTACTTAAAGGAGCTCCCTTGCCAGTCGTCACACACCACTTGCAGACTGCAGTTTCGAGCTGTTGGCTCTCGTCAGTGCAAGGTAGGTATGCGACGACCGACATGAGAATCCTTTGACTATAGTACATCCCGATATTTTCACAATAGCGACATGTAAAACAGCCAGCAGGCCCCATCTAGCACAACAGACACTGGACCGCTAGATGGCGCCTGCTGGCTGTTTTACATGTCGCTATTGTGAAAATACCGGGATGTACTATAGTCAAAGGATTCTCATGTCGGTCGTCGCATACCTACCTTGCACTGACGAGAGCCAACAGCTCGAAACTGCAGTCTGCAAGTGGTGTGTGACGACTGGCAAGGGAGCTCCTTTAAGTAGTATAGTATAGTATATTTATTTCTCATGCCAGATATACATAGTATATATATAAACGTCACAACAGTAATACAAGTAAATAGTACAGGATCAATAAAATTTATAACTAACAATACATGTAACATCACATTTTACGACTAACTAATCAAATGATCACAAATAACAGGTAAATATTTAAAACATTTAATCTAAATCATCACAGATAGTGTGTATGGACGTTTCAGTATCACTGTGGCTCAAGGTTCAAGTACTCCTCAACAGAGTAGAAACCGTTTGTAGCAAGAAAATTTTTCAAACAAGAATTAAATTTATTTAGCGAATTTATGGATTTAATTTCTGACTGTAACTTGTTATACATTTTAATACCTGCATGATATGGAGATTTCTTGTACAAGGTTGTGTTGTGATTTTTTATTTTTAGTAGATTACCATGTCTAGTACTATATGAATGGTTGTCTGAATTGGTTTCAAACATGTTTAAATTTTTTTGACAAGTTTAATAGTGTTGAATATATATATGCTGGAAATAGTTAGGATTTTATTATTTTTAAAATAAGGTTTACAACAGTCTCTTGGTGTAACATCAAATAATAATCTGATGAGCCTTTTCTGCAGGATAAACACGCGATTTATACTAGAAGCAGCACCCCAAGCTACGATGTTGTATGATAAATGTGAATATGCAAGTGCATAATAAACATTTAATAGAGATTTTATATTAAAGATACCCTTCAACTGTCTTAGTGCGAAGTATGCATAATTTAACTTTTGGCAAATATGTTTAATTTGATCTTCCCAGCAGAGGCTGCTGTCAATCATGGTTTCAAGGAACTTGACAGTTGTTGAGAAGCTTTCAGTAGGTATTACTTTGATAAGATCATCTGTAGGTGATCTTCTTTGCGAGAAGTATACACACTGAGTCTTGCCAATATTCAAGATCAGTGTGTTACTGTGACACCAGTCTTGATATAATTGCAAAATCCTATTTATTTTATCTTGGAGTACTACAGGGTCCCGTGCTGAGAGCAACATTGAGGTGTCATCCGCAAACATAACAACCAATCCCTCCTGCATAATTGTAGGGAGATCATTGACAAATAACAAAAATAGTAATGGTCCCAGTACGGAACCCTGAGGGACTCCTTGAGTGACATTATAATTTTCCGATGTTGTGCCATGTATTTTCACATGAAGTTTTCTATCAGTCAAGAAAGATTTAATAAGATTTAATGTTAGACCTCTAATTCTCTCTAATCTTTGCAATTTGTACACAACAAAATCAACATTCAAAGTATCAAACGCTTTGCTTAGGTCAAAGAATAACCCCACGACATGATTTTTCCTATCAATTTCATCGTACACAAACTGCAAGAGTTGGAAGGTGGCAGTTTCTATTGATTTATTTTGCTGGAAGCCATGCTGATTTGTTGTTATAATATTGTGTTTAGTTAAGAACGATGATATTCTGTTAAATATTAATCTTTCTATAACTTTTGAGAGTACACATAGGATGGAAATTGGTCGATAGTTTTCAAAATCAAGCTCATCACCTTTCTTAAATACTGGCAGAACTGATGCAATTTTGAAGATACTTGGAAAATGGCCTTGTTGGAAACATTCGTTAATTAAGGGTGCCAGAGGTGTAGCAATTATTTCACATGAATATTTTAGGGCTTTAGTAGATATTCCATCTACACCTATAGCAGACTTATCTTTTAGATTTTTTATTATGTCTATGATTTCCTCACGTGTTGTAGGCTTTAAAAATATTGTATGTTCAACATAGGAGTAACCAGTACATTCAGTGGAAATATTATTCTTAAAATGTTCAGACATTTTTTCAGACGCAACATTTGAAAAGTAATTCCCAAAATGGTCCGCAATGATTTGAGGATTAGTTGTGGGTGTGTTGTTTATATTTATTATTAATTTATTGCTTTCAAAACTTCTACCAAGTTGTTCGTTAACCAGACTCCAAATTTCTTTTGAACTATTTGTTGCTTTATTTACTCGTTGTGAGAAATAACCTCTTTTAGATTCTTTGATGTTTATGTTAAATTGTTTTTTCTTGTCTTTGTATAATTTAGTCAGATTGAAATCATTCAATTTATTTGCCAACCAATAGAGATTTTTTAGTTCTTGGCTCTCCTTCATCAAATCACAATTAAACCAGTTCTTGCAACTTACTTTATTTGATTTCTTGTTACAATGAGCAACTAGGGGACATGAGCCCTCAAGACATATTAGGAACAACTCGATAAAATGTTTGAAAGCTTCATCAATGTTTTTACTGGAAATGCTATCCCAAGCAGTGTTTTCAAGCATATAGATAAATTTATTAATATTAGTTATTTTTAAATCCTTGCAACAAATAATTTGTGCAGCATGATCTGCTATACACGGATTACATACATAAGCTAAGTATCTACCTTCTGGTAGATTCGTAGCTATGTAGTCAATACCCGTATTTGAGGTTACATTATTTATATTTGTTACAGTGCGAGTGGGTACATTTAAAGTTGATGTGAGATTAAAACAATCAAAGGTATCTTCCAAAATATCTTTTTCTGCAGATTCTTTTAAGGAGTCTATATTAAGATCTCCACAAAGTATAATTATTGGATTTTGTTTACTAGAAATTTGCAAAGTATGTGACAGATTATTAAAAAATATATCAAAATTGCCTGTTGGAGGCCTATAACTTACAGATTTTGAAATGTTTATAGCCTAATGATGCTGCACACAGCTCAATGTTGGTCTCAGATGCAAAAGAATTAACATAATTTACCTTTTTTGGTTTGAGTGTATCTTTAATGTCATTTCTTGCATATATAGCTACACCACCGTGTTGGTGGTTCACCCTGCAGAAAGCACTTACCAGTGTATAATGTGGGATTCTTAAACTATTTAATTCGGTTTCCTTAGACCAATGCTCAGTGATACATAAAACATGCAAGCTTTCTTGATGAGCAAAAATTTCCAGATTATTTACTTTATTTCTAAGACATTGTACATTAACATGACCAACATTTAATATTGGTTTTAAGTCTGTATTCTCTGTCATGCTATCTCCGTTTATGTTTTTGTTTGATTTTTCTATGTTGGTCCTAAAAAAGAAGCCGGTTGTGTTATGTTGTGCTGGATTTCAGCATCATTCTGTAGAGTACGTCTTCTCTGGTATTTTTTATAGAGATGAAAATCAAACCTACGGTATGCGACACCTTTGGGCCAGAAAGACGGTTGATAAAGTTGGTCTTTATGTTTAAAGTCTGCTGCTACCATATAACTTTTAAGACCGTTTGATTCTGAAGTTAGTTCTTTAGCTATAATATTTTCTTCATCGTCTCCAGTTCGTTTTTTCAGATATGTTTTTATGTCTTCCTCGGTCACGTCACGTGTTACCCTAGATATGAACATCCAAACTTTTGGACTGGCTCCTTTAAATTTTTCATTTTCTTGTGATTGTCCCACATTTCTCTGACGGAATGGCTTACTTCTCTAAGGGACTAGCCAGGTGTCATTTGGCTTGTTTCCCTGATTTGAAATTTCTCCAGAGGTTGCTTGTGGTGTGATCAAATTGTCATGTTCATTTATTTTACATTGTTTATTTTCTGCAATACTTAACTTATCTTGTGATGTTTTTAATATTTGAGAATACTGTTTTGGGGTCACTGGATTTTGTACTATCAATCCTTGAGTTTTTTGTGTTTACATTTTTTGGATCTGCTTGGTTGTTTTTTGTTTGGACTCTATTTTCATTGTCATTATTCAGTTTAAGTTTTAATTCATATATTTCATCCCTTAGTGTCTTAAAATTATTCTCAAATATTGCTTTTACTCGGTTTACTATTTTGTTTATTGATTCTTCTCCCGGGTCCTAGACTGGTTAAATTTATTAATCATTGATTTAAGGTTTGAATTTTCAACTTCCAATTTTCCAATTTTTTTGGTTAATAATTCCATATTTTCTTTTAGTTCTTTATTTATTTGTTTTAAATTTTCATTTTCCACTTTATATGAATTGCTTTTTATAGGGAATGTCCTGTTTACCAGATACCTCATATTCCTCCTCAAGAAAACTTTGTTTTTCGCAACACTTTTTACTATATTTTTTTGCACAACTTGTATGAAATATACTTTTGCAATTTACACAAATTACTTTTTTATTTATCGCGGGTTTTTTACAAAACCCACACTCTACATTTGACTCTGTGTCTTCACTTTCTGCCATCTTGGATGGAAAAAAAAAAGGATCAGTCTTTCGGCTGGTGTTTGTTGCAATCGAAACATTAGCGTTCTGATGGTAATATGCAATTATTACACTTAACGCGCCAGATTTGTAACTTTGGTTGCAGTCTGGTTACTTTCCTTATAGTAAAATAAGGATTTATAGAGGAGTTTGCGACTAAAAATATTATGTTTAATATTCCGCCCTCTAAAAGCACATTTGAAATTACTTATTGTATAAAGGGGGCTGTCGAACTGCACATATCAGACTAAAATGGGTGAATGTGAAAAATGCGGTAATGTAATCTCTGATGATGAAAAATTCGTACACTGAGATAGTTGTCGTGCTACATTTCTCCATCAGAAATAAAAGCAGTGGTAATGCAAAAGCGTCTATTGTTATTCTTCTGTAATGAATGTAGGGAAGCATTAAAAAATGTGCCCATGCTTATCAGGAAAATAGATAGCTTAAATACTGAAGTTGAAAAATTAAAAAAAGTAGTTAATGAGCTAAAAGCCCTAAATAATTCTATGATAAGTCCCGAAGAAGTGCTAGCTGAAACTGAAGAGTGCATTATTCGATCCAAAAATGTTGTCATCTACAATAGTAAAGAATCTTTGGCCGAAAGTGTTACACAAAGAATAGAGGACGATAAAGCTATAATAACAAACATTCTAAATGAAACTGGAGTGTCCTTTGAGATAAATAAAGTTGTTCGAATTGGTAAGAAACATCCTAATAATAATAGTGATATCAAAAATAGACCCGTGAAAGTTCCAACCCTGCAACAGCCAAAGCGATTTTTAAAAATAAAAATAAACTCTACCACAGAATACCGCATAGATAATGATCTCACAGTGAACCAGATGAAATATATGAGTGATCTTAGGGCTAAATTGGCAGAATGAGTTGCGAATAGGAAAAATTTAACTATTAGATATGTAAATGGTATTCCTACAATTGTTGTTCCTGCTCCAAAAAAGTAATCATGCCTAATAACAAAGTAAATTTATATTACCGGCGATATAAAAACAAAACTGATTGACTTTCAACATTCAATATTAAGCTGTAGTTATGACATAATCGTAATCACGGAAACATGGCTGACAAAAGATTACAGTGATGGTGAACTTGGCCTTAAAGACTTTCAGGTTTACAGATCAGATAGAAACGCAGGTATATCTGGTAAATCCCGTGGTGGAGGTGTTATGATTGCAGTGCGGAATAATATAAAGTCAACTCTTTTAAATCATTCTAAATCTAAATCTATTGAACAACTGTTTATTGTAATTCATTGCAAAGACAAAAATGTTATAGTTGGTGCAGTTTACTTACCCCCTGTTGCTGATATTACTAAATATAAAGACCATTGTAATACCGTGGATGACATATTACATTCACATCCGCAGCATAAGCTAATATGTTGTGGGGACTACAATATTCCCGATGCTACTTGAGACAATGATCAACATGGCTTAATAGCGCACTGTGATATTAATTCCAATGCCTTTACTATTACTAATTGCTTCAGTTTCTGTAATTTATATCAAATGAACAGTATTGCCAACAGCAGGAATATATATCTTGATCTTTTATTTGCGCATCTTAATGATATTGAAGTTAGACCTGCCAAAGATTTACTACTTCCCAATTTGACACATCACACCACTATCACATTTGATATTAACATAATGGTCAAAAATGAAGAGTGGTATTTTGATTATCGCAATGGCAACTATTACAGTTTAAATAATTACTTTGCTGAAGTTCGATGGGACAAATATTTGGACTTTGATATAGACAATTGCGTGTGTCATCTTTAGTGGTATTAATGCTTTCATTCCCATTAAGAGATACAAAACCTCAACTTTTCCCAAATGGTTCAACTCGGAACTTCGTAGATTAATTGTAGAAAAAAAGAAAGCTCATAAAATTTATAAAACCTCCATGACAAACCAATCCTACGAACATTTCTCCTGTCTACGAGCCGAATGTAAAAATCTTACGGAAAGATGCCATGTGGAATATTTATTTGATTAATACTGAAAACAATATTCATCGAGATCCCCGCCAATTTTGGAAATATATAAATGATTAAAATAAAGTTCACAATGTACCAATTACAATGTGCTATCGTAATAATAAATAAATAACACAACAGGTAATTACGACCCCCTTTATCCTGGAAGGCTTTAGCAGAGCCTTGTGTGGGAGGGGGCTACACATTTAGAGACAAGGGACACACACCCAATATCCGTGTATAGTGGAAAAACTCCTCTCACAGTATTCTCAACTGCCACAACCGGGGATAGAACCCGGAACTTTTGGGTGAGAGGCAAGTGTGCTCATCTCTCGACCACCAGTCATACTAAATAAGTATCTGATTCTGGGTTAGTCACTGTTAATTTGTTTGCCAAATTATTTTTCCAGTGTTTATGTGCAAAATAACAATAACATTATACCAGATTATAATTTTAATATTAACATTGATTTGATGTCTCGTTCAATTGATTTAATAAGCTTAGTGGAAGCCATAAATAGTCTACCAAACAAACCATATGGTCCAGATGGGATGCCTGCTTCTTAAAAAAATGTGTCTATACTCTTGCAAAACCTCTACATGCCAAATTCAGCAAGTCTCTCAGCTTAGGTATTTTTCCAACTGATTGGAAGCATAGCTTTATTATCTCTATATTCAAATCTGGCTTAAGAGAAGAAATAGAAAATTATCACGGTATTTGTACTCAATCTGTAATCCCTAAACTATTTGATTCTTTAGTTACTAAATAATTATATTCGTTATATAAAAATATAATTGTGAGCAATCAGCACGGATTCTCCCAAGGCCGTTCTACTGCTACCAACTTACTTATTTATCACAATCATGTTATCAACTCACTCGAGAGTAGTATTCAAGTTGACTCTATCTATACTTTGATAGGGTTGACCTGAATTTATTGATTCTAAAATTAGAAGCTTTAGGTCTTGGTTACTAAAGTGGATTGAGTGGGTCGTACACAATCCGTTAAATTAGGTAATTTTATATCATATAACATCAATGTATTATCTGGGGTTCCTCAAGGTTCTCATTGTGGCCCAGTACTCTTCATCCTATTTATTAATGGTATTGTGTCTCATATTAAATATAGTGAGGTGTTGTTTGCAGACAACCTAAAATTATACAGACCAATAAAATCTGATTATGATGCAACTTTACTTCAAAAAGATTTAGACAGCTTATATTTACTGAAATTAATGATCTTAAATATTAAAAAATATTTCTTCATAACTTTTTCTAAATCAAACTCTCAGATCTCATACCCGTATACTATCAATAATAATAATTTACAAAGTGTTACACAAATCCGAGATTTAGGAATAAATTTTGATAGCAAATTAACTTTTAACTCTCATTAATTAAGATGACCTCAAACTCCTTTAAATCGCTAGGCTTCATTATACGATCATCAACCCACTTTAGTACTTGAACGATGAAATTGTTATATTGCTCACTGGTTCGCTCTTCTCTTGAATATTGCTCTATAGTGTGGAACCCATACTATAATGTCCATATTGATAGCATTGAAAAAATTCAGAAAAAATTTCTTCGCAACATAGCTTATAAACTTAGACTTAACAGAGATGAATATGGTTAAAGGGATATTTTGGCTAATTTAAATATTGCAACTCTGGAAACATGAAGGAGTAATGCTCTCCCCTATTATTTTTACACAAACTTTTAACTGGTAATGTCGATTCGCCTGAGTTATTGGGTGAAATTAGTTTTAACTCTACGCCTATTATTATTATTATTAGTATTATTATTAGCCGTTACTCGAGTCCGAGTATAAAAATGTTGCAGTCGATAAATTGTGTACAATAGAAAGCAAGTAAAAGGTGTAGTCTATTGTAATTCCCATTCATCTACGGTGCACACGACTATGGCTATAGAGGCCAATTCGGGAGAGCACATGTCGACCGCAGTCAGGACAAACATAGACCTGGTTAGGTCTTGGATTCAGCCTTCTTGCAGCAACATTTCCTTGATAGCTGGCCACAACCCCTCGCCATTCGGTTCTGTCCGCTGCAATTTGTTCCCATTGCTCGTCTGCAATACCGCAGGATTTTAGATTTTCATGGAGAGCGTCTTTGAACCTCTTTCGTTGACCGCCACGCCTTCTACTACCGCTTAGCAATTCACCATAAAGTGTACATTTAGGAAGGCGGTTATCATGCATACGATGAACGTGACCTACCCATCTTAGGCGTGCTCTTGAAATAAGCACCTCAATTGGAAGGCTCTTTGCTCTCCTGAGTACTTCCACGTTTGATATGTGATGGAACCAACGGATTTTCATCATACTTCTGAGGTGTCTTTGCTGAAAACGTTCTAATTCTTTCACATGACGACGGTAAGTGACCCAGCTTTCACATCCATATAGCAGTGTTGGAATGACAACTGCTCTGTAGACAGCCATTTTCGTTGACAAAGCAAGGTCGTGGTTGTCAAATACTCTCTCTCTAAGTCCCCAGCGTGCTCTAGATGCAGCGTTAATTCTATTGCGAATCTCGCTGTCCATGTTTGCTTTGTCATTAACAACGTTGCCTAAGTAATTGAACTGATCCACCACTTCAAGAGAATTTCCGTTAAGTGTAATGTCTATTTGGTTCACTTGATGAGGAGTTGACATAATCTTAGTCTTTCCAATGTTGATTTTAAGTCCCAAGGAATCATAGCTCTGGGCATACACATCTAAAAGTTCTTGAAGCTCTTCCGGTGTAGAGGCTAAAAGTGCACAGTCATCCGCATACTGGAGATCACAAATGAATCGTGTGCATGTCTTCGTGAAAGCTCTAAAGCGCCCTATGTTAAAGAGACCGCCATCAAAACGGTATCTGAGACTTATTCCTCTGACTGTCAGTTTGTTGTCAACAATAATTGTTAGAGCAGTGGTAAACAAATTAAAGAGTAGGGGTGCCAGGACACATCCCTGCCTAACTCCAGTGAGGGTTTGGAAAGGTTCGGTTGCCTCATTATTATACATAACCTGGGCGTTGTTGTTTGTATGTAGACTGCGACATACTTCCACAAATTTTCTAGGGATACCTAAGCGGAACATAATTTTCCAGAGCACTTCCCTGTCCACCGAGTCAAACGCCTTGGTTAAATCAATGAAGGCCATGTGAATTTCTCCTTGATGTTCGAGTGCTTTTTCTTGAAGCTGTTTAAGTGTGAAGATTAAATCCGATGTGCCTCGGTTTGGTCTAAAGCCACTCTGTGTTTCAGGAAGTAACTTTTCCATAACAGGTGTCAGCCTATTTGCCATCGCTTTAGTGAGTATCTTCCCTCCAACAGCCAGGAGAGCTATACCCCTGTAATTTCCACAGTCCGCAGCGCTCCCTTTGTTTTTGAAGAGGTCGCCTATACTCACTAAGAATAAACTATTATTCCGTATTCCCTTTCACTCAACTAATTATGGTTACTACTTGCCTATCTCGAATATACTCAGACTCGGCAACACCTATATTTGCCTGCTGGACTTGTTTGACCCATCCCATAATAGCTTTAAATCAAAATTGAAAAGACCGAATCAGTAATTTGTACAGTGTGGTATTTTTCATTAGCAAATGGTATATTATTAAATTCATCAACTGTTTGGTATGTGTGGAAATAGTTTACAGTTTATACTTAGTAATTTCAGTTAAGTTTACTCATAGTATTACATTTGTTATGTTTATATTTACTTGTTACATAAGTAACTTCCTATTTCTGGTTTGTACTATATTTTTTTTATGTTGTATATTACTTCATCGAGGTTTTCCCATTAAATAAATAAATTTAAAAAAATAAAAAAAATAGAATAGAAAATATTTATTGCGTAATATATTATGTACAATAATATACATACAAACACAAAGGGTGATTTTCATAAAAAAGACGTTCTTCCATATCACCGGAAAACAACAGCAGATATAAATAAAAGTTATATATATTAGATAATTACTATGCACTTAATAACTATCTGTGCAGTCTTTGTTTGTCTAGCAGGAGTTGTTTATAGTGTTTATAAAGGTTAAAACGGACCCTACTTGTAACATATCGAAGTAATTATGATTGTTTAGGACTTCTATGGCTAAATAAGCAAAACAATATTCAAATTTTCATGTAGTATGCTGTGGTGTTATGTATCTCACCCGATCCCTAAGCTGTAAATTGTGGATTAGGTGTCTAGGTATTAAATAATTACATAGATATTCTGGTTATCTGCAAGAAACAATCGTTAATAAGTATACCCAAACAGTTAGTTGTCTGTATCGATATTCTAGCTTTAGAATCTGGTTATCGATATATATTGGAGTAAAATATGGTCATATTTTATGTTAAAAGCAAACCGCAAACAGGATTTTTGGGCCTTCTGAAGTTTACTTCAATATTCTGCTATTAAAAACTATAGTAAACACACATACAATAATCAATTTGTGGATAAAACATCAGAGATTCAATTAACTTGTATTTGATTTTTTTATCAAATATAAATTTAAATTTGTATAAGGACTATAATTTCATGTACAATAATCTAAGTTTTTACAGATGCCCACCTATTGAAGTACCAACCATTCTGTTCTGTCTAGCTGTCTACTTGTTCCAGCATATCTCTGTTCTTAACATTCCGATCAAAATTATTATATATATTTATATAACAGATAAATCTGAAAACATTCACCGAGCGCCATCTATTAATTTACTTGCAAAATACTTTACCAGTTACCAGTAGATTACTACACAGGTTAAAGATCAAAATCATTGTTATTAAATATCATTGTTTGATTTATTGAATGAAAGAATGATTAGAGGTTAATTCTCTATTTAAATTGGCTTAGCTAGATTCAATTTTTATCAGTTGGTAGCGGTATTGTTTTAAACAGGAAATTGACAACGGGCCATTTGCTTCTTGATAGCTTGGGCGGTTGTTTTGCCGCTATACATCGATGTGAAACTCCTTAATCTGGGATAGGTAATTAAAATCTTTCATTTTTCATTCAACTGTCGAATAATAGTGTTATTGCTATTTAATTTTAACCTGTTATGTTATAAAATCAATAGGGATGATAAATTCAAATTAATATGTTAACTCTGTATGGAAACATGTTGATGCTACCAAGGTCATTTTGGAGAGGGACGCATACTGTAGTATTCAGTAATAACCTCATTGACAAGTTATGCTATAACTTATGCAATTTTAATAATTTTTTATCAAAGTTAATTTGGTTATATACAGGGGCTGTTTCCTAGAGAATATTTTGTCGTCATGCAGTTAAGCATAATAATAGACATTTATTAAATTATAGTTAAATTCAGTGATGGATCACGTGGCGTAACCAGTAAGAGTATTAATACTAAACTTTTTACTTAAGTATAAATAACGTGGAAACAACAATGCACCATAGAGTGCCCCCTTCAAGTTAAAATTGGCAGTGAATTAATAGATTGAGCTCTTCTAGGTAACTGGAGTTTTTTTTTGAGCAGTTTTTTTACTGGATGTTTTTGTTAGTATGGAATTTATTGAATTTGGTTGGTGGATCCTTTGTTGATCAATTATTTTCTGAATTTTGATGCTTGGCACTCGAAAGTTTGTTTACGAATAACAATAGATCTACAGGAGAACATCCACAGTCCTAGACAGAGAATCTAAGCCCCTAAACAGACGGGTGGTAATTCTACGTGTGGTGTGAACCCCAGTTTAGCACAGCACTCAAGTTGTTTCTAGCATTTTTACTTTTTTATAGCCTTCAGCTTCTATTTATTACTAAGCCTTCAGCTTTCATTTTTGTAAAACCTTCAACTTTGAAAGTCTTCCGATTCCATTAAATGTAATATTCAAAGAAAAACATAGCTTACAACCATTTTGTGAGAAAATAGATATTTTCAGTATATTAATTGTCACTAATCATCATATATTTACTTCTGTTATACAGTTTTTTACACTAATTGTTGGTATTAATAATTTCATAATTATTTTTTTTTGTGATACCTATGTAACTTTCAAGGCTACTGAGTAGCCACAGTCAGTACATTCTTATTTTAAGGGGAGGTACATACATCCATAGGTATCTATTATATGGTTACTGGCGCTCTGTTTTGTTTAAATAAAGGATCCCGCACCAAATGCATGAGTAATTTGTTGTCAATAGAATCGTTCCAAAATCTAGGAACAGAATCGTTAGGTCATTCCGAATAAAAGATGTTATGTACATAAAATCACAAAATGCCTTTATTTCAAAAATACAGCAAGTCGTAGCTTCGAAATTAGAAATTTCAGAATCGCAATTTTACGTATTTTTTACCAAAACGATCTTATGTATTAGTTTATATGAAGTAGTTATATATGTAAAATACTGTGTATTTTGTAAATAAGAATAATATTACGTTTTTTCTATTTATACGCAAAGTAGGAATCAATAGTTGCAAAAGTTATTAATATATATGAAAGCAAATGCGATATTGCACTTTTTCTTTTAATATTTCTCTGTTTATATGCATTCAGAGTGTAATATTTAGTTATGTGCGATGTAATGTAGGAAAGTATTACTCTGATGCTCATGAAAATTAATAAAAGATGCTTACACAAATATGTAGATTTCTTCAAATTCAAGTGTGCTTTTAGAGGGCGGAATATTAAACATAATATTTTTAGTCGCAAACTCCTCTATAAATCCTTATTTTTACTATAAGGAAAATAACCAGACTGCAACCAAAGTTACAAGTCTGGCGCGTTAAGTGTAATAATTGCATATTACCATCAAAACGCTAAAGCTTCGATTGCAACAAACACCAGCCGAAAGACTGACCCTACTTAAAGGAGCTCTCTTGCCAGTCGTCACACACCACTTGCAGACTGCAGTTTCGAGCTGTTGGCTCTCGTCAGTGCAAGGTAGGCATGCGACGACCGGCACGAGAATCCTTTGACTACTTAGTACATCCCGCTATTTCTACAATAGCGACATGTAAAATAGCCAGCAGGCGCCATCCAGCGGTCCAGTGTCTGTTGCAATCGAAAAATAAATAGCCTGACTTGGCTTAGCATAGTTCATGTGTGCTTTTAGAGGGCGGAATATTAAACATAATATTTTTAGTCACAAACTCCTCTATAAATCCTTATTTTTACTATAAGGAAAATAACCAGACTGCAACCAAAGTTACAAATCTGGCGCGTTAAGTGGCGCATATTACCATCAAAACGCTAAAACTTCGATTGCAACAAACACCAGCCGAAAGACTGACCCTACTTAAAGGAGCTCTCTTGCCAGTCGTCACACACCACTTGCAGACTGCAGTTTCGAGCTGTTGGCTTGCAACAGACACTGGACCGCTGGATGGCGCCTGCTGGCTATTTTACATGTCGCTATTGTAGAAATAGCGGGATGTACTAAGTAGTCAAAGGATTCTCGTGCCGGTCGTCGCATGCCTGCCTTGCACTGATGAGAGCCAACAGCTCGAAACTGCAGTCTGCAAGTGGTGTGTGACGACTGGCAAGAGAGCTCCTTTAAGTAGGGTCAGTCTTTCGGCTGGTGTTTGTTGCAATCGAAGCTTTAGCGTTTTGATGGTAATATGCAATTATTACACTTAACGCGCCAGACTTGTAACTTTGGTTGCAGTCTGGTTATTTTCCTTATAGTAAAAATAAGGATTTATAGAGGAGTTTGCGACTAAAAATATTATGTTTAATGTAGATTTCTGTTTGTGTCTCCATTTAAATCAACAAAACAAACAAAATATAAACGAGATCATATGAAGCATTTTTTTGATAATATATTTGAAATTATTATTTAGAGATTGGTGGAACTTGTGTTAATAGTAAAGGAGGCATGAATATAAATATATATGCTACCGTCACTTGCATTTTTTATGTCGGGTTATAAGAATTAGTCCTTGGATATAAATCTAAGATCCTGTATATGATATATTGATGTTTTGGGTGGATTGTTTTTAGGATGTGGGTTTAAAAATGTTACATTGTAAGTATGTATATCTTTTGGCTCAAAATTGTAGACCCCAAATATTTAGAATAGAAAAAAAATATGACAAATTACTTATTTTTTAACAGCTTCTGCATACGAATTTGGTATTTTTCCATAAAACGTAGGTGCTCACACCAGCTAGGTTATAATTTTGTGAGCTTTTGATTATAATATCTCAGCTCTAGTTTAGTTAAGGAGACATATTTCTCAGATCATTCATTTCAAATATGTAGATTTGATTTAAACCAATATTGATAAAATGTGAGAGTGAGGTTATATTTAAAAGAGATTTCTCTAATAGTAATCTGATTACATTCAGAAATTTAATAACTTGTGAAAACTGGTCGGAAATGTATAAATCTATTGGTCTGGATAACAAGTTTAATAGTTTTTACTTAGTATTCATGTTTCATTTTAACAACGCTTTTTCTTATAAAACAATACAAATTAATAGAAATAAAAAACCTTGGTTTAATCATCAACTCAAAAGCTTACATCAGACACTTTGTGACATGTCTAAAATATGTAAAGATACAAATAATGCTCTGATAAAAGATAGATATAACAAACTAAAAATTATATATAGAGAACAGGTAAAACAAGCGAAAGCAAATTTTAATAATAATAGAATTAGTCACACTGATAATATTATGAGAGAGAGCTGGAAAATAATAAATGAAATGAAGGGAAATTCAAAAAAATACAATTCATTTCACATAAATCTTAATAGCGAAGAAATTGTAGACGAAACTAAATTAGCCAACTATTTCAATAACTTTTTCTTAGATATACAAAGTCCTAAGCCTGATGTTGATAATATTAAGTTAGCTCCTAATTCCGAAAGCACTCTCTACTTATATCCCAGTACACCCAATGAGATAGTAACATCCATTATGAAAACAACTTCAAAACCAGCTGCATGTATTGATGAAATTTATGGCAGTGCTCTAAGAATGGTTAGTGACTTAATAAGTACACCGTTATCTTATCTGATCAATGAATCGTTTTGTGAAGGAAAGTATCCAGATGTATTAAAAGTATCTAAATCGGTACCGGTTTTCAAAAATAAGGGATCTAGAAATGACATGAAAAATTATAGAAATGTTTGCTTGCAAAGTCAACTAGCCAAGTTGTTTGATATTTGCTACTATACAAGGCTAACCCAATTTATAGAAGTACATAATCTATTAAATAATTCACAACATGGTTTTAGATCTAAGAAATCTACATTAACAGCAATTGCAGAACTTTGCAGCAGTGCATATGAATGCCTCAATAGTAAACAATTTCCAGTCGCTCTGTACTTTGACCTATCCCGGGCTTTTGGCACGGTTGACCATGATTTGCTTCTGGAAAAATTATCTCGCATTGGTGTATGAGGTGTTGCCTACGATTGGGTGGCATCATACTTACGAGGGCGAACATAGATGGTGGTCATAGATAAATTTAAGTCAGAATCGAAGAATGTTACTATTGGGGTTCCTCAAGGATCAACTCTGGGTCCTTTATTTTTCATTATTTTCATTGATGATATAATACCATCGTGCACTTCTTCACAAAAAACAATAATCTATGCAGACGATACTCACCAATTGGTAACAGGGAATAACTTAATACAATCGGTCACAACAGCTAATACATCTGCAAAAGAATTTTATCAATGGTGCCAGTATAATGGAATAAATGTAAATGTAAATAAAACATTCTTTTTGGTATTTCAACCAAAGAACAGTAAAGGCGATACTAGTCAACTTATTAAGCTAAATCACAACACCATTGAACAAATGAACTTTATAAAATTTTTAGGGATTTTGATTGATGAAAAAATGACTTGAGAGCAACATATAGATAATATTTCCTTAAAACTAAGTACCATGTGTTTTGTAATAAGGCAGCTGCAAATTACAGTATCTTTGTCTGTTCTTAAACTGGTCTATTATGGGCTTGTGCAATCCGTTTTAAGCTATGGCTTAATTTTTTGGGGGCATTCAGCTCACTTTCATAAATTTTTTATTATACAAAAGAAAATTATCAGGTGTATGATAGGAGCTCATCCTCAAACATCCTGTAGACAAATATTTATTTACTAACTCTACCCTCACTTTATATATATCTAGTAATATTAAATATAAAAATAAGAGAGAATTCGTTTGTGAAAATAAATAATGTGCATAAATATAATACACGTAGCAACGGTAACCTATACCAACCTTATTCCAGATTAGGCATCTCTCAAAATAGTCATATTTATCAGGGCATTATGTGTTTCAATAGGTTTTTAAATCTCTGTGGTGATGTGGAAAATTTTAATCATTTTAAGCAAAAATTGTATGAGCATTTAGTGAGTAAAGCGTTTTATTCTGTAGATGAATTTTTAGGTCATTGACTATTTTATTAATTTTATATGTATGTGTATCACAGTATCACGATATATTAGGAAATGTCTATGTATGAGTGAGTGTATTATGTATGTGTGTGTGTGTTTTGACTAGTTTGATATGTTTTACCTGTATATGTAAACTTCATTAATGAATAAAGTACTACTTTAGTAACCTACTTACTTACTTTCATATATACTAATAACTTTGGCAACTATTGATTCCTACTTGCGTATAAATAGGAAAAACGTAATATACATATTTACAGTATTTTACATATATAACTATTTTATATAAACCAATATATAAGTTCGCTTTGGTAAAAATATGTAAAATCGCGATTTTAAAATTTCGAATTTCAGAGCTACGACCTGCTGTATTTTTGAAATAAAGGCATTTTGTGATTGATTTTATGTACATGACAACTTTTATTCAGAAGGGCCTAAAGATTCTGTTCCTAAATTTTGGAATGATTCTGTTGACAACAAATTACCCACGCATTTGGTGCGGGGTCCTTTAGTAGCAAATTCGAACCATGACCCAGTCTCCCAAAAATACATGAGAACTGGGTGGGACCAAAGTAAAGTCAAAACTACGTCTATTAATTCAGAGAATGTATAATCACGCATGTTTAAATAGTATTAACAATTGAACTGGAATTATTTAAAAGAAAATAATCTACATCTAATAAATAACAGCATGTCAAAGTAATATTTCAAAGTATTCGTTCTTTATGTGTAAAAGAATATATTAATAAAATGTCATAAATGCAAGTTGTTTTTTTATACAAATTACTTGAGAACTTCTTGATTTATCGAAATGCAATAAGAATACCTTTCTTATTTCTAATGATATGAAAATCAGTATTCTTTCCTATTATTTGGGTTTTCTACCACATGTACTATTATCCTCTTCAAAACAAATCACCGGATCTACAAAATAATAGAATTATTGGAAAAAAGAGCCTCTGCGCCCGTGACGTTTACGCCAAAGGAAAAGTCAGAGGTTATGTTTTGCAAATAATATAAATCGGAATAAACACAAAAATAATGTATTTTGCTGACGTTTCGGAAAGTAATCTCTTTCCGTTTTCAAAGCTATTTTTTGAAGAACTCTTATTTTGCTGTGTATGTCAAATACACAGCTTTAAGATTCTGTTTATGTTATTTCCATAGATACTTACTACTTACACAGAACATAGAACTGATGATATTTTTTTTAGATAATGTTGAGTTTGTTAAGTTCTTCTTTTAACATTGGTAGCCAGGTTGTACAAATATCTACAGAACAATTCGATACGCACTTATCTTCATTTAATAAGATTATTAATCTTATTAAATGAAGATAAGTGCGTATCGAATTGTTCTGTAGATATTTGTACAACCTGGCTACCAATGTTAAAAGAAGAACTTAACAAACTCAACATTATCTAAAAAAAATATCATCAGTTCTATGTTCTGTGTAAGTAGTAAGTATCTATGGAAATAACATAAACAGAATCTTAAAGCTGTGTATTTGACATACACAGCAAAATAAGAGTTCTTCAAAAAATAGCTTTGAAAACGGAAAGAGATTACTTTCCGAAACGTCAGCAAAATACATTATTTTTGTGTTTATTCCGATTTATATTATTTGCAAAACATAACCTCTGACTTTTCCTTTGGCGTAAACGTCACGGGCGCAGAGGCTCTTTTTTCCAATAATTCTATTATTTTGTAGATCCGGTGATTTGTTTTGAAGAGGATAATAGTACATGTGGTAGAAAACCCAAATAATAGGAAAGAATATTCGTAGAATGCCACAAATAACTTTCAGACAATATATGAAAATCAGGTTTTGCATAATAATTTTTTGACATGAAAAAAAATTAAAAAGTTATAAGGAAAATACTGACACTCGCCCCCCTAAAACTACCTCTTAAACAGAAAACAGGGATTCTACAGCGTGGAGGAATTTTTAAATGACCTAAAGGGATGATTCTTTTTAGAACTTCTGTAATTATTATTATATTTTTTAAAATATTTGTAAATAAGTTCTGGCTAATTATATTATAATTATGTAATATATAGTCTGTGTTGGATTTTATGTTGTTCCATATACAATGCTTGTTTGTCTGATTTCATGTTTTATTTTCTATGTTTGTTTATATTTTATATTTATTTTTATTTTGTTTTTATACTCTTGTATAATTTTTTTACTATTGACGTCTGATTTCATGTAATATGGTCTTAAAGATGAATAAAGTGATACTGATACTGACTGATGCCATATAAATTAGTGCCGGATGGCCTATGACTAAATTTAACATATGAATTTGATATTTTAAGGGAGTTGTAAGATATTGCAGAAGAACTGAAATTTATTATCCTTCTTTTAAGGGGTATATTTCCCTTATTATTCATTTTTGGAAATAAGTTTATTAAAAAACTGCCATTATTTTTCTCTGTACTATCAGCCGCAGAAATATTTTAGATCACGTTGTATATAACAAAAGTTAATTGACATGTTTATATCCCTGGATACTAAAATATAGTAATACACATATGGTCAGTTGTGAATCTAATCCAAAGTGTCAGCTACTACACCACCTACCCTGGATTGTAAATTCATTAAATTGCTAAGATATTAATTACTATAGTTTAAAAATAATAATAATTTGTCCAATAGGTTAATGATTAGTAGGACTAGTTTATACTGCAAAGGATAAAAGTGTTTTTAAATATTCAATATAAAACTGTTTGCTTAAAGAAAACTGAAATGTTTCCAAGATTATTTCAATATATGACTATAAAAATATAGTAAAACTACTACTATATATGAATGTAAACAATGTTTGCAATACAAACTTAGAAAACTTTAGATGAATTTTCTATGTTTGCAAGCACTGATATATTTCAAATAAGCATAAAATTACTTAGATCTTATTTAGAAACCAGAAAACAATTAGTGAAGTTGAATGGTGAGATGTCAAGTGAGCTATATGTCAAAGCAGGATTCCCTCAGGGCTTAATATTGGGTCTTGTGCTTTTCTTAATATACATCAATGACTTGCCAGATGCTTTTGAAATTTTCTCTTGCTTATTGTACGCTGATGACACGACTCTCTTGATGTCTCATTGCGATCTCAAACAACTAGAAATTGAGTGCAGAGAAGCTCAGTCAACTGCTAAAATATGGTTTGCTTCTAATAAGATTTCTTTAAATGAAACAAAAACAATAAAACTGATTTCATCCACACGGGATATTAGTAATATTCATAACCCTGTAAGTGTCAAATTTTTAGGCGTTCATCTAGACCCCGCTTTGAAATGGGATGCTCATATTAATTATGTCTCGGATAATATATCTAGGAGTATCTATGCTTTGAGACAACTTTCCTTTTCTGTCTCAAAGATAGTTTTAAGATCGGCATATTTTGCTTTGTGCCATTCCAGACTGTCATACGCAATGCTTGCTTGGGGGCATGCTGCGGGAAAACGTAGACTCTTTGGTCTGCAGAGAAGGGCTGTCCGAGTTGTAGGAGGGGTAGGTTATCGTGACGAAACTAATGATTTATTTAAAAACTTAAAAATACTAACGCTACCGAGTATGTATGCTCTGCAATGTTTGCTCTATGTACACAACCATTTAAATAATTTCCACACCCATTCAGACAATCATAAACATGACACTAGAAATAAAAATAATGTGTGTACTGAGTACACTCGATTAACCAGAGGTCAAACAGGTACTAGCTACTATGGAATTAAACTTTACAATGAGGTTCCATCCTATGTAAAAACTTTGCCTCCAACAAAGTTCAAATATAAAATAAAAGAGTTTCTCTTAAACAAAGCATACTTTTCGTTAGAAGAAATAATTAACAATTTAAGCAGTATATAGCCTGTGAGCTAATTTTTAATAAGACTTTTAACCTATGCAACTGTCCTTTTTATCGTTATTATACATATATATGTTTCATTAAAAGATTTTTGTTTGTAAGTTAAGATGTACGTTTAAATATTTAAATTTAACTGTCTGTGTAAATGGTATATTGACTTGTGTATGTATTTTTATACTTTAACATTAATAAATATGAAATATATTAAGATAAATCATATATTTTAGAACGAAATACCAATTTTCAATCCAACAAGATCACCTGACTTATTACTATGCCTGGAATTGAAGGGCTCGGTGCAAAAACCGGTCAGCTCCACTTTTTATTGAAAATAGGGGTTTTGCAGCAAGTCAAAGTACGGAAAATTGCGCATCTTTTGGTACAAGAATCGTCCAGCTCCGAGTTTTATTTATTGAGTTATTATGAAAGGTGGAGATGGCCGGCTGGTAATTCACAGCAAGAACCGGCCAGCTCCAGGAGCTGACTGATTTTTGACCCGAATCAATATAGATGGCAGCAGGAGTTAAATACTCGGTTAAATCATTATTTACTTGTAGAAATTATCTAACGGAGATTGAGGTTATGGTAGTACTAAATTAAGTAATTAGTGATTTGTATAGTGAAATAAAATGATTAGTTCGAGTGAATCTGAGCCTTTCCAAGATAGTGGAAGTGAGTTTGTACCATCTGATAATGAAAATATTGTGAGAAACAACAGTTCAAGTGAAAGTGATACCAATGTTGTGGAAAATGAAAACCCAGGTGATGAAATTACTGGTCCCAGTAGAATAAATGGACGAAAAGGAAAAAAGCGAGTTAGAAATGAGAGTCAGTGGAAGCGCAATGCAATAAAAAATAAAAAAGCGAGAGGAGAAGAACACATAAATTGGAAAAACAAAAAAGTGCCTAAAAAAGTTATTGGTCCAAATTGTAACTGCAAATACAAATGTTTTTCAAAAATAAATGATACAGAAAAACAAAATATAATAAAACAGTTTTACGCAATCGCTGACAAAGATAGGCAAGATGTTTACCTAGCCGAACAAATAAAAGCCGACAATATAAAACGTCGTCGAATCAAAACCGGTAAAGGGGTAGAGAGGACTATTTCATTCCACTACAAGGTAGGCCGGAAAAAAAATATTTTTAAAAATGCCAAAATGTAAAATATTTCATTTTTTAGATTCGAATAGGTATTAAAGAACATACCGTATGCAAAAAAGCGTTTGGCTCATTACATGGGATAACAAAGCATAGAGTATCTCGAGTTGCAGAAAGTTTAAAAAATAATGAGCTAACTCCCAAAGCTGATGCACGTGGAAAACACTTCAATAGACCCAATAGGATTCCTGAAGACATAATAGCTCATATTGATGAACATATTCGTAGCTTTCCCAGAAGAAAGTCTCACTACAGTAGACATGATAATGCTAAGAAATATTTTTTGTCCTCGGAACTGAACATTTCAAAAATGTACAAGTTATATCTCGAAAAATATGAACCGGAGCAACACCAGCTTTTGGAAAACAGAGAAACTATTCATCCAAAAGTGACTTACGATTTTTACAACAGACACTTTAATACGAACTACAACATAAGCTTTGGTCATCCACGATCCGACACTTGCCAGACTTGCGATCGCCTTTCCAATACCATAGCTGCGGAAGAAAACCGCGAAGTGAAAAATAGATTGGAAATAGAGAAAAACCTTCACCTACGAAGGGCAGATAGTTTTTATTCCTCTTTAAAAGAAAATAGTGCTCGTGCTCAAAATGAAGAATCTGTTGAAGTATTATGCTTTGATTACCAGCAGAATTTTCCACTACCTCATGTTCCTTCGGGAGACGTATTTTACAAACGCCAATTGTGGCAATATAACTTTTGCATCCACTCAGGAAAAACAAGAGAATCAAAATTTTATATGTATGATGAAATAACCGCAAAGAAAGGAAGTAATGAGGTTACAAGTTTTCTACATCATTATTTAACAACGTTCCTACCAGAAACGGTTAGTAAGATATACCTATATTCCGATAACTGCTACGCTCAAAATAAGAATCATACATTGGTGCAGTACTTGCATACCTTCATTAACACAACCAAAAAAAATATTATTCTTATAATGCATCAGTTTCCCGAACCCGGACACAGTTTCCTTCCCTGTGACCGTGCTTTCGGATTAATAGAAAAGGAAAAGAGGAAAAAGGAGATCGTTTATTTACCTTCGGATTGGAAAAAGTTAGTAAAAGAAACATCTAAGAGCTTTAAGGTAATAGATGTTACCCAAGACATGTTGTTAGACTTTTCACAGCATTTTGGGGCAATTTTCAAAAAAATTACAACTAACTGGCAAAAACAAAAATTTGCTATATCCACTTATCGTGTCTTTAGGCACGACTTCTGGCATTACACTATTCTCAGATTTCTCCATTAAAAAGCCCACCGCTATCTTGTCACTGCCCAGAAATTTATTGTATGATACATATCCCCTTCCTATAAAAAAATTAAAACTAGATAACGTCATTACTCTAGCGGAGAAATACGTGCCTAAAGCTTTTATGTGGTTCTACGACATAGTTAAAAAAGCAGTGGGACCAGAAGTGCCATTAAAAGAACCTAATTCGGATGGGGATGAAGTTGAAGTGGAAATGTTTTAAGTAATGCGTTTTAACCATATATATTTTAATAATCATAGTCTGTTTTGTTAAGGAAATCATTTAAGAATAATAAACTATTAAAACAAGTTTTTTAAATTTTTTTTACCTTGGTATTTTATCCTTCGGGGCAAAAAACGGTCAGCTCCAAAATTTTCGAAAATTATTTAAAAAATGTGCCTCAAGAAAAAACACTCTTATTACTTCATAAAACTTTGGCAATGCCCTCTTTCTAATGGTTTTTCATATCTGTTTTTAAATAAAAATTTACATTTTTTTACAAAGTTTATTTTAATTTCCCACAAATTTTGTAAAATGGAGCTACCCGGTTTTTGCACCGAGCCCTTCAATTATATAAGTATTCAAACAAGAACCTTATGTATGTAGCCTTAATAGTAACAAAAAGGAAGTAAAAATTTGAGTACCATTTGAAACAGGACTCCAAAACAATTGGTTCAGTCAACATGAAATATCAGAAAATCGGTTATGTAGGCCATAATTAATTATTGGTGTATTATTTTTTAGTTGCATTTCTTCCAGATTTTAAGTATATATTATAATACTTCTTTCTTTAAATATATAGGTGCAAGTCAACGTAGAGTCACAAACATTAAACACACTATTAGATATAAAAAGTAAGTTGGTTGTAAGTCAAGAAAGAAAAGAGACTATTATCAAACTGAATAAAAAAATTAGTGAATTAAATGAGAAAGTAACAAAAGATACTAATAAAAGGAAAGTAGCCGAACAGGAATTCCAGAGGAAGCTTGCTAAACAAGAATTGGAAATAAATACGTTGAAGTAGAAAATTTTATTTAAAATATTATTCTGTGTCTAATTTTTCATTTTGCAGTACTCTACTAAATCAATGTGATGTTGAACGAAAACAGGAGCGTGAAAAAAATGTTTCTCTTCAAAAACTTTTAGTAGAACAAACTAATGATAAATTTAACATGCAGAGAAATATTTATAAAACGTAAGTTTTTTAATTTCTTTTTCTTTTTTAAAACACATTGCTTTTTAAACTTTTAGTTCTGAAAGGAAGTCAGTATTCATGGTTAATTACTTAAGAGAGATTAATCAATTTTTAACTCCAAATAGCATTCCAAACAGTGTTGTGGTCAAACAAAATATTGAGATTTGGGATAATCGTCTCAATAAAATACGGGAGAATTTAAATCAGTTAAATGTGAGAATTGCTGAAGTAATGAATTTAATTTTAAAGATAATAAATAATACTTTTTTTTTAGATTTTCTACAAAGAAGTCAGGGATGATATGATTAAGTCAGATCAGTTTAACTTTACTTGGCCAGATATACAAGAATTTCCAGGGGATGAAGATAATATAGTATTTGTTAGTTTTAAGCCTGCTATTAAAAATATTATAGATATAGAGGCAAAACTCTTCAACAAATCGTAAGTAAATATTTCAATACTGAAAATAACTAACATGGGATACACAAATTTCTCATATAAGGCTCTAATATAAATAACTCTGTCTGAAAATATGCAAATTAACAATATTTCCTTACTGTTTTGCTCTACAAATTACAGCAGATATTGCTGAAATTTAAGTTAGCTGCATCCTACTGTTGGAGCATGAGACTCGAGCTATAATAGATAGATATATTGGTGTTATTGTACAAGGCTATTAAACAAGTCAAAATATATACACACATAATGCATATATGTATATAACAATATTTACCCATTAAATTATTGGCGCGCTATTATTAAAAGCTGTAATTTGAAAACTCCTCATAGGAGTAAAATGCCTTACTTAATATAAAAATTTTAACTTTTTTCTTGAATTGACTAGAGGGCAACATGTTATATTTAGTGGGTATCAGAATATAGAATTTGAGAGCAATAAATAATGATAATAATATTAATAATCTTTATTAGCTTGACTAAATTACAAAGTTACATACATAATAACAACACCGTTAATAAATAACATAGACTAAATTTGAATAATGACAAAAGACAAACAATTTAAACAGGCTCTTTAACATACTGCACACACAGGGTCTTAAATTTACATTATTACAATTTTTTATAGTATTGGGTAAATCATTATATAATTTGAGTCCTTTTGTAAATAACTGATTTTCACCATATCTATTATGAGTTCGCTGGATATAAAAATGATCACGAACGATTTCGTGTGTGATATTCATGAACTTCATATATAAATGTTCAAAACTGCAAAAAGGTGTTGTTTAAAAGATTAATCAAAAAAATAAAAACATTCAACATCACATTTTGTTTAACAGATAATAGATTTATTCGTGTGTAAATATCACAATTTAATATTGTTCGTAACGCTAAATTCTGTTTTACCTGTAGCATATATTCAATTCATTATTATAAAGTGTAAATAGAATAGTGGGACAATATGTAAAATGCAGAAGAATTATTGTTTTGTATATTAATAATTTTGTCCAAGTACTTAAATTATTTGAAATTCTATGAAAAAAATATATTTTTTTTATATCCTTTTCAAGATATAATTAGCATGATTAGAAAAGTTAGATTTTGATCTATGATTACTGTCAGGTACTTATACTCTGAAACACTTCAAGAAGACAGTCATCAATTTTAACAGTAATGTCAAGATCGATATTACTGTTATATTTACTGGTCAACAACATGAATTTAGTTTTATCTAAACTAATTGCTAAATTATTTTCATTAGACCAAAGTTTTATTTTAGCTAAATCAATATTTAAATTATTAATAATTTCACCAACATCATCATTAGTAACATATAACAATATATCATCAGCAAACAATTGAATACGACAGTGAGATGGGACATTAACAATGTCATTAATGTACAATATAAACAATATAGCTGATCCTTGGGGCACACCATACATTACTTCTCTTCTGCCAGATATACTAATATTGTACGTGACCACTTGATAGCGTTCACTTAAATATGAGTCAAACCACTGCAACACTACTCCTTGTATACTAATTTTCTCTAGTTTTTTTTTTTTTTTTTTTTTAGTAATAAACTCCCATCGATCACCTTGAAAGTTCTTCTGTAATAAAAACACTGCTCCTACATGTTTCTTACCACTTATATTTTCTAACCATTTGACCAAAACAGTTTGTAATGCTGTTTCACAAGAGTTTTGTTTCCTAAATCCAGCCTGGTAGATTGATAATGTCATTATCCTCAACATAATCTAGCAATTTCTCTTTTTACTAAAATTTCTAGTAGTTTCTCATATGGAGGCAGTGTATTAATTGGACGAAATTCCTAGCATAACAAGTATTTTCCTTTTTTTCTACTGGTATTGTAGTGGATCTTTCTCTCTTTAGGAACTACACCATACTGTAGTGAGACATTTAATATATTTAATAGTCGATTACCTACAGCATCAAATGCCAGCTTTAATACCTTTGTAGTGATTCCATTAATATCACTACCTTTATCCATTAATATCAATACCTACACTTTTTTGGCTTTTGGATAGCCTACAGTATTTTAGAAGTAACATATTTTTAAGTGTGTTGTAATTGTTTATATCACCATGTGTGGTGAATTTGCCCATATTGTCTGGTAGCTTGTATATTGGCGTGGCCATTTTAGTGAAGGAAGCGTGAAAAATGGCTAAAATTGTTTATTATGCAATAAAGAGTTATGCTTTCCAGATAGACTTTTCAAATCTATTCCATAGGCGTGCTGCAGGGTAGGGGGTGGATAAGTATATAAAAAATTAATATCCGGTATGAAAAGTACTCATATTACTATTATCTATTTTATCGGAAAAGCATATGATTTTAAAACATAAAAAAACGTCAGGGGCGTACTAAAAAAATATTTGGCAAGAGATTGGTAATAAAAATTAAATAAAAATACATAAAATACTGGTATCTGTTTTTTCGGAAAAGTATATAATATAATTTTCCTTTTAAAACAAAAAAGTCAAGAGGCGTACTTATTTTTCTTCTTTGGGTTATTTGGTACTTCACAAAGAACATTTGGAAGTGCTAACTCAAGAGTATCTTCTATATCCTCTGATAAATGAATCACTCTTTTTTTGTCACCATTATCTATTTCTTCATAAACAGTGATGACTGTCCCATGAAGAGTGCCTTTACCATCTGGAGTACTTTCCTGAAAATCAAGAGTATCAAACGCAAAGTATACTCTTCCCAGCACAATGTTTGATGGAATATATACACTGTGGTTTTCATTTATTTGCCTCAGAACAGACAACGCCATATGAGTCTCTAATTTAATAACTTTTGTTTAGTTAATAGAAATTCCAATAGAAGCGCACATTTCTACAACAAATTTACTTCTGGTTTTATGATGAAGCGTAAGACCAGTGGCAACTTGAAGACGAAACTTCTTGGTAATACGAATATGTCTAGTCTTTTGGTCATACTTTATCTGCTTATCTGAGAGTATATTCTGCATAATTGTTTGCGAGATGATATGTTTTTTGAATTTCAGCTGATTTATATTCGTTAGCAGAACTTTCTTCTGACAGTTATATATATCCCCTCAGAGTCCACCGAAGGAAATGGGTTAACTCTTCGGGAACAATATCATTGAAATTATCAATTTCAAGAGTACCGTCAAACTTCCAACACTTCTGAGATAATATTGCATTTCGTATTATCTTGGCTGGACTACATATAATTTTTAACTGTTAAGAACAATCATTAGAATTTATTGATTTCTTAAATAAGATGTATGTTAAAGGTTTGTCCGAGAACATCTTGCAAGCTCTTTTTTACTGAACTTGGATGTCTAACTGTACCTTCATTGTATTTCCTATCTCTAGTAAAATTTGTTAAAAGAAACCTACACATATTTCCAACGAATAGAGAATTCTATTCATATGACATGTCTGTATCTACTAGGCAGGGTAATGAAATTAGAATTCCAAACCACACTTCTACTTTTTTGAGAAAGGACCATACTATTCTGCTATCAAAGCATACAATTCACTTCTATCTGATATCAAAGAGATTTCTGATTCAAACAGGTTTGCAAATTCAGTTATCAAATATTTAAAAACTAAATGCTACTATACATTCGGCTGTTGGTGGCAGTAAAATGTATACCACAAAATGTTATAGGCTATTTATTGTCATTGCTTGCCATCCAATGTCTGTTTAAAAAAAAAAGTTTGTTTTTTATAAATGTTTGTTATATATTATTTATTATGTGTGTGTATAAGTATTGCAAATAGTGTATTAATTTCTTCTATTTTGACGTTGCTGTATCCTTGATGATCTTCTAGCAATAAAGAATTATCTTATCTTATCTTAAAAGCAACATCTTTGGTAGTATCTAGAGAGCCTGACGTTCGTTTTTCTTTCGTGGGTTAGTAAACATCCAAAATCGTTCGTTTTAAAGTTTTTCTATTTTGGAGATTATCTTGCGAAACATCAAATTTGTTTGCAATATCATGGTAATGTTTTTCTATATCTGCCATATTTGATACTTTCCCAGTACAAAGAAAGTTTTCCAAATTTAACAGAAATTCTGCATTTGTTGCAGCAATAGCAGTGACGTCATTGAAATGTGTTACTCATTTTCTCAAAACGTTAGTGACAAATTTAGACCAACAGTTTTTATGGTATGAAACATCTTGTGCAAATAAATCTGAGCAATTCTGGCAGCTGCTCAGTTTTATAGTAAGTTCTTCGTTATTTAATATTTTTGCTGCATTATACAATAGATAGTTAAATAAATGGCATACAAAAATAACTAACATATAATAATAAATAACATAGGATAATAAATAACGGAAATACATAACATAAAATAAGTAAAATACAAACACAATACTTACTACAAACTACAATAATAATAATAATAATGTAAAATTAACATATTAGCAATGGTCAAGGTAAACTGTCGAAACACACAACATTTTAAAACTTAAAAACCATTTATATATTTGACATTAAAGGCTATATATGTATAGACACATGCATACATACATACATATATACATACATACATATATACAGAAACACATAAATACATCCAATAATTCTATTATTTTGTAGATTCGGTGATTTGTTTTGAAGAGGATAATAATATATGTGGTAGAAAACCCAAATAATAGGAAAGAATATTCGTAGAATGCCACAAATAACTTTTAGACAATACATCACATAGATGTTATATCGTAGGTTATGAAATCATTAATGCTGTAAAATGCATTTTGGAGTAGAAATGTTTTTACAATCGCTTTAAATTTGCCAAGAAGGAGATTTTTGATGTGTTGCGGTAACTTATTGTAAAATTTAGGCCCATAGTAATTTTTACCGTTTCTACTCGAATTCAGTCTGAAATAATCAGTTCTTATGTTTTCCGCACCACGAGTATTGTGGTCGTGATAACAAGTTTGAGCTGTATATTGCTCTATGTTTTGTTTTACATATAGAATGCAGATGTAGATATATAACAACGGTAATGTAAATATCTGCATATCAATAAATTTTTGCCTTACATTTTCGCGGTAACCCGTATTAGTGATGATGCGGACTACTCTCCTTTGCAATCCAAATATTCTGACTGCTTTTGATGCATGACCCCAGCCCATCAAACCATAAGACATTTGAGACACAAACAGGGCAAAATAGGCCGTTTTAATTACACTATGAGGAACTAATTTGTCTAATGTTCGGATGAGAAAAATATTCTTTGATAGTTTGTTCGCAAGGCTGTCGATGTGTGGACCCCAGTTAAGTGTAGGGTCCAGATAGATACCCAGGAATTTTGCCATCTCTGGATTATCGACTGTGTCTATGTTTCTGTGGGAAAAAATCACGTTGATGGTCTTAGTTTTATTCATGCATAATTTGTTGGTTAGAAACCAATTTTGGGCATTTGACTGCCCTTCCACCATGAGCCTCTTGATGTCATTCAGTTTTTCGTGAGCTGTTACAATGCTGGTGTCATCGGCAAAAAGGAGAACCTTAGTTTCAGGTATTCCCATCTTTATATCATTAATATAAATTAAAAACAGTAAGGGGCCTAATACTGATCCCTGAGGGACTCCTCTGTTGATAATTTTTATATCTGAAACAGCACCATTTAGGCATGTGTACTGATTCCTGTTACTTAGGAAGGAATTTATAATCTGCACGCTGACTTTACTGAAGTTAAAACGTTGTAATTTCTTAAGAAGTACCTGGTATGATAGGCAGTCGAATGCCTTCTGTAGGTCACAGAAAGTAACCCCCACAAACTGACCATTTTCCTGACCTTCCACTATAAGATCTATCAGTTGTAGTATAGCCTCATTGGTGGATTTTTTCGTTCGAAAACCATACTGATATTGATAAAAAAAATTATTTTCTTCCAAGTGTTTAGTCATTTGCAATTTTAATACAGTTTCAAATATTTTTGATATTATTGGCACCAAGGATATTGGTCTGAAATTGTTAACTGCCTTTGCACCTCCCTTATGAATAGGCACAATTTTTGAAATTTTTAGCACGTCGGGATATATGCCCTCTTTTATACTTTCGTTAATGATTTTAGTGAGGGGAATTAGTATAATATTTTTTATATTTTTTATTATAGTTATCGACATGTTAAAATGGTCACTACTTTTTTTATTTCTAAACTTATTATATCGCGTATATCATTAAAACTAACACTGGAAAATTCAAAAGGAGGAAAATTTACGTGTTGCTTAAGAAAATCAGTTACGTTGTTTTTAGGATTAGGCAAGTTCTTAATAATGTCATCTAGGGCATTTGCAAAGTAATCATTTAATTCGTGGATGTCAACATCTACATAAACTGGTGCTTTTTTTACTGTTCTATTTTGATTGATAACATCCCAATAAGATTTTGGTGTATTACCTGCTTTCTCTATATAATCGCTATAGTAGCGTCTTTTTGCGAAATTAACTTCCCGCCTGTATTCACCTTTTTAGATTTTTTATATGAGTTTTCAGTGTCTGGTCAGGAAACTCTTGATATAACTCCGAGAACGACCGTATATTTTCTCTTAATTTGCGTAGATCTGGCGAAAACCACTTATTTTTTATTTTTTTGTTTTTGACAATTTTTTCAGATAGCGGGAAAGCTGTTTCTATGTGACTAGTTAGTGTATGCATGAACTTATCGAACTTAGAATCATCAATATGATTGTCGCTCACAAAATTCCAATCGACTTTTTCTAGGCTCCGGTAGAGTGCGTACATACCGTTCTCGGTGACACGGCGAGTCTTAATCTTTTTCTCCGGGTACACTCTTGTTGTAACATTTATTTCTATCTGAACTGCCCTATGATCTGACAGACCTGGGTCAAACACATCGGTATAAAAAGCTTCATCGAAATTCACTAATATGTTGTCTATACAATTATTTAACCTTGTATTCAGTTTTATGGTAGAATAAAAACAATAAGAAACGATAAGGTCTTTAAATTTCAGATAATTCGAGTCATTTGTATCAAATTTTAAATTGAAATCGCCACTTATGATAACTTTACGTTTCATGTGGCTTAATTTACTTAAGAGATTATTTAACACAAACATAAAATTACCGAAATCTCCTAGTGTTGATCTATACATAGTAATTATTATTAGATTTAAACATTGAGATTCAACAGCAGTTAACTCACAATGCGTTTCAACAGACAGTTTATTTATATTATTAGCAGGGATAAAACTCGCATTACTTTTACACAGTATTAAGACACCACCACGGTGGCTAGCTTTTCTACAGAATGAGGACACTACGTTGTACCCGTTTATGCCAAAATTACATATTTCTTGGTCAGATAAAAAATGTTCAGATCAGCAGACAACATCGTAGTCTTTGTCTGACAAATTAATGAAATGTTCAAATTCTAGCAATTTGTTCCTTACCGATTGTATATTTAAATGTAAAAGGCAAAATTTATTTGGCATATTACTACTGTAGCTATAATTGGGTTCGGTAAATTCTCTGAAGTAGTCGGTCATATTTTGAGGGATATCTGCGACAATCTGGGGTATAAAAAATCGGCGTCATAGTTAGTGGGCTTATCAGGCTGCGGAACTATAAATGTGTTCCTCGGAGGCTCACTTACTAATACGCTGTCATTGACACTCGACGTACTGGCATCTAATAAATCACGTTTGATGGGTTTAACGTATCGCACACTATGTTGGTAGTAGTACAAAGCGGCATAGGTACCTTTTGGTCACAAGCACTTGATCCAATGAACACCAACGAAGAAGAAATAATAACATTGTGTGACACCCACCAATAATTATTTTTAGTGCATATTTAAATTTAAAATAAAAAAAGTACAAATAATTACATTTGTACTTAGTGAGTATTTGACATTCAATTAATAAAAATACGTATTACATAACTCACCAGCATGCTCAGTTGCTACTCGATGCAATACTCCTTTGTTGCAAAAAACGCACTCTATTTTGCTAAAACACGGAAGTTTTGGATCTCGTTGATTTGTTCGTAGCAGAAGTTGATGCATCCTCACAGAGGCTTTCATATTGTTGAGTTTTTCCGACTTTAGTGATTTAATATAACTTTTTATACAAGTTTGCTTTTATGATATTTGGCAAAATTTTGTTTTAAAATATCAACATTTAATTTTGAAGTCAGTATTGAGAGAACAGTGGTCAGGGACACACCTATTTTACTGCTATTCAATAAGTTAATCAGTGTTTATAGTTATTAAATTGACAGAAAAAAGTGATAGCATGGAAACAGAAGAAAATGATGATACAACATTTAAAACCCCACCTCGATTAAAAAAGAAAAGAAGAAGGAAAAATGAACAAGAGGGAAATTACACTAGTAGCGAAGTTAACCAAATAATCCTTGGAGATAATCAACAAAAAAAGACCAACATACAAAAACCAACGACCAGTAAAAAATCATCAAATAACAACATAAGAAATTTAATACAAAAAACATCAACAAACTACAATTATTACTCACAATAAATGAAAAATGTGATAAACAAGGAATACAACAATGTCTTTTATATCAACACAAATAATAACAACAACAGACTTAAACTAGTGGATGAATGGATACAATACTTTCCCAATTCCAAGGATGTAATCCAAAGGATTTCTACTTAAATCAGACAACGATAAAAATATAATTAAAATAACCCTGAAATTAATGTAACAAGCTGGAACAGTCTCAAACTTTGATGAAAGTAAACCAATTCCTAGGGCAACTACACATAAATCTACAGATCCTACATATTCCTGTGTAATTGGTCAAGTAGAAGAAGAGCTTGAAGACGGCATTATAAGTCAATACCTACAAAATTGTGATGTAGAACATAGATTCTGCAAACGAATTATATCACGTCAAACACAAAAAAAGACTACGTTAATTCGCATTATAACTAGATGTGACAAATCATTCCAAAAATTAATGAATGATGGAATGTTTTATAAACTGCAACACTATCCCACATATCCAAGTTTAGCACCGAGTCCAGTACCAATCCCGTGCAGCAAATGTTCACAATTCACACATACAACAGAAAACTGTACACAAAAAACTATATGTTCAAAATGCCAAGGTCTGCACTCACACAACAAATGTACATCTGCTCTTCCACTAAAATGCACCGCTTTTGGTACAGAAGACCATGTAGCATGGTCAGTCAAGTGTCCAAAACACCCTCGACAACCTATTGAAGGTATTCCAAATGTAAAAGTAAAATCAGACAACAAGAAACGGAAGAATTGGATAAATCTATTACCAAGAAAAGTAGAATTTATCAACCAATAACAATACACGATCATATTGTCAATACTTATGTAGAAAAAATTAATGATCCAAAATACACTAATAGAAATGAACTGGTACTAAAATTAAAAAGAAAATTTGTAGAACAATACAATAAAGACACATACACAAATTTCATAACCAACAAAATATACATATTAATGTTCAATCTTAAGAATCCTAATGAAGAATCACCCACTGAACCCATCGAAGCTAAACAGGCAGTTCATGGCAGGAACCATTAAATTACTGTATGATAACATAAACAGCTACATTAATAAAAAACACTTAATAAACCACTATATACAAAACAACAATATCAATTGCACAATGTTTGTAGAAACCAAAGCCAAACAAAACCATTCAACAGCATATCAAGACTGGTCTATAATAGAGAAAAAAGTGAACATCATTAATTAATGAAAATATCAGGGGAGGAAGCCTTATTCAAGCACAAAAAAATCTAAATATTGGCAAGGAAAACCCACCAAAAATAAATAATCCACTAAATGACACTCTTCATTTCACCATACCATTTCTTCGAAACAAACTTCATATATTTGTCGTATATAATCATCCTACTTCTAATATTGAGGACAATATATTTGTCAAAGCATCACTTTATGAATATGTATTAATTGTAGGTGATTTTAATGCAAACAATGCAGCAAAGAAACGACATATTCAGACTTTCATAAACAACTCTAATTTTGAAATTGTCCCAACAGATCCCACATTTATCATGAACAATAATCCAAACTCTACACCAAACATAATAATGTGTACTTCCAACATAAAAAATAACATTGAGAAAATCGATCAAATTCCTGATCTTTGCTCCGATCACCTAGCAAAAACCGCAAGAGAAAAAAGCTGAAACATTTGTAACTAGTTATGAAAAATGTAATATGAATAGTGTAAACAACGAGCTGCAACAATATATAGAAAATCACCCAACAATAACGAAGGAAAACATCACACAGTTTATGAGTAAATTCTCACATACAGTTACAAAGTACTCCCCAAAGAGCAAACGAAATTACTTCAAATATAGGCTGCCACCATTTATTCTAAAACATCAAAGTCAAGAGACAACTGTATAGAGAACTAAAACAATACGATGATCGGGAGTTAAAAGCAAAATTTAATAAACTTAGTGCAGATATACTAAAGTTAGTCTTACAGTTCAGAACAAGTAAATGGTTAGAAATATGTAGAGAAATAAGTGAAGCTAAAGGAAGAAACTACTGGGAGCAGATTAAAAAATTATCAAAATACAAAGCATATAAACAAATTTCAAGAATTGAGGAAAATAACCAAATATATATGAGTCTGATGAAAGCATTCAAAGCACACTATGAAAAATGTTACACAGAAACCAAAAACGATGATTTTAACAAGGACCACAAACAGCAAATTACCAACTCGTATGAACATTACTTTCAGAATAAAAACGATTTTATAGATCAGGCAACACCTATTGATGGTGCGGAATTTTATGAAGTGCTAAATAGTGGAAGAAATACAGCACCAGGTCATGATAATATTCCACGATTAATAATAAAACGTCTCACACCTGAAATACATGAATATATAATAAAAATATTTAGTTTTTGTATAAGCAAGGGGTATTTCCTTGAAGAGTGGAAATGTGGCACCATTATCAACATTCCAAAGCCAAATTTAGACCATACAAAAACCAACAATTACGACCGATTACATTATTATCAGTGATGGGAAAAATACTAAAAAAAAAGACTGCAAGAAAATATTGGAGATGCAATTCAGAAATATCGATTTGGATTCAAAAATGGCTGCTCCACACTACAACCACTTACGATCCTAACTGCAAACACACAAACTAATAATATTATAGGAAACAAAACAGCTGTGTTGTTTTTGGACATCAGTACAGCATTTGACAGCATATGGCACATAGGGCTGACTTTTAAATTATATGAACAAGGGTGTCCACCATACTTACTAAAGATGGTTAAAAAGCAGGAAACTGAGGGTAAAAGTAAACAACACATTATCAGAGGAATTTACACCACACCAACGATACCACAATAAGTAACACCTCAACAACAATAAATATCCTAAATACAGTAATAAAACCTCAAGCATACACTAAGTATTTAGTAATAGAAATAGGTAGCAAATTAAATTTCAATAGACACACACAAGGGCATAAAAAAAGAAAATAATAGCTAGAGCAAGACACTTCAGGGCTTTAACATAAGAGAGGCAATTAACATAAACACCGCAACCAATATATATAAAATGATATGCAAACCTATGCTTGACTATGGGCACACATTGTTGTTGAATTGTAGACTACCAGCACGAAGAAATGTAGAAATAGCAGAAAGACAAAGTCTCCGAATTATCACCAGAATTCATCACCCTAACAACTCATTATTCAATCCATCGAATCAGTATCTGTATAATGCAACAGGTATTCAGCCAATTGTTGACCGTCTTCAAGAACTATCGGAAAAGTTTGCAACGAGACGAATTAACATGGCAATATTACAAGAATTTATAGCCGGACGAGATGAAAATATCAGAAGAGTGAGAACTCACCCAACGCAAGATATACTTCAAATTTTAAATAATATTTAAATAATCAATCTAATACATCTAGAATATATTGTTTTTTTTTTATTGTACATATAAATGTGTAAAATTTTTATACTCAAATTATATTGTAAACAATACCTTTTTGTAAATGGGCTGAGAGACTCAGGTCAGTGGCCTTTTGGGAAACCGATAAAGATTGTTACTACTATTAATTTTGAAGTGCGTTTATAAATGTCTTTAAATAAGTCATCGTTAAGCTCTGCCCTTTCCTGAATGCAATTTACTAGTTTTTCAGAAGACGAATCTGATTTTGGAACGGTTAGTTTTTCTACACAAAATTTAAAATCGGTTTCATACAACCTCTGAAATGAAGGTGGTGTGTTAAATTGAGCAATGCTTTCCATTTTATACGAGAATTGTAAACTTCACCGCACTCGTTGAGAAATCAATGTAAACTAATTATTTACTTTGCAGGTTAAAACATGCAGAATTGTGTAAAAACAGTCGGTTCATCTCCAATATCCCCACCCATTAATTTGCCTGTGTTTTATCTAGCGCTTAGCAACAGTAGACAGTAATACGTTCCGTCACACCTTATAGAGTTCGTCGCGCTATTTTTTTTTTTTTTACATTTATTTAACGTCGGCCTATTTCCGCTACTGAGGCCTAACACCGACGCCTGTAGACGAGCTACCCCCAACCAGGAATTTTGCCGAACCTCTTCCCTTAAGAAGAGTAGGGATCTTTTACTTGCCTAACATTTAATAGACAAGGGACCGACGGCTTTACATCCCCTCCGAAGGATGGTATATCTCCTATACAACCCTCGCCTAAGGTTGTATAGCTTCCGCGCATACACTGATATACAAGCCGCTGGAAGATGTGTGAGGCGAGAACGCGGTTTCCGTTGGAATGGTCACCAATCCAAGTACTAACCGCGCCTGTCGTTGCTTTACATCGCATACCGAAGTATGTACATAGTAAAGACGCACCTACGCTCGCCCCCGTCGCGCTATTTATAGGGGTTTAAATCATATTGCGATATGTATTAACCATAACTGAAATATATATTTTTGGGATAAAACACAATAATAGGTATTTTAAAAATATTACAATTTTTAAAATGAATTTGAAACATAATTTTTATGCGATTTTGACCCAGGAAAAATGCCGTAGTACGTCTATGACTTGATGTTGGAGGTTCTATCTGGACATATATATTCTTCAATGTATTACAAATAATTTAAGATCAAATATACACTTCCTTCACCAAAATGGCCACGGCACGGATTTTTCGAACACAAGCCACCAGACTAATATTAATTTTTACATATTACACATTGAAGGTGAAATTAAAATTTTATTGTCGATGAAGGAATTCTTAGAGACATTCCTGTACATGATTCCACTTAGAATTTCAACAGCTTTACATTTTAATCTAAAAATTTGGTACCTGAGGATGAAAATCGCCATGCCAAGATAGCATATGACCTTGTCGAGTAGCACAGTAATAAGTTGTTGTTGAATGTAGGCCTAAAGACATAGTCACTTAATAATCTTAATAGATAAATATTACTGGCCAAATTATTTGCCAATGAGTTAGTGTGATAATTCCAACTAAGAGTGGGGTCAATGGTCACACCCAGTAATTTAACCCTCTCACAATTAGTATGATAGCAATGACTTATTTCGTTTAACATTGAATAAGTTTAAGTGTTTCCTATAAGAGCAATAGCTAGATAGTGTTAATTTTTATGAAATGTTATGTACTATTTTTGTTTGTATATTGTCAGTTTTTTTTATTATTGTATACTATCTTATCATTCTTTATTGTCATTTTATCATGTTCTGCTGTCTTAGTAATCCTGACTATGTATTCCTCTACATTCAAATGGAGTATTCCGTATATAAATAAATGAATTATGAAATTTTATATTTCTTAAAGATAACACCATTGCTTGTGTTTCGGATAGATTTAAACTAAGCCCATTATGAGAAAACCATTGCTCAGCCTCTAACTGGGCAAAACAACCCACATCAACAACCTCATTCAGCACTTTGGCAGTATTAGACATTGTAGCCTGTCAATTTTTTCTAGCATTTTTGCAGATGACATCACAATTATATCAGGAGTAAATAATCTAGATATATTAATTTCCGAGCTAAACTCAAATTTAATTTCGCTCAACCAATATTTCAATGGTAAAGGTTTAGTGATGAATCAAGAAAAAACATTTTCAATGCAATTCCATCCTATAGGAGCAAACTACCTAACTAGCCCTTTGTTAAAACTTAATGGCAAGTCAGTTCAACAGGTAACTACTTTTAAAATTCTTGGAATTCATATTGACTTTTCCCTTAACTGGAAATCACACGTAAATTTTATTTTTAATAAATGTGCCAGCAATTGTTTTGCATTAAAGAGACTTCGCCAAATCGCCAGTAGTAACACAGTAAAAGTATTTTATTATTCCAACATGGAATCACGCTTCCGGTACGGTGTTATTTTTTGGGGTAATTCTACTTCTGCAAACAGAGTTTTTGTGCTGCAAAAAAGAGCAATACGCTGTATGTTTGGTTTACATTACAGAGATTCATGTAAAAGAACATTTATTGAACAAAAAATTCTAACTCTGCCGTGCCTGTATATATTAGAAATATTAAAATTTGTAAAAAAGAATTCATCTCAATTTAATCCTTTAAATGAGCACCATAATTATATGACTCGCCATGGCTCGAATTTGCAGCACGAAATCCACAGGCTAGAACTCTACAAATCCAACCCATATTATATCGGTTCTGTTATTTACAATAAATTAAGTAGTGACCTAAAAAACACTGTAAGTGTAAAAAGATTTGTAACAACTGTAAAAAGTTATCTTATCTCTAAAGCTTTTTATTCCGTTGATGAATATTTAATGTCTTAATGCACTCAAGATGTATATAAATATTTTTAAATGCTGTAATCGTATTTCTGTTATTTATCTGTTTCTATCTGTTACTCATCCCTTATTTATCTATAATTATGTATATTGACGTGTCCTATATCATTTTGTATGATCAATTGGATTAATAAAGGCATTGTATTGTATTGTATTGTATTGTATTGTATTGTATTGTAGTGTCATCTACAAAAAATATAAAATCGGTGAATGATACATTACTAGGAAGTCATTGACATATATATAGAACCCAACACTGACCCTTGTGGCACGCCTATGTTTATATCCATTTCTTGGGATATATCATTGTCACATTTAACTTTTTGAGTACTCCCTTCTAAATAGAATTTTATGATTTTAATAATATTGAGATCAAAATTGTACTCTTTAAGCTTCCTAATTAGTAGATCATGTTGAACATAGTCAAAGGCTTTGCTTCGGTCACAAAAGGTCCTCTTTCAAAACATTCAGTGACCTTCTCAGTAAAATCCAATATTACATCGGTAGTACTAGTACTAGCCATATTGTGATGTCACAAACAGATCATTCATGCCAAAATAGGTGATAATTCTGGATTTAAGGGCTTTCTCGAATATCTTTGAATAATAGTTCAGCTGTAAGGTGTGTATTGTGAGGTTTATAGAATTTAATAGCTATAAGAGGTGAAAATAATTATGAAAAGTTATACCAAAATGTTCACAAACAATTAAGTGATCTAGTGAGAAAATACAAAATCAATTATTTGTTACTATAGAGCCGTAAAAGTAATAAACAAATAAATAGTTAATGAAAGGCAGCCAGAAAAAAGAAAAGAAAAAGTGACAACAAAAAAAGTATCTCCAATAAAAAGTGACCTAGAAGAGAGATTTTGTAAACAAAGTGAAATACACAGTGGACTAAATAAATGTTGAAATATAACAAAATATGGCAGTGTGTGTTCTATGTAAAAAAAATTATGACAGTGACCAACTGTGGTCATGTGACCAGTGCCAAAAGAGAATATGTACAAACTGTTCTAAACTCTCAGCGTCGGAAGTTAAATGCATGGAATTAAAAAAGCAAAGAACGCTCAAGTTTTATTGTAAAACATGTCTAGAAATAACGAGCTTCAATAAAGATTTAATGGAAGAAATAAGGAAATTGAAAGCAGTCGTTGAACAACAAACTGGTAAGATTGATATGTTCACAGAGGAAATGAAGGTGTTAAAACAAAAAGTTGAGCAGTCTGAAGAAAAGAATGCTAAATATAGTAACTATATAGAAACAGTAGTAACAGAAATAAAGAACGACATCGTAAATAGTAATTTATCATATGCAAGCGTAACAGCAGGAAACAAGTCAGGAGGAAAGAAAATAGGAAAGACTGATCCAGTTTTAATTATAAAACCAAAGGAGTCTCAAGAGAGTGAGAAAACGAAGAAAGATATAAAGGAAAAGATTGATCCATCTAGCTTAGGTGCTGGAGTTTCAGGAATGAAAGAAGCATCCAATGGGCAAGTAATAATAAGATGCGACAACAAAAAGGATCTAAAAAAGATTCAAAATAAAATACAGGAACAGATGTCTGATGATTATGATGTAAAATCACCAATTTTAAGACGTCCACAAATTAAAATTTTTGGAATAGATGAGGATGATGATAACACCGATGAAGGCTTGATAGAGGCCATAATCGATCAGAATTTGACACAACAAGAAAGGGAGGAAGAAGACTTCCAAATAAGAATTATAAAGAGGGTAAAAAAGAAAAATGATAGACAATTTACGGCAATTGTAGAAACAGATCCGAGAACACATAAAATTTTATTGAATCGGAACAAAATTTTTATAGAATGGTCGAAAGGGAAACCTTATGATTATGTTCATGTAGTCAGATGCTACAAATGCTTAGGCTTCAATCATTTCGCAAAAGATTGCAAAAATAATAAGATATGCTATAAATGTTCTTTACAGCATGAAGGGGAATGCAAAGATAAACAAAATAAATGTATAAATTGCAGTAATGCAATACAAAAATATAAAATAAAGATAAAAGATAACCATAATGCATTAGATTATAAGTGTCCCTGCTATATAAGAGTTCTGAACAATGTGAAAAGGAGAGTTGACTACTTAGAGAATAAATAGCAATTACCAAAAAGATGTGCAGATGTGATGAAATGTTTTAAATGCCACATAATTAATCTGAACGCACAAGGATTTTTACAACATAAAGATGAAATCGAATTACTTATACACCATTGGAAACCTATGATACTCTGCCTAACTGAAACACATGTAACAGATGAAGTTCAACAATCAGAGATTGCGATTGATGGCTACAGATCTGAGATTTGTTACACAGATAGTGTTCATACAGGAGGAGTTATTTTTTATATTAAAACTGAAATTATTTATCAATTCCTGAATAGTTTTATAGTTGATCGAAATAGTTGTGAAAATTCAAATAAAAATGAAGAATTATATTTTAATTGGAATATATCACTCTCCAAGTGCAAGTTCAGCAGAATTTTTAAGGCACTTTGAAAGGGTAGTAGAAGAGTACAGTTCTAACAGTATGGACACTATTATATTAGGCGATTTTAATATAGATATGTCAATTGATATATTTTACTCAAAACAGTTAGCAAAAATATTGATAGAAAATGGACTTACACAAATAATAAATGAACCAACCAGAATTACAAAAACCAGTGCAACAAAAATTGATCTATTAATAACCAATCAGGACAATATATCATTTAAGGTAAACCATATTCCAAAAATAACAGACCATGCCTATATAACAATAAATTTGCAAGTGTCAGATATTGAAATAGGCAATACTAAACGATTATTGAGAAGTTTTAAAAATTATGATCAAAAGATATTTCAGAACAAACTATTGAGTACTGAATGGAATAATAATATCATAGATTCCAATAGGTTAGCAGAAAATTTAATTAACAATATTACAACCTGCTTAGATGAAGTTTGCCCCATTAAAGAAATAATAGTACCAACGAAATATGGAGACAAGAAATGGATTACAGAAGAAATTATACAGGCACTGAAAGAACGAGACAGCAAATATGAAGCAGCTAGAATAACAAATAGTGAAGAGGACTGGAATACTTATAGAGAAAATAGGAACAAAGTTACATCGATGATAAGAAAGCAGAAGCAAAATTATTATGAACAAAAAATAGATGAATGTAAAAATAATGCAAAGACAATGTGGAAAACATTAAAACAAATTTGCAAGACGAAGGGTCATAGCACATCACAATATATTAAATTTAATGATGAAGACATTCAGAATGAGTTAGAGATAGCTGAAAATTTTAATGCGTATTTTATTGATAGTATATCAGATGTTATTCAAAATATACCAAAATATAACATGTATGAAACACCAGAACACAAAAGACAGGATAGATTTGAAGAATTTAAAAAAATAGAAATGAGTGATCTAAGAAAAATTATTTCTTCACTACCTAATAAAATAGGCAGTGATGGAATATCAGCAAAAATTATTAAAACATCATTTGAAGTTATCGGTAACAGATTTTTTGATGTAATGAATAACTCTTTGCAAACGGGAGTTTTTCCTAATAAATGGAAGAGTTCTCTTGTAACGCCAATTCCTAAAGTGGTTAATACGGTATTAAGTGAACAACACAGGCCCATAAACTCATTACCAGTTTGTGAAAAAATCTTGGAATTGATTGTGAAGGAACAACTAATGAGCTATTGTCAAAAAAATAATATAATAATACCAGTACAGTCAGGATTCAGAGAGGGACACTCATGTGAGAGTGCACTACAATGCATATTAGAAGATTGGGTAAATGCAATTGATGCTGATAATATTATAGTGGCTGTATTTTTAGATTTTAAAAGGGCCTTTGAGACAATAGATCGAGGTCTACTCCTATTAAAATTAAAAGAAATTGGGATTTGCGGAACAGTGCATCAATGGTTTTCATCCTATTTAAATGAACGAAGACAAAGAACAAAGTTTGGTGTAAGTGTATCTAGTGAAAAAGAGACAGAACATGGAGTGCCGCAGGGATCCGTTCTAGGACCAATATTATTTATCATTTTTATAAATGATATTATGCGATCAATAACGAATTGTAAAGTACATCTATTTGCAGATGATACTATGTTGTATATAGCAGGTGAAAATGTTGATGACATTATAAGAACAATGAACAATGAATTAAATAATCTATATATGTGGCTTTGTGATAACAACCTTAAGGTAAACATAGACAAATGTAAATGGATGATTTTAGGGAAGAAACATAAATTAACCAAAATTGTGTATATGAACTCTATAATAATAAATAATCAGACAGTCGAAAAAGTAACTAAAATAAAATATTTAGGAGTGGTCTTAGATGAAAACTTAAGTTTAAAACAAAACGTTGATTATATTGTAAAAAAGGTGGCTAAAAAAATTTAATTTTCTAAGGAGACTATCCAAGAATATATCAATGTTTGCCCGATTAACAATCTATAAAACAATAATTGCACCACACTTTGAATACTGTTCAAGCCTGCTACTATATTTAAATAATAATGAATTACAGATTCTACAAAAGATGCAAAACAAAGCAATGCGAGTTATATTGCAGTGCAATAGATATACACCAGTAAATAATATGTTAAAAACATTGCATTTTATGACAGTAAAGCAAAGAGTTTTATTAAAAACCCTGCAGTTTATTTATAAAATAAAAAACGGTATGTTACCTAGTTACTTACAGGATAAAATAACATATGTCTGAGATATACACAACTACAATACTCGCAGGACAAATGATCTATACATAGAAAGACATCATTCATTATTAGCTAGCAAATCACTTTTCAGTAAAGGTCTTAAAGAATATAATAGCTTGCCAAATGAAATAAAAAATTTTAATGGATCTTCTAAACATTTTACAAACAAATGTGCTAAATATATAAAATCATTACCGATGTAAACAAGTAACTCGCTTATAATTATCAATTAAAACTTTCTACATGTCACTACCTTATAAGTATTGTCAGTGTTTTGTTTGTTAAGTATAAAATTGGCTGTATGTTTGCGTATATGCATATGTGTATATATATATGTATTAATTATTTTTATTTTGTTTTGTACATATGTTGTATGTCGTATTAAACTACTTAAAGTAGTAATCTAATTATTAAGGTAATATTTTTTGTATAGATAATTGTATAGCAACTTGCTAAAAAATAAATAAATTATTATAGGTAGTAAAGATATAGGTCTAAAATTTAATATATCATCAGGGTTTCCTATGAATAGGAAGTACAAGTGCTACCTGCTAGGAAATATTTCTTCCATAACAGCATGATTTATTAATTTAGCTAGAGGGATGACAATAAGATCTTTAATATACTTTATAAGATTGGCATTGAAACCATAAACGTCGTTGTTGTCTGTGTTCTTTAAAGAGCATATTATGCCCCTAACCTCTATGTAAAATACTGTTGTAAGAGAGAAAGTAGCATCTGCCATATTAATCATTTCTAAGTAGATATTAGGGTTAGTATTATTTTGGGCAGATTTTTTACGAGATCATGGAAAACGTTTATGAAGTATTCATTAACATCGTTAGGATTAATTTTAATAGAATTTTTTGTTTCATTTCTTTACATGAATGATCTGAATTTTTTATTTTTCGGTCATTAACAAGAATTTTTGATTCATTTATTATATTTTTGTATATATTTCTGAATTTGCTAAAGTAATTTTTAAGCTCTTGGGTAGGATCAAGTAAAAACGTTTCATTCAGCAATGCCAGATGCTCCCTGGTTTGTTTTATATCATCTGAAAACCAATTATTGTTTTTATTCCCACATTTATTGTTAAATTTTTTTTTGCTTTTCCTTATTGGAGAGGAGTTATTATGCCCAATGGATAATAGATCTAAAAATGTATCAAATTTTTTATTAGCACTACATTTATAGGAAACAAAATCCTAGTTAATCTGGGAGACGGCGTCAAAGAATTTTAACTTCAGGCAATAGAAATTTGTTACAGTTTAGTAGTATTAATGAAAGACCATGATGATCAGAAAGACCAGCTTTAACTATGGATGTGATGTATATAAAAGGTATGCTCACTGAAATTTAAAAAGATATCGAGGCAATTCCCCGGGTACCGTCACTGACCTCGGGTCTAATACAGTGAGTTGCAAGGAAATCACACAATAATTTCGCATCCTTATGCTCCGTGCTGAATTTGTCATTGAAGTTGCCAATTAATATTATTTTGCCATGGATACGTCTACGAAAGTTGGATATATAACATACGCGCTAAATCTACGATAGTTGGGCATAGCCAATGAAGTGGATGGATACCGCATACGTCACACGCCGATAATATAGATCTGCTAACATTTTATAACTTTGCTTTCAATATTTATTAGATGATAAAATAGGATCATCGATCATAAATTAAAATGCATGAGAGGAATGAGAAGGAAGATTATATCCCTTCTGTGTGTTACTTTCTCATATACTTAAAGAAATATTCATATTACGTATTTTAGTTCCGGAAATCATAAGCAACTATACTGCATGAAATAACATTAACCTAACCTAACCTTAAGAAGGATTCTAAAGACTGAATTTGTTGTGTTACACTCCTCGTTATATACCTAGGCACCGCTTCGCTAGTCATTGGTCGCGCTTGGTTCGCTTTGCTGCTCATTCGACGTGTTTGGTTGACCGTGACTTACTACGGTGCTGGTACTTGGCAATACCAGTCTCCACGTATTAATAAGTCGATACCCATCCTCTCTGTTAAAGTTATTCACATTTTTCATAATTTCCAGTGATTCGCGGATATAGCGTGTATTCCTGTCTAATATATTGACGTTCTCGTAGTCGATTTTATGGTTCTGGTTATTATGGATATGTTCTGCTATCGCCGACCTACCCGTGTATCCAAATCTGGTATTTCTCTAGTGTTCTTTGATTCTGCACTGGATACTCTGTCCTGTTTGTCCGATGTAGCTTTTGCCACGTGCACTTCAACTGGTAAACACCTTTTGATAACAGTTTGGGGACAGAGTCTTTAACAGAGGGAAGCATCTGCTGTATTTTCTTCACTGTTCGAAACCGTACATCTACTTTCTTTTTAAATAAAATCTTCTTCAGCCTATTTGTGACTCCCGCGACGTAGCGTAGGCATGCATATGTTGTTGGTTGTTGCTATTCTTCTTCTGCACGTTCTCAGTCATTAGAATCCTTCTGAAGAAGCTGACAGGATGATCAGCGAAACGTCAAGTCAAGTTCGACGACCACGGCAAGACCGGGAAGAAACTACTTCATCAGTTTAATGGTCTGTAGTTCATTTTTTTTTTCCCGGTTACCTAATGCTGTACAGGACTGCCGTGGTTTCCGACTCCACACGGAAGCTCAGCCGGCGATTAATTACATCCACTTCCCATGGCCCGCGGGTTGGTACCTGTAGCTGTAAGTACCTAAATCATGTGCCCTTAGTAGACGGAGGGAACCCAGAATGTCCGCTTTCTGCATCTGGCCTGCCAACCATTCGGCTGGCTTCTGGCAGATCGATATGGCTTGTAATACAGAGAGCAGCTTAGGCCTCATCCCACCAAGTACACCGGTAATCAGGACAGAGTAGAGAGAATACAGCGCGTGGAGCTAATACCGGAGATCTCGGTGTTTTGTCCGTTTTTCTTCCTCCTTCTACCTTCCGTAGATGGTAATAAAGCACTCGTAAAGCCGCGATATGCCTATGGATGTAGGCCGAAGTTGCATAAATGGGACATGCAGATAGTAAGTGCATGAGCGACTGCGGCGCCTGACGACAAGTCCTGCAGTTAGTGTCAGGAACTTCCACATTCATAACGCGACTACGGTAGATTAAAGTGTTAATAACACCATCTTGGCAGGCCACAATAAATCCCTCAGTCTCCGACTTTAGCCCTGCCGACCGTAGAAAAGCGAAAGTCAGCTTTGTCGATAAACCTAGTATCTAATAATAATAATAATAAAATATTTATTGTGCATTTAACATAATAGTTTAAAACCTTACCCTAAAAACATAGTCAACAGTAAAATAAAAGACAATATTTAAATACAACAAACAATTACAGGAAATAAACACTTCTTAAACTATATTAATTAAAATCTTGTAAGATCAATATATTATAATTTAATATATTATGACAAATAGCTTCCTTTAACTTTGACTTCAATGTGGTAACCGAGAGACCGTGAAATTCCATAGGTAAATTATTTTGAATATAAGATGACAGATAAGAAAGGTTTCTCAAAAAAATTGCACTACGATGCAAAGGTACTGTGACACGGGTAGTAATATTCCTCTAATGTCCCTCATGAACCCGATCACATCTGATAATCTTATTAGAAAGATATTCAGGCAGCCCAGTTTTTAAATTAAGTATGTCCGCCAGCTTGCCCTCTTGCTGAATCTTAACTCATTTTTAAATTTCCTTCTAGCCTCTTTAAAATCGTCCCATGTGGTCCCCTCCCCCTCTTTGACAGCTCGATTGTGAGTGCGTTGGGCCGCCCGTCTCAGGTCTTTAAGTGACCTCCAGTGAGCCTTCCACACTGCCGCTGCCTTGAGGGGACAGGGTTCCTCATATGCCTTAATTATACGATTTTCGAGACTATTTACCTCATTATCTAGTTGTTCTGGGGAAATTATGTGGCCCTCATGTTCAAGTTCTGAACTCTCTAGAGCAGAGTGGTATTTTCCCCAATCTGTCGCCCTCGGATTTCTTCGAGGGGTGGCCTCTTTCTTATCATATTCCATCTCGAATCTGATCATTCTATGAATCATTGGTTACCCTCCAGTTTTTAACATCCTCAGTCAGAGACTGGGAAGCCAGAGTTATGTCAATAACTTCCTGGCGGATGCGATTGACAAATGTCGGCCCGCTCCCCCTGTTAACCACCTGCAGGTCTGTGGGCGCCAAGTACTCTAACAGAGTCTCGCCCCGAACGTTAACATTTGAGCTGCCCCACACTATGTGGTGGGCATTGGTGTCGCAACCGATTATTAGCGGAAGACCTGAATTCCTTGCATAAAGAATTACATTTTCTAATTCCTCAGTGGGTGGCAGTCGCGCATTATCATACGGAACATATATGCTGCTTATGACTACTTTACGACTAATATTATTTACCTTGTATTCGAGAAGAGCTGCTGTGGCATCCCTGGTTCCCAGTTGAGGCAGTGGCATAACTTGGAGGTCCTTAGATGCCAGGATGCATGTCCTTGGTGGCTCCTCGTCTCCCTCTTTTCCAACTACCATTTGGTAACCAGAACTTCCTAGGCCCCTTACTTGATTCCTGAAAACATATGGTTCCTGAATTAGTATTATTTCTCCAGTCTTACCTGTCAGAATCCTGACTCGATTCTATAAATAAGACAATACTGCTAAGAATCAAGAAGTCCCATTAAACTGTACCTACTTCTGAAAAAAGCTTAATAACTGGGTGTCAAGAATTATTCTTTTTAACGTAATTAATGATTAAAAATTATGTTAGTATTAAAGGTTCTTTAATGAGATGACTCGTGACGTGCATCGCTTGAATTCTTGCCTCGACTTTAGCTCTCCAGTAGCATCCCGACTGTGCTGGAGGTTAATTTGACTTACCCGTAATAGTAGCTCCGTGGGACGTCTGGGTACGGGTGATTAGGCCTACTTTTCCTTTTCCTCCTCGGCCCTTCGACTGCGGCAGGAGTCCGGCAAGCCACTCCGCTCCAAACCGATACCCTACATACTGTAAGGGTAACCAGCTCGAAGTAGAGCACCCACTCGGCCTCCTCCAGCCGTCGTACGGTTTCGTGGCTGACCAGGAAGACAAGGTGCCATCCTCCAGGTTTTCCTGTAGTTCTCAAGTGTTTCCACTTGTCCACGTTTAGGGAGCGGTTTTGACGCGCCAGCATGTCCCTTACTCTGGGGAGGTCTACTTGGCTTCTCAGCCAAAAGCTGACCTGCTCCGGCCAGGGGGCATCAACCGCCTGCATTACACAGAAGGTGACACCATCTCCGGCCAGTGGTCTCCAGTCTTCGAGCAGCCAGCGCTTCGAGGTTTCGTCCTGCGTCGTTATCAGGAACCAGCCCGGATCCACCAGGCCCAAGTTTCTGAAACGAAGCTCCGGGCCATAAGGTTCCCCTTCGGGGCCCGTCATAGCCCGGAGCATCTCCGACACAAGATGGTTCCTCGTCTGCTCCTCTTCCTCCTGTGTAATAGTCCCGTCCTCTCGGCTGGAAGCTATGACCATTTGGTTTTCCCTCCTCGCGGCAGAGCTGTAACTAGCCAGTTGGGGTCTAGCCCCCGAATCCGACACTTTGGCAGCACCCGCGCTTCCCCTTAGTAATGGGGACACGTTCGTCATTCTGCACGTCCGTCCCGGAAAGCTGGCACTCCCTCTGACCCGCTTCCTCTGTCGCTCGGGTGGGGTTCACTCAAATGGAGAGTAACAAAAGATATTGATTCAGCTGAATTAAAGATTGACAATTATACTCTCATTCGTTGTGATTCAACGAGTAGGTTTACTGGTAGGGTTGCGATATATATTAAAATCAATATTGAATACTCTGTTTTCAAAACATTTGTATTGGAAGGAAATTATTGGTGCAATATTTTAAAAATTATCCTGAGTGCCACAGTATGGATGATTGGTTGTCTATCATTCATCATCAGATGCTGACGCAACATTTCTTGAAGATTTTGAAGATATATGTGATTGTGTTTTTACTGCTAACCATCGTACAATACTGGCTGGAGACTTTAATTTAAACTACATGGACAATGATAATTACTATGTTAAAAAATAAAAAATTTGTTAACAACTTATGGTGTTACTCAATCAATTTCAGAACCTACTAGAATTACAAATAGTAGCGCAACTTTAATGGACTATATTTTGTCTAACCAAAGTAATTTTGAGGCAACAATGCATTCTTGCCCCAAAATCATGGATCATTCAATAATTTCTGTTAATGTGAGTAATGTTCATAGCAAAGAGAGTAAAGTATTTAAAAAATGTAGAAATTTAAGTGATAACAACTTTGATTTAATTAAAATGAATTTAATAACTTGCAATTGGTCATTAAATACAGTAGATGTGAATTTTCTTTATAATGAAATGATAGATAATATTAGTGAAGTAGTTAATACCATCTCACTAATACAAGTCTGTAGTTATAAAAGTCATTTACCATGGTTTGACAACGAGTTATATTCTTATATTCTTTCCTATTATTTGGGTTTTCTACCACATGTACTATTATCCTCTTCAAAACAAATCACCGAATTTACAAAATAATAGAATTATTGGAAAAAAACCTCTGCGCCCGTGACGTTTACGCCAAAGGAAAAGTCAGAGGTTATGTTTTGCAAATAATATAAATCGGAATAAACACAAAAATAATGTATTTTGCTGACGTTTCGGAAAGTAATCTCTTTCCGTTTTCAAAGCTATTTTTTGAAGAACTCTTATTTTGCTGTGTATGTCAAATACACAGCTTTAAGATTCTGGATTATGGAAATAACATAAACAGAATCTTAAAGCTGTGTATTTGACATACACAGCAAAATAAGAGTTCTTCAAAAAATAGCTTTGAAAACGGAAAGAGATTACTTTCCGAAACGTCAGCAAAATACATTATTTTTGTGTTTATTCCGATTTATATTATTTGCAAAACATAACCTCTGACTTTTCCTTTGGCGTAAACGTCACGGGCGCAGAGGTTTTTTTCCAATAATTCTATTATTTTGTAGATTCGGTGATTTGTTTTGAAGAGGATAATAGTACATGTGGTAGAAAACCCAAATAATAGGAAAGAATATTCATAGAATGCCACAAATAACTTTCAGACAATAACAAGAGTTATATTCTAAAATAAAAGAACGTGATAAATCTTATGAGGCTTTTGTAAAGTGTTCAGAACGTGAACTTAAACAATGTAAATGGGAAACCTTTAAAAAACAAAGAAAAGATGTAGTTAATTTATTAAATAAGAAAAAAAATCAATTTTATTTTGAGAAAAAACGTGGAAAACACTAAAAAAATTAATTAATGTAAATTAAAGAGATTTTCCAAACTGTATACAATTCAATGATAACAATGAACGAATACGAGATAATCTTGATATAGCCAATAATTTTAATTATTATTTTGTAAACAGTGTCAATCAAATTATTGAGAGTATCGACTGTACAGAAGTATGGTGTAACAGCAACTATAACTTATATCCTAGTTTTTCCAGCATAGTATAGTTTACATTATTTAGGATAACTGATTTACGTAAAATCTTTTGACAATAAATGCAGTGTAACTGAAATTCTTAATGCTAAAGTCTTAAAACAGGTATTTGAGTCTATTGGTAATGTGATTTTAAATTTTATTAACACTTCTCTTAAAAGTGCCAAATTCCCTGATTTATTAAAAGTTAGTACAGTTATCCCAGTTCCTAAAGTTACTAATACAGTTAATGCTAGTGAATTTAGGCCTATCAATACCTTGCCACCTATTGAAAAGCTTCTGGAAATAGCTGTCTATAATCAACTATTAGATCATATTGAAAAGCATGGTATTTTAATTAGTAATCAATCAGGGTTTCGTCAAAAACACTCTTGTGAATAATCATTACAGTTATCTCTTAATAAATTTAAAATTGAGTTAGATAATAATAAATATGTAATAGCTGTTTTCCTTGATTTAAAGAGAGCGTTTGAAACCATTGATAGGGATATATTATTAGCTAAATTAAATCAATATGGAATAGAGGGCAATGCATATAAATGGTTGGCAGATTACTTAACAGAGAGGAAATAGAGAGTTAGGGTAAACGATTCATTGTCTAGCGAAATTATTAACAACTTTGGAGTTCCGCAGGGCAGTGTTTTGGGTCCCCTACTCTTATATTATATCTAAACGAAATCAATCTATATGTTAACTGTGAATTTATAAACTTATTTGCTGATGATACGTTAGTGGCATGTAGTGATACTAATTTAGAATCAGCAGTACAAAAAATGAATACAATTTTGAATAAATAGTGTTGAAAAGTATTTAAAAATTAATAAACTCAAGTTAACTGTATTAAAAACTAAAGGCATGATAATAACCACTAAATTATAAATACAATGATATAAACCTAAATAATGTAAATCTCCTAATTTATAATGAATAAATTGAAATAGTAAAATCGGTAAAATATCTTGGGTTTCAATTGGATAATATTCTATCTTTTGATGAGCATTTTGAATATATTTATAGGAAAATTGCAAAGAAGCTATATTTCTTTTCTAGAGTTTCCAATAATTTATCAACTGAGACCAAAATAATCAGTCAATTATTCAGCCACACTTTGATTATTGTGCATCTGTACTGTAACAATTAAATTTAAACAAACTCGCACAACTACAGAAGCTTCAAAATCGGGGTATGAGGATTATCTTAAGAAGTAACCGTTATACGCCCATTAAAATAATGTTGAATGCCTTACAATGGTTCTCTGTTCCACAGAGATTATTTTACCTCACCATGGTTTTAATATATAAAATTCTAAATAATCTAGCACCCTCGTATGTTCAAAATCGTGTGGTCTTCAATTCTGATATACATCATCACTACACTCAAAATAATAATAACATATACATTGCTAAAACAAATTATAAAAATAGTATGAACTCTTTGTTTTTTAAAGGTTTTGTTTAATAAGTTACCAAATTGTATTAAGTCAAGTGCATCTATCACTATTTTCAAAAAAGAGCTAAGGATATATGCCAAAGATATGATATAAAGATTAAAATATATGAATATGGAAACTTATATTTATTTGTTATTTATAAGCTTGGTATTATGATAATTTTTATCTTGAAATTTATACATGTATTGTATATGCATTTTTGTAAATTTATATATAAATAATAATAATAATAAAAGATCTTTATTGGTCATACACATATAACATATAACCAAAAGGCCATCGACCGAGGTCCTTCAGCCTGTATATCCATCATTTTATAATTATTTTATAAAAATTTTAAGTTTTCTTGAAACAGTGATAAATCGGATTTAAGTATACGTAAAAAAAAAAAAACATTACAATATTAGCATTTTACAAATTAGGATGAAGAATTAATTAACGTCCTGCAGGGAATTTAGTATTTCTTGAATGGTTCTTTCGGAAAATCGACATCTGGGCCTCTGTATTGTTCTCGTTCTCAGTAGGGGATTCATGATGAGGAAATTATGAGGTCGTTGTGCAAACTTTTTAGAAAGCATAATGAGTCTCCTGAATTGGACTGACTTTGGAAATGTCATAAAGATAATTGTTAGAAGGCTTGTGGAGTGGATTCCTCGGATGGCGCATCTTCGTAATTATTCTCAAAGCTGAAGTTTCGGCAACTTGAATATTTTTTATAATAGACTTTCGGCAATTTAGGTACAGGGTATGTCCAAACTCTAACAGTGGACGGCATATGGACTTGTAGATTTTGGCAGCAGATTGTGTTGAAATTCCCCCTTTTTTATATCAAATCAAATCACTTTATTTATGCTATATACAAAAGTAGTATTTGCACAAGTCAATATTTACAATAAGAGAGAGAAAAATAACAATATAAAAATATATATACAGATATCATATGTACCACAATAAAACATAGAAATATAAAACAAACTTCAGATTTAGACAAACATTTTTAATCATTTCAATCATCAATGAACTTATATGATAAAAATTCATCATACGAGTAAAAAGCTTTTTCGAGCAAGATGGACCTTATTTTTTTCTTGAAACTCGGATCTGGTAAGCCCTTTATATCGTCTGGTAATTTATTGAAAAATTTTGGGGCTAAAATTTGAATTCCCTTTTGACTTTTTGTTAGTCTTACGTAAGGTATTGTTAACATATCTTTGTGTCTTGTATTGTAATTATAATCATGTTCTTTTCTGTTTAAACCCTGAGTATATAAACTCTTTCTAGCATACAAAAGCAACTCATATATATATATTGATGGAAATGTAAGTATATTTAGCTCACGAAATTGTTCTCTACAATCAGCCCTATAATTTAAGTTGGCTACTATACGTATTGCTCTTCTTTGTAGAGCAAATATTCTGTTCCAATTTGACCCTTGTCCCCATACTAGAACAGCGTAGGAAAGCACAGAGTGGCATAGTGCAAAGTATGCATTTTTTAGAGCCTCTTTACCTACTTCATTAGCTAGATTTCTCAAAATAAATATATTTTTTGACAATTTTTTTGATAAATTTTCTACATGCCAGGTCAATTTATTATCAACATAAACTCCCAAGAACTTTGTTGATTCCTGAGGATCAGGAACACTGTGTCCTATTTTATCACGCAGTGAGAAGATCATGTGCACTGTTTTATCTCGATTTAATGTGAGTTTATTTGCTTTGAACCAAAGTTCTGCCTTTGACTCCACCTCACACGCCACTGCTGAAAGTTGTTCAATGCTATTATTTCGAACCGAAATAGTTGTGTCATCTGCGAAAAGTATGTCACTAGAGTGTTCATTTGAATTTGGAAAATCATTAACATATATTAAAAAGAGAAGGGGCCCAAGTACTGAACCTTGGGGCACCCCATGTATTATTTTTGTTTTATTTGAAAATTCATTATTTATTTTAATGGTTTGATATCTATTGGTTAAATATGATCTTAATAGTGTAACACTGTTATGGCAAAACTTATATCTATTTAACTTTTCTAGCAGTATTTCATGTGAGACGCAGTCAAATGCTTTACTTAGGTCACAAAATATAGTGCACACATGTTCCCGACCCTCAAAAGCTTCCACAATCTGTTCTAGCAGATCTAGAATTGCAGAGGTGGTATTTCTTGATTTTCTAAAACCAAATTGTTTATTATATATGTTAGAGAATGAAAACATTTTGCTCGTGCTGTAATTCTTCGTTTGAGCTGCTTAGTATGTTGTTTTAGGTTGCATTTGTAATCCAGTTCGACTCCTAGGTACTTTGTAGATAAATAGGGTTGTATTCTTGAATTTAAAATACTAATGGAGGGTGAATTTATGGATAGTCTATGATTGAAAATTATAAAACGAGCTTTAGCGGGATTTAATTGTAGTCTCCATGTTTTAAACCATTTTCCAGTGTCATTAATCATCGTTTGTAAATTATCGATGGCCTTGGTCAGAGTTTTGTCGTGAGAAATTAATGTGGTATCATCTGCGTATTGCAGAAGATAGGATTTTGGATCAATTTCGGAAGAAAAAATATCATGGCAGTAAATATTATATAGCACTGGTGATAATGCAGATCCTTGTGGTAATCCTTGCTCAGCAACAAAACCATCTGAAAAAGTGTTGTTTACTTTGACATAAAGATTCCTCATTTCTAGAAAGCTTTTCAGAATATAAACAAGGTAGGCTGGGATCTCTAGTTTGCTCAATTTGTAAAGCAAACCCAAATGCCATACACTATCAAATGCTTTTTTAATGTCTAAGAAAACAGCAGCTGATTTTAAGTTATCTAGTTTGGCTGACTGGACATTGGACACTAGAATGGTAAGAGGGTGTAGGGTCGAATATTTTTCTTTAAATCCAAATTGAAAAGCTGGAATTTTTTCACTTATGCACTCCAGAATTCTACCTTTGATAATTTTTTCAAAGAGTTTTCCAAGAACAGGTAATAAAGTAATTGGTCTGTAATTTTCCGTTTTTGTGTAATCAGTGTGGGGCTTAGGAATTGCAATTATTTGTCCTTTTTTCCAAAAAGCCGGAAAATGGTGATTGTTTAAACAGAATTCATTCATTTTTATTATATAGAGATGGATATCATAGTCCAGTTTTTTTACAATCGACCAAGGAATATTGTCCATACCTGGGGCCGAGTTTTTCTGTTTATCGAGAATTTTGAAGTATTCTTCCTCACTAATTTCTATACCATCATTTATTTCGATGTGATGGAAAAACTGATTATGCCATTCTGTTACCAAATCGAATGTTTCATCATCAAAGTCAGGGTTTACATTATGTACATAGAGTTGCTTTAGGTTTTCAGCGAACATTTGTGATTTTTCAGCATCAGAGCTATATTCTACACCATTTTCTACTATAGTTGGGATGTGAAATTTTTGTTTATACTTGGTTAGTTTGTTGATTTGGGAAAAAAAATTGCGGCCTCTAGATTTGTTTATTTCTTCGCATACATCTAACCATTTAGAAGATTTAAACGTCATTATCATGTTGTGAATATTTTTGTTAAGTTAGTTGAATTTTCTTTTGAGATCGGGATCTTGATATTGCTTGTAGTCTCTGTAAATTTTCCTTTTTTGTTTTATTAACCTCATTATGAATGGTGGTAACTGGTGAGCAAAGTACCTGTGTGCAGAAATTGGAGTTTCCTTAAGAATAGAACTTTTTAGCTTCTCATTAAATAAATTTATTGTGTCCGGTGTAATGATACTGTTCTCACGAATATGCCTGCACATGTCCGCATTCACTTTTTCCATATCACATTTATTATATAAATATAAATTGTTTGTTTCCGGTTCTGAGGTATCAGCTGGCAAATTTAAGCTAAAACTAATCATTATCGAAAGGTGGTCAGAACCAACGTCAGGGATAAGTTCGATTTTGTTGAAATTTTTCAAAATATTTTTTGTGTAAAGAACTGCATCAGGTGTTGAATCAATATTGATTTATATATATATATATATATATATATATATATATATATATATATATATATTATATTAGAAATATTCTATTTCAATAAACAATATTTACATAATAGTGCATGCGATGTTGTATCGAATCGTAATTCTTTATTATTTTTTTTTTTTTTTTTACAAAAAACCAGTCACCCTACTCTGTGGCTCCGACCCTCACAGAGGGGAGCTGGTAATACCAATAGCCACTCCCCACGCCCGTGGGGTGAATGACTACCGGGTCCGAGAATCGTGTGCCCTGAGTAGACGTAATGAACCGAGGATGACAGCCTTCTGCATTCTGCCGGCTAAGATCTCTGCGGAATCTCGGCATGCCGGTATGATCTTTAGTTCTGAAAGCAGCGTCTGTCTCATTCCACCGAGGGCTCCTATAATCAGTACCACTATTTTAACAGAATGGCCTGGATAAAGCCTGCGGAGTTCGAAGAGCAAATTTCGATATTTTGTCCGTTTTTCCTCCTCTTTCAAGACAATGTTGCTCTCAGCGGGAGCTGAGAATTCCACGACATACATTGTCTTGAGTTGGTGGTCGAGGAGTACTATGTCAGGCTTGTTGGCTTGTATTTGCCTGACGGTGGGAAACGAGTAGTTCCAATAAATTAGGCACTTCTCATTCCCCACAACGGACTCAATATTCCCCGGAACGTAAGGCAGCACTGGTGTTTCGTCTATCCCATACGAGTGCCTTAGATGATAGTAAAGCACTCGTAATGCTGCGTTGTGTCTATGAATATAGGCCGAGACTGCGTATGTCGGGCAAGCCGACAGTAAGTGCATTACAGTCTCCGGCGCCCTGCGGCAGGCCCTGCAGCTGACATCAGGGACCTCCATACCCATGACACGACGTCGATAGACGAGAGTGTTAAATACACCATCCTGGCAAGCAATTATGAATCCCTCGGTCTCAGACTTCAGCCCAGCTGACCTTAAGAAGGCGAAGGTCAGCCTTTCGGATAAGCCGAGGTCTTCTATATTTTTATAGAAGATCCCGTGCAATGGCTTATCCTTATGGAGCTGCAGAAGGATGTTGTGTTCTGCAGCTCTAATGTGGGCTTTTAGTCGAACGGGTTCCAACTCGGTGACAGAGTCGGGGTTTACCCGCTCGACGTCGAAGATGAGACCAAGTTCATCGGCTGCTCTCCGTGCTGCCTTAAAGAGAAAAGCTCCTACCTCTGCATTTTCATGGTCTCGGACCATGCAGAGGAGGGGATCCGAACTCCTGATGACCTTACATGCTCCCTCCAGAACCATCCTGCTATGGAGACTCTCCAAGCTCAAGAGTCCACGGCCTCCCCGATGTCGTGGGAGATATAACCGTGGAACGGACGATTTAGGATGCAAGCTCCTATTGAGGTGCATCTTCTTGCGGGTTACTACATCGAGTTGACGCAGCTCTTCTCTAGTCCACTTCACTACTCCGAAAGAGTAGAGAAGGATCGGAACGGCAAGCATATTTGTAGCAGACACCTTGTTCTTCCCCGACAGTTCTGAAGACCAGATCTGTCGGAGTAGGTACTGATACTTGCCGCGGAGAGCGTTTTTCACTACACTCACTTCTTGGGTGGAGCGTTGCTCGACACCCAAGTAAGTGTACGACTCTCCGGCATCTAGATGGTGTAAGATGCTTCCGTCCACGAGCTGCGCGTCCTCTAAATAGTCACCGCATCGTCCTCTCTTGAGATGGATCAGTGCGCATTTGTCCAACCCGAGCTGCATACCGACAGCCTGCGTATACTCCTGTACCACCCTAAGGGACTGTTGGAGATCCCTCTCTCCAGAGGCATAAAGTTTAAGGTCATCCATATAAAATAGATGGGTGACCTTATGCCTCCTGTCGCCGGGGTACCGCAGTTGTAGCCACGGGTTTTCCGGAGCGAGACGGATAATGGCAGTAGTGAGATGCAAAACAGAAGGGGGCTGAGGGAATCTCCCTGAAATACTCCTCTTCTGAGTGTTACCGACTCTGTTTGGACTCTATCGTTACCCGATGTTATGGTAAAGCGAGTCCTCCAGAGCGGCATCAGTTCTTCAATACATCTCACTACGGGACCGGGTACCACAAGACATCGGAGCAAGTGAACAATGAGCTCATGCGATGTCATGTCGAATGCCTTGCGGTAGTCGATCCAGGCCATAGAGAGGTTCCGCTTATACTGCATGGAGTCCTGCGTGACACATCTGTCAATCAACAGGTTCTCCTTGCAGCCAGCGACACCTCTCTTCGACCCTCGTTGCTCATATATCCGTTCATAAACCGGTTCAACTGCGTGGAGCACCCGCATGTACAAAATGTGTGTAAACACCGTGTAACATGCGTTTAGACAGGTTATCGGTCTGTAATTCTTTGGGTTGGACAAATCTCCATTCTTGGGGATCAGCACTGTCCGCCCCTCAACAACCCAAGAAGGGATTTGCTGCTCCCCATTTAACCAGGAATTAAATATTCTGGCCAAATGGTGGTGGGTGCTCGATAACTTTTTCCACCAAAAGTTATTTATCCCATCGGGACCTGGAGCAGCAAAGTTCTTAGAGCCATCAAGAGCCCTACGAACCTCTTCTGGGGTTATTGGTTCGCACACTTCCTGTGGTTGCTGAAGCCTTTGACAAAAGGCTTCAAAGTGTGCAAGGGCAGGAGAATCTCGTTGAGTGGAAGCCTCTCCTCGTACAGCGTTTTCCAGAAGTTCTCCACCTGATCTGCAGTCGGCGGATTGTCTACAACACGCGGAGGCGGTTGAAAAAGGCGCGAGGGCTTCTCGCGGAACAGTTTATTTTCCGCAAGCCCCCTCGCCCGCCTCACTAATGACTTTTTGCAAGTCACTAGCATCCGTATCCTGTCGAGACAGTGCTGTTTGGTGGTTCGCAGCACTGCCTCATTGAGTGTGTGATGGACGCGTCTTAAGTTGGCGGCTAATCGACGCACTTTAGGCGTGAACGGCCTGTTGGCCGCCATATAGTCCATCACACATTGGATACGGGATGCGTGTTGCCTCGCTAACTGGATCTTGGCTTCCATCTTTTGTATGCGCCGCTGCGCTCTCTCCTGTGGGGAAGAGGTATTTTGCCTCTCCACCTGAGACGAGCGTTGAGCAGCGGCATACACGGCACAATTTATGTGCCAGATGTCAGCCTCTTGTGGTAGCGCTGTACGAAGTTCAGCGTCCACTCTGGCCAGGTCTTGTGGCCCGGGGGTTTTCAGACGGTGTAACCCCCTTCTGGTACTGAGGCCCTCTGGTATTGGCGGAACGAGGAGAGCCACGTCCTCAACCGGTGAATGTGGCGGCTCTTCGGCCACCTCATTCACCGGCCCAGGAGTAGCCCTCACGTAGCCCCTACTACGAAGGTGGGATACATAGTCACGCAGATTTTGTGGCGTGAAGGCGCTATGCTCTGGTAGCCTCTCACACCACAGAGCATGCATCCGCGCCATGTACCCTCTCCGCGCGGGCTCACTGCTTTCATAACAATGCAGAAGCTCATCCCTCAGTTCATCTGTCAACTCAAAGCGTCCTTGTTCATTGCGTACGTCGTCAACGGGCGGTCTATCCGGTTGGGCCCCACCACCTTGTCCTTGACCCCTATCCGAACGGGGTCGATCGTGGGGGCCCAGTCTTCGGCCCGCCGGAACCAAAGGTTAGAGCCTGTGGGTGGTTAGCCCAGCAGGCCCACGACCGACTCCAGAGGGGAAGATGCTTTCCCCTCCCGGGTGCACTAGGGCTGCCGGTTCAGTTTTGCACCCCTAGCTGGAGTAAGTGGTGGCGCTACTCACCAAAGGCTTAATAGATGGAAGTTAGCCCCTCCTGCTATTATTATTATTATTATTATTATTATTTTTTTAACAAAAAACCAGTCACCCTACTCTGTGGCTCCGACCCTCACAGAGGGGAGCTGGTAATACCAATAGCCACTCCCCACGCCCATGGGGTGAGTGACTACCGGGTCCGCGAATCGTGTGGACTGAGTAGACGTAATGAAACGAGGATGACAGCCTTCTGCATTCTGCCGGCTAAGATCTCTGCCGAATCTCGGCATGCCGGTATGATCTTTAGTTCTTAAAGCAGCGTCTGTCTCATTCCACCGAGGGCTCCTATAATCAGTACCACTATTTTAACAGAATGGCCTGGATAAAGCCTGCGGAGTTCGAAGAGCAAATCTCGATATTTTGTCCGTTTTTCCTCCTCTTTCAAGACAATGTTGCTCTCAGCGGGAGCTGAGAATTCCACGACATACATTGTCTTGAGTTGGTGGTCGAGGAGTACTATGTCAGGCTTGTTGGCTTGTATTTGCCTGACGGTGGGAAACGAGTAGCTCCAATAAATTAGGCACTTCTCATTCCCCACAACGGACTCAATATCCCCCGGAATGTAAGGCAGCACTGGTGTTTCGTCTATCCCATACGAGTGCCTTAGATGATAGTAAAGCACTCGTAATGCTGCGTTGTGTCTATGAATATAGGCCGAGACTGCGTATGTCGAGCAAGCCGACAGTAAGTGCATTACAGTCTCCGGCGCCCTGCGGCAGGCCCTGCAGCTGACATCAGGGACCTCCATACCCATGACACGACGTCGATAGACGAGAGTGTTAAATACACCATCCTGGCAAGCCATTATGAATCCCTCGGTCTCAGACTTCAGCCCAGCTGACCTTAAGAAGGCGAAGGTCAGCCTTTCGGATAAGCCGAGGTCTTCTATATTTTTATAGAAGGTCCCGTGCAATGGCTTATCCTTATGGAGCTGCAGAAGGATGTTGTGTTCTGCAGCTCTAATGTGGGCTTTTAGTCGAACGGGTTCCAACTCGGTGACAGAGTCGGGGTTTACCCGCTCGACGTCGAAGATGAGACCAAGTTCATCGGCTGCTCTCCGTGCTGCCTTAAAGAGAAAAGCTCCTACCTCTGCATTTTCATGGTCTCGGACCATGCAGAGGAGGGGATCGGAACTCCTGATGACCTTACATGCTCCCTCCAGAACCATCCTGCTATGGAGACTCTCCAAGCTCAAGAGTCCACGGCCTCCCCGATGTCGTGGGAGATATAACCGTGGAACGGACGATTTAGGATGCAAGCTCTTATTGAGATACATCTTCTTGCGGGTTACTACATCGAGTTGACGCAGCTCTTCCCTAGTCCACTTCACTACTCCGAAAGAGTAGAGAAGGATCGGAACGGCAAGCATATTTGTAGCAGACACCTTGTTCTTCCCCGACAGTTCTGAAGACCAGATCTGTCGGAGTAGGTGCTGATACTTGCCGCGGAGAGCGTTTTTCACTACACTTACTTCTTGGGTGGAGCGTTGCTCGACACCCAAGTAAGTGTACGACTCTCCGGCATCTAGATGGTGTAAGATGCTTCCGTCCACGAGCTGCGCGTCCTCTCCATAGTCACCGCATCGTCCTCTCTTGAGATGGATCAGTGCGCATTTGTCCAACCCGAACTGCATACCGACAGCCTGCGTATACTCCTGTACCACCCTAAGGGACTGTTGGAGATCCCTCTCTCCAGAGGCATAAAGTTTAAGGTCATCCATATAAAATAGATGGGTGACCTTATGCCTCCTGTCGCCGGGGGTACCGCAGTTGTAGCCACGGGTTTTCCGGAGCGAGACGGATAATGGCAGTAGTGAGATGCAAAACAGAAGGGGGCTGAGGGAATCTCTCTGAAATACTCCTCTTCTGAATGTTACCGATTCTGTTTGGACTCTATCGTTAACCGATGTTATGGTAAAGCGAGTCCTCCAGAGCGGCATCAGTTCTTCAATACATCTCACTACGGGACCGGGTACCACAAGACATCGGAGCAAGTGAACAATGAGCTCATGCGATGTCATGTCGAATGCCTTGCGGTAGTCGATCCAGGCCATAGGGAGGTTCCGCTTATACTGCATGGAGTCCTGCGTGACACATCTGTCAATCAACAGGTTCTCCTTGCAGCCAGCGACACCTCTCTTCGACCCTCGTTGCTCATATATCCGTTCGTAAACCGGTTCAACTGCGTGGAGCACCCGCATGTACAAAATGCGTGTAAACACCTTGTAACATGCGTTTAGACCGGTTATCGGTCTGTAATTCTTTGGGTTGGACAAATCTCCGTTCTTGGGGATCAGCACTGTCCGCCCCTCAACAACCCAAGAAGGGATTTGCTGCTCCCCATTTAACCAGGAATTAAAAATTCTGGCCAAATGGTGGTGGGTGCTCGATATCTTTTTCCACCAAAAGTTATTTATCCCACCGGGACCTGGAGCAGCAAAGTTCTTAGAGCCCTCAAGAGCCCTACGAACCTCTTCTGGGGTTATTGGTTCGCACACTTCCTGTGGTCGCGGAAGCCTTTGACAAAAGGCTTCAAAGTGTGCAAGGGCAGGAGAATCTCGGTTGAGTGGAAGCCTCTCCTCGTACAGCGTTTTCCAGAAGTTCTCCACCTGATCTGCAGTCGGCGGATTTTCTACAACGCGGAGGCGGTTGGAAAAGGCGCGAGGGCTTTTCGCGGAACAGTTTATTTTCCGCAAGCCCTCTCGCCCGCCTCACTAATGACTTTTTGCAAGTCACTAGCATCCGTATCCTGTCGAGAGATTATTATTATTATTATTATTATTATTATTAATTTATTGTTCCTTTTCTAAAAGTGCGATTTGGCAAAAAAATGTCCCATTTTATAAATAATATAATTTTAGAATTCGTGGATGCAATCCATGATGCATGGGCCTTCAGCCACCGCAGTTTTTACACACCGAATTTATGAAAATTGTATATTTGGATATCATTTTTTCATTTTTTCTGAAAAGTAAGTGGTTGTCATAACCAGCTGCTCTAGGGTGCCAGACTTTCCATCCCTTGTTTGGCGAATTTATAAGGATCTGTCTACTCACTACTTTTTGCGTGCTGAAATACTCTAAGTAAATCTGTTGCAGATTCTAATCTATAATTTTAAGTATCTAGGCTGGTGAAATCATGCAAATTCCGCATTATAAATTCATGTCTTATTTGCTTTGAGAATGAGGGTATTCAAACACATGGTAAAAGTACGAAGTTCAGCGTCCACTCTGGCCAGGTCTTGTGGCCCGGGGGTTTTCAGACGGTGTAACCCCCTTCTGGTACTGAGGCCCTCTGGTATTGGCGGAACGAGGAGAGCCACGTCCTCAACCGGTGAATGTTATGTTCATTGGATAAGTGTAAAGGTGTGATTAGTTTGCTTCTGATTTATTTGGGAATTTAAGTGGTTAAATCTTCTTAAACATTTAAGTGACTTATATTAAAATCTGCAGAGTAAATTCATGGATATGAATATGTGATTCACTCTAACTGTAGTGCAACATCAGCTGCAAAATTGCAGTTAATCCCATAAAAGATAACTAAAATTCGTTAAAATATTAAACAAAAAAAAATAAAAAAATTTACTGATAAGAGTTTAGTAATAAAAAGTGTTGATCCACAAAATAGTGACATTCTTGTGAGTTTTTTACTGAAAATGTACAGGTCAGGATTTAGAAAATTAAAATTGGATTATTAAATATGGAATGCATAATTTGTAAACAAGTGCCAAAGGAAATTTTTAATTGTGATTGTTGCAGAAGAGGACTTTGCAAGCAATGTGGTAATTTAACTGCTTCGGAAGTAAAATGTTTGCAACTTAAGGAAAGAGTGTTAAAATTTGTCTGCTCCCTGTGTCAGAAAGTTGAAACATTCTCACTTCTTCAAACAATCATTGATGATAAAACTAATATAATAGAAAATAAAAATAAAATTATAGAAATATTAGAACGTGATCTTAAGCAATTCAGTGAGAAATTTAGTTTCTTCCAGAACCTAGTAGAAAATGAGGTACCAAAGATTAAGGAAGATATAAAAAATATTGAAATAATAATGAAAAATAACGCAAAAGAACGAGCAAGGAAGCCAGAAGATAAAACACTATATTCAGCATCATATAATAAAGTTGTTAAAGCTAATGTAAATAATGAAAAGTTTGATCCTAACACAGTAAATAAATTAGAAGAAACTCAGAGAAAAATAATAGGAGGAATGTAGGGCATGATGCCCGAAATCGAGAATGTCCTGTATATAAATATATATTTGGAAAGGTATTGAAAAAACAAGAGAGTGTATAGCAATTAAGGAATGTTGGAGGTTGGCGTATTTTATATTTAAACATAGGAAGCCTACTGGCGCATATAGATGAATTAAAACATTTTATTAACCAATGTAAACCTGGTATTATTTGTTTGACAAAAACATGTGTTACTGATAATATCTATGGCTGTGAAATATGTATTGCTGGATATAATAATGTTGTGTGTGAAACAGAAAGCCGGCACACAGGAGGAGTTATAATGTATATTCAAAAAAATATTAAATTTAAAACAATAGTAAACAAAAGCGAACATTTATTTTTATGGTATGCAGGAATAAATGTGAAGTTGAACAATACATGGTATAATATAATAGGATTGTACAGGTCGCCATCATCAAGTGCTGCGGAATTTATGATAAAAATTAAAGAAATATTTGAAAAATATATTTGCAAAAAAGGTGTGACCATCATTGGAGGTGACTATAATATAGATGTAAGTAAAAACTTTTTTTATACAAACAAACTGCTGGAAATTGCCAATTCGATAGGACTTATACAGTCTGTAGAAGAGTACACAAGAGTCGATGGTGAAAAGAGAACAATAATTGATTTAATCTTCTGTAATACCACAATAAAGACTTATGTGCATACAACCCCTCGTATCTCAGACCATTACATTGTAAGTTTTGTTATATCTAAAGATCGTAAACCAGATGAAAGAAAAACATTTAAAACAAGGAATTTAGACAAGATAAATGAAGAAAATTTGCTAGTTAGTATAATGAACACTGAATGGAAAAGAGATAATAATATGGCTTTGAGACTCATTAATAGCTTACGTGCAGTTGTTGATGAATATGCTCCAGAAAAAGAAATAACTATAAATAAACAACAAGGATATCCAGGATGGTTTAATGATGTAATAAAAAATAAAATCAATGAAAGAGATAGAATGTATATTGTGTGTACAACAAATGATGAAAGCAGGTGGAATGACTATAAAAAGCTAAGAAATGAGGTGTCAGCAGAAATAAGAAAAGCAAAGAAGTCTTACTACAACCATAAAATAGATGAAGTTAAATATGATTCAAAGAGAATGTGGAAAACACTGAAAGAACTAAATAAAGATTGTAAAAATACTGGTGCAGATATTGTTTTCGATGGTAAGGAGTACTCTGATGAACAAATAATAGCAGAAGAATTTAACAAATACTATATTACTAGTATAGTTGATATAGTACAAGAAGTTAAGAAAAATAGCAGTAATTGCTATTTTCTGGATAAAATACCACAGAGTTCTGCATCTTTTAGCTGTTTTGAAAAAGTTGAATTCGGCAACCTAAAAAACAAAATAAATCAATTAAAACACACAGCTGGTCTTGGTGATGGACTAAACACTAAAATTATTAAATTAGCTTTCACAGTTATCGGAAACAGATTCTACGATGTCATTAAAGATTCTCTGTATAGAGGAAGATTTCCTGATTGGAAGATTTCAAAAGTAGTACCTATTCCTAAAGTAAACAATGCAATAAATTGTGCTGATTTTAGGCCGGTAAATGTCCTGCCTGTTTATGAAAAAATTTTGGAAATAGAAGTAAAGGATCAACTTGTTAATTATATACAAGAGAATGGTTTGTTGTCTGAAAATCAATCCGGGTTCAGGAAACATTATTCATGTGAAACTGCACTGCAAAGTGTAATTGTGGAATGGAAAGACATTTTAGATAATGATAGTCATAGTAAAATTGGGGTAGTGTTTCTTGATCTAAAGCGTGCCTTTGAGACCGTAGACCGTGATCGTTTACTGAAAAAGTTATATACATATGGAGTGTCAGGAAAGGTATTACAGTGGTTTTATGACTATCTAAATGATAGATATCAGTATGTGTCATATGAAAATAGTGTTTCTAGTAATCTAAAAAAATGACTATGGGGTCCCGCAAGGTTCTGTATTGGGACCACTTCTGTTTATTCTTTTCATAAATGACCTAAATCAAATAACACATAAATGTAAAATAAAAATGTTCGCTGATGATACTATAATATATTGGCATGATAATGATGTAAAGAAATTGGTAGGGGTGCTAAATGAGGTACTTAAATTGGTGCAGGACTGGTTAAATGAAAATGGATTAAAGCTGAATATAAAAAAAACTAAATCAATGTTAATTAGTAGTGCATTTAATAAAGTTGATATATCAGAATTTAAAATAAATATTGACAATGAAGACATTGAATGTGTTAAAATGCATAAGTATCTGGGAATGGTTTTGGATGAACATTTAAATTTTAAAGAACATGTGAAATATGTAGTGCGGAAAGTTAATAAAAAAGTTAACTATTTGGGTAGAATTGGGCAGGATTTAACTAAATGGTGTAAGAGAACTATTTATAAAACTATCATTGAACCTCACCTTACCTATTGTTCGTCATTACTACTGACCCTAAATGAAAGTGATATACATAATCTACAAATGGTACAAAACCGAGCGTTAAGAATTATCTTAAGCACGAACAGATACACTAGTGTAAGAAAAATGTTAAGCCACTTAAATATTCTTTCTGTTAAACAAATAATAATGTATAATGTTCTTATATTAATTTATAGAATGACTCTAAAATTAGTTCCTCCGTATTTAACTGATAAGTTATATAAAGTAAAAGACACTCATAAACATTATACTCGATATGGAGAAAACTATGTTTTAGAATACAAAAGGACATCAGCAGGGCAAAATACAAATTTTTACAAGGGCCTGGATTGGTATAACCAATTAAATAATGATACCAAAAATTTAAATCTAAAAAAATTTAAAAAGGAAATGAAAAAAATTGTTATAAATCCACCATTTTAAAGTCAATTATTTTGTATATTATGTTAATCGTTTGTGATTTATATGTTATATTTCATATTATATTAATTGTAGTGTATTGTATTTATATTGTAATTGTAAGATATAGCATTCCTCTTTTTTGCTAATAAAGATTACTTACTTACTTACTTACTTATGTGGCGGCTCTTCGGCCACCTCATTCACCGGCCCAGGAGCAGCCCTCACGTAGCCCCTACTACGAAGGTGGGATACATAGTCACGCAGATTTTGTGGCGTGAAGGCGCTATGCTCTGGTAGCCTCTCACACCACAGAGCATGCATCCGTGCCATGTACCCCCTCCGCGCGGGCTCACTGCTTTCATAACAATGCAGAAGCTCATCCCTCAGTTCATCTGTCCACTCAAAGCGTCCTTGTTCATTGCGTACGTCGTCAACGGGCGGTCTATCCGGTTGGGCCCCACCACCTTGTCCTTGACCCCTATCCGAACGGGGTCGATCGTGGGGGCCCAGTCTTCGGCCCGCCGGAACCAAAGGTTAGAGCCTGTGGGTGGTTAGCCCAGCAGGCCCACGACCGACACCAGAGGGGAAGATGCTTTCCCCTCCCGGTTGCACTAGGGCTGCCGGTTCGGTTTTGCACCCCTAGCTGGAGTAAGTGGTGGCACTACTCACCAAAGGCTTAATAGATGGAAGTTAGCCCCTCCTGCTATTATTATTATTATTATTATTAATTTATTGTTCCTTTTCTAAAAGTGCGATTTGGCAAAAAAATGTCCCATTTTATAAATAATATAATTTTCGAATTCGTGGATGCAATCCATGATGCATGGGCCTTCAGCCACCTCAGTTTTTACACACCGAATTTATGAAAATTGTATATTTGGATATCATTTTTTCATTTTTTCTGAAAAGTAAGTGGTTGTCATAACCAGCTGCTCTGGGGTGCCAGACCTTCCATCCCTTGTTTGGCGAATTTATAAGGATCTGTCTACTCACTACTTTTTGCGTGCTGAAATACTCTAAGTAAATCTGTTGCAGATTCTAATCTATAATTTTAAGTATCTAGGCTGGTGAAATCATGCAAATTCCGCATTATAAATTCATGTCTTATTTGCTTTGAGAATGAGGGTATTCAAACACATGGTAAAAGTAGGATTAAAGATAATACTAAGATCTGTACCTATATAAATTTAGTTTATGTGTGTGTTTACTTTTGAATGTTATATACCTACTTTTCTTGACTTTTTCTTTTGTTAGTGTATTTCATACATTTGAATGAAAGAAATAAAATATTATTATTATCAATAAAGATGGTCGAATGTTTCAAATTGAATTGTTCAGTTTAATCCAACATTATATGTGTGATCTTTATCGATAATGTCATGATGTTTCATTTTTGAGCTTATCTAACAAATATTGCGGCCACAGATACCAATAGTCTATTTTCAATTTGAATTTTGAACAAGTAACTTCATTTAAATATATATAAACATAAATTCACCAAAATTCATTATAGAGAGTCCTCATTATACATTTAATTTCCAACTCAAATTTCAATAATCAGACAAGTTATGATATTTTTCATATATTGTTATTTTTCAGTAAAATTAATATCCAGGGTCAACCTCTTCAAATGCAGCCGAATATGCACTTCAATGCCCAGCTACCACACTATCATATGCAAAGTTCGTCTTTTTATATAGGACCAAGATATATTTACCCAAATTTACCATCACCAAGTGAGTATGAAATGTTAAATTTAGGTATGCAGGATGTACAGAAACACGCCCGGCAAATGAAAACTGCAAATTCTAGACGTGATTTTATGTCGATTTATTTGACATAAATCACATCCATATATGCTTCCTAAGGGAGTTACAGCACTTTAATCCAATCAGGACAATCTCTGCCCATGTACTTTTTCCATTTTCTAAATTAACGGCCTAACACCATACTATTACATTATGAATCATTCATTGCTCAACAGGTCACATTTTCCTAAAAATATTTTTCTGTTGGCCGACTACCATTCATGTGCAACGACATGATTATTAGGGTGGAGTTAAAAATTCATGTTTTGATTTTTGTATCGCCTATATGTTCAATAATTGGCAAGGAGAAAACTAAAAACATCTACAAAAGTTTTTTGACTAAAAAATTTTCTTCAGGTGGCGCATTGTGTTTAAAATTTTTAGTTGTCAAAAATTAAATTTTCGATTTTTGAATCGCCTATATAGTCAATAGTTGTCAAGGGGAAAACATCTACAAAAGATTTTTGATTAGAAAAACTTTCTTCAAGTGGCGCATTGTATTTAAAGTTTTAAGTTCCAAGTTAAAAAATGATAGATAAACAACGAATTCAAGCTAAATCCTCCTAGTATTAGGACAGTATTGATGGTTATGACTGGAAAACCTACAAAAAGATGGCGGAGGGCACCCAGATTTGCTAACGAAACATCAAAGGCGGCATCGAGAGTGTCGCCTCTGGTTAGTAGTCTATGGTATAAGTTAGATGTCAGATGCCTAACCTAAAAACGTCGGGTTGCTAATAGTTGTGTTCACAGCTGAAACTTCTGTTTCTTTTAGTTTTTTAATAATAGATATGAAAAGGAGAAGCGAAACTAATTGTGTGGTGTTTGGTGTTCCGCAAAGGTTTAAAGACAATATTTTACCGACATACGCCGACGTTATGAGACACTATTTGTGAGTGAGAAACGATCTGTTATGGAAACTAAACGACAAAGATCCCGCTATCGGTGAAATTTGTGAAGTAGTTGCCTGAGATATTGAAACGATTTTGAACAAGGCCTCAATTCTAATAGTATATCATTAACAGGTAATTTGGATTTTTATTTTATAAAAAAAAAAGACTAGTGTTTTGTATTTAATTTCTTGCAGGTGATCCATTGTGTTGGGATGTGCGAATTAATCAGGCCTTTTGGTAGTGAATTGCAGCTTTATTTTTGAGAACTGGATGGTTACAATTTTGGACTTAGAAAAATAGCTTAAAAAATAGACGTATATGTTCACTAGGTGAAGTATAAAAAATTAATCTCTTTTTGTTGGACGTTACAAACAGTTTTGTAGAACCAACTGCCCCCCTGCTTTGTCACATAGCGTTATTAGTTTCAACCAATAATACGTAAAACATGACATAATGAGCTGCAATGAAATTAAAGAAAAATGAGTGCTAATGCTTGCTTACAACGCACCAGCTAGTTGCTAAACCAGGGAGTCAGCAGAAATCTAATATCGTGTATTACAACTAATTCTACATAAAAGAGTATCTAAACAAGTGTGAAGAAAGATAAATAAAATAAAACACCAACGAAACTGATTCGTTATAACTACATATTATATATACAGGGTGTTTGCTCCTTAACACCTACCCCTTATTTTTGAAAATTGTAACTAGGTACAATTTTCGCCAATTCGAGTAACAGAATTCAATTCATTCGAGTCACTACTACAAGTCAGGTGTCGGTTGAACTTCATTTGAAACCTTATTCTTTCTTTTAAAAATATTCAGAATTGTTTTTCTTTTCTTAAATATAAAATACAAAATTATTGCAATCACAATGGCATATATGAAACAATATGAAAGGGTATGGTGAATATTTATTGCTAACAACCTCTTGTAAGGACTTGATCTTTCGTCTTTTTGCAATAGTTGGATATCCTGACATAATTTTGACAAAGTTTTCAAATCATTGGTGCCTGTTATTATGGGTGTACTTAAAAGTGATATCTCTTTTGCTTTATAAGAGGATACATTGAGGTTTATTGCTTGTTTTAAATCTAGAGGTGGAATATAATTTACTAAAATTTAACTACTAAATTGTTGATGTGGTTTGAGAATCATAGACCTTAACTTCATGACTCTTTTCTCGCAAGACTCCGGAATCGTTGTAGTAGGACTAAAAAGATTTGCTTCACAGCCTCCATGTAAATGTACTAAATAAATAGGTTTTTGTTGTTTACAAATATAATTATTAATAAATATTTTGTTACATTCTAAAATTTCAAATTTATCTAACAAGAAGTAATGGTGCAGTTAGCATCTATGGCAAGATATTTGTTTTGCAGAACAATAAATATATAAGTTGAATTTGACAATAACATAGGTAAACTAGATACCTTTAAAATATCATAATTGCGAGTGTCAATCAAAGGAATTAAAATTACAAGATATTTTACCATTAAAATAATAGGCATTTGTCTTCACCGAGTTATACAGTATATGCATATTTTCCAGTACAGGGTTTATTGGAAAACTTAACCCGTCCAAATATGCTTGTAGCTTTGAAAGTTCCTTAACTAAATTTGCAGGACTCATCACTAATGGATGTAAAATTCCTCGCTCTGCATATAGAATTACATCTAATAAATTTGACTGGTTAAACTTAAATGACAGTAATATCATGTTTAATGTTGAAACTAATTCATATATTTTTACAAGAAGCTCTTCTTTTTCCTTGAAATCAGTATGATTTTAACCTATTTAATGTAGATGCAATTTCATTTATTTTAACACTAAAATTACCTGAGTACATTGAAGCTTTTGAATTAATTGTGGAGTTTAGGAGATGAACAGTATTTTGTAAAATTGATGTTTGCCGCTTTAATAAATTGGAGAAATGATTTTGATCTAATTTTAATTTTTCAATCTGATCGTCATAATATTTTGCATCGTCAGCATCTAACGTGCCAAATAAAGTTTTTGAAATGGTACCAATTGTGTCAATCAAAGCTCTTTTCCCACGTTTTGGGTATTTATCTATCCCTAACATATCCAAAATTAAATTGTCTTGAAAACGAATATTTTGCATTGCATTTGTAAAAGTTTTATTGAAAGAATCACATTTGGATGATACTGTTCCTAGACGGTTTTTAGTTAATAAACAAAGACGTTGGATGTCATGGGAAAAAAATGAAATAAGCTTAAATTCGTCATAATAATTTTGTAAATCAAGATAGGTTATTAACTTCCAATTATCATTATAGAGATTAAGATTACCTATTCTCTCATAATACAGACCTGGAGTTTGGGTAATAGGCAAGTAATTATAAAATGTGTTTACATCAGCGCCTGCCAGAACAGTGGCAAGTATTAATAGAAAACTTAAATGGAGCATTCTGCAATGGGGGATGGCAAACAATTTGGGTTATCTGGAACAAATTTATTTATTTGAATGTACGTATGTGCAAATATGGATGGAATGAAATTAAATTAATCCTCGAATAATTTTAGACGATTTATATGGACTTTAACCTTCTTTCGATTGATCAAAATAGTACAGTTTACATCAGAATCCAGTGCAATGGCCTTGTAAGCTCCCTTGTATAAGGGTATTAACTTTTTAGATTTCCCGACTACGCTAGTTTCATTTCTTAATAAGACTTTATCACCTACTTTTATTTTAATTAGATGTTGCGGTCATAATATTTTTTTTAATCCTCTTTACTTTTTGTGATAGTTTCTCGAGCAATTTCGCTTGCGTGTTGCATTTGCGACTTTAATTCATTATAGTAATCATTGTAGTTTTATAGAATTTCGGGATTTTTGGTAAGCGAAGTAGGAAGGATAACTTTTTGACCGTAGAGGAGTTCGAAAGGAGAAAAATTAGTAGTTGCATGGGGAGTAGTATTGTACGTAAATGTAGCGTATGGCATGAATTCATCCCAGTTGTTCATATCGCGATTGATGAAATTTCGTAAATATTCTACCAGTTTATCTTTCTAATTGTCCATTAGACTGGGGACGAAAACTTGTAGTCGGTATGTGTTTAATTTTCAATAATTTACATGTCTTGGAATACGTCACTTAAAAAACTTGAGCCTTGATCGGTTACTAAATATTTAGGTGTGCCATATTGGTAAATAATATTTGTAATGAAATTTTGAGCAACGGTTGTGGCTTGTTGATTTTGAATGGGTATGGCTATAGAATATTTTGTCAAGTCATCTTGAAATGTCAGTAGGTATTTATTAAAATTTTCTGTCTGGTTTAAAGGTCCCACTATGTCAAGGAATATTTTTTCCATAGGATAAGATGAAGTTGTTGTTATGACCATAGGTAATTTGGTTTTCTTTGAACACTTATTTTTCTTACAACTATCACACGATTTTATATACCTGTTTATATCACGGTACATATTTTTCCACTTATAACTTTGTTTAATTCGATTGAAAGTACGATTAACACCTTGATGGCCTCCTAGAGGTGTCACGTGATACTCTTTTAAAATTTGATTAATTCTGTCTTTTGACAATTCTTGATTTATATTATTATAGAAAAAATGAATTTTGATGTTTGTGTCTTTGAAGATATATCTACACATTATTCTAGTAGTTTCAACTTTCAGTTTATTCATTTTACACATTTTATTTGAGATAGCTAAGTTGCTTAAATTGTTTTCTAAACAAAATGTTTTTAAATTTACTGTTCATTGGATTTTAAATACAGGACCTTGTGCATGTCAGCGTTTTGAGCTTTTAACTCTACTTGGCTATTATGATATTCTAGGTCACTGGAAAAGGATTTGTCAACAAAATAAACTATATTAAATTCGGTAGGACAATTTTTTATATTATCATCGGTATCAATTACCTTTGGATTGTTAATCACTTTAGTTTCAGTTTCTTTTATGTAATGCTGATATGTTAAATTATTATATGGTTTATTAATAGCTCGGACATCGCAAATTGGACTGACTTTATTTGAGTTATTTTTAAAATTATTTATAGTATTATTTGCTTCATTTAACTCATTTGGGATATGGGTATGGTTAATTCGGCTAAGAGCATCTGCATTTGTATTGAGTCTACCAGGCTCTTAAATAACCTCATAATCGAATTCCTCTAGTTTTAGCCTGAGTCGCATTAAATGAGATGAGGGATTGGAAAGTGAAAATAGGTAAGTTAATGGGCGATGATCGGTGATTATTTTGAACCTTCTACCATAAAGATAGGATCTAAAATGTTGGCAGCTCCAGCAAATTGCAACCATTTCCCGTTCTACCGTGCTATAATTTTTTTCAGCCTTGTTAAGGGTACGTGATGCATACGCCACAGGAAGATCTTTACCAATAGGTCCCTGGGAGAGTACTGAACCTACACTATGTGCGCTTGCGTCTGTGGTCAAGTTAAATTCTTGTGAGAAATCGGGATATTTAAGAGTAGGAGGATTTATGAGTGGGAGAATAGAAGGATTTATGAGTGTACTCTTTAATTTAGCGAATGATGCCTCACATAAGGAACTCCAGTCAAATTGTATACCTTTTTTAAGAAGATTATTGAGTGGTTGCGCTACTTTAGCAAAGTTAGGAATGAACCTCGGTAATAAGATGAAAGACCTAAGAATGATTTAACGTCTGTTTGGTTTTTGGGAGTAGGAAAATTTTGAACGGTAGTAATTTTATTAGGATCGGGTTTTATCCCTTCCTCAGAGATCAAGAGTGTCCAAGATATGTAAGTTCCTTTCGCAAAAATTCACATTTACTGGGCTGTAACTTTAAATTGTGTTGTCGCAATCGACGGAAAACATCTGCTAATTTTGAATTATGTCGTCCAAATATACAAAGAATTTTAGCCCGATAAGTCCCGTTAGTACATTATAAGTAATCGCATGAACGTCGAAGGGCTAGACTTTAAACCTATGCCATGCCTATTCCTACTTACAAAAAACTCAATAATTTATGGCAGTAAAAAAATAACCATTTATCAGTATCCCTAAAAAATATATCTTCTCTGAATCTTTTCAGAAAATCGGTAAAAGATTGGCTAATTTAACTTTGTCAATAAGATTCTCCCTCTCTCTCTCTCTCTCTCTCTCTCTCGCTCGCTCGCTCGCTCGCTCGCTCCCTCCCTCCCTCCCTCCCTCCCTCCCTCACAACACTGCACTTCACTATCTTCTTTCTGCCACCTGGATTTGACGGGGTAGCTGATGGCACTCTACTGTGGTAAGGCGCCTGAATTTGGATCTTCTGAGGTCCTGTAGAATACAGCAACTGGACAGCAACTAGTCGGCGGCATTAATGGAATATCTCCTGATATTTCCTCCTAATTTGTCACACGTTCCCTTCGGTTGGATCTTCTAATTTCTAACAGCTTTTCTAAGGCCTATTATTCGTTAGAAATAGAACACAAACGCAACCCCACATCTGACACCACTTTTGTTGGGATGTGTGAATTAATTAGGCCTTTTGATAGTGAATTGCAGCTTTATTTTTGAGAACTGGATGGTTACAATTTTGGACTTGGAAAAATAGCGTAAAAAATAGACGTATATATTTTTTTTCAATTCAATTCAATTTATTTATCCAAGAGATCATTTACGTGATATAGGACATGTCAGATATAATATAATAATGCACAATAAATAAACAAACAGATTAAAATATACAACATATAGGTATATACAGGTACATACAGTCGGTATATCAAATTAAAATTTAGTTAGAAGAATTGCACGACTGGTGCAATAACAACGGATTGTTACTTAATATAGACAAAACGTTTTTTATGATATTTCAACAAAAAAATGTCAGATATAATTATAGTCCACTAATAAAAATCGATCATAAATCAATAAAACAAGTTACCGAAATAAAATTCTTAGGTGTAATTGTCGATCAGAAATTAACATGGGAAAAGCATGTAGAAAGCCTCATTTCTAAATTAAGTAGTATCTGTTTCATTATCAGACAGTTAAGGCAAATAGTCAGTACAGATGTTTTAAAAATAGCCTACTATGGTCTTGTACACTCAGTTCTTACATACTGACTAATGTTCTGGGGAAATTCGGCTCATATGAATAAAGTGTTTGTAATGCAGAAAAAAATATTAAGATGTATGGTGGGAGCAAGCCCGCTAGAGTCCTGTAAACACATATTTATTAACTTATCCATCTTAACTCTACCATGTCTCTACATATACGTGATTACTTTAGACACAAAAAAACGTCACTCAGAGTATATCAGAAATAATGATATACATAATTATCACACACGTACTAACAACGATATACTATTACCGTTTTCAAGATTAACGGTCGGCCAGAATGCACCTTTATGTCAAGGAATCATCTGTTATAATCACTCTGTAAGAATATTTGGCAATATAGGAAGCTACAGAACCTTTAAATCGGTATTGTTTCAACACTTGAAGGATAATGCATTTTATTCAATGGAGGAATTTTAAAATTTTTGATTTTATTTTATATGATAATTTATGATATGTAGTATATGTTAATTCTTATTCTAAAAAAACGATAATTTTAATTTTAAACTTTTATATGTAAGTTCCTTAGATGTCATATAGGACGAAAGGATAATTGTGAGTGAATGCGTGGTATATCTGTATCTGTATGCGTGATTGTATGTGATGTAAGACTAGTCTGATAAGTTTCTTTTACGTTTTGTAGTAGTAAACTTAATATGATGAATAAAGTATCTATCTATCTATCTTATCTAAACAAGTGTGAAGAAAGATAAATAAAATAAAATACCAGCGAAACTGAATCGTTATAACTACATATTATATATACAGGGTGTTTGCTCCTTAACAATTCTGAAAACAAATAAAAAGCTAGAACAGTGATTAGAGAAAATGAAAGCAAGTTGATAGAGGGAAGCAAAAAATAGAATTAGAACTGAGAACAACTAGAGATACCTACGACATCGACACCGATGTTTCTGAAGATAACTCTACTTTTGAAGGGGAAAATGCTGATGCTGATGCCGATTTTCTAGACAAGCCTTCCACTTCAAAGTCTAACCAGATGAGGGTTCATTTACCAAATCTGGCTGTTGTGTGCGACAGCACAGGTGTGTTACCACTAGAACTTATAAGTATCTTTCTTGATGGTAGAAAAGATACTACTATAGTTCAAGAAAAGAAAGGAGCGTGTTCTCATCGAAAAACCATAGAAGAAGAACACGTGCTTATTTTAACGGAACCCAGTTCGTTATATATGGGCCACATAACACCGGTCAGTGGTACTGCAGAAAATATTCGAAAATGTATGGTGACTGTTTTCAAAACAAATAACATCAGCTTAAGTAAACTGATTGCAGTTGGTTACGATGCAACCATTGTCAATACAGGGGCAAAAAATGGTGTGATATCACAATTAGAATATTTTATAGGCCGGTCATTACATTGGTTTATCTGTTTACTGCATTGCAACGAATTGCTGCTCCATCATTTTTTTCAAGAGCTGGATGGAAACACATCGAGCCCAAAGCAGTTTTCTGGCAGTATCTGTCATGATCGCCAATCCTGTGAGCGTCTAAAAATTGTTGATTTCATTGCAATCCTCATAGAATTACCTGCTGTTGTTTTAAATAATTTAAGTAGCAACCAAAAATATCTTTTCGAGATTTGTAGTGCTATTATGTATTTCCGTTCTAGACAGCATCCCAGGAAACAATTAATTAACAGTTGTCTACAAAACATTTATTTACATCTGTTCATAATTGTGGTTATGTATTGTATTACGAATTGTGAAGCAAATGCTCTGGTGTGGAATAAAAACTTTTGTTATAGATTCCTTTTATCGATTATATCCCTTTTTTTTTCTTTTTTTTTTTCCAATTATGTTACCTCCTTTCCCTTGTTATTTATTTTTGAGAAAGAATTGAGGCAACATGTGCGGACGACTAGCTGCTTTAAGTCGGAGCAGAGAGCTGTGGGCCCAGAGTATTCGTAAGAGTGGAGAAACTTACCTTTTCTGATATGTACAGCATAAGCGACAGATTTCTGTATATTTCGAGAAAAGGAGACTAAGAAAAACTGATGTTAAATTGGGCACCATCTATAGTAAAATAAGTAAAATTGTCTCTTTTTCTCAAATTTCTCAAATAACCAGTCTACTCTAGATCAGACTGAAATTGTTGGTAAGAGAAATAAAAAGATAGATTAAAATGAATGTTAAAATATATTACATGAATAATGGACAAATCGGTTTGAAAGACAAATTGAAATTTAATATATATATATATATATATATATATATATATGAGTTTTTAAAAATGGCGTCAAGTAATGTTGACAGTTTAATTGAGCAATCTCAAATTGAATGTAATTACTGTAGAAAAGAAGTTATTAATAGTTTAAAGTGTTTTGAATGTAGTGCAGTATATCATCCATCATGTGCACTAAGAATTAGCAACTATAATTTTAAATGTTGTAAGCCAGAAATAAAAATAAGAAACAAACCTTGTACAGATGTGAATAAAGGCAGGGATATTGTTGACTTCAACTTAGATGCATATAAATACCTCAAACTTTTGGTGGAAGAACAGGCTGTAAGTAATAATCTACTAAAGGAGAAATTGGAAAAAGTAGAAAATGAATTGGATATCGAAAAATCTAATTTTAAATGTTTAGAAGCTAAATATAATGAATTAAAAAATGTCAATAAAAAACCAAATGAAACTGATAAGCAACAAAAAAATGTAAACACATAAAAATATAATTATAGATAATAATTCAAAAAATAATGTGGGAAATTCAAATCTAAAAACAATGGTATCTCATCAACAAAATATCATGAGTTCCTATATAAACATAAACAGTGATGTTACAAACCATGAAAATCAGGATAAGACTGAAGAAGATACCAATAAAGTTGAAACTCCTGTAACAAATCAAATTGACAAATCCAAAACAGTAGCTTATAAGCACAAGAAATCTACATCAAATACTTTAAATCAGCATATTGGACAAGCAAATGACAGTAATCCAAGACAGGTTGAAAATACTAGCAACTTACATTCCGAAAAAAAAATCCGCTTTTTGAGGGAGTATCAAGAACTATCATAGGAACGAAAACACAATCTGACAGCAAATTTAAAGCGGTTGAACAAAACGACCTAATCTGGTTACATGTCTCTAAATTCAAACCGCAACTATCGTCAGTGGAACTGGAAAGCTATCTAAAATTAAATCTAGACTCGGAAGACATAATACTTAAAAAACTTACAAGAAACTCCGAAGAAGCCTTATTTAGTTCTTTTAAAATTGGTGCTCCCAGAACATTAACGGAGAAACTTTTCTGTGAAAACACATGGTTTGAAGGTATCAAAGTAAGTGAATTCAAAAATAAGGAGATGTTTAAAGGAACAAGGCCTAAATCGAACCACAACCCATATCGATCAAACCATTTTTTTCGAAGACAGCCAGATAGAAGACAATGAAGATGGGCACCAAACTACAGTCGGAAATATTGAACTATGCAAAAGTGTATCAACTTTCTACATAAATATTCAATGTCTTCATAACAAAACTTTAGAATTGAATATGTATCTTTCTGATTATAATTACGACATACTCTGTTTTAGTGAAACATGGGCCTGTGAGCAGCAAGCAAATCATATTCACCTAAACAATTATGTATTAGCCACATACTATACTAGATCAAATTTCATTCATGGGGGAGTTGCAATCTATATAAAAAGAGGCTTAGCGTACAAAATATGTGAATTCTCTAAAGACTACTGTGAAGACATACACATTGAAATATGTGCTATAGAATTATGTAAGCCAAAGTCTATTATTTGTTGTTGTTATAGATCACCATCTGGTGATATAAATATTTTTAATAACAATTTAATCTCTTTCTTGGACAATATATCTAAGCATAATAAAATAACAGTTCTTGGAGATTTCAATATTGACTTCTCTCGCAATACAGACATCTCTCAACAAATGTCAAACATTTTCATATCTTTTGGCATGCACGAATGTGTTAAAGAACCCACTAGAGTCTTCTACCAGAATTGATAACATCTTGACAACTACAAATGAAATAAATCATTCAACAAAAGTCAGCAATCCTCACCTGTCAGATCATAAAGCTTTAAGTTTCACATACAAAGAATTAGTTAAATCAAAAATAACAAATGAAGTTGTCACATATAGATTAGTTAATCAGTCAACCATACACAACTATAAATTATCTTTGTCCTCTTGTGATTGGTCACAATTTTATCAAATTAATGATGTAGATAAAATGTCAGAAATATTCCTAAATCATATAGTCAAATGTTATGAGACATCTTTTCCTGTTAAAACAAAAAATAACGATATATATAGTGAGGAGATCAAAAACATGAAAAATATACTTATAATGCTGCATGACTTTTCTGTATTTGACATCAAATTCAAAGACAATTACAATAAATTTAAGGAAACGTACAGAGCCGCATTAAAATCAGAGACCATAAATCATAATACCTATCTTATAAACAATGCAAAAAATAAACAAAAAATGGCCTGGTCCATTATAAATTCAAATAATAGAAATATTAGTACCATCAATATTCCTGTAGAGGATTTAAACACATTTTTTGCTAATATTGCTAATGAAATAATCGCTAACTGCAACTTCAATAATGCAGCATATATAAAGTCCTTACAGAACAGCAGAGTTCCTTTCTCTTTCTATCTAAGTCCTGTTTCTGAAACTGAAGTAAGTGATCTGATGGATATGTTAAGCACCTCAAAGTCTAGAGACTATTATGGATTAAATAGTGAAGCGATTAAATTAGCTAAAAATGAATTATTAAGTCAAATAACACATCTGATTAACGTCTGCTTTGAAAGAGGTATATTCCCTGAAAATTTTAAAATTGCTAAAGTAACACCAGTTTATAAAAAAGGCGACAAAAAACTAGTTAGCAATTATCGATTCTCTGATTCCCATTTTATCAAAATTACTAGAATTAGCTTATAAAGCCAGACTGGTGGACTATCTAGAACATAAAAAAATATTAAACCCTAGTCAGTTTGGATACAGAAAAGGTAAATCAACTATCACTGCTTTAATAGACATGATCAATTTTATAACTGATGAATTCGAAAAAGGAAACATGACAAATGCTTCTTTTATGGATTTATCAAAAGCTTTTGATTGTGTGTCACATGATCTATTACTAATCAAATTAGAAACATATGGAATCAGAGGTTCAGCATTATCATTTATTAAAACCTATGTTACAAATAGGTATCAGTGTGTTCACATTGATGGTAATATATCTACTTTAAAGCCGCTTCACTATGGTGTCCCCCAGGGATCAATACTAGGACCTATCCTATTTATAGTTTATGTAAATGACATAGCTGAATTTGTCACAGGCAAAACGGTAGGATATGCAGATGATATCGCCCTATTATCAACCAACAAAAAAATTGACATCCTTACTAATTTAAATGAAGAAACACAATTGCAAGCCAAAGATTATTATAATAATATACAGCTATGCTTAAATAATGAAAAAACTCAAACTATAATTTTTAGTCTTAATAATCTTGCCAATATCACAAATAATAACCCAGCGAAATGTTTGGGTGTTACATTAGACAGTAAGCTATCTTGGGAGCCACACATAAACTCTCTGTCTAAAAAATTATCAAGCTGTGTGTACCTTCTAAAAAACTTAAAGATATCAATAAAAGAAGATGTCATTTTAATGGCTTATCATGCCTTATTTCACAGTGTGATGTGTTATGGAATATTACTCTGGGGAGGCTCTGCGCACGCAATGAAGATCTTACGTATTCAAAAACGTGCTATCCGAGTAATCACAAACTCAAATAATAGAGATTCTTGTAGACCCCTCTTTGAAAGCCTAGGAATTCTGACATCCACAAATCAATATATTTACGAATGCATAATGTATGCCAAAATATAAACTTCCAACTATCAAAATGAAAATAAATATGACACCAGACACAAACCTTTGATTGCCCCATATTTTCGGCTTTCGAGAAATATCTCCTCATTTAGATATATTTCTATCAAACTATATAACCGACTACCTCATGAATGGAAAAATCTTAGTAAATTTAAATTTCAAAAAAAAATTAAGAGTTTTCTGAAAGAACATGTCTATTATGAATTGCAGGAATTTTTTGATCATTTTAGATCTTAAATTTTAATATCTGTACGTATTGTTTTTGTAACTTTTAATCATATGTAATTTCAAATAATTTTAGTTCTATATAATTGTAATCTCTGCTCGCATTGGGCTGTAAATGTTTTTAAGTTGTGATTGTAATCATTTTATTTTGTATAATTTATATTTTATTGTATCGTGCTCTATGGAGCACAATGACGTGTGTATACAAATGTCTCACATGAATAAAATTCTCTTTCTCTCTCTTTCTCTTATATATATTGTTATGATATCCACAATCAACAAATAGCAGCACAGTTTCGTGAGCTGCCAAAATGGACAAAAACTATTTTAAAATAAATATGTTAGTATACTGTATAGTAAGCAATTTTTAGTTAAGAAAATTTAAAAAAAATAATAAATACATCAGACTAACAGTGATATCTGTAAAATGGGAAATCTTCGTTAAACTGTGTTTTAGAATAAGTAAAATTTGTAACTATAGGTATAAGATTAAGCATGCAGAGCCCTACTTTCGCAGGTAATGAACAATTCAATGTCACACATAATATATCGAAAGTAGTAATAATTAAAAAATCATGTTAGTTCATTTTTCGGATGGTTGCTAGGGAGTCGAAAAAACTGTCAATTGGTGTAAAATTTGTTTGAAAATTAATTTTTGATTGAAAACTTAAAAAATAGTAATTGGATCAAAATAAATAAAGTTGGTAGATAAAATAAAACATAAATGGTAGACTTTCAATGAATATAAAACATAGGTAAACACATACCTAATATCCAGTTGTTACATGAATGTGAGTAGTGTGACAGGAGAGATTTGTTACGAGAGGAATACCAAGTTTGCAAGTTGAGAAGCAGTGATTTTGCCAAAAGTCGAAAAGAAAAGGTTTTCAGCGGAATCGTGCGGCAAATAGAAGCAGAGGACAGTTAAAATAGGGGAAGGATTTTCCGATACAGTGGCGCAAACGATCGATCGTTTATAAAAGGTACCTATATTACATTTAATTATTTAATAAAATTAGGTCTCGAGCATAATAAAATAAAATTTTGACTGTTTAATTTTAAATTTTTCATAGTTTTAAGAATTGTTGTTTTATTGTCCCAACAATCTATTAAATTGTTATATTGACGAAGATTTTTGATTAATAAATATCACTGTACGAATCATATCTGAACCTGCTCTTGAGGTAAGGGTGGACTGTACGCAGGTTAGGTGCAGTCTCTCATGCTATTTAAATTCTAAATAAATATTAATAATATAGTTTGGTGTTTCCAATGAATTATTTGGAAGCATCTGGCGCCCAAATAAATTAATAACAAAAAATTAGCACAAACAATATATTACAGCAAATGTCGTAACCAACGTGGGGCGATTTTATGTTTCGCAGTTTGTGTTGGGTCAAGTGGTAAATTTCCGTGTTAAGACGGAACATTTGGCAGAGTTTGAGATTGACATTGTATCACTAGTTTAATCAATTCATGAAATTAAGGTCGGGTAAACAAATCAAAAAGATGGATAAGCCAGATCAAATACCACAAACTTCACAAGGGGAAGATAACACTTACACACAAGTAAGGGATGACACAGACAGACAGATAGAGACGACACAACAATCAGGGGATACTGTACAAACACACATGCAAATAATGGATGCAAATACTATCACACACTTAATTAACATCATCACGGACATGAAACAAGATATAAAACAAGAAATTAATAAGACAAATAAATGAAAACAAACTGGAAATGAATAAGAATATGGCAGAAATGAAGCAAGAAATAAATAACAAATTAGAACAGACCAACCGGAACTTAGAAGACAACATCAACAAAATGGAGGAAAACGCAGCGGAAGTCAGAGGTAAAATAGAAAATTTGGAAGAGAAAATATCCAAAATAAATGAAAATATGACTGAAGAAATACACACAAAAGTACAGAGCGTGAAAAATGAAATAAGCACGGAAATGGAGCACGTCATGATAGAAGGATTCGCAGAAATAAAAAGCCACATTAAACAACAAGAAGAAATCGTAGAAGAAAGACTGAAAGAACATGAAAGGAAGATAGGGGCGAACGCAGACAAAATAAATATATTACTAAACACAGCCAACATAACATGCACACACCCACAAACAATAATGAGCACAGAGTTTTATTTTTATGGGGATACAAGGGTACATCCAAAGATTTTCATGACTAGACTCAAACATGCGGCTACACTACATCACGACACTACAGAAAATATAAAACTCATCATACAAAATACACTGAGAGCAGAAGCTGAGTTGTGGTATCAGATGATAGAAGAAAAATGTAAAACGCTAGAGGAACTTGAGGGTTTGTTTTTAAATCAATATTGGGGTGAATATAACCAGCAAAAAGTTCAGCAAAATTTGTTCAATGGGAAATACTATGAAAATATGGGAATATCTAGGGAGAAGTATATAATGAGGAAGGTATACAACATAAGGTAATTGGAACCAAAGTTTACAGAAACCGAAATGGTAAGATACTTAGCGCAACATTTTTCGGATGACATAAACAGCGTCATTATCACACAAAGAATCAATACATTAGATGCCCTAATCGAGTACTTTAGAGGAATAGACGATCACCGAACTGACTGGAGAAAATCATCACCTCGGGGTGAATATAACAAAAACAATTATAATAGAAATGATTATAATAGAGCAAATGCCAGTAACTATGATGATAGACAAAGAAATTCAGAATACAAAGGAAAAAATAATAGCTACTATAATGATAACAGGGGTCAGAACAGGGCATATAATTATAGTCAAAATAGGGAAAACCAAGAGAGATAAAATTATCAAAATCGGCAAGTACATTGGGAAGACAAGCATAACAACGATCAAAGAAACGCACAAGATAATCAACAAAGAAACAGTGATACACGTACATACGCACAAGTCACAAACACAAACATTCAACAACAAAACACAAATCCAAAAAACTTACAGAACAAACTGGAAGAAATACACATAATAGAGACAGCTGCACAGATGCATACAAGGCCTAACAATCAGGATTTTTAGTTAAAACTATTTTAAATACTACTTACGGACATATGTGTGAATTCATCGATATAGAAGACAATAACGGATTTACTGGACAGATAAAATTGTGCAAATTACCTATCATAAAATTAAAATTACAAGAGTTAACTTTAAATGCATTGATAGACACGGGAGCAGAAATAAGCTTAATCAATGAGAATATTATAAACAAATTTAAAGAAAATTTTGAACAAAAAATTATTAAAATCTCAAAAGTGAAATTGATTAATGCAAATGGTAAAAAAAATGCAGAGTGCGATAGGGTACTGTATACTAATTTTATAGCAGAAAACTATGAATTTGAAGGGGAATATATAATTGTACCAAACATGAAATGGGACGTTATTTTAGGGAAGGACATTTTGTCTAGATTAAAAGCCAAAATTGATTTGGAAAATAAAACTATAAGTGTAGATGGTAATACTATACTTATAATAAAATTTTGTGATTTAAAAATTAATGATTTGAGCGGTAAACGAGCCGATGAACATATTGTGGAGACGAACACATATGTTACAAATAATTATTATGCGCCAAAAAATTTAGAAATAAAGTGCCCTCCTAAATATAATGAGACTGTTCAGCATTTGATACAAGAATATATTACACTAGTAAACTTTGAACCAAGAATTGCAAGCGGTTATGTGCATCTATTAAATGTCGACGAAGCAAAAGCTTTTAAATGCAAAACGTACCCTATTCCATTCAAGCACAGAGAACAAGTCAAAATTGAGATACAAAACATGTTAAAATCAAATATTATTGAATCTTCTAAGACAAATTTTATTAATCCTTTAGTAAGTGGTGAAAAAGAAAAATAGTACAATTAGATTATGTCTAGATGCATGATTACTAAATCAAATCACAAGGCCACAATTTGATGCTCCTCAGACAATAGAGTCAATGCTTTCCAGAGTGGGGAAAACAACAATCTTTTCAAAATTAGACTTAAAAAATTCCCTTTGGCTCATTCCATTACATATAGATTCAAGAAAATATACGGGTTTCAGTATAGATGGCCACGTTTATCAATTTAGGGTAGTTCCGTTTGGTCTACAATCGGCTTCTTCTGGACTCGTTCGAGCAATGCAGTCTATCCTTGATAGGTTTGAAAATTTCTGTGTACACTACATAGACGATATCCTGATATTCTCTGAAACAGTTCAAGAACATTATAATCATTTATATATTATTCTAAACGCATTAGATGAAGCAGGACTAAAATTGAATTTAGACAAGTGTGAGTTCTATCAAACTTCTGTAAAATATTTAGGGTACAAGATTGGACAAGAAGGTATTGGTATTGGTAAGGAACGAGTAAATGAAATAAAAGAATATCCACGACCTACGAACCTCAAAACTTTGAGAGGATTTTTAGGGATATTAAATTATTATAAAAAATTTGTTCCGAAATTATCTGAACTTGAAGTACCATTGATTGAACTGCTTAGGAAGAACATGAAATGGGCATGGAATGAAAGGAGAGAGAGTGCATTTGTGGCCCTAAAAACAAAATTTCATGACAATTTACTGCTTCACAGTCCCAATTTCTCACTCCCGTTTGTATTAAGAACAGACGCATCAGATTTTATAGTAGCTGCTGAACTCACACAAATACAAGGGGGAGTAGAAACACCTATATGCTTCATTTCTCGTATTTTAAAACCATACGAAGTGCGATATTCCGTGAGTGAAAAGGAAATGTTAAGTATTGTTTATTCTTTATCTAAGCTACCATTCTATTTAACTGCTTCACATTTTTTTATAGAAACCGATCATTCAGCTCTATGTTTTCTCATGAAAAATAGATTTGCCAATAATAGAATTTACTGTTGGTCGCTTTTAATACAGGAATACTCTTTTACAATTAGACATCGTCCAGGAAAAAACAATATTACAGCAGACGCACTTACACGTAACCGACAAATTAATCAGATACTTTCATCATTGCACTCAATACTTTGTCACATACTCATGACTTATACACACCGGAACAAGTATTAAACAGTCAGCAGCAGTTACACACTCTTATACAAACATTACACACAAAACCTACACACAGAGGTTTCACCTATAAAAATCGGTACATAATAAAAACTATTTTACATGAGGAAAAATATGTAATAGAAGACAACTTAGCTTCAAAAATCATGCAAGATTTGCATCACAGATATGGACATATAGGTATCCGTAAAACCTGGATGATATTTAGAGAAAATTTTTATGCAATTAAAGATTTAGGAATAGCTAAAAGAATAATAACACAATGTCATGAATGCTGTCTTGGCAAAAACAAAAGCCATATAAACAAAAACCAGGTAAATAGTATTTTAACAACAGAACTATTACAACTTATTGCAATAGATTTTATCAGTAACCTAATTTCCTCAAAAGAGGGTTACAAATATATATTTGTAATAGTGGACAATTTTTCCAAATATATAAAATCATTGTTACGTGTTAAACTCAATTTACGACTAAAAGTCTAAAAATAAGACGAATAAAAAAACTTAAGGTCAGCTAGCTCCAACAGGAGACTCCAGGGGTGAGATTCGTTTATTTTTTTAACGATTCGTAAAGTTTGCCAAGGTGAAATAGTGAGCGCCAGGTAATTTTAATATACCAACCTCAAGCGAATTGTCAGACACACTGACTACATAAATTACCAAATTCAGTGTTACTTATCTTCAACCTTAAGTCAACGGCGAGAAATAAAAACGAGGTTAAAATTCCTATAACATTTATTAACAAAATCTGATTACCGGTGACTTTCAAATTAAGAACTACCAGATTACTGACAGTGTTTTCCTAATTATCACATTAAATTATATACATGATCTTGACTTGACTTTGATGTAATGTTGATTTAATTTTAATTTCATCTTTATTTAATTCTAAATTACTTCTGATTTAATTCTGATTTACTGTTGATGTCTTTTCTAAGTGAAAAATGAATATTTTAGGCCAAGTTACATTCAACAAAATAACTAATTTAAATAGGACAGGTTAGTGGTGGGGAGCCATCCTTCAATATACCCAACTAAATAAGTTTTCCAATATGACCTTATACATCACATAATACAAAAAAAAAAAATTATACATATAATTATCAAAACATCTGGATATATAACTGCGCAGTTACTTACAGGTAATTCATACTAGTAGGGAACTATTATTGTCCATACCAGCTAGGCTTATAAAATGGCCGTTTATAGAATAATTAAAAATCATAGACATAAGGAAAATAATGATTCTAAATACACATGGTAAATACTAAGGGTACTTATCCCACCTCTAACGCCTTTAAGGGTGACAACTGATAACGACATTCCCAGTTCCTCACTCGAAACTCCTGTATTATATCTGCAGAAGGCTCTCCGACTCCACTCCAGTCCCAAAACAATATGTTCCAGTGATGTCCTCAACCAAAACAGCAAAAGTCCCGTCCAAATCGACACGTGGCTTCCCAGCATAAAAACGTCTATCCAAAAAAATATCGTAACTCCCCAAAACCAGGAATTTACAGAAATCCAAGTCTAGGGTAGATTTAATACCCGTACAAAATTTGCCTATAAATAAAATAGCGTTTTAGAAGTCGGTATTTCTATGAAATTTGGTGAAACTTGCTTACCCAACAAAATGGCCTGGGCACACAAAAAACACAAGGATTCAATAGCTTCGTTTCTAAGCCTATTTAGAAGTTCCACACAACAAAATCGGCTTCAAACAGCTCAACATACCAAACGGCACTTCCAAATTTAAAGACTTCCAGTATAATCCCCAAAACTCAGAATGGGTTGCTCTAAAAGCATTCAAAAGGAAAATCTCGTCTTATCGGCTAAACGACACGCTGCTGAATCGAAGGATCCGGAAACTCGGAAACCACTTGTTGTTTTTTTCCTCAGCCACATGTTTTCGAGCACCAATCACCATTTGACAACTCCTACGAAATTACCCACAATTCCTAAAGACGCGCGCATATTTACAATTAAAATTTTAACGACACAGAAAATAATTCTTGACATGGAAATATTAAAACAGACATTACAAAGAAATCCCATGAGTGCAAATCACCATTTTAAACAACAATTGTCCATAAAGTAAATAAACCTAGAATTAATAAATTAAATGACGACTGAGCAGTTTCCTATATCAATGTTGGTAACAATTTCCCCAGTGAAATATGACATATGACAGCTGACGAAAAAGAATAAACAGAGAATTCACCAAGCTTATTTATTTAAAACTAAAACCTTCCTGCAAAATACAAGTAAGTGAATATTATTGGTATTATCCACCCTTCAAATGACTAACCAAATTGCTTTCCAGCCAGCACCCTCTGAAATATGTATTTTTGCCTACACATATCGGCATTCCAAAAGATGTTTACATCCTCTACAGGAACCGAATTTCAAAGTATCTAGCAAGGAAAAAGAACAATCTAAATAGCTCGTCAAATAAAAAGTAAGTCATACAATAATATACCCCTCGGTGAAAACCACTACTTAAATGTTTGTACTGGTTTTAGGTTAGACAACGGAGAGGTTGTCCTGCATCAGAAGAAGCTAACGTACAACAAGCCTATAGCAACTACTAACACATCAAAACAATGCAACCTAAGTATATTGCTACCTGAATAAAATTTATCGAAAACAAGAATGTTTCCGAGGCTACTTTTACTCAAACAAGCAATACCTAACCAACACAAAATTAGGTACTCTGTCCTAATGCTGTCAACAAAGTTAGAGGAATACCTACTAGAAATAATCCTTGCTCTGCAATCATTCAACAAACCCAATTGTAGCTTTAGTTATTTATAAACTTAAAATTCTATACAAATATATATGATTGAATTCTAATTTAACGTTACAAATTCCCCCTTTTCCCTCTTAAAAATTTTTTTTTAAAAAAAAAAATTTTCCAGAAAAAGAAACAAAATAAAGCTTTAAATGCTTGGCAATAGTTCGCTCCACAACTATCACACTTGCAACTAATATGAGGCTTAAACGTTTTGCAATCGTTCACCTCCGGACGATTACACACGACAGTATACAAGGAAAAATGACAAAACAAAAAAATTAATGAATTAGAGCCTTGAACGCAGGTTACTTTTTTTTTTCCACAACAAAAAAAATCCTTTTACAATAGTATAACCAAAATATCAATGTACAATTAGAGAACTACCAAAAAAAAATTCTAATCCAAACCGTGGGTAGGTTTGAGATCATTTACATGATATACACCGACCAATGTTCCACTTTCATCTTCAATTTCATAGCTACATGTACCACAAACTTTCCTAACTTTACAAGGTCCGACATACTTAGGAGCCAGTTTTGCACTAAAATAATCCGCTTTACTGGACAAAACATGATTCTTTCTCCATACCAAGTCTCCGATCTTGTATTGTACTTGTCTTCTTCTTAGATTGTATCTTTGACTAGCTTGTGTGTATGCCTTTCGTAGCCTTACTTTAATATCTTCATAAATTTTTGCAAATCCACGGTCTCTCACTATTCTTTCTTCAGTCCTATTGATCTCTAGATCCGATTGATGATTAAGATTAACATTATTATGAAACTTTCCATTTCCGATATATTCTCGACCAAAATTTACGTAATATGGAGTATAGCCGGTTACTTCATGCATCTGAGTGCGTATCGCACAGGTTACAAAGGGTAACACTACATCCCATTTCCGTTGATTTTCTTGAATATAGCATGATAACATGGTTTTTACGACACGGTTTACTCTCTCTGTCGGATTATTCTGAGGATGATAAACAGCATTATACAAAATATTCACATTATAATCATCACATAATTTTCGAAATTCTTTACTCGTAAATTGTGCTCCGTTATCAGTAATAAGATGTTTACTGACTCCAAATAATAAAAATACGTCTTCTTCAAGATGTCTACATATTTTACTGGCAGTTGCTGATCTTAATGGAAAAGTTAGAACAAATTTGGAAAAATAATCACATACTACTAAAATATGAGTATATCCTCGACTTCCTCTAGGTAATGGACCTACTATATCACAACTAATTAACTCAAAAGGTCTGGTTATCTGTGGGCGTTGCCCCATAAGACCAGCGGGTTTCTTCTGAACAGCTTTATGTTTTGCACATACCCTACACCGGTTAATATATGCGGTAACATCACACTTCATCTTTGGCCAATAAAAACGGTGACATAGTTTTTCATAGGTTTTGAATATTCCTGGATGAGACGAAGTAGGACTATCATGTAATTCTTTGAGAATATCTTGACGGCAATCCTTAGGTACAACCAATTTCCAGTGCTCTGATTCTTCGGAAAGCTCAGGAACTTTACCTTGCACATATTTAAAAAGATATTTATCTTGTACTCTCCATTTTGGATAAGACAAAGGATTCGTGGTAGCATTTGCTATCATTCTTGAGTACCATCGATCTGTTATGTCCTTGAAATCATAGCCAAAAGTATTCAAAGTCGAATTTTCATCGGTGATATAATCTATATTCGGAACTGCTCTTGAAAGTACGTCAGGTACCACGTGATCTTTACCTTTTCGATGAATCACCTTGAAATTGTATTGTTGTAATTTCACAGCCCATCTACATAATCTACCATGTGGATTTTTAACATTGTCCAACCATACTAAGCTATGGTGATCCGTTTCTACGGTGAACGTAGCCCCTTCTAGATATGGTCTCAGCTTGTCCAGCGCATGAAGCACCGCCAAAAGCTCCCTTTCAGTCGTACTATATGCTTTTTCTTGCTTCGTCAAAGATCGACTTACGTAACAAATGACTCGTTCATGGCCGTCAATCATCTGCGTCAAAACAGCTCCTAGTCCATATCCACTAGCATCCGTTTTCACATTAAAAGGTTTGGTAAAATCTGGGGTAGTCAGTATAGGTGCTGAGATTAAACACTCTTTCAATTTTCGAAAAGATTCTTCACAAGTAGAAGTCCATAAAAATTTTTGTCTTTTCCTTAATAAATTTGTCAAAGGTGCACTAATAGAAGAGAAATTTTCGATGAACCTCCTGTACCATGAGGCCATTCCTAGAAAGCTCCTAACATCTCGAACACAAGTGGGAGTAGGTATATTCAAAATAGCTTGTACTTTGTCCGGGTCTACTCGCAATCCTTCCTTATTGTCGATAACATACCCTAGATATTTTAATTCACACCTAAAAAATTTGCACTTTTCTCGATTTAGAGTCAATCCAGCCATAATCAGTCTAGAGAACACTTTCTCTAAAATTTCCATATGCTTCTCAAAAGATGAAGATATTACAATTATGTCGTCCAAGTAGACAAAAACATTTTCTTCTAAATCCGCCCCCAAAACTCTATCTATCAATCGTTGCCAACAAGCTGGTGCATTGGTCAATCCAAAACATAATCTTTTAAAATGAAATAAACCTTTACCAGGTATGGTAAATGCAGTATATTCACGACTGTTAGATTTTAAAGGTATCTGATAATATGCTGACTTGATGTCCAAGCTGCTAAGATAGCGGGCTCCTTTCAAACGATCCAGAATAGTCGATACATATGGCAAAGGATAAGCATCTTTCTTTGTTACTTGATTTAATTTCCGAAAGTCAACACAAAATCTATATCCTCCTTCTTTCTTGGATACTAAAATGATTGGTGAAGACCAAGCACTAGTAGATGGTTCAACGATGTCCAATTCTAATAATTTCTCTAGTTCTTCATTGATTTGACGTTGTACAACCGGTGAAACAGGATAATACCTTTGTTTAATCGGAGGGGAATCCACAACAATTTCATGCTCTATTAAATGAGTACATCCTACAGAATTTCCCATTAACATAAACTTCTGTTCTATAAATTCGTCGAAAACTTGTTTTTGTTCAGTACTTAAATCAACCTCTATAGTGTTCACTTCAAAAATTTCTTCTTCTTGAGTCGAAAATTTCCACACGTCTCTCTTTAAGTCCGGGATTATTTCCATTTTTTTCCAAAAATCATACCCAAGTATAAGAACGCGATCTAAATCCGGTACTATTAGTACATTCATAAGCTTCACTTTACCCATGAGTTCTATTGGTACTAAAACGGATCCATTACTCGGGAGTTTACTTCCATCTGCTAATCTACAAATAGGTGAATCTTCCGTGTTAAATGTTAAATTTAAACTTTGTAATATTTTCCAACCTTTTCTTCCAATTATGGTTCGAGTTGCTCCACTGTCCAACAAACCTAACATTTTCTTCCCTAAAATTGATACTTCCAAATATGGTCTTTGATCGTTCTCCGCATGGCTTAAAATATAGTCTAAAATAACTTTATGTTGAAAGAAGTTTTCATCCACCGAAACTGTCGAAATGGTGGTCGTACACGAGTTCTCCACTAACCGACCTCTTAATGGCTCGCATTCGCATTTCCCGAAATTTGATTTTTACATTTTGGACAATTGTATTTGGTAACATTGGGAGTTCCACATTTAAAGCAATATTTTCTCCTTGGTTGGCGACACTGACGTGAGCTGTGTCCTTTTGCACGGCAATTCCAACAAGTAAGAGTGGCAGTTCCTGTCAATCCTCGAGACGTTGTTACGGTATAGTCAGTTGGAGAAGAACTAGTCGAAGGTTCTGAAGCAATATACATGAGATCGGGTTCCACTGCCCATTTCCTCACAGGTGCAGTTGAAAATCCATCAATTGACGAACATCTTCGTTCCAATTTCACACACATTTCTTCCAGCTCATCAAGTGACCTTGGTTCTTCACGTGCAATAGCAATTTGAAAGAAAGGTTTGACATTTTCCCGTAAAATATTTAACTGTGTCATCTCAGGAATTTTGACAGATAATCTAGCAAAAGCATTTTTCATGTACGCAAAGTAAATTCCAATCGACTCCTCCTCTCGCTGTTTACGTTCTTTAATTTGTTGAAATAACTTCTCATCATGATTTCTTTCAAGAAACTGTTCCTTTAAACCCTTACATAAACTATTCCAGTTAGAGAATTTCGAATGATTAGCCCTAAACCAAACCAATGCATGACCTGTAAATAAATCGGCTGCTGACTCAAAAAGAGTTTGACTTGACACGTGTCTAGCAACACTTAATTCTTCTATTCTTTCAATAAATGCTAAAACCGACATTTCTTTAGGTTTTCCAGAAAATGTAAGATTCCACTTAATCACGGGAATTGACTTAACCGTTGAAGCAGTAGCATGAATTTGAGTAGAACTTGATCCTAGTGGTTTATGTTCAATAAAAACTTCGGCATCGCTATCGTTCGAAGCTATACTGTCCTCGTGTACATTTAGCATACTTAATTCCAGAATGTTTCGTTCAGTCTTAACTTTTTTAACTGTTTGCCCTAAAGTTGCCTGAAGTTGCAAAATTTTAGCCAATAATTGACTACGTTGCTTCCTTGTCTCATCCTCAGTTGCTTTGACACGATCCACTCTCATTAAGATATGACTAAGTTTTGCTTCTATCTTCTTATAAGGTCCACTATCTTCTCCAGTGCTCAACTCTTTGATAAGATTTTCAAGTTCTTGAATTTTCTTTTCAGCTATTTTAATTTCTTCGGTACTGTTCAAATTGTATTCAGGATAAGTCAATGAGTCTCCAGAACGTTCCATTCGTAATATTCTTCTCAAAGTTGCACGCATTTGCTCCACAGTCCCAACATCTTCCAATCCTCTAATTTTCAGTTCATAAATTAATTCATCCTTACTTAATCGACCAGAATCTAGTTTCGAAGCCATTGTAAAAAAAAATGAACTTACCAATGTTACAAAAGAAAATGACAATTTATATATAGCAGCGATCACCCTGTAGAAGGCAATTAAAAAAAATAAACACCTAGAGTATTAGGCAACAAGTGTAACGTACTCTTTGATAGTCAAATAAGTTCGATGGAAGAAAAGGAAAAACAATTGTTACTAATACCACAAATTTATCAATAAAAGGTCAACCTGTAAAAATATCTCCTCAAAGATAAAAAAAAAAGATAATATTTTAGTATACTTAATTTCAAATAAAACCACAAAAATTCTGTAAGTTTCTTAACGATTATCCGAATTGTTTAACGATGAGCTACCTCAAATTGGAAACTCTTAATGTCACTGTTTTGGCAATGGCACCACCAACATACTATGTGGACCGAAATGTTAAAGGCCTTATGCAAGATCTACACAACAGCAAATCAAAATCACATATATAATTATTTGATAATATAAAAAAAACCATGGCAAAATGAAATCAAAAAATGGCCCCACATGTTTGCTACGTCAAACCAGGCGCCAAATTTACTTGTTACGTGTTAAACTCAATTTACGACTAAAAGTCTAAAAATAAGACGAATAAAAAAACTTAAGGTCAGCTAGCTCCAACAGGAGACTCCAGGGGTGAGATTCGTTTATTTTTTTAACGATTCGTAAAGTTTGCCAAGGTGAAATAGTGAGCGCCAGGTAATTTTAATATACCAACCTCAAGCGAATTGTCAGACACACTGACTACATAAATTACCAAATTCAGTGTTACTTATCTTCAACCTTAAGTCAACGGCGAGAAATAAAAACGAGGTTAAAATTCCTATAACATTTATTAACAAAATCTGATTACCGGTGACTTTCAAATTAAGAACTACCAGATTACTGACAGTGTTTTCCTAATTATCACATTAAATTATATACATGATCTTGACTTGACTTTGATGTAATGTTGATTTAATTTTAATTTCATCTTTATTTAATTCTAAATTACTTCTGATTTAATTCTGATTTACTGTTGATGTCTTTTCTAAGTGAAAAATGAATATTTTAGGCCAAGTTACATTCAACAAAATAACTAATTTAAATAGGACAGGTTAGTGGTGGGGAGCCATCCTTCAATATACCCAACTAAATAAGTTTTCCAATATGACCTTATACATCACATAATACAAAAAAAAAAAATTATACATATAATTATCAAAACATCTGGATATATAACTGCGCAGTTACTTACAGGTAATTCATACTAGTAGGGAACTATTATTGTCCATACCAGCTAGGCTTATAAAATGGCCGTTTATAGAATAATTAAAAATCATAGACATAAGGAAAATAATGATTCTAAATACACATGGTAAATACTAAGGGTACTTATCCCACCTCTAACGCCTTTAAGGGTGACAACTGATAACGACATTCCCAGTTCCTCACTCGAAACTCCTGTATTATATCTGCAGAAGGCTCTCCGACTCCACTCCAGTCCCAAAACAATATGTTCCAGTGATGTCCTCAACCAAAACAGCAAAAGTCCCGTCCAAATCGACACGTGGCTTCCCAGCATAAAAACGTCTATCCAAAAAAATATCGTAACTCCCCAAAACCAGGAATTTACAGAAATCCAAGTCTAGGGTAGATTTAATACCCGTACAAAATTTGCCTATAAATAAAATAGCGTTTTAGAAGTCGGTATTTCTATGAAATTTGGTGAAACTTGCTTACCCAACAAAATGGCCTGGGCACACAAAAAACACAAGGATTCAATAGCTTCGTTTCTAAGCCTATTTAGAAGTTCCACACAACAAAATCGGCTTCAAACAGCTCAACATACCAAACGGCACTTCCAAATTTAAAGACTTCCAGTATAATCCCCAAAACTCAGAATGGGTTGCTCTAAAAGCATTCAAAAGGAAAATCTCGTCTTATCGGCTAAACGACACGCTGCTGAATCGAAGGATCCGGAAACTCGGAAACCACTTGTTGTTTTTTTCCTCAGCCACATGTTTTCGAGCACCAATCACCATTTGACAACTCCTACGAAATTACCCACAATTCCTAAAGACGCGCGCATATTTACAATTAAAATTTTAACGACACAGAAAATAATTCTTGACATGGAAATATTAAAACAGACATTACAAAGAAATCCCATGAGTGCAAATCACCATTTTAAACAACAATTGTCCATAAAGTAAATAAACCTAGAATTAATAAATTAAATGACGACTGAGCAGTTTCCTATATCAATGTTGGTAACAATTTCCCCAGTGAAATATGACATATGACAGCTGACGAAAAAGAATAAACAGAGAATTCACCAAGCTTATTTATTTAAAACTAAAACCTTCCTGCAAAATACAAGTAAGTGAATATTATTGGTATTATCCACCCTTCAAATGACTAACCAAATTGCTTTCCAGCCAGCACCCTCTGAAATATGTATTTTTGCCTACACATATCGGCATTCCAAAAGATGTTTACATCCTCTACAGGAACCGAATTTCAAAGTATCTAGCAAGGAAAAAGAACAATCTAAATAGCTCGTCAAATAAAAAGTAAGTCATACAATAATATACCCCTCGGTGAAAACCACTACTTAAATGTTTGTACTGGTTTTAGGTTAGACAACGGAGAGGTTGTCCTGCATCAGAAGAAGCTAACGTACAACAAGCCTATAGCAACTACTAACACATCAAAACAATGCAACCTAAGTATATTGCTACCTGAATAAAATTTATCGAAAACAAGAATGTTTCCGAGGCTACTTTTACTCAAACAAGCAATACCTAACCAACACAAAATTAGGTACTCTGTCCTAATGCTGTCAACAAAGTTAGAGGAATACCTACTAGAAATAATCCTTGCTCTGCAATCATTCAACAAACCCAATTGTAGCTTTAGTTATTTATAAACTTAAAATTCTATACAAATATATATGATTGAATTCTAATTTAACGTTACATCATATCCTACGAAACGTTGTAACACAAATACTGCCATAGCCAAGTTGAATCACTATTGTAGATCAGTTGGAAGTCCCAAAAGAATATTAGCGGATAATTCCACCTATTTCAGCAATGAAAGGTTTACTCAATATTGGGAAAGTAAAAATATTCATGTAATTTTCATTACAATTCGACATCCCAAGGCAAACCCGGCTGAAAGGTACATTCAGAAAATCATTAGTTTTTTTAAGAATCAGAGAACACAACAATCATACTAAATGGCCAACATATTTGGAAAACATTGAAAATTTTATAAATAATGCACCCAGCACTGTTACGCAAGTCTCTCCTATAACAGTAATGTTCGGGCAGTCACCGGCTCGACCATGGACCAATGAAAATATATATGATTTAAAAACAATACATGAACAAGTACGAGACAAACTGAGACGTAATGCGGACATGTACATTAAACGGGAAAATAAAAAAATACGAAAAAGAACAACATTTAAGGAAGGAGACGAAGTGGTGGTAAGACGTCTGCACGTAACAGACTTAAGAAATAACATATGTGCAAAATTACAATACCCATATGAGTGTCCTTACATAATTCACAAAGTTTTAAATGAAAATACGTACGAGTTAAGAAACAAAACAAATGATACAATCAGGAGAAAATTCCACATAGAATTATTATACCCATATTTAAATAAAAATGAGAATGATGTAATATGATGGTATGGATATCATACTGCAGTTGCAGACTAACAAATTTTCAAGGAATTTAAAATGTTATTAGTTGGAGGGGGGGGGGGGAATGTTATGATATCCACAATCAACAAATAGCAGCACAGTTTCGTGAACTGCCAAAATGGACAAAAACTATTTTAAAATAAATATGTTAGTATACTGTATAGTAAGCAATTTTTAGTTAAGAAAATTTAAAAAAAATAATAAATACATCAGACTAATAGTGATATCTGTAAAATGGGAAATCTTCGTTAAACTGTGTTTTAGAATAATGTTACGTGCTTACAATTTTCAGTAAACACTTTGTGGATTCAAATAACTTGCAACAAGAATTTTCACAAACCACTGATTTATTTAACCACTAAAATTACATTAGTAAATACTTAACAATCACACAACTAATAATAACTTAATCTAATATAAATTCACAACTTTCAAAACACTATGTACTTTACTTTTCTTCTTGAACTTGTCAACTCTTGTCTAACCTAAAAACTCTCTGTCTGTTTACTTCACTGAACTGAACTATATTGCCTACTTCACTCAACTGAAATCTTCTTCTACAATCTGTCTCTGTAACCAGAACTGTACTGGATACTAAACTGAACTGTTCCCTTATACTTCACTAAACTGTACCGTTCTCCCATCTGCTGGCTTCACCTCTTTATATACCCACTTGGAATGTCCAGAATATCATTGTAGAACTTTCCAGAAATATACTGGAATTCTCTATAATTTTCTTAGGCACTACTAAATGATGGTTCGCCAGTTGGCCCACAGATGGCGCCACCCTTCTGGCCAGGGAGTAATTACAACTCTCCTCTCTGTTAGAGGGCAGCACATAACACTGCCCCCTCCTTAAGCCTGAACATCCCGGTCAGGCATTTCAGATACCCCAGTGTACTTTGCCAACCTGTCCAGGTGCACGATCTTCATCTTGGACTTCTTTCTACGTTGAATCCTATAAACAACGTCGTTGATCCGAGTGATGACAGAATACGGTCCTTCCCAAGGTGAGCGAGGCTTCGAGAATCCTTCTTCACTCCGCTGTGGGTTATACAGCCAAACCGAGTCCCCCACCTTGAATCCTGCTGAACTGGCATTGCGGTCATATTTAGCCTTCATTCGATCACCACTCCCTGTAGGTGACCTCTTGGCAGCCACATTCGCACAAACCTTGCAACTGCGACACCAAGCCTCTACATCCTGACAGCTATTTACCCAGTAAAATCGCTCCCGTACTCTAGCCAAAGTCTTATTTCTGCTAAAGTGCTCTCTGGATATTCCCTCGTGCACTTCCCGAAGTACTTTTGGTACTCGGCACCTGGGTATCAGCAACCGCATGGTAACTTCTTTCCCATCCGGGCTCTCCCATGCTCTCCGTAATAGTCCATCTATAACCTTAAGCGAATCCCATTGCGCCCATAAAGCCTTCACTCCAACACTTTTACTGGAAACGTCCTTCCATTCCGGGCGGATTCCTTTTTCTTTCGCCTTCAACATTGGTCCAATTTCATCGTCGTTCAGTTGTTCCTCTCTTAGAACTTTCTTTGACCAATCCTTCGGAACCTCTATCTTAACTGCTATATCCTGCTGCTTCTTTACATTCTCGGCATTCACTTCCTTAGGGCTCCTCTGGCGACAGTACCTCTTGACATGCCCCAATTTGCCGCAATTATAACAGCGGATTACTTTTGTTGGACCTCCAGCACTTCGCTGCTGCTTCGGCTCCTGTTTCGGCGGTTGCGGTTCCTGTTTCAGCTCCGATCGCGAACTTAATTCGTTTAGTAATTGTGCGACCATTTTCTGTATGTCTGTTAACATAACAATCAATCTCATCTTATCAGAGCGAACTTCCTCTTTCTTTGCAGTGTTTACTTCCCCAGGATTCCGTTCTCGACACTGCCGCAACATATGTCCTGGTTTGCTGCACTGATAACACCGAATCACCTTCCTTGGCTGTCTATCGCTCTGTTCTCTTTCCTGCTTCCTTGGAGCATCTGGTTTGGTCATCAACTGGCTTATCATTTTGTGCAGGTCAGCCATCAAAGATTCCATATTTGATTTTTCTAAATGGCCCTCTTCTTCTACCTTCATGGCTCGTACTCTCGGATGTGCAGTCTCTTTGTAAGCGGCTTCAACCTCGAGGGCACGGATCAACGCTTCACTACCAGTCTTATCTCGAGATAATCTAAGGACTCGCCTGATCTCCTCGTCTCTTATGCCATCGATGAAAGTACCAACTGTTAATTGTTCCTGGAATTCTTTGGGCGCATCCGGGTAAGCCAGGTATGTCAGTTGCTCAACAGCTGCTTCAAGATCTTGTAAACTTTCCCCAGCCTTTTGTGTGCGTGATTTGAGCTGAGTCCGGTATACTTGGGCGAGGTGTTGGTCGCCATATCTTAGATCTAGTGCAGCCTCCAAAACTTTAAAATCCCGTTGCTGCGTCACTGGGATAGTCTGAAGCAACTCTGCGGCTTGATCTCTTAATGCTAGCACCAATGCCATAGCTTTGTCTTCATTACTCCAATTGTTTGCGTATGCCGCTGCCTCAAATTGTCTTTTGTAGGTTGACCAAGAAGTTTGACCATCAAAGGAAGGCGGTTGTAATCGAGGACCTGACGATGATAATACCAGCTGGCCTCCTTGTTCTCTTAACAGTCGCTTAAGTCGCTCTACCTCTCCTTCAACTGCACGAAATTTTCCTTCTATATCGGTAACTTTCCCTTCAACGCCAGTAACTTTTACTTCAACGCCAGTAACTTTTTCTTCGACACCAGTACCTTTTTCTTCGATGCCAGTAACTTTTCCTTCGATGCCAGTAACTTTTTCCTCGACTGTAATCACTAACTATTTTGTTTTCATTTTGTGCCTTATTAGTATATTACCATTATTATCAAAGTAGAAGTGTGTTTGTTTGTGCTCTATTCAAATGAAGTGTTTTTTTATTGTTAAAGTGAACTATTAATTTTTACTTCTGTATCAAACTGTTCATAAAACTATAAACTTTTCATAAATTACTAGTGCAGCTGCATATAAGTGAGCTGCGAATAAATATCTTAGTTTATTATTTGCATCTAATGCATTATTCGAACCAACTAAAAACTTATCTCTACTAAGAAGGGAAAAGAAAAGAAATAAAGAAAAGAAATAAAAACGTTTGACAAAAACTGTTATCAACACTTAACTTTACTGATCAGATTAGGGCTTAAAAAAACTGGTAAATTAACACGAGGGTGGTACAGTTTATTAACCACCAATATTGAACTAAAAATGCCTAATTCAAACTGTAATAAATGTAATGAAACATTTGATACTGATAAAGATCCCCTTGCTGTGTGTGATATATGCAGCAAAGGTATATGTCAACAATGCTCGAAATTAACCTCGACTGAACTGAGAGCTGTCACTCTCAAAAAAAGATCAATATCCTACTGGTGTATTGACTGCAAATTAATTCCAGCATCAATAGCAGACTTCAAAATCGAGATTTCTAATATAATTCATAAACAACTTGAAACATATTCTTCAGAGATGTCAAATAAGCTAGCAACATTTCTGACCAACATCAAAGAATCTAACGTAGAACTAGTAAAATTCTTGACAGAAAAACCTCTACCAACAGCTGTCACTAATGATACTAATGAAAAGCACCCAAAAGAGAATGAACATAGGAAATCAAATATCATACCGATAAAGGATTTAAAATCACAAGTTGATAATCTTGAAAAAGAATTTATAGCCTTGAGAAATTCGATTAGAGATATCCGTGCTTATTTGCCTAATACTCTTGAATCACCTAAAACTATAGTGGTTCCCACTACCTCTAAGTCACCTCGGACTCAACGCAAAACCAATTCTTGTCTGAATGCAAATTTGAGTCCTAAACCCTCACAAATTCCTAATGATCAGACTAGGCCGAAAGTTAACAAGCCACAGAAAGGCATAATAGGAACGAGGAAGTCAAATAGCTCAAAAATCTCTGCTGCCGTTTTCCCTCAGAAAACAGCCATATTTGTTGGAAAGGTGTCACGTGATGTATCAGCAAAGGATATGCAGGAATATCTACAAGAAAACTTTAAAAATGAAACGTTTGTTGTCAAGGAACTGTTTGTGAGATCTGGTGAATACAACAGTTTTCGCATCGATGCCATGAAGAGTCTTGAAGAGGAGTTACTTAATCCTGAATTGTGGCCTGAAGATTTAATCATCCACAAATTTGAGTTTTTTCGATCCAGATCCCACCTACAAAAACGCTTTAAGTAATCAATCCAATGAATTAACTACACATTCATGCACTCAGTTAGACACCATTAGCCTATATTATCAAAATGTTAGAGGACTTAATTCCAAGATTGACATGTTCTTTACAGCAATTTCTGAGTGTGAATATGATGTACTTGGTTTAACTGAAACATGGCTCAACGAGAATGTCTCTTCTTCTGAACTATTCAATGATGAGTATGTAGTGTTTCGCTGTGATCGTAACTTTCATGAATCTGAGATTTCACGTGGAGGGGGTGTCTTAGTGGCTGCTAGATCGAACTTCTTAAGTTCCAGATTAGACTTTTCATATATAACCAATTTAATACATTCTATTGAGATTGTAGGTCTTAAAATGGACTGTAGTCATTCATCTATAATTATACTAGTTGTTTATATCCCTTCCAATATTCACCTAAATGAATTTGAATTATTTTTCGAACTACTAACAACTTATGAATACTTGTATAGTAAGAATATTGTTATCCTAGGAGACTTTAACATTCCTAACTATCATAACCCTGAAGTATTGGATAGTAAATGCATCACATTTAATAACAGTGTACAATTCCTAGATCTTACGCAATATAATACAATTCTGAATATAAATAACAGACTACTTGACCTTATAGTGGCTAATATAAAATGTAATGTCTCACTCAGTATTGATGGTATTGTTAAAGTAGACCCCCATCATCCTCCATTAAATATTATTGTATATACGGATAAACCTAAATATCTAAATTTTCCCACCGCGAATGTTGGGAAAAATTATAATTTTAGGAAAAGTAATTTTCCTATGCTATATGATCATCTACTCTCTATTGATTGGTCACCCCTCAAAACTTTCAAATGTCCTAATGAGGCTTGCTCATATTTTTATACTATCTTAGAATCAGCCTTTGATCGCTGGGTTCCTTTATACACAACACCGAGAAATAACAGAACGAAATATCCAGTTTGGTACACTAAAAATATTATAAACGATATTAGGAAAAAAGAAAGTATACTAAAAAGATACAGACAGACTAATGACATCCAGTACCACAACGAGTTCAAATTAATTCGTGCCAAAATAAAAAATAGTATATCTGAAGCGTATAGACAGCACCTAATCAGTATCGAACAGAGTATCCATTCCGATCCGAAAGCATTTTGGTCATACATTAACACCAAAAAAGGTAATACTAGAATTCCTGGCAAAGTGAACTTCCAGAATGTAACTTATGAAGATCCCCAGGACATAGTTAATGCTTTTGCCCACTATTTTTCTAGTGTCTTTAGACAATCTCACCCCTTAGATGTTCCAACAATTGAACCTTATGTTATGCAAAACATAAACCTTAAGAGTATCTCTGAGAATGACATTATTATGGCGGCAAAAAAACTGAAAGATCGTCTAACTGCTGGTGATGACAGAGTGCCCTGTTTCCTAGTGAAAGACTGTATAGGTGCTTTGGCTTTCCCCCTCTGTATATTGTACAATTTAGTATTGGAAACATCTACTTTTCCAACTGTCTGGAAAATAGCTAAACTATGTCCTATTCCTAAAACTGGTGATCTAAACGATGTAAATAACTATCGTGCTATATCTATAATTTGTAACTTCGCCAAATTATTGGAGATCATATTATATAGGGCTATATATAGTAATATACAAAATATCCTATCTCCCTGGCAGCATGGTTTCATGGGGAAAAGGTCCACTATAAGTAACTTGGCTAGTTTTACTGAATATACCGTTAAAATATTGGACACTAGAGGCCAAGTTGATGTTATTTACACTGACATTCAGAAAGCGTTTGACCAAATCGATCACTATATCTTGTTAGAAAAACTGGATAGAATTGGTTTTAGCTTAAATCTTTTGATGTTATTCGAATCATATCTACTGGACAGAGAGCAATATGTTTATTACAACGGTTTTAAATCAAATATGTTTATATCAACATCTGGAGTTCCGCAAGGTTCCAACCTTGGCCCATTACTATTTCTTATATTTATTGATGATTTACTTAAGTTGTTAGATTGTAATAGACTAATGTTTGCTGACGATTTGAAAATTTATTCCTCGATTTGCACTGTAGATGATTGCCGAAACCTGCAACTTAATTTAGATAAAATTAATCAATAGTGTGACTCAAATAAACTGATTTTAAACGTCTCAAAATGTAAAATAGTAACTTTCACTCGTAAAAGTATGTCACTGTTATACAACTATGCAATTAACAACGTTTCTCTTATAAGATGCACAGAGGTTAAGGATCTGGGCATATACTTTGATTCATCACTGTCATTCTGTACACACATTGATCAGATATGTAATTCCGCGTCGAGAATGCTGGGATTTATCATACGTAACTCTCAGTCTTTTATTACCATAGAGTGCCTAAAAACACTATACTTCGCTTATGTTCGATCTAAGTTGGAATATGGCTCACTAATCTGGAATCCAATTTATGACTGTTACATAAATAGAGTTGAATCGATTCAACGTAAATTTGTCAAGTTTCTGGCCTATAGAGTGGATCGGACATACCCGCCTCAAGGTGCAGACCATATTTCTCTGTTGGATAGATTTGACCTATTATCTCTTAATACTAGAAGGGTTAATACATCTCTAACTTTCTTATTGTTACGCGCTTACAATTTTCAGTAAACACTCCGTGGATTCGAATAACTTGCAACAAGAATTTTCACAAACCACTGATTTATTTAATCACTAAAAACTCTGTATTGCCTACTTCACTCAACTGAACTCTTCTTCTACAAACTGTCTCTATAACCAGAACCACAGATTACCCAGAACTGTACTGGATACTAAACTGAACTGTTTATCCTTCACTAAACTGTACTGTACTGTTCCCTCATCTGCTGGCTTCACCTCTTTATATACCCACTTGGAATGTCCAGAATATCATTGTAGAACTTTCCAGAAATATACTGGAATTCTCTATAATTTTCTTAGGCACTACTAAATGGTGGTTCGCCAGTTGGCCCACAGATGGCGCCACCCTTCTGGCCAGGGAGTAATTACAACTCTCCTCTCTGTTAGAGGGCAGCACATAACACTGCCCCCTCCTTAAGCCTGAACGTCCCGGTCAGGCATTTCAGATACCCCAGTATACTTTGCCAACCTGTCCAGGTGCACGATCTTCATCTTGGACTTCTTTCTACGTTGAATCCTATAAACAACGTCGTTGATCCGAGTGATGACAGAATACGGTCCTTCCCAAGGTGAGCGAGGCTTCGAGAATCCTTCTTCACTCCGCTGTGGGTTATACAGCCAAACCGAGTCCCCCACCTTGAATCCTGCTGAACTGGCATTGCGGTCATATCTAGCCGTCATTCGATCACCACTCCCTGTAGGTGACCTCTTGGCAGCCACATTCGCACAAACCTTGCAACTGCGACACCAAGCCTCTACATCCTGACAGCTATTTACCCAGTAAAATCGCTCCCGTACTCTAGCCAAAGTCTTATTTCTGCTAAAGTGCTCTCTGGATATTCCCTCGTGCACTTCCCGAAGTACTTTTGGTACTCGGCACCTGGGTATCAGCAACCGCATGGTAACTTCTTTCCCATCCGGGCTCTCCCATGCTCTCCGTAATAGTCCATCTATAACCTTAAGTGAATCCCATTGCGCCCATAAAGCCTTCAGTCCAACACTTTTACTGGAAACGTCCTTCCATTCCGGGCGGATTCCTTTTTCTTTCGCCTTCAACATTGGTCCAATTTCATCGTCGTTCAGTTGTTCCTCTCTTAGAACTTTCCTTGACCAGTCCTTCGGAACCTCTATCTTAACTGCCTTCACTTCTATATCCTGCTGCTTCTTTACATTCTCGGCATTCACTTCCTTAGGGCTCCTCTGGCGACAGTACCTCTTGACATGCCCCAATTTGCCGCAATTATAACAGCGGATTACTTTTGTCGGACCTCCAGCACTTCGCTGCTGCTTCGGCTCCTGTTTCGGCGGTTGCGGTTCCTGTTTCAGCTCCGGTCGCGAACTTAATTCGTTTAGTAATTGTGCGACCATTTTTTGTATGTCTGTTAACATAACAATCAATCTCATCTTATCAGAGCGAACTTCCTCTTTCTTTGCAGTGTTTACTTCCCCAGGATTCCGTTCTCGACACTGCCGCATCATATGTCCTGGTTTGCTGCACTGATAACACCGAATCACCTTCCTTGGCTGTCCATCGCTCTGTTCTCTTTCCTGCTTCCTTGGAGCATCTGGTTTGTTCATCAACTGGCTTATCATTTTGTGCAGGTCAGCCATCAAAGATTCCATATTTGACTTTTCTAAATGGTTCTCTTCTTCTACTTTCATGGCTCGTACTCTCGGATGTAGAGTCTCTTCATAAGCGGCCTCAACTTCGAGGGCATGGATCAAGGCTTCGCTACCAGTCTTAGCTCGAGATAATCTAAGGACTCGCCTGATCTCCTCATCTCTTATGCCATCGATGAAAGTACCAACTGTTAATTGTTCCTGGAATTCTTTGGGTGCATCCGGGTAAGCCAGGTACGTCAGTCGCTCAACAGCTGCCTCAAAATCTTGTAAACTTTCCCCAGCCTTTTGTGTGCGTGATTTGAGCTGAGTCCGGTATACTTGGCCGAGGTGTTGGTCGCCATATCTTAGATCTAACGCAGCCTCCAAAACTTTAAAATCCCTTTGCTGCGTCACTGGGATAGTCTGAAGCAACTCTGAGGCTTGACCTCTTAATGCTAGCACCAATGCCATAGCTTTGTCTTCATTACTCCAATTGTTTACGCATGCCGCTGCCTCAAATTGTCTCTTGTAAGTTGACCAAGAAGTTTGACCATCAAAGGAAGGCGGTTGTAATCGAGGACCTGACGATGATAATACCAGCTGGCCCCCTTGTTCTCTTAACAGTCGCTTAAGTCGCTCTACCTCTCCTTCAACTGCACGAAATTTTTCTTCCATATCAGTAACTTTCCCTTTAACTCCACTAACTTCCCCTTCGACCTTATTTATTTTTCCTTTGACATCACCTACTTCTTCTTCGACTGCGGTCACTTTTCCTTCGACGCCAGTCACTTTTTGTTCAACTTTATCTACTTTTTCCTTGACCTCATTAGTAGCTGACAGGATAGCATCTTGTTGCACCTGTATAATTTTTCTCAATTCTTCCTTTTCTTCTTGTCGTTTTCTTTCTTGTTCTTCCCTTTCTTCTTGTCGTTTTCTTTCTTGTTCTTCCCTTTCTTCTTGACGCCTTCTTTCTTTTTCTTCTTCACGTCTCTCCTGTTCTTCTTTCTCTCTCTGACGTCGTCTTTCTTTTTCTTCTTGACGTCTCTCTTGTTCTTCTTTCTCTTCTTGGCGTCGTTTCTCTTGCTCTTCCTTTTCTTCTTGGCGTCGTTTCTCTTGTTCCTCTTTTTCCTCTAGCATCATTTTTCTAAATGCGGCGAACATGTCTTGCATTTGTTTTTCAGCAGCCATGCTTCTTGTTTCCATTCAAAAACTAACAAACAACACTAACAAGCCTTATTTAAAGTCTATGCCAGGTACAAGTCACACTAACACAAATTAGTCTTGTCTAATGTTTATTACTTCCCAGTTCAACTCACTTCACTATCTCCAGTGGTTTCCAAATAGAACACTATGGAACTTCGTCAAATTCTTCAGAAATTCTGTTGCAATTCCGCTTCCGACACCAATTGTTACGCGCTTACAATTTTCAGTAAACACTCCGTGGATTCGAATAACTTGCAACAAGAATTTTCACAAACCACTGATTTATTTAATCACTAAAAACTCTGTATTGCCTACTTCACTCAACTGAACTCTTCTTCTACAAACTGTCTCTATAACCAGAACCACAGATTACCCAGAACTGTACTGGATACTAAACTGAACTGTTTATCCTTCACTAAACTGTACTGTACTGTTCCCTCATCTGCTGGCTTCACCTCTTTATATACCCACTTGGAATGTCCAGAATATCATTGTAGAACTTTCCAGAAATATACTGGAATTCTCTATAATTTTCTTAGGCACTACTAAATGGTGGTTCGCCAGTTGGCCCACAGATGGCGCCACCCTTCTGGCCAGGGAGTAATTACAACTCTCCTCTCTGTTAGAGGGCAGCACATAACATTATATAATTTAATTCACTATCATATTGACTGCCCCAACTTGTTAAGTGAAATCAAATTTAATATACCAAGAATATCTACAAGGCATCCCACTACATTTCAACCAAATCTATGTTTAACAAATATGATGTTAAAGTCTCCAATTAATACCATGTGCACAAACTATAATAATTTAAGCAATAACTGTGATTTAAATTTTTCAAGTCTCAAATCTATATTATATTGTGATAATATTAATACGTAACGATATCCTGTTTTAAATATCCTTATTAACTGGTAATATTGATTTATTCTCTACTCTCTTTTATCTTTTGTCTTATGTTATATACACTATTTGTTTTACCCTGTAATTGGTTTTACTGTTGGGTAATAAATAAATAATAAATAAATAAATTACAAACCTAACTATATTATTCGCCGTTTTCTTAGAAAATTCACATAAGGGTAGTTCACTCATGACAAAATATCGAAAATTCCGGTTTTCTCGAAAACAGCTCAAACGATTTTACTAGAAACTTCATAAGTTAATAGTACATTATAAGTCTAATAATATGGCATAGTTTTTTCCTGAAAAAAAAAACACAGAAAGGTAGTATATTATCACGTGAACAGCGTGGCGGTACCATTAATCAGTTTTTTTTTAAATTTAATTGACATGCACTGATAACCGTTTCTATATTATGAGAGGACTTGCCATTTTATAGGGGTGGATGCTACCCCTCAGGGATGGCAGAAAACCCAGAAGATCAAGCTGAGGAGTATATTCTTTATAAAATTTTGTATATAAATTTATAGTTATACAAATTCACTGTTAAATAATATTGATGGAAATCATACTGTTTGTGGAGTACATAAGAGATTAGTTAAGTAGAAGAATAATAAATACATATTTTTTGACAATGCTTTATTTAAACTGAAAAGTTTCTCTAAAAAGACAAAAAAATATAAATCTGTTTATACAGGTAACAAAACTAAAAACGTCTGATGTTCCGACATTTAAGTGAAACATACGGGGTGTCCCCGGATGAGGTTACCTATACCACAAATATGGACCTAAATTTCAATTTTTAGACAAAAAGGTACTTAAAAAAAATTGCTTGTTAGAAAAATAAAATTTGTGTGATGATCAACGTAGAAAAGTACCCCCTCTTCCTTGCTGTCTGTCCTAGGCATGCGGGGATTCGTCGGATCGGGATTTTTATGGGAATATCAGGGAAACTAACCATTACTAAACCTCAGTTGACCTAAGCAACCCCCTAGGGTTGAAACTACCCTAGTCGGAACACCGAAAATCACTCGGAATTACGGTGGTGGTGCTATTTTCACAACACCCTCTCGTAACAACCCCCAAATCTAAAAATTTAATATTTGAAAAAATTTTGCTAATAAATTTATTGAAATGTATCATGTATGTGAGGTCGCTGATAACAAATTTAAGGTCAAAATTAAAAAATCAAAATAGCCAATATGTTAGTTGGAATTTTATCTGAAGCAATAAGTACCTACTAGAAAATGGCGAAACAAATTGAGCATTTCGTTAATGCTGTATATTAACGAAAAACAGTAAAGTATTTATGAATATTTTTTTTATTACTAGTTAATTGCAATAATATTGGCAACGTTTTTATTTTAAAAAATGTGAGGGCACATTGTTTCATTCATAACTTTTCTTTTTATGCTACAGAAACATTTGAAAGCTTATCCTTATTAATAATCATTCATTTTGGTCGTTTTATAACAGCATTGTTGTTTACACAGTTTTATTTATTAATTTTTGTTTTGGCTATATTGAAAGTTAAACATTGTCCTAAAAATATTAATTTATTAATCCGCGGCGCACATCTTTTCCTTAAAAACCTTTCTTTTATTATTACACGCGACTGTATCTAGTAAGTAAATAAAATCGACTTTCGAACGCTTAGTAGCCTGCTTATGCCCGATTATCAGAGGAATATCCACGGCATTTATTTTTACTTCCACGTCCCGTGGAGGAAGTATAATAACGCAAAAAATATGTTTTTTTTTATTATTGAAATGGGCTTAAAATGTCATGAAACATCAAGATTTCAAATTTGAGCGAAAAAAATTTCTGTCTGTCTGTCGGTCTGTAACTTTTTTAAATTTGTTACACTTATGTATTATAACGAGATCTGGAACTAGATTATGTTTTGATCTAATTCCGTTGAAGGGTTCGGGGGTAAATGGGGTAAATAAAGGTAAATAGGCAAAGCAAGCAAGTAAGATAAAATTACAATTTAGGGCATGTACGAAAAGTCAAGGTCTATACATTTTTTCTAGCATCAGCCACCTCTCACTATCACCCCCAATACCGTCCCCCATACTATTATGAAAGGGAGTAACAAAAATTAAAATGTGATTTAGTGCATAAAAGAACGAAACATGTCAAAAATTTTTTTTGGCGTTAGCTACCCCCTCTACCACACCCATTGCCACCCCCACCCTATTATTGAAGGGACTAAAAAGTTAAATTGGGATTTAGTATGTTTACGAGAACCAATGAGGGGCTCTAAAATTCATTTTGGCATTAGCTACTCCCTCTACCACCTCCATTGCCACCCCCACCCTATTGCTTAAGGCAGTAAAAAATTAAATTGGGATTTAGTGTGTGTATGAGAACAAATAAGGGCCTCTAAAAATTTTTTGACATTAGCCACCCCCTTTACCACCCTACCCTATTATGAAAGGGAGTAAAATGTTACATTGGGATTTAATGTATATAAGAATTATTGACTGAAATGGATAATTCATTTTTTGTTATCAGTTTTATTTGTGCTCGAGCATATATATGTACCGGGTGTAATAGGATCATGGTACAACTCCTTTTTCCTTTTGTTTTGAGGACAAATAATTAAAATTTGGAACATCCTGTATACTTAATAAACGTAATTTTTTGACATAAATGATATTTTTTCACATCTGGTTTCACCAGAAGTGACACTAAGTTTTTATTTTCAAATGGGAACACTCTATATATTATTGCATTATTGAATTCTACATAATTTTCTGAATCCAATGGTACCACATAAGTGATATTTAAAATGCCAATATTTATTTTAATTTAATTTTTAGTTATCCATTTAAGTGTGCTATACCTATTCCAATTTATTCTAATTGGTCAGTGTAATGCTAGAAAAATCCAAATCCCGTCTAAAGTACTAAATTATGTGATTTATGATTAAATAAAATTCATCCAAATGGACAAAATACATTTTTTTCAAATGGAACCATATTGGTACCGTAGTACCATTTATTACTATTATTAATAAGGAATTCATTCATATACTTTCTTAAAATGTGCGATAAATACAGTAAAACTGCTGCCCAAGGAATCACTACTTCCACATCCAGATTTTGTATCCAAGTCGTATGCACAATAAATCCCAATGTAATATTTTATTCCCTTTAATAATAGAGTGGGGGTGGAAGAGGGTGTGGCTAATGTAAAAAAAAAAAATTAGGAGCCCTTGGTTCTCGTATACACATTAAATCCCAATTTAATTTTTTATTCCCTTAAAGAATAGGGTGGGGGTGGCAATGGAGGTGGTAAAGGAGGTAACTAATGCCAAAATAAATTTTAGAGACCCTTGGTTCTCGTACACACATTAAATCCCAATTTAATTTTTTACTCCCTTTAATAATAGGGTGGGGGTGGCCATGGGGGGTGGTAGACGGTTTAGCTAACGCCAACAAATTTTTTTTAGACATTTCGCTCTTGTATACGCACTAAATCACATTTTATTTCTTTTACCTATTTTAATAATAGGGTGGGGGTGGCAATGGGGCTGATAGAGGGGATAACGCAAAAAAATTTTTTTTAGACGTTTCGTTCTTGTATACCCACTAAATCACATTTTTATTTTTTTTAACCCTTTCAATAATAGGGTGGGGAGTGGCAATGGGGGTAGTAGAGGGAGTAACTAATGCCAAAATAAATTTTAAAGGCCCTTGTTTCTTGTACACACACTAGATCCCAATTTAATTTTTTATTCCCTTTAGTAATAGCGTGGGGATGGTAGAGGTGGAAAGCTAAGGCCAAACAATTTTTTTAAGACGTTTTGTTTTTGTATACACACTAAATCACATTTAATTTTTTTCGCTCCCTTTCATAATAATGTGGGGGTGGTATTGGGGGTGATAGTAGGGGGAGGGGTGGCTGATGCCAAAAAAAATTTTGAGACATTGACTTTTCGTATATGCCCTAAATTTCAATTTTATGGACTCTTACCTGCTTGTTTTGTCTATTTACCCTTATTTACCCCATTTACCCCTAGCCCATCAACGGAATTAGATGGGGATAGTAGTACCAATTTTCAAATTTCTAAACTCGACAGATCCCAAGAACGTCTAATACCCGCTTTCCGTAAATAATCTTGTAAGTATTATAAGGCCTTACAGTTACAGATGATTGATGTTTTCCCTGTATTGTTGAAATTTATTAATTGTTTTCGAAAGAAAAATAATTTTATAATAACAACTACAATTAATTCTAGTTTATGCACATTTGTTCAACTCATAATGAACATTTTCCTATTTTTGTTGGTTCTCATAGGAGAAACAGCAGTGTAGCATCCTAATTCCATTTATCTTCTCTCTATTGTTAACCTATATGCGGCGTTGTCAGATTTGCGGTCGTCTGATGAAAGCAAATTATCAAGACCGCATATAGCAACATGATATACTCCAGAACGCCGATACGCCACGGTCGTAGGAAGTTCGAACTATAAATGTATATAAATTTTGATTTGGGTGTAATATGACGCCAGTCTAAATTAAAGGTCACGGCACCGTTATGAGCCACAGATGCCAGAAAAAATTTCTTGCAGTGTTGTAATCCGACGTCCGAATATCGGATGTGCGATAACTACCGGACGTCAAATTAAATGTAAATGCATAATGTATGGACGTCTGATTGACGATGGGATATAAATATATATATATATATATACATATATATATATATATATATATATATATATATATATATATATATATATATATTGTAATGATATTCCGAATTGGCGTGAAATGAAAAAAATATATATATGAAATAGATTGGTATTGACTAAAATTTGAATTTTGAAAAGTGAAATTTTGTAAATTGTGAAAAATATAATTTCTTGCCAGGGCGCCAAATCTAAAATTGAATTACCTACTTCAGATTGAATAGAGCACGAGAACAACTGTGCCCACACTGCAAACAGTTTCTCTTAATCTCAAGAGCAGTTTCTATATATTTAAGGTTGTTACTCAATTTAAAATAACGAAAAGATATCAAGAAAAATACTTATATTACTAAAGAACAAATTGAACTGTCACCAGTTAAATGACGTACAAAATTCCTTAAAACTAACTAAAATACAAATTTATCTTTATTATTTTTGCTCGAGACTTTTAAAGCTTTTATTATTTAAAAAGAGTACCTTTTTCGCACGCAAATCACTCGTTGATATCGTTCTTTGTTTCAAAATTTTAGTTTCCAAATTAATTTTCCACTACTCGCAATCCTTCTTAACCAATTTATTATTTTCCTTTTTTTTTTCTTTCAAAGTAATGCAATCCCAAAATGTTTTTCTTTTGCTTTATTTCTGCTTCTTTAACTTCTGCTATTAATAAATAATCTCCGTCTACTCAAATATCTTCCGTATTAAATTTTCTTATCTTTTTTCTCCCCGTCAAAATTCCTCATAATCAATCTCCCGTCAAAATTTCTCACTTGCTTGATCTTCCCTCACTTTTTTTGTACTTTTTTAATGTTTGTGATTATTGGAATTTATTGTTTATAACTACAATAATACTCCTACTAAACCTTTTCTACTGAGTTTTTATAATTATTATAAGCAGTAGTTTTATATTTTAAAATATCGTATCTCACAAAAGAAAAACTGTAATAACTAAAACAAATATTTCTTAAACTAATGATGTCAATAAATTATCGCTATTTTATCTAATTTTTGTTGACCATTTAACCACCTGCAGTATACACATAGCCATACTGGATTCAATCTAAAGTTGAAGGTAGTAATTTCGGTAACGAATGTTATATTGCCATATATCCCCCCCCCCCCCCCAAGATAAATAAGTTCTTTGTCCTAAAGAACTTCTTTATAATTGCAAGGATATAACATTCGTACTATTATTCATTATCTGGTATGTAAGGATAAAGTAACCCAATATGAAACCTTCCCCTTTGTTGTATTCTCTGTAATGTGATTAAGTTCACAAGTGTTATCATTATCTACTTTACTTTTAATTACACAATAATTGTTGAATTTCATATTTTACAAACTTTACAAACTAGTCCAAATATGGACCTATGGCAACTTCCCGCACCCGAAAACCATACTGAAAATGAATATTCTGTTTGAACCTTGGACCCCCATTACGACTACTTTATTTTTAATTGTTTATTAATCATATGTGGTACCTTTACCATTCATATGCATTGACTCGATTCGTCATTAATATCATTTCATATTAATTTATTTTAATCATTTATTTAATATTCGGTAACTCCTGACCGCTTTCATAAACTTCATTATTTAATCATTATTTATTTATTATTTAAATTACAACTACCTCGGTTCAAACAAAACATTCCAAAACAATATAATATCACATGTTGAAAGTTGACGCAGGAACCAGTCCTTTCCTGTCGCTATTGTTCTCAAACATGAAATTACAACTTATTTTATTTACTTTACTTCTAACTAAGTTATTACAAATTCCTTCAAAATTATTTCTATGTTCATTTACCCCTTGTATATTTTCCATTATATCTCTCAATTCCAGATTGCCTTTGTTTTTATCAAATATCCTGTATTTCCTGTATAATATCGTATAATATATCCTATTCATAGTCCTATTCGTATTTTCCTTTTTCGCTCTGCATAAATTGTTTCCATTGACCCTCTTATTCGAATTGTAAAATTTCTTCCTCCGGAAGTTTTTATTTCTCTTTTTTCCCTTCATTTTAACTTTTAAGTAAACTATTCCTTTTCTAAGTACCTTTTTATGTCTTTGTTTATATCTGTAAAATTGTTTTCTTCTTTTATGTTTCTTAACCTTCTTTTTCCTTTCCCTATTTTCTTGCCTAGTTATTTGGCTTTGTTTGCTTACTCTTATACTCCTGTACTTTTTAAATATTCTGTTTGATTTATATTTCTTGTCTTTAATTGTTTTATTAGTCGACCGTTTTTGTGTCTGTCGAATTCGCTTCTTATTATTTTTCCCATGTTTTTCATATATTTGCATTTTCTTCTTTTCATTCTTGTTGCTTTGAATATCTTTTAAAATCATCGTGTTCTGTTCAGTTCTCTCCCCGTGTTTGCTCACCTCTTGCGTAACCTCCTGTAACATCTGCGTGTTCTGTTTTATCTTTCCTTCCTGTTCTTTTAAGCATTCATCAATTCTTTTGTTTTGTTGTTCTATTTGTCGATTAAGTTCCAAAAATCCGCGATCAACCAGTGTGTTTACTTCTTCTCTCAACTCTGTCCTTATCTCCTCTTCTATTTGTACCAATTTTGTTTGTATTTCATCTCTTATTTCTTGTCTAAATCCGTCTAGTTTCGTCTCCAATTTTGCATTGTTTTCGTCCATTTTTCTAGAAATTTCTTGTTGGTTTTCATCTAATTTTTGTCCTAATTTTGTGTTGTTTTCATCAAATTTTCTTGTCATCATCTCCATAATTTGGTTTATCATATTAAAATCTGGTGATGTTTGTGTAGTGTCCACAGATTGTTGAGAAATACTAGGTGTTGTGGTTTGTTCCGTGTTTTCAGCCATTGTAGTTACTTTACCTGACCTTAAATCCATAAATTATTGAGTAACAGTTTAGTAACCTTTTCTTTTTAAAATTTCTTAGTTGACATTTAATGTCACAATTTTTAAACTAGCACCGCGTTGGGCGCCAATTTGTAATGATATTCCGAATTGGCGTGAAATGAAAAAAATATATATATGAAATAGATTGGTATTGACTAAAATTTGAATTTTGAAAAGTGAAATTTTGTAAATTGTGAAAAATATAATTTCTTGCCAGGGCGCCAAATCTAAAATTGAATTACCTACTTCAGATTGAATAGAGCACGAGAACAACTGTGCCCACACTGCAAACAGTTTCTCTTAATCTCAAGAGCAGTTTCTATATATTTAAGGTTGTTACTCAATTTAAAATAACGAAAAGATATCAAGAAAAATACTTATATTACTAAAGAACAAATTGAACTGTCACCAGTTAAATGACGTACAAAATTCCTTAAAACTAACTAAAATACAAATTTATCTTTATTATTTTTGCTCGAGACTTTTAAAGCTTTTATTATTTAAAAAGAGTACCTTTTTCGCACGCAAATCACTCGTTGATATCGTTCTTTGTTTCAAAATTTTAGTTTCCAAATTAATTTTCCACTACTCGCAATCCTTCTTAACCAATTTATTATTTTCCTTTTTTTTTTCTTTCAAAGTAATGCAATCCCAAAATGTTTTTCTTTTGCTTTATTTCTGCTTCTTTAACTTCTGCTATTAATAAATAATCTCCGTCTACTCAAATATCTTCCGTATTAAATTTTCTTATCTTTTTTCTCCCCGTCAAAATTCCTCATAATCAATCTCCCGTCAAAATTTCTCACTTGCTTGATCTTCCCTCACTTTTTTTGTACTTTTTTAATGTTTGTGATTATTGGAATTTATTGTTTATAACTACAATAATACTCCTACTAAACCTTTTCTACTGAGTTTTTATAATTATTATAAGCAGTAGTTTTATATTTTAAAATATCGTATCTCACAAAAGAAAAACTGTAATAACTAAAACAAATATTTCTTAAACTAATGATGTCAATAAATTATCGCTATTTTATCTAATTTTTGTTGACCATTTAACTACCTGCAGTATACACATAGCCATACTGGATTCAATCTAAAGTTGAAGGTAGTAATTTCGGTAACGAATGTTATATTGCCATAATATATATATATATATATATATATATATATATATATATAACAAATTTATACCAGTATCCTAGATTGATAATTGTTGAGGTGACTGGTTCTGGGACAGCAATCCAGGCCCACAATTGTCTCTTGTTGCGAGAATGGATTGTAATGTTTCTTTGGTAATTTACGTCTCAATGAAATGGAGTGAAAGTTGTAAGAAAATTAACCAACTAGGTGGTTTATGGAAAGATAACGAAATTTTATCTATATGTAAGATAAGCTGTGCAAAAGCTATGCAGGAATGAATAAGCTATGCAGAAATATATCAGTATATATGTGCATAAACATATAAGTACATATAAATATATATCAGCATCTAAGCCTGTAAGCATCTAAGCATGTAGATATGTAAGCATGTAAGTATATACAAAAGTAAGCATGTAAGAATTTAAGCAAGTTAGCTGTACAAAAGCTGATTTCATAAAAACTATAAATTGCCAACAAAATGAGAAGGAAAGAGAAAAATATTTTTAAAACCATGTGGTACATATAGCATTTTAACTACTTATTAAATTAAAAAGAATTGACGTTGAATTCGAATTTATTTTAAAAATAATTGAAATTATATCAGACAAAATTTGAAGATTAATTAAATTTTTAAATGAGTAATGAAATTACCTGCATGTTAAACACTTGTTAACTGGGATATAAAAATTGTAATATCAATTACCACAGTTAAAAATTACATACGTTTGAATCAGTACAAAGGCTGGTAGCAAATGACTTCCTGGTGAGTTTTACTGATAAGGTAAACTTTTTTGTCCTAGTTACTGGAAAATAACGCTACCAAAAAAATGTGAGAAATCTAATTCCCTATTTAAATTGAAAGCTATAAAATATAAAAATAGTACAAGTATGGCCATCTGTCAGTGGTTGAGTTAAGCACAACAACCTGCCTTGTAGATTCCCGTACTCACAACTAAATTAGTGGCATATAATCGATAAAAGGAATCTATAATAAAAGTTTTTATTCCATACCAGAGCCTTTGCTTCACAATTCGTAATACAATACATAACCACAATTATGAACAGATGTAAATAAATGTTTTGTAGACAATTGTTAATTAATTGTTTCTTGGGATGCTGTCTAGAACGGAAATACATAATAGTGTAGAATATGACTGCGTTCCTAAGACATAAAATTAAGTACATAAAACAGTGTGAAATGGTTTAGCAGTTATACAAGTAAAATTCTGTTAGTTGAAAACAGTTTCACTTATAAAAACTGAATTCAAAAATGTTATACAGGACGTGCTAAATATAACCAATACACTAGTTTTTATATAAAACTGTTAAATGGACATAGGCCATGTAACACATTCTGGGTGGCTAACTATGGCCAATAAGGATACTTCGATTGTATTTATCCACTCAAAATCCAACGGAAAATTTAATAATTTTAACCAAATCTGTAATGAAAGTTTATGCCCTTATCTGGCTTGAAATAAAGACTTCTCCACACGTCAAAGATGGTATGATAAAAAAGTCTGCGTACTTACCAGAACATCTTAAAGATATTATGCGCAAGGTCATTCAGAGAAATGGGTTTTACGCGCATTCCGAAAATATCTTACTCGCTATGCTCCAAGATGAAAGAAAATGCATTCGAGAACTAGCAGTAAGACGCATTATGAAGGCAAGAAAACAATTGGTATTCGATATACCACAACTGAATTTTGATGCAGAAGAATACTTCAATTTAATTAGTTAGTAAGATGAATGTTTGAGTGAGCCTCCAATTACCCAACATTTGAAGAATGACGAACTTGAAACTGTTATACAAACGGGCTGTGCAATGGAGCTTCCCAACTTTACCTGTCATTCTCAAGCAGTTGAGAGACATATTAAGCTTTTAACAGAAGCCTCAGTTACCGTTTGTGGTGAAAAAGCTGGATATGAGTTCATAATACATAATACATTTTTATTCATCTTTTAAGCTACATTGAGTGCAGATAAGATAAGTCAGGTACAATACAATAGGGTATGAATAGATACAATAATAAAATCCAATATTATATAATATTATTCCATAGGAAGTAATCTCAAGACTCGTAATTTGCCCCAATTTGAGACAAAAATACATTTTTTTTTTCGAAATCTTGTGTTTCCGCGCCACCTGAAGATGATGCATAGAGAAGCTGAAACGTCACATATCAATTTTTTTAGCTTGCCGGGTTTTATTGTAGATATAGGCATTAATAAGATAAGAAAGAAGCCTTATTTTGTATTTTTTAAATTTTCAAGATTTTTCTTAAGTTGACGAATGTAGCGCCACATAAAGATGTAACTTAATCATGACCAGATTTTGCAGATATGGTTGTGTAGCCAATAGGCAGTTATTGTAAATACAGGCATTAATAAATGTTAGAAAAACATTTTTTTGCCCTATTTCACTCCACCCTAATGATTATCATTCCTGGGTGAATGCCATACATGTACGATGCAAACCTTGCCCTGAGAGCCAAACACCATACATATACTCTCCACACTCTGTTATGACACTAAAAACCTATCTGTAAATAATAATAGGCAAACGACATGACCAAGTTATTGCTACAAGTTAAAAGTGCGTAATTCTCCTGCACCTGGCCGAGTGCATAGAGTGCGCTCTTCACCAGCTGTCACGAATGGTTTAAAGGTGAAACCTTATTGTTATCAAGTTTTTTAAAAATACCTTCAAAATGTTTTTATCTAAAAAGATAAATAAGTATATTTATTAACCTAAAAATGATCCTGCGTTTGCTGTAAACATGATTTTTAACTCATATATTTTTGTTATTTTTTTGCATTTTTGACATCAGATTTTAAAACTTGAGTTTTTTCTAGGTACTCTTATAATCACTATGGTGCACCGTTCTGTAGAAAAATCTATTTAAACTTTTCTTTTTTCCTCATAATTTCTCCAATGATTACTGACAATGAAATGTTGGCTTTGGAAAATCAACAAAATAACAAATGTATGAATTACATTCCATGCAGCTTTAGCCTTACATTTCATTATTGTAATTAATTTTTGCCGCTTGCAATACCTATGGTTTTGTGTTATTTGTAATAGTATTTATTGTATTCATTGCCATTTATCACTTTAAAGTAAAGATCTTTTAAGTTATTTGACAATACCTTTTGTAACCCAACATTTTTTTGGTTCACATATTTTGTTTTTCTTTTTATTTTGTCAGGGTGTATACTTTCTGGAAATCAGGGAAAACCTGGAAGATGTATACTTTCGGGAAAACCTGGAAGAGTCAGGAAATTTGATTTTGGTCAGGAAAATCAGGGAACAGTTAGGGAATTTATAGGTTTATAAAATAAGTCAGGGAAAATTATCTACTTTGGAAATCACCATATAACCCTACTATATTCTTGCCCAATAAAATGGGAAAATTTGCATGAAATAATTCAGAGCGGGCTGAAATTTTGGGAACAGAGGCTTATTTTGTGGTACTTTTTATCATATCAAAAGTCCCCACCACAGTTAAAAAAAAATAGGCTCTTCTCAAAAAACTCGGAAAATATCAATTTTACTGTAAAATATGTACACATGAAAATTATAGGTAATAAAAATCCGTTTTTTTTTTTTAACTTCGTATGACTTATTGGAGCCGAGATAGATAGTATACTTGACTTTCGTATTTAAAATAGTCATCTAGAGATATACTAATGTTGACAATGCAGGAAGTGCATGTAGATGAGAATTTAGTTGGTTCATTTATTGTTAATGTAATGTGTGTGCCAATAACCATCAAACACCTTTCTCTGAACACCCTTTATTTACAAAATTTAGAGACCATTAACAACAGATTCACATTTAATTTCAACCTTTCGATTCGTTCACATGCACACGTCTCATTAACAGCTAGATCCTTAATAAATAAATAAAATAAATACTTTATCAAATAGGATTCCTAAAATATAATAATTATTAATTAAAATGTCATGTCTTAAATAATTATAGGTATCAAATAAATTAAGGTAGGTATAATACAAAGAATAAACGAATAGTTATCATTGTTTCTTCATTTTTAAAATATTTTAATTATTCTAATAAAGAATTCATTGTCCTACTAAAATTAGTCGGAGGTACATATAATTGATTGATTTTGTCTTGTGGGATAATTATGAATTTGTGATGAATAACCTGTGTTTTACAGAAAACCAATCCAAGGCATTTAGTATTAAAGAAATTGCTGTCTAATGCATCTAAGTACAATTCTCATTCCTCTGTCATATTTATTTATTTATTTTTGTAGTAATCGTGCCTCCTAATAAACCACCACAACAGTATTCTTTTCCTAGAGAAAAAGTTTCAGCTGAAGTACCCATGCAACATCAACAGAGTCTTGTAAAGCAAATAGATTTAAATAAAAATCTAAAAATGATCAGGTCAGAATTTCCAAACACTAATAATAAGGAGACACTTGCTGGGGATGTGGAAAACCCAAATAATATCAAAACTGTTGCTACCATATCTAAAAGTACTTCTGAAAAAGACGATAAAACTTACCAGAAAGAAGAGAAAGTATGTTCATATTTTTTTATTTTAGTATATAGGTAATACATATTTTGTTGTTTAGGTTTTATTTGAATATGTATTTGCAAATTGTTCTGGTGCAACAGAGGTGGAAGTAACACTTGCCATGCTGCAAATTATGGATGACAACGAAGGAACATTGTCAAAGCTTTCAAAAGAGCAAATTGTGGATAAAGTTAAGATGGCTCTTCGGTAAGTAAAATATATTTTTTTAGTGTTGTAAAATGTTGTGCCATTTATTTTTTCTGGCATGTACCATTAAATGTAAGACCTTTATTTTGGACATTTATCATATTTGAATAAACATCTGCAATCTATTAAATGTCAAAAGCTTCAACTTAAAGAATATAGCCAGAACAGAAAAAAATGACAAAAAATCAAGAATATAGTTTTTACAAGAACCTTTCAAATAGTTTACCATTAAGATCTCTATTACTGAATATGACTAACAAACAATCATAGATTTTACAACTAACATATTATTTTAATTAAAAATATTATAAGCAATGAATGGTTTATAGAAACGGAATAAAACGAAATTTAAGATACTTTTGGTAACACTGGCAATTTTTTCGAAGGTTTTCAAAAGTTTCCTTAAATTTCGGAATTAAAAAATCATCAAATTTCTTTTAAATGCTTTTTATTATTTTTAGTAAAGTACAATTTATTAATGTTCATATTTCCCAATTGCTATGAAATAAAAACTGCATTTTCTTTGTTTTTGTGGTTTGTGAGACATTTGATCTAGTGATAATCCCCATCGAAATCCTTTTTAGGCAATTTGGTGCTTGAAAGTATTTTGATAAAACAGAACGCAACCGCTCAAAGTTTTGAGGTTATGATAAAATTTTGAAATATTTTTCGGGATATTTAAAAATTGGATAAAAAAATCATTTTCCAATATGTCAGTCTAATTTGCCCTTAAAGTGTTGGACAAATATTGGACATGATAAATCTCCAACAACACTATATTTTTTTGATAATGTAGTAGTAACTTCTTTTATTTAGAATGAACAGACAATCAGCATGGGTGGCTCCAAAATCTCCACATGTCGATTGGAAGAATGATCATTCTGAACACAACTGTTCTATTTGTTTTGAGGAATTTTCCCTAACTGAAACATACACTCTTCAATGTCAACATAAATATCATAAAGAGGTATGTAGCCATATAAATAATGATCAGGAGGTGTTACAGTATATTTTTTCTCAATGGAAAATGTAAGATTTGCCAGTTTTACAGTTGCTGAAAGCAAGGAAAAATTTCAAACAGTCTTTTGTATGCAACTTTACAAACAAATTTTGAGGGTAGAATCTACCCCTGATATAATGAAAAACTTAGTTATTCAAAATTCATATCAGGTAAAAATTTGATTATGGGTAAAATGTGTGGTGGTATCTCCTAAGAATGCGATCCTTTGGTTCGATTTTCTAAGACCAAAAAGCACATTGTAAAAACTTATGTTATAACAGTAAAATGCATCAGACTCATAAAATAATTACTGTGAAAAATTGATAATAGGTAGCTTACACTTTTCTGAAAAGCCTTGCAGGTAAACCTTAAGAGAAGAAAGAACCTAATTCAATTCAATTCAGTAATTGGAGTGAAGGTTGAATTATTCTGAATGCACTTTTGGTAGAAATTTACTAATTTTCAGTAAAATATGTGATAGTATCCCCTATCTCTTTAGCATGTGATCCTTTTCAATCGAGTTTTAAGAGCAAAAACATTTTCAAATTAATTACTTAAAATTTTGTAACAGACAATTTTAATAAAATTACACATAAAACAAAACAAAATAATTATAGAAATACTTGATATTTCTGATGATATAAAATTAATTTGCTGTGTTGTAATTATTATTTAGAATAATGTATGTTTATGTCAATTGATTCTAATGTTGGCTTACAACACTTGTCTTTTTAAACATAGTGAGCCTTGGAATAATTCTTTATTTCTGTTTGAGGTGAGAGACTTTACCAGTTATATTTAAAATTCTGTTAAGAACAATTTTCCCTCTTAATGTTTGCATGCAAAGAATTATATTTTGACGTGCCATAAAATTATAGAAAAATATGAAAAATAGTTCCTATTCCCTGGATTATTGAATATACATTGCACTATGAAATTAATTTAGTATAAATATAGGAGGCTTTATTACATTTACTTTATTTAGTTTAGTCATCTGATGATTAGGAAAATATGCATCGAATAATATAATTTGCTTAATAAGTAGTAGCTCACTATTTTTTTCAACTTTTTTGAGCTTCTTAAGTGGCTATTAAATAATAACGTTCATTTCTTTATTTAGACAAATTTAGATCTAAAATTAAGAGGGTCTATCGGGGATCTATTACGTATGTCTAAAACATAAGCTGCCAATGAAAACAAAATCCATGGTGACAGATCCACATTGTCAGTCTTGTGACTTTTTATGTTGATAATCAATTCTGCATCCAAGTAATATGGCCCATAAAATTTCCAGCCAAATTTTGGGTATAAAAACATTGGGATGCCAGTCAGTTAACTATAATTTGACTTTAAAATTGAGTTTATGATCGAACTAGCAAACAACTGACATTGGTATTTAGATTTCTGGATCGGCTGCAATATGTCTACCACAACTATTGCAACAGCTCGATAGCAGATGTAACAAATAGACTGTGGCGGTATCTTCTTTCATTAGTCAATACCTTCACGCTTGCAATGCACATAATTACCCAGCGCTACCACATATTAAAACTTAAACCAGATGTTTCACTTAATAGTTTTCCATATGTTAATAGTTTAATCTTTGTCATATGACGTATACCTAGCAGGATTTTGTGCAGAAGAGTCGATGTGATTGGCTTCAGTTGCAAATTCGACATCATGATTAAATGAAGGCTCTTGCTTATTTTTGTTTTTGTGTATCACTTTCTGATTGAAAATGGTATCTCCTGCAATTTGATCGATATATAAACCAAAGTACGTCATATGTTAAGCGTTTGGTTTGTCCTAATCTGTGACGCTGTATCCCGTGTCTAATGACATTGACCAATGACACAATGGAGAAGTCACCACTGTAAATAACCATGACTTGGTTGCACTGTATAGTTTTCAATAAAAAACGATGCAGTTTGACAGCTACTATATTTTCCACATATGTGGCTGTAGGTTGGCTTTACAACTGCAGAAAATTGTGGTCCAAAACTATATTTTGCGAATTACCTTCTTCAAAGATAGACTATTCAAGTAACCTTTACAATGAATCAATACTAAATGTCCGATGTTTGTATAATCTCAGTATTTGTATACTTTGCTTTAAATCGATAAACAAAAATTTTGTGAACCACTGTTATCAAATCAGACAAAATGTAAACAATATAATGGTTACACTGTTTAGAAAATACGATGCAAACCAAAGGTTTGCTTCAATCATAGCAAAATTTTTTTATGACATCTTGCCTCATAAAATAAGAACAATAACTAAATACAATTTTACAAAGTGTACATTTTATATACAAAACTACATTAATAACGTTTTATAAAAATGTAACTATATCGTACACCACTTTAACTCTCTACATCTTCAACTCTTAAGTTATTTTTTCTCCTACTCTTGCTTACTTTAAATAATATTAATGTTAATTTTGTATATGATATTCATTTATACTTGCAGTATACTTATATATAATTATAAATCAGAAGTTTTCTTTAATATTACACATACAGGTGTTTACTCACCTAGGTGCACCTTAATTTATATTTGCATTTGTATTGTATTGATATTGTATTGTAATTGTAAGTTGCAGTTGCAAATTGTAACAGTATATTGTAAAATTGGCATTTATTTGTCACCATCATGAAATATTATCAATAGCATTTTTCCAATTCTCTAAAACACTGTATTATTGTTTCACAAGAACTTGATTTTCTAAAATTTACTTGATATATTATTAAAATTTCATTCGCTTCTGGTATTTCTAACATTTGATCCTTCATGGATAGTTCCCAACAAGTGGAATCCAGGCCAAATTTTCATGTTTTCTTGTTCTATGAACACTTGAAGTTTCCCTTGAAATGGTGCCAATTAATCATGGTATTTTTCTAAGACATTAAGTCTATTTTGCGAAATGTCAGAAAATGTCTCTTCGTAGAATCATGTTACTTTCAATTTTCGCTTTCGCAACTGCAATCTATGATGCATAAAACGCCATTCTTTCCCTTTCCATTGCGGTATAGCACAGCCCTCCAATTATTACCATTTTTATGTAATAAATATTTGAAAATTGCCAGTAATCATTGCATATTGCTGCCGCAAGGCATCACTGAAACGGGTTAATTACGAAGCGTATGATGGTTTACATTTCAAAGAGCAATAGTGCCAGCGCCATCTGGCTCAGATCTTACTCAGTCAGACTTGCGGCATACAGTTTTTTATTTCCAATCCCCTGTACTTTGGATATTTGAAAATGAGGGCATGAAAATTTTTTAAATAAAGTCGAGGATTTCCTACTTCATAATGGTTATCTTCGAAAATTGATATTTTAGTTAATTTTGTTACAATCGTGGCAAACACAGAAGTAAGTCTTGCTCGGCTCCTAATTAGTCAAAATTGTTGTTTTTTTTTACTTTGTAGATTTTGAAAAGTTCTTTAATCATATGAGTTGTTACGTGTCTATAATCTCCAGTAAACACCTTGCATATAGGTTCAATAAATCGCAACAAGAATCTTCGCAAACCACTGATTTATTAATCACTTCATTTTACAATAATTAATCCTTAAAAATACACAACTAATTACACTTCAATCTAACATAAATTCACTACTTTAAATAACAACTCTTCTTCTTATTTCATATTATCACTTGCTTGTCCAATATAAAACTGTCTCTGATGCGTTTAGATCCGCTGTGTATATATAACGTCGAATGTACTCGTTTATTCTAGAATGTTTCGGTCTAACATTCGCGACTTTTCTGGCGCCGTTCTCGAATTTTCTATAGCCCTTTCCTTAAGCCTGAACGTCTCAATCAGGCAATTTAGAGTCCCCAACAAACTTTGCCAATTTGTCCAAATGCACGATTTTCATCTTGGACTTCTTACTTCGTCGAATCCGATAAACATTAATCCAGGTGATGATAGAATACGGCTCTTCCCAAGGTGGGTGAAGCTTCAGAGATCTTCCCTTCTTTAGCTGTGGGTTATATAACCAAACCAGATCTCCCTCCTTGAATCCTGCTGACGTCCCCTTTCAGTCACAACAAGCCTTCATTCTGTCATTAGCTATGCTAACTTGGTTTCGAATGAACTCATGGACATTCCTCATCCGTTGACCAACTTCATCTGCATAGTCATGCACGGACAGTAGCTCCCTATCTGGTGTCCCAAACATCAAGTCACATGGCAGTCTGACCCGTACCCAAATATTATACGAGCAGGTGTTTGTTTGGTAGTCTCATGAATGGCAACCCTGTATGCCATTAAGAAAAATGGTATGTGCCGATCCCAATCTCGCTGGTTCTTATGAGCGGTTGTTCGAGTCTTATGAATGCCCACATTTCACAAATTTTCTGAAATACCGCTGACTCAAAGTTTCTCTCTTGATGGGAATGTAGCTCCAAGGGTACGCCAAATCGGCATGCGAGGTTATCCACCAGAACTCGAGCAAGAGTAAGTGCTTCCTGATTTGGAATGGCATAGACTTCCGGCCATTTAGTAATATAGTCCATAGCGACCAGGATGTATTTATTGCCATCATCTGTCACTGGGAATGGGCCTGCTATATCGATAGCAATCCTCTCAAAAGGGGTTCCGACATTGCATTGCTACATTTGACCCCTATTCCTTGTCCTTTGGTGGCTGCACAAATCTTGCATTTGCAACACCAAGCCTTCACATCTTGATGGCTATTTATCCAATAAAATCATTCCCTCGCTTTAGTCAAGGTCTTGTTAATGCCAAAATGCCCTCCGGAGATCGCATCGTGTATTTCCTGAAGTATTTTTGGGGCCCGACACCTGGGTATTACCAGACGCATGGTAAATTCCTTCCCATCTGAACTTTTCTATGGTCTCTTTAACAATCCATCTACAACCTTGAGTGAGTCCCTGTGCGCCCATAATGCCTTCAGCTCGACACTCTTGTCTGAAACATCCTTCCATTCTGGTCGCCTTTAATATAAGACCAATTACGCTGTCATCCAATTGTTCTTGTCTTAGAATTTCTTTTGTCCGATCATCTGGAACTTGAGCTGTATTTACTGTTACCATGCCCTGTGCTTTTTCAACCCGATAGAAGTGCTTGCAGTCATCTTTACACGGTCTTCTTGACAGAGCATCTGCATTTTTATGGGATTTTCCATGTCGGTATTCGATTCTTAGGTCATATTGCTGCAACCTCTCTATCCAACGAGCCGGTTGACCTTCTGGGGTTTTCAACTGCAATAGCCATTTTAATGCAGCATGGTCAGTCCTGATTTTTGAAATGTTGTCCGTAAAGGTACTGGTGAAAATGGTCCACGGATTTAACAATGGCCAATAGCTCCTTCCTTGTTACACAATAATTTCTCTTCGGATTGGACAGCACCTTACTGAAATACTCTATTATTTTTCCTCTCCATTTTGGATTTGAGATAGTACACATCCATCTGGGGAATTTCTAGCATCCGTGTCAAGAATGTATAGGCTCTTTTGTTGGGGATATGCTAGCACGGGACTACTGCATAATGCTGCCTTCAGCTTCTTCCATGATGCCTCGCACTTCGATGTCCACTAATATTTAACCTTTTCTTCCATCAGCTGGTGTAGTGGCTTCACTATATCCGCAAATCCTTCCACAAAATGTCTATAGTAAGTGCAGAGGCCAAGGAAGCTGTGTAATTCATGAGCATTTGAAGGTCTTGGCCATTCTCGTATGGCGGAAATCTTGTCCGGGTCTGTCTGTATTCCATTCGAAGATACAACATGTCCAAGGAATTTTACCTCTTTCTGGAACAGGAAACACTTCTTTGGATCCAACTTTAGGTGTGCGTTCCTGATTCTCCCAAATACTTCTTGAAGATTTTCCAAATGTTCCTTAAATAATAGTAATAATAATAATAATAAATATTTATTTTCCAATACGACTGTTTTCACAGTATAGGAATGGTAAGAATACATAATATATCCTTGAAATTTTCTGGTACATGATTAAAAAATTTAGTTCCAGCATAAGAACATGATTTTTCAAATGCACTAGATTTATGCTGATCAAGCCTGATCATGTTACCATGATGCATATTATAATTATGCAAGTCACTATTTTGTTGGTAGGAGTTTAAATTAAATTTCATATGTAATAAGCAGCGATATATATAAATTGAGGGAAATGTCAAGATGTTATATTTTACGAAGAACGGCTTACATGAGTCTCTGGGTATTATGTCGAAAATTAATCTCATAATTCTTTTTTGTGCAATCAATATTCTCTCGGTGTTACTGGAGTTACCCCAAAATACTACATTGTACGATAGATGACAATAAACCAAGGCATAGTAAACATTTAATATACTCGGTGTATCAAGAGTATTTTTGAGCTGCAAGATCGCATAATAGGCACTATTTAGTTTTTTACATATGTAGTCAGTGTGTGTGCTCCAGCTTAAATTTGAATCGATAAAGATACCTAAAAATTTAGTTGCGGTGGTACATGTGAAAACTGAACCATCCACAATTATTTTATTTATATGGGAAATTTTCCTTTTGCTGGTAAACTCCATACAGACGGTTTTCTCAGTATTTAATACCAAAGCATTGGTGCGACACCACGTGCTAAATTCCTCTATGATACGTTGTACACTTGTTGATAATTCACTTACCGTATCTGAAGTAATGGCTATAGATGCATCATCTGCGAATAGAACCTTGCACTTGGCACTTAGATGAGGCGGTAAATCATTAACATATAATAGAAATATGAGAGGTCCCATGACCGAACCCTGAGGTACACCCAAATCAAATTGATAAATAACCGATTTATTTTCATTTACTTTCACACGCATTTTTCGATGTTCCAGATATGATTTAATTAGCGATAAAATATTACCTCCAAGACCAAGTGCATAGAGTTTATCTAAGGTGAAGTCTAAGTTTAGGCTATCAAAAGCTCTGGTTAAATCAAAATATATACCTGCAACATACTTGTTATTGTCAAGATTTTTTTGTATGTATTCAATAAAATCAAAGGATGCTGTTTCAGTAGATTTACCTGATAAAAATCCATGTTGACAGTTTGATAATAAATTGAATTTTTTTAGATATAACATAATTCGACAAAATAATATTTTTTCAATAATTTTTGATATGATATTCAATATAGAAATCGGTCGGTAGTTTTCCATATCTGATGCATCCCCTTTTTTATAGACAGGTATGACCAAAGCCACCTTCAACTGTTCAGGAAATTCCCCTAATTCAAAGCATGCATTGGTAATAAATGCTAATGGTTCAGCAATAACATCTGCAATGGCCTTTATTATTTTGGTTTAAACACAATCTATGCCAGTGGTATTTGTATTTTTTAGGTCTTTTATAACTTCAATCACTTCTGATGGATGTACAGTGGTAAAAATAAATGAGTTTATTACAGGGTCCAATGTAGTACATAAATTACTTTTATTATTCTTAAATTTCGTTTTTATGAGATCAGAAGCCGCAGAGCAAAAATGGTTAGCAAACTTATTACAAGTGGTTCTCTCATCCCCATGTCTATTTACAAAAAGTCCGTCCCATAACCATCACATCGTCAAGGTAAACTAGACATGTCTTCCAGGTTAGTCCTCGGAGTACAAATTCCATCAATCTTTGAAAAGTAGCTGGCACATTGCAAACTCCAAAAGGCATCATGGTGAATTGATATAGACCACTATCTGTTCAGAAGACAGTCATTTCTTTGTCTTCAGGGTGAAGCCCCACCTGCCAGTACCCACTTCTAAGGTCTAAAGTTGAAAAACTATCGTGACCCAGCCAGCCTACTTAATGTGTCGTCAATTCGTGGTAGTGGATAGCTGTCTTTCTTCGTAACATCATTCAACTTCCGGTAGTCGACACAAAATCTTAAAGTCCCATCCTTCTTGCAACCAAAACTACCGGTGATGACCAGGGACTGGTTGATTCCTCAATCACTCCATCCTATAACATCTTCTGAATCATCGTAGAAGCCTCCTCCTGTTTGGCTAGTGGCAGCCTCCTAGGCTATTGACGGATTGCGGTTGAATCACCAGTGTCTATCTGATGCTGAACTATAAAAGTTTTTGTAAGAACGTCTGCATTTTTGGCAAATGTCGCACTTTCTTTTTCCAAAAACTTGATTGTCTTTCTACGTTCATCCTCAGATAAGTGTTCGAACTGGGTACTCAATAAAGTCACAACTTCCCTGTCTACACTGGTTTTTTGAACATTTGTCCCCTTGGTTCTCGCACCTTGCTATCCATTGGATTGGTTCATAGGATCCTATCCCTTCGCCTTCCTTGAAAGTCACTGAGTGGGAATTTAAATTAACCACTCTTATTGGAATTTCGTCTTTTGTCGGGGTTAAAGTTCTTGCTACGATTGTGTTTTCTGTCTTAATCGAATCATCTCTTTCAACTAAGCCAACGCAGTATCCACCAGAGTTTCCTTCCAGAGGAGCCTCGATTATCTGCTCTGAACGAGCAGAAATCCTGATGATCTGGGCCGTCAATAGCCTTGCTTTTTGAAACCGGTCATCTGCTGTTGACAGGATAAATTCTTCATTTCCAATCTTCAGAACTTTTTCTCCCACGTCAAGTATAAATCCATGCATTCCCATAACATCCAATCCCAAAATGAAATCGTCAGTAAGGTCAGCCACGATAATCCTATGGCGAAAGCACAGGCGCAGATCTAACTCAACTTCTTCATGAACCCTTGCTCTGTCTCCCTTGGCTGTTCGAACGATCAATCCATTTTGGCTTTTACGAACTTTTATTCGTGATAAAAGTCTGGGCCGCACTATGATGACGTGCTACCTGTGTCGATAGTGAAGATACATTTTCTTTTGTCTACATAGCCTTCTAACAACAGACTACTCGGAATTTTCCAAAGCTGGGAAACACGTATCTCTCTGGAGGCACCACATTCACCAACTAACACAGCCCCGAAGCTGCTGGCTGTCTAGTTTTCTTGCGGCTCTTCAGTTATTGCGGCATTTACCCTCTCAGGGCTCTACTGTCGACAGCTTCGTTTAATATGCCCTGGTTTGCCGCACTTAATAATAATAATAATAATAATAATAATAATAGTACTTTATTCTGTAAAAAGAATATTACAGGAAGCGTCAAAATACAGTAATATGAAATCAAATGTAAATAACAATACAACTTATTGTATTTTTTATTACATCGAATTACTCTCCTGGGCTGTCCATCACTCTGTTCCTTTTCCTGCTTCTCTGGAGCATCTGTTTTGGTCAGTAACTGAACATTTTACATATGTCTCCCAATATAGATGCCATATTAGATTTTTCTGAATGGTTCTCCTCTTCTACTTTCATGGCTCGTACTCTCGGACGTGGAGTCTCTTTATAAGCAGCTTCAACCTCGAGGGCATGGATCAAGACTTTGCTACCAGTCTTATCTCGAGACAATCTAAGGACTCGCCTGATCTCATCTCTTATGCCATCGATGAAAGTACTAACTGTTAATTGCTCCCGAAATTCCTTGGGGGTATCCTGGTAAGCCAGGTATGTCAGTCGCTCAACAACGGCCTCAAAATCTTGTAAACTTTCCCCAGGCTTTTGTGTACGTGTTTTGAGCTCAGTCCGGTATACTTGGGCGAGGTGCTGGTCGCCATATCTCAGATCTAGTGCAGCCTCCAAAACTTTAAAATCCTATTGCTGCGCCATTGGGATTGTCTGAAGCAATTCCAAGGTTTGACCTGTTGACGCTAGCACTAATGCCATAGCCTTATCCTCGTTGCTCCAGTTGTTTGCGCATGCAGCTGCCTCAAACTGTCTTTTATACGTTGACCAAGAAGTCTGTCCGTCAAAGGAAGGAGGTTGTAATTGAGGACCTGATGACATTACTGCCTGGCCACTTCTTTCCCTCAACTGCTGTTTCAGTCGCTCTACTTCTCAATTCTTCCTGGTATATCCTTTCTTCCTGTTTTTTCCTCTTGAGTTTTCTTTCTTTTTCTTCATGTCTTTCTTATTCTTCCTGACGTTTTTTCTCCTAGTTCAAATGTGCTTTTAAAGGGCGGAATATTAAAATATAATATTTTTAGTCGCAAACTCCTCTATAAAATATAATAATAATAATAAAGTACTTTATTGCCAAGTACATAATAATATTTATTTATTTCAGAAACTGTACAGACTAGATATTGTCTAAATAATTACAATTATATACATATAAAGAACTATTACATAGCAAAAGGCCATTGACCGAAGTCCTTCAGCCCATTATTGAATATACTTTTTTCTTAAGTTACAATTTAACTTAGATAAATATATAATAAATAATATATAAACTAATATGTGATAGCGTGGAAAAAAAAAGAAAAAAAACTCAGTCTTCGTTGTGTAGTTCTTGCAGAAGTTCCCATGCGGTTTTCTAAGGGGATTTATATTTTGCTTGTGTGCCCGGCTCTCTTGTCTTGCAAAATTTATTAAGAATGTCTAAGTTGAAAGTGGACTTGGCGAATTTTGTTGAAAGCATTTTTAGTCTGGTGTTGATCAAGACTTTTACTGTTGACTGGTATGGAAGATTGTTGGGAGGGTTGTGTAGAGGGTTTCTTGGATGTCGGATTTTGGTTATTTTCCTTATTGCTGAGGTTTCTCCGACTTGAATGTTTTTCCTAGCAGGATTGTTGCAATTTAAAAATAATATGTGGCCGTATTCCAGTAGGGGTTTTCATATTGATTTATATATTTTACTTGCTGTTTATAGGTTAGACTGCGAAAATGACTGGCTCTTTTACTAATTTCTTTTTTCTAGGAGTTGTGTGGGAGTTTAAATTAAGTTTATGGTCTATTCGGATTCCAAGATATTTAGCACTTGTTGTGGGGTGTATTGTTTCGTTATTTATGGATATTGTGGGAGAAGTGTCTTTAGGAGAATGGTTGAAGATAATCAGTTTATACTTGGAGGGATTGATACTTTGTCTCCAAAGTTTATACCAGGTAGAAGCAGAATTCATAAGCCTTTGTAAATTTGACATTGTATTTATGATATTGTTATTGTGAGTTGTCAGTATCGCATCGTCGGGGTATTGGAGAACATACGAATTTTGGTTGAAATGATGAGGATTGTTGAACTGAAAATTATATAGATCGTGGCAGAAGAGGTTATAAAGAACGGGAGACAAGGGAGAACCCTGTGGTACACCCTGTTGTAAGAGGAGTTTATTTTGACTTGAAGGTAGCGGTTTTCTATAAAGCTTTTAATTATTAAGAGTAAATCTGTCTAATTTCTGTGATGTTTATTTATTTATTTATTTAAAATAATCAGGACAATTCAGGTGTCTAAGTGGCTTCTTATATACCACAATGCCAAACAGTGTCAAATGCTTTTTTAACATCTAAAAATATGGTAGCTGACTTTTTACCTAGAAGCTTGGATGTTTCTACATTAGATTTGAGTATTGCCTGTGGAATATTGGTTGAACAGTGTTTGCGGAATCCGAATTGGTATTAAGGAATCTTGTCATCCAGATAAGCTTGTAGTTTATTTCTTATAATTTCTCCAAGTTTTTGCCTAATACTGGGAGTAATATGTTATTGGACGATAATTAATTGTCTACCTGTGGTCGGTATTTGGTTTGGGTATTACAATAATAAGTCCTTTTTTCCATTCTGAAGGGAAGTAGTGTGTATTTAGACAAAATTCGTACAGTTTGATGATGTATTTGTGGACTTCATTGTTCAATGCCTTTACTATGTTTTTTGTGATGTTGTCTTGGCCTGGAACGGAGTTTTTACAACTGTTGACGATGTCAAAATAGTCTTTTTCATTAATTTTTATTGTATCATTTGGAAATGCTTGAGAGAAATAAGTATTGTGCCAGTCTGTAAAATCTATTAAATTCAGTTGTGTAGACTTCTTGAAAGTGTGCATCAAATATATTGGCTTTTTCTTCGTCAATAGAGTATTGTATGCCATTTTCTTCTATATTTTGAACATTTGTCCTGGTTTTTATACTTGGATAGTTTATTAATTTGTTGCCAATAATTTTTCCCTTTTTGATTATTAATTTCTCGGCAGGTCTGCATCCATTAATTTTTTTTATATTCTTTAATTAACCCTTGGATATTTTTGTTGATCTCATTGAGTTGCCATTTCAGGGCGGGACTTAGATTTCTTCTATATTTTCTATACATCGCTTTCTTTTGTGTAAAAGAGTGGGTATAATAAGTAATTTTATACTGTGGGGTATTTTCTAGAACAGCCTTCGAAAACTCCTCATCAAATATTGTTAAGTGGTCACGTGTTATATTTTCACATGCTGTAGAGTTGGTAAGAGCAACATTAACTTTATTTAAGCTTGCCTTTCTCTTGAAGGATGTTTCTGTTTAGGTCAATTTTAATTACAAATGCCAGGTGATCAGAACCCAAATCGTTTATTAACTCCACATCTTTGATATACTGAGAGATTTTTTGTGTGAAGAGTAATGTCAGGAGTAGAATCATTGTAGTTGGGCATAAGAAAAGTTGGGGGCGTATTTACCCTGATGTATTCTGAATTATTTAAAAACTGGTTCAATGTTCTCTCTTTCTAGCATTCATGTTAAAATCACCAATAATCAGAGAGTATTTATATAAAGATGCTTTAATGAATATGCTGTCTTCTATATTAGAGTTCGGATGTATGTATACAGGGTTACTGGTAATTCAATACATTCCTTTGGAGATGTGATGGGGCATGAGCTAAGGAGTAAATCTAGCCCTAACATACATTATGCAAAACTCAATAGTTTTTGAGATATTTCAATTTTTTTGTTTTTCTCAAAAAAGTAGAGCTTAATATCTTAAAAGTTAATTTCCGAAAATTAATTTAAATTTTTTTTTACTGGATTACTTGTCCAATATTATAGATATCCGTTTGGAATGAAAAATATCCGGAAACATTTCGATCATGTGAACATTTAAAATAAAAACTTGTAAAATTTTTTTTTTAAAATCAGTTATGAAATTTACCTATTAGGTTTTTTTAAAAAAATATTAATGTAGCACGCGTACAAATTATTATAAAAACTTTCTTATTTCAATAGCTATCTAACTAGGTAGAAATGTTTAATGTACCCTTGATAGTTCAAATAAAAAATTAGTAAAAATAATGCTGGTGGCGGAATTTATTAAACGACTAATCGTTCATTTTCATTTAAGTCAGTCAGTCCTTGACTTTGACGTTTGTGCATATATGTCATTAACTGACATTCTTATCTCCGTGTCCCTTAAGTTTGTTAGTCTTGTTAAATTAGTTATCGAAGATTTTGATTTTGCTCGTAGTTGTTGTTATTAGTTGTTGTTATTGTATTTTTTGTGCCATGGCCGTGTATGCCAACGCAGAATACGCTGATATCTTGTTTGTCTATGGATACTGTGGCGGCAACGCTGCTGAAGCTCGCCGAGAATATGGCCTTTGGTACCCTAACCGCCGCTTCCCAAATGCACATGTATTCAGTATGGTATATCGAAATATCGCTGAAACTGGCTCCGTGAAATGTAGAAGAAGTGATGCAGGTGCTCCTCCCGTTTATGAACCAGATGATGAGGAAGAAATATTGAGGTATTTTGAGGAAGACCCAACTATTTCAACTAAGAAAGTCGCAAGACTAACCAGAGCGTCACAATGGAAAGTTTGGTCTACGATACGTAGAGTTGGATGTCATCCTTACCACTATACCCCTGTCCAAGGCTTGGAGGAAGGTGATCCTGGAAGGAGAGTGGAATTCTGCCGCTTTATGTTAAATTCAGATGCAGAAAGTGCAAATTTTTTAACAAGTATTTTATGGACGGACGAGTCGAAATTTAATCGCGAGGGTATAACAAATTTCCACAACCTACATTATTGGGCAGAGGAAAATCCCAAGTTAACACGTGAAACTAGTTTCCAAATGAAGTTTTCTATTAATGTGTGGATGGGAGTCATTGGCCACTATTTAATAGGGCCACACGTTCTTCCTCAAAATTTAAACGGGAAATCTATCTAGGAATCTAGGAATTAGGCATATACCTCTAACTTGGGTAGTCATATTTGGAGGAACGGACATTAACAGTAAATTATAACAACGTAACCTCAACTATACACAATGTTAAACTTGGAGTCCCCCAAGGCTCTGTCTTGGGCCCGCTATTGTTTATGTTATACGTTAATGACCTTCCAAATTTTATAGACGGCCACATGACCATGTATGCTGATGATACAACTATTTCAGTTTCAGTAGAGAGCATTGATGAAGTTAAACTGAGAGCAGAACAAGTTACAAATCAATTATGTGCTTGGTGCGACAGAAACAAATTAATACTGAATAAAAACAAAACAGTTATTATGAACTTTTATATTAGAAAACCTTTGCCTTCAAACTTTAAAATATTTAACATCAAAATATCGCATGAAACTAAATTTCTTAGTAACTTTCTCGACCCTACGTTATTGTGGGATATTCATATTGATAATGTTTGTAAAAAACTAAATAAAGCATACTTTGGAATTCTGCAAATGAAAGATACTCTAAATGAATGTGGTCTGCTAAACATTTATTATGCCTTGGCCTTCCCACACATTGCATTAAATACACTCAGCTGGGGATGTGGAAGAGACAAAGGTAGAGTGTTTATTCTTCAAAAAAGGTTAATGCGTTTAATTTTTAATATTAATTTTAGAGAAACTTGTAGAATAATCTTCAAACAAAAAAATATTTTAACTGTGCCATGTATATTTATATTTAAATGTGTAATGTATACCAAACTAAATATAAGTTATTTTAGACAACGTTCCGATACACATGAGCACAATACAAGACATGGCAAACTATTAAGAATCCCTACTCACAAAACATCTACATTTAAACACTCTCCAAAATACAATTGCGTTAATTTATATAATATGTTACCTAAACACTTACGCGAAATAAGCTGCCCCAAATTATTTAAAAAAAAAAATTAAAAACTTTCTACTACAAAATGCTTTTTATAGCATGGACGAATTTGCATCCGGATAATTTTATCTCTATGTTATTTATATTAATATTATTATTTTATAATATCACTTGACTGGTTGATATGTCTTTATATCTATTGTATTTATATGTGTTTGTCTATTTATTGTAATGTCTTATTTAATATTGTTAGTATTAATGTGTTTATGTTGTATTTATATATATATATGAATTTTTTTTTTAAAATGACTTGCCATATATACTGTAAAGTATCATAAATGGTCAATAAAGATTATTATTATTATTATGAAAATTTTTTAAGAAATGGTCTGGCGGTGATTTTAAAAGATGTTCCTCTCGCCGTCAGACAGCGAATGATGTTTCAGAACGACGGTTGTTCAGCACATTATTGGCTGACAGTACGACAGTTACTTGATCAACGTTTCCCTAACCGTTGGATTGGAAGAGCGGGCCCAATACCTTGGCCAGCGCGAAGCCCTGACTTAACACCACTTGATTATTACGTGTGGGGTCATATGAAGGAGATGGTCTATGCCACACCAGTCAATACTATAGAAAACCTTAGACAAAGGATAGTCGATGCTGCCCAACACATAAGTCATAATCTGACAACCAGAGTAACAAGGACGGAAATAAGAAGACGCTGCCGTGTCTGTATATGGAATAGGGGCTCCCATTTTGAGCAAGACATATAAAAAATAAAGTACAACTTTGAAATTAATGAAGAATTAAACTCTACTTTTAAAATGTTTTTTACTGTTTATCTAAAAATAAAATTCGTACTACTTGTTATTTTTACTAGTATTTTCTTGTACATTGAACATTTGTACCTTGTTAGATAGCTATTGAAATAAGGCAGTTTTTATAATAATTTGTACGCGTGCTACATTAACATTTTTTTTGAAAAAACCTAATAGGTAAATTTCATAGCTGATTTAAAAAAACAAATTTTTTAAAGTTTTTATTTCAGATGTTCACATGATCGAAATGTTTCCGGATATTTTTCTCCAAACGGATATCTATATTATTGGACAAGTAATCCAGTAAAAAAAAAATTAAAAATGTCAAATAGATTTTTCGAAAATTAACTTTTAGGACATTAAGATCTACTTTTTGAGAAAAACAAAAAAAATTAAATATCTCAAAAACTATTGAGTTTTGCATAATATATGTTAGGGCTAAATTTACTTCTTAGATCATGCCCCATCACATCTCCAAAGGAATGTATCGAATTACCAGTAACCCTGTATAATAAAAATGTGTAATAAATCGTTTTGAAATGGTACAGTAAAATGTAGTGCTTCATTTAATGGATTATTAATTCGTGGGGCATTAGCCTCTCCCATTTTAACTGTTGGGTGAACTTGTACCAAACATCCTCCTCTGATATTATTATTAATAATCTCACCATTGTGTTGTAAAATATGTCAGTCTCTGTATTTAGTGTTACTGCTTGGTTTAGTTTTGGTTTCTACAAAAAGTCCACAGCTGATATCATTATTTTCTATATAATAGTTGATAAGGTGTTTTTTCGGGGTGTAACTGTTAATGTTGGCATTCAAAATGTTAAGGTTGAATTTGTACCTGAATGTTCCCGTTGGTAGGTGGTGGTAGGAGCAATAACTCCGAAACACATGTCCGTAGCTGCATTGTTGTTTCTCTTGAGGTATAAGGCGATAACTTGTTTCTTTATTTAGCCTCATAAACCCCCATCATATTTTACTTGGTATTTGCCAGGTGGAAATAGAGCAGTACAATACAGCTCGTCGTACTGATTGCTCTCATTTGAGGCCCTAAATGTGGCACATGAAGTATGAAAGTACAAATCGAGTACTGTGCACTGTACTTTCCGACCTTTGTTGGTTTTGCTCGTTTTGTAAGATATATTCGCTAAGCTGATGAGGAGCAATAACTCCGAAAGACATGTCCGTAGGTGCATTGTTGTTTCTCTTGAGGTATAAGGCAATAACTTGATTCAAAATTATATTTTGTCTGTCATTTTTGACCGTTCCATTTGATTTAAAGTGTCCACCTTGGGTGCATTCAATTTACTTGTAGATGCACTTTATTTACTTTTACTAACCTTGGTGAATTCACTCCCTCTTATCACAAAGACTCAATTTTTTAATTTTTCTACCATTCTCAGTGTTTACATTTTTTCAAGATGGCGTATATAAGTTCCAGTATATAAAGTTCATATAAATTTTGAAGCTCCACCCATTTTTTGGAGAAAATATTTTTCTCATAATCAGAAGGTCAAACTACATAAGAATCAGCAATTAAATTTCTTCTGGAAAGTTGTCACCCAAAAAATTCATTTACATCAATTCTACTGTATTACATGCAGTTACATGTAGTTATTCTCCTATATTACAGTACAGGGATCACTATTAGATTGTTACCTCCTTTCTCTTATTATTTATTTTTGAGAAAGAATTGAGGCAACATATGCGGCCGACTAGCTGGTTTAAGTCGGAGCAGAGAGCCGTGGGTCCAGAGCATCCGTAAGAGTGGAGAAACTTACCCTTTCTGACATTAGTCCAGTGCAATTAGGAATTGACCCAAAAATTTTGGGTACATTTTTTCTTTTGTTCCTTATTCGAAAGGGGGTCAATGAAAACCTTAAGTCTGAATTTGCGCATTCCTACCTCCCCCCTTTCGCCGCCATCTTGGATTTGTTTTTTTTTTTCAGTCGCTCATAACTCGAGTTCTATTTATCGCACAGTAATGAAAAAAATATTGTTGTACTCGTGAGGATTTACTCTTTATGTCATCACGAATGCATTTTTGCCGTAAAAGTTATTGCAAAAAAGTTATTAGAGCTTAAAGCTGAGAAAAGATTTTTAAAAAAAATTTTTTCGCTTTCGTGGCTCACCACTCTTTTGCAGTGCATCTGACACTCTCTGCCAACAAAATGTTATTTAAACTAGACGCAATTTCTAGGATTTAAAAAAAAAATTAAGTCCGTAAGTGGATCTCTCGCCCGCCAATCCACGCTCAAAGTTGACATGTTCAAATAAGCGCGGAGCGTTTTCAATCAGTCATAGTATTTTAACTTGTACATTTTGTAAACTCATTTCCACACCACCTCTGAGGTAGAGTCGACGGCGCGTTTTTTTTAACGTGGTTTCCCCCTGAGGCCTAATCCACGATTTCTTTGCTTGATGTTCGATTTCTTGCCACTTTTCTATAGGAAATTAATAGTTTTCGTCAGTTTCCTGGGATACTTCAGACGCTTTTCTTTTCGTCGCTCTGGGTAATGGTACCAAGCAGGAAGGTCGTGGCAATCCTTGTCTTAATCATCCAAGATTTCTGCAACTTCCTTGACGTTTGTGCAATTTTCGCCGCAGCAAATTTTGCATAAGATGGAACACTTTAATCCGGCCTTTCGGCAGCCGCACGCTTTACCGCAGTTTTTCGCGCATCCACAGGATATAATGTCCAATAGAAATTGTGGAATCGGGTCTTGTTCTCTGGTCACAGGCTCTAAACCACGGTAGCCATTTATCCAGCCCCAAGAAATCGCGTTTTTTTCTTGCCCGAGCCACTTCTGGACCTGATGATAAGTCCGTAGGGAATGCTGACGTGTTGCGGAACTCGTTGGGGGCAAGCGCGACAAATCCGTTTTCTTTTTAAGCCCCAATCGTGTAAACATTTTAAATCACAATCGATCGATGGACACATCGGATTCATTTCCTCCGTACAGTGCGATTAACACGCTCTCTCCAGCTGCAGCGATGACATTTTGCCCAGGAGTGGTTGTTTGGAATAATTTTATATCCTCTTGAAGGTGAACATTGTTTTTGATGACCGTCAATTATTTTTTTTTTCCCATTCCGCAAATTGCTGACACAGTGTCACATCCTGAAAAGGCATGTATGAAAAGCAAATGCTCCAGCAGAAGTGCGTGTTTGAAGCTGCTTGTAGAATACGTCTTCGATGCCGTTGTTCCCCTTCCTATTTTACGGAAATAGATATTTTTTTCATTTTTCCCGAGTGCACACAGCAACACAAGCAGGTCCGTATCCTCTCCTACGATGACGACAGCATCAAATTGTGGACTTAAATCAATTGCAGTTTTCACGATATCCACGTCCGCATCTTCCCATGATTGTTTCACTGTGAATACTTCCTTCTGTAAGCGCTTTTTCAGCATCTCGATGAAATTCTTTTTGTTGCGCTCGTTAGCAAGAAATAGTTTTTGAGATGTGTTCGAAAATGTCGTTGACTCGTCGAAAATCATGTCAATTGCGCGTCCACCCTTTGCTCGCCTGTGTCTTTCGGCAATTTTTGTGCTCGAGGTAGAACCATCGTCAGGGTAACCGTCGAAAACAACCTCGCAATTTTTTCCGTACTTTTCACAAAGGTTGGTTATGCAACTCGTGCAAATGTCTTGGAAGCGAGCGTCGCGTTGCCATGTCACTCCGTGCAGCAAAAATCCTCCGTCGATAACATGACATATCGAATTACCAAGGAAAGTTTGTGATGGAAGCGCATCGAATTCAGTGAACAGCGCCGACTTTTGAGTTTTCCTCATTCCAGAATCATCAAATAAAGATAACGGGTATGGTGTAAGTTCGTACTTTAAACAATCAGCTAACTCTTCGTTGGTTCTTTGAGTAAGTATCATCCGATGGAAAATTGTTTCTGTGGAAACTGTCACTCGTTCGGAGTCAACTATGATGCTTCTGGACATTGTGGCGAAAGTGTTGACCCGATCCTTCCGACGTAGTTTCAGTTTGTCGAATAATTGACCAGTAACATTTTCAAGAAGTTGAGCTCCAACTTCATCAGCTTTGTGACAATTCACAGATGTATCAGCGACGAATCCTGAGTAAATCGAAAAAAGCTCAGCAGTTTCGGGAAATGGTGAATATCGCGCAAGCCACGAATCCAATTTTTGCGTGTCGGTGTTGTCATGATCTATACGAGAATATCTCGCGTCAACGTGTTGGTCGGAAGAAACGAAAAAACTCCCACAGAAGTTCTCTATTTCCTGCGAAACAGCGGATATGGTGATGGACCCCGAAATGAATGCAGCTTTGGAACTGTCCGAAAAACCGCGATACACAAGACCGCCGAAAACCTTGATTTTTCTCATCAGCTCCTGTTCGATTGTTTGATCAGAAAATATTCCCGACCAGAATTTATCAGAACGCCGTACGGTGAAGTAGCCAAGGTCTGTGAATTTACGAAATTCTTCTGGAGGCATTACGTTATGCAGTTGTGTCATGAGTTGAAGATACAAATGAGCTGACTTAGCGTACAGGAAATGACCGCTGGCGTGAAAGAATGGCAGCATCTTGTAAATCCTCTGCAAATGCAGGTCCCAACATCCAGATCTCTCAGCCTCAAAGAGTCACCATTTGAAAGTAGAGAACCCATAATCTTGCCGTCGGTCCGGGAGCCTTCAATTTTTCCAGTGTTTCGGTGAACTTCTCTGACAGAATAGACAACTTGCATTTATCTTCCTGAAGAACAGTTGACCAACTTTCATATCCGTCGAGAAGACGATCACAATCGTCACGCAAATCGTCTGGCAATTCAGTCTGATCGAATACAATTTTCGCAAGGGACTGATGTATCAACAAATGAGCACAAACGGCTCTCGAATAGGCATGCCCAGTCATGATATGATTGACGCTATTTCCAGCGTAAATTTCCTCCATCAATGCCTCCAATCCGCTGCCAGCCATTATATTCCCAATTGCTCCCATAAAAGACATAAGTAAGTGAAATCCACCAAGTCTAACAACTATATTTTTCAACGGGTTATCGGGTTCAGCGCGAGAGGCTATTTGTTGAGCTTTCCAGTAGAGTGGCTGGTCAAATGTCACAATTACAGTTTCCTGATCTGTTTCGCGAGTTTTTCTTAAAATGTTAAAACGGACCATCAACTTGTATACCGCGACATTAAGGAATGTGTTAATGACATGAATATCTATTTCAATAATGTAGCATTAAACTTATCTAATGATCAAGCACCAGCAAATTACATATGTAATATACCTTTTAACCCTGCCTCACTAGAATTTGAACCGGTCACTATAAGTGAATTGTGGGAAATACTGAGTAAAATGGAAGCTAAAAAGAGTTCAGGTTATGATGAAATATCTGTATTTATACTTAAAAAATGCTTTAAACATATTGTGGCTGCATTGTGTGATGTTATTAATAAATCATTGCAAACAGGGGTTTTCCCCTCAAACCTAAAATATGCAATTATCAAACCAGTGTTCAAAAAAGATGACCCAAGTATGTATGAAAATTATCGCCCTCTGAGCTTACTTAGTGTATTTTCCAAATTTTTTGAAATAGTCATTTATAATAGAGTTATAAATTTCTTAAACTATCATAAATTAATTAGCAAGGCCCAGCATGGCTTTCTAAGAGGCAAAAGCGTCGAAACTGCTCTTTTTGAATTTACAAATTATATTTACTCGGCCTTAGAGGAGGGCTGCGTTACTTGTGGTATTTTTCTAGACTTGTCTAAGGCTTTTGACCTCATTGACCACACCATATTACTTACTAAACTTTCCCATTATGGTATAAGAGGGACAGCTCTAACTTTGATTAAATCTTACCTATCAGATAGGAAACATGCAGTTAAAATGCTTGACACTAATAATGGCAATTATGTGTGTTCAGAAGCACTGAATATGACCAGGGGAGTTCCCCAGGGCAGCACGTTAGGACCACTACTCTTTTTAATATTTATTAATGACATTCACACACTTAGCAATGAAAACATTTCCTTAATTAACTATGCAGATGACACGAATATTATCTTAAAAAATCAGGAAACATTCATTGACTTAGTTAATGACGGTACACGCATTATGCATGGTATAGAAACTTGGTGCAAAACAAATGAGCAAATTTTAAATCAGAATAAAACTAATGCCATATTTTTCAAAACTACTCAGCGGCTTGATACCCCCTCTAATATTATACTAAACACTCATAAAATTGTCTTCTCAAAGCAGATGAAGTACCTAGGTGTATACTTAGACGAAACACTATGCTATAAAGAACATATTCAATATATAAATTCAAAATTAAGTAGAACCTGCTATGGATTGAGAATACTAGCTAAATATGCTAACGATAATATAGCTAAAACATTTTATTACTCAAATTTTTATTCTCGTATTCGCTATGGGATAATACTCTGGGGCAACAGCACTAATAGTGATAGCACATTCAAAATACAAAAAAGAGCAATTCGAATTGTAAGAAAATTGCCGCCTAGAGAGTCATGCCGAGGGCATTTTAGGGCTGCAGGTCTACTGACTCTTAGTGGTTTATATATATATGAATGTATTAAATTACTATATAATAATAGAGATAATTTCCATATGCACTTAATGAACCCGATGCATAACACTAGACATGGGGAGTGGTACACCTACCCTAACCATAGGCTCTCTTTAACCGAATCTAGTCCATTATATGCCTGTATAAAACTCTACAACCATCTTCCAAATTATCTAAAAGTCAACGAACCATTCATTAAAGTAAAAAAACTTCTTTTATCATTTCTCTGTAAATTAGAACCTTACACTGTTAATGAGTTCTTAAATAATAGAATTGGTCAGCAATAGTGATATAGTCTCTTTACATTTATGTGTTTTTATTAGGTGTGATTTTTAACGATGTATTTTTTTTTTAATTATTTTAACTTTTAGCATATAGATTATAGATACATGTTTTTCTTTATTCAATTTTATTTATATACTTTGTATATCTCTCTGTTGACTGGCTTATGCAACTGTTATGTATGTTTGTAATAAGTGCAATAAATTATTATTATTATTATTATTTATTTTTTTTTTTTTCTCCACGGATGTATTCCGGTAATTTCCGAATGTCACCGGGTCCATTAGACCAAGGTTACATTGTTCACTGTAGGTATTTTCGGACAATATGGCAAGTACCCAATATAGCTGCTTTTTGGGCTACCTCTACCAGTTGAGTATTCAACCCAACTTTTTCCAAATTTTTGCAGAAGTTTCTTTCAACTAGGCCATTAGCTGATATTATGAATGGTATCACCTGAGCTTCTTTTAGTTGCCACATTGCTTGAATTTCATGCCTCAGGTCCTGGTATTTAGCAATCTTTTCAGTGACTGATTTTCTGATGTTGTCGTCTATAGGAATCGCTACATCTATTATCCATGCTGTTTTCTTCTTTTTTTTGTAGTACTATTATATCCGGCTTATTATGATTTACTTCACGATCAGTTATAATCATCGTGTCCCAGTATATCTTTACATTTTCACTTTCGAGTATGGCGGATGGTCGGTATTTGTAATAAGGAGTAGTTTCCTTAATTAGATTTGCCTGGCTGCCCAGTGCCTGGTGGATGATTTTAGCCACATCATTATGCCTGTTCAGATATTCTCGTGGCGCTATGAAACTACATCCTGCTACAACATGTTGTATGGTCTCAATTCTTTCGTCGCACACCCTACATTTATCAGATGGTATATCCTGCTTTAGTATATACTTTATTATTATTATTATTATTACTATTTTCAATTGCCATCAACAATGACGTATAAATCGTATTTATATCAGAGGCTGGAGCGTCGATGAAACGCAAAGGCAAAACTTTTGATCTTGCGAAATCTTTTCCCTCGTTGTTTTTCTCCATAAACCCGTTCCATCCAGGAATGTCGGACTTGCAAATCCATTTCCCATATAACCAAAGAGTATCGGTCACTTTCGGCGCAATTCCGTCAACGATTTCAAATTTCCCTTTCAAACATTCAGCTCGCAAAACATTATTCGACGGATCACCTGACTCGTAATGTTGCAAAGGAAACGACGCATACTCAGCAAGATGTGACGGAGCCGAAGACGAGCGTTCTATCAAGGCAAAAGGAGTAAGAGAGTCATGGGGTGTACCGCATGTTATTCCACCCATCACATGGAAAGTACCTTTACTGTCCAACGTATTTGTGTTCCAGTCGGCATTGTCGAAAACGAATTGGACAAAAGAATCAGGTGATGCTTTTGGCGGCGAGCGCGTCACGCAGAAGGCCTCGAATTTTCTAATTTCTTTGTAACTAGTGCAAAATCCAAGGTTGTGCAACAAGTCAATAATATCCTTTGATGCCGTTTTTGAGTAAATAAGAACTCCAACGCAGAGCAAAATAGGGGAAACGTACTTTCGTGGTCTAGCAGCTGAAATAATTGCATGTGCAATTGCCAAGCATTTGTTTTCCCATTGTTTTATAGATCCCTTCTTCAATTTCAAAATAATTTGAGAGAGATATCGATGAAGAGTATGTGGCACATTGTTATCCACATTATCTAGAAACTGGTCTGGTGGGGGGTACTCGTCGATTTTCAAAGCCAATGATCTATGTCTTCAAGACTTATTGCAGCGGCTTCATCAACTACTCGAAGTTTTTCCTCGGGAACATTTTCTTTTCGCGTTTTATAAAAATGATCGGCCAAAATTTCATAGCAGGTGTTGCGAAACAAAACAATGCTCTTTTTTCCTGGATTTTCAATGAAAATTACGTCATCTCCAAATTTATTAAACGAGCCTTGAAGGTCTGCATCGCTGGAGAATAATCCTTGCCAAGTTTTGAATATAATTCTGACAACGTGAATTGGCATTGCTCGACGTTTTCCATTAAATAATTATAAACAGGTTTCATTGTTTTATCAATTCCGTCAGAGACTGTGGACTTTCGAGAAACGTGACATAAATTGAAGTAAACTTTTTGCTTGCATTTCTCATGATGTCTTGCACCTGCTGCAACAACATCTCACACGCTTTGTAATCGATTAATAATCGATAACACTTCATCATTCGGAGGGAGCGCTTCGAGCGTATCGATAAATGAGTTTTTAGTAGACGAATTCCTCATAATAAAAAAATTCTCTCCAGACAAATCATGTGCAGGCTTACAGCAAATGAAACAGAGGGTTTTGAAATCAAATTTCATCCTACTCCTTGGTGAGACAATTGGCTGCGAGGTTTCCGTAGACGTCGTTGGCCGATCAGCTGACGCAGTCGAAGTTCGACGCAAGTCGCCATATTTCTTTCTACAGGCTTCGTGAATTTCGATGGAATCGACACTTCGCAGCATCTCTTCGTGGGGCCTTTCTTGTCGGGCAATACTTGCCGCGAGAAGAGTTTGTACTCCTTTTTTCTTCACTTTAGTGGTCGCTTCGCATTCTAGAAGCTTTGAACAAATGAAGCAGTGACTCATTGTCGAAAGTTTTCGGAGCGCGTGCACGACTACTAACGTTAACGGCTAACGGCGTATAACTGGCCGCTAGAGAACGCGCGACCTTCAAAGAGGGCCTCCCACCCTTCCCCTCTCCAGACCCTAACTCAGCAGCTGCGATCCTATTCGCCGAATACAGGTAACGTGTCTCTGCCGGTATATCGAACGCATGAGATTGACGGCCGGTCAGAGGCACGAAATAGCGCATATAAAACTTAAAAATATCATCGGAAAAACCATGTCAACTTTGAGCGTGGATTGGCGGGCGAGGAATCCACTTACGGAGTGGCGAGCCAAGAAAGCGAAAAAAAATATTTTTTTTTAAATCTTTTCTCAACTTTGAGCTCTAATAACTTTTTTGCAATAATTTTTACGGCAAAAATGCATTCGTGATGATATAAAGAGTAAATCCTCACGAGTACAACGATGTTTTTTTCATTACTGTGCGATAAATAGAACTCGAGTTATGAGCGATTGAAAAAAAAAAACAAATCCAAGATGGCGGCGAAAGGGGGGGAGGTAGGAATGCGCAAATTGAGATTTAAGGTTTTCTTTAACCCCCATTTCGAATAAGGAACAAAAGAAAAAATGTACCCAAAATTTTTGGTTCACATCAGTAAATTTTTCCTAATTGCACTGGAGTACATGTACAGCATAAGCAACAGATTTCTGTTTATTTCGAGAAAAGGAGACAAAGAAAAATTGATGTTATAGTAAAATAAGCAAAATTGTCTCTTTTTCTCGAATAACCAGTCTACTATAGATCAGACTGAAATTGTTGGTAGGAGAAATAAAAAGATAGTTTAAAATGAATGTTAAAATATATTACATGAAAAATAGACAAATCGGTTTGAAAGATAAATTGAAATTTAAGAAAAATATATATATATATATATATATATATATATATATATATATATATATAAATAAAACAAATTTATACCAGTATCCTATATTGATTATGGTTGAGGTGACTGGTTCTGGGACAGCAATCCAGGCCCACAATTGTCTCTTGTTGCAAGAATGAATTCTATAGTTTCTTGGCAATTTACGTCTCTCAATGAATGGGGTGAAAGTTGTAGGAAAGTTAACCAACTATGTGGTTTAACGAAAAGATATCGAAATTTTATCTATGAAAGATAAACTGTGCAAAAACTATGCAGGAATGTAGAAGAAGTATCTCAGAATTTAAGTATCTAAGAATATAAGCATCGAAGCATGTATGCATGTACAAAATTTAGTTGTACAAAATTAACAAGTTAGCTATACAAATATAAGCAAGTTAGCTGCACGAATATAAGCAAGTTAGCTGCATGAATATAATTAAAGCTGACTGTACAAAATTAATTTAAGTTGGCTATACAAAAGCTGATTTCATAAAAACTATAAATTGCCAAAAAAATGAAAAGGAAAGAGAAAAATATTTTTAAAACCATGTGGTACATATAGTATTTTAACTACTTATTAAATTAAAAAGAATTGACTTTGAATTCAAATTTATTTTAAAAATAAATGAAATTATATCAAAGGCAAAATTTGAAGATTAATTAGATTTTTAATGTGTAATGAAATTAAATTACCTGTATATTAAACACTTTGTAACTGGGATGTAAAAATTGTAATATCAATTGCTGAAGTCCACAGCTAAAAATTATATAGGTTTGAATCAGTACAAAGGCTGCAAGCAAATGACTCCCTGGTGAGTTTTACTGATAAGGTAAACTTTTTGTCCTGTTTACTGGAAAACAACGCTACCAAAAAAACTAACCTGACAAATTTAATTCCCTAATTAAATTGAAAGCCATAAAAATATAGAAGTAGTACAGGTATGGCCATCTGTCAATGGCCGAGATAAGCGCAACAGCTTGCAGGTCGCAACTTTACAATTTCCTTCACTCACAACTAAAATAGTGGCATATGATCGATAAAAGAAATCTATAATAAAAGTTTTTATTCCATACCACTGCCTTTGCTTCAGTTTGTAATTTCTATCTTATACATAACCACAAATATGAACAGATGTAAATAAATAGTAAAACGTATTGACTATGGTGTGAACTTAGTAAATATATTACATCTTATTGGATATACTAATATAGAATGAGAAAAGGTAAGGAAAATAACCATATGTACTTCATAGTAAACAAAAATATAAAAATTGAAAAATAGATATCTGATGTAAATAAATGTATTGTAGACAATTGTCTCCTGGGATAATAATGCTGTATTACAATGGAAATGAGATACATAATAGTTTAGAGTATGACAGTTCCTAAGATATAAAACATAAGTACATAAAACAGTGTGAAATGGTTTAGCAGTTATATAAGTAAAATTCTGTTAGTTCAAAACAGTTTCACTTACAAAGACTGAGTCGAAAAATGATATACAGGTCGTGCTAAAAAATCCACAAAACACTAGTTTTTAAATAAAACTGTTAAATGGACATAGGCCATGTAACAAGATGTATAGGGAAATTCTATACACAGGTACCTACATGAGCAATATGGGTTAGAATAATGAGCTGATATGAAATGGATGGTGGGGCATATGCATGACAGCTGGTCGATCCTCTACGATTAGTAATGTAAATGTATTTGGAGTGGTGTCCGCTCGTCAAATAAGGAATTTACGAATTATTACGTGTCATCTCAAAATATTAATTTGTTGAAATTATTTATGGTGGTTAACAAATAACCAAAATAAATAAATTTTTTGTATCACGCAGAAAATGACCCACCATAGTACCATTTAATTATTTATACTTTCTCTTCTGTTAAATAAATATCCATTTTAACAGGTTAATATTATTTTGAGTACAATAATACTTAAATTTCGTAAGGTTACCTGTGTCCTAAACCCAACGGACTCTAGTAAATAATAAATAAATCCAGGACATCGACAATCGCAGCAGCGCCAGCATACAATGCATTGGATAGCCCCACCCCGATCACACTCCATTAGATGACATTTTCATCCATATTGCAAATGTACATAAGTGTATGGTTTCCCTATACTCCTAATAGCGATTCCCATACTGTATATAATGTGTAATTGGTGAATCAAGTAGTCTAAACAAGAATTATGCCAAAACTATTCATTTTTTATTTTTGAAGCAAATGATTTATAAAATAATTTTTCTTCCCTTTCTATTAGTATAAGCCTAAGCAACTTTTTTTTCTAGTGCATAAAAAAATGGTTGAAAACAAGTAGTGTTTGCCCAATTTGCCGTATACATTCCGTTATTGATGATGATTTTCCTCCGCTACATTAATACTTTTTATTGGACATTACATCTTTTATTCTCATTTTTCCTCAACTTAAGTAATATATTATGTATCATCTTATGTATCGTAAAATGTATATGTACCTTATAAATTATATTTCATTACTCACAAAATTTTAATTAGAGCCAAATTTTTTTTATTATTTTTTTAAATTTATTATTATATTTTTGTATTATTCTATAATAAAAATATTTAAAGTACATCATTTGTTATTTTATTCCATCTTGATTTTTAACCTGAAAATTTTAATAAGAATTTCTTCACAGCATTAAGATTGTAGTCTATTCGACCAGATGCAAAAAAATATATTGTGAAAAAAGAAAGAAACAAAAGAGACAAAGAGCTTAAGCCAACCCTAATTCTGAGGAAAATATTATAGACAGAACTCTGGAGTGAACAATAATTTTAATTTGAACAAAATTTTATAGCCGATATGAAAAATAGTCTCAGCTTTCTGAATATGGATATAGCATTCTTAAAATATATTCATATATGCCTGCCACGAATACCTTGAGGGATATGTATGAAAAGAGCAAAAAAGTTATTTGAGGAACTCAATTGGTAATCAGAAATAAGCAACCTTGATAAACAATACATTATCGACAAACTCGTTGCATCTTAAGGGGAGAAAAAAGGTTGCTAATATTTTTTCCGTTTTCTTGCTTAAACCAAATTATGACATTTTAAGTTAATATTGTCATCTTTGAATAGTCTTGTTTAGATTTATTTCCTTAAACATGTTATTTTAAATTAAAAAAATATGCCATTATAACTCCATGTTACGGACGACTTTTTTCTTTAGTGGATATAGGGGGCCAAAAAAATAAGTATGGGTAACAAATGGTCTTAATCCAACCCTTTCTAGATCTTCAATGTTACAGATTTTGTAAAGTTAGATGGTAACAAGATTGGTATAAATATATATTTGTCAACATTAAAATGGTAATGAATACTCTCAAGGTGGGATCATTAAAAATTATCAGATTATCATTAAAAAATAAATTAAGTTATAGTCGAGGAAATCACTATCGTAGAATGCGGTCAGGGAAGGTCATATTTCATCCGTTATATCACTTACGCAAAAGCAAAACAGATGCATTATATTATTGGTGCACCAATGAAAGTTTCTTGATCTCCCGTCTCACCGCGACCGCATTCTACTATACTGTTTACCGCGATAATATATCTATTAGAATTTGTAAGTTAGTATTCTTGCTATATGCCAAACCACTTCTGTTCTACCTTATCCTTAAGTATTCTTATAGTTCCATATTAATCTAACTGAATTTAGTAAATTAGAATCTAACATCTCGGCTTCTTTATCGACTTTCTCAATTCAAACAGAAGCTTTGACCAGCAAAGTATAATGTGCCGTCATTTTTATGGGGAGGTCTAGCTCAGCGCGTGACAAACCCTAAAAAATGGGAGGAGGGAGTAAAAATTTTGGAAACTGATGTGATATTGTGAATGATCCACACTATTAAGATCTAAAGAACGTTTTGTAATACTTTCTAATTGGACTGTTAGGATGTTCACCTGTGATGATCTCGACTCAACTCAGACAGGCGTAAAATACAAAATTTATACTTACTTCCATCTTGCTCAATGGTATTCTACAGATGATATCAACTGGAACATTGTTGCAGTGTCTTATAACTAAGACTAACTTCTTAAAATTATTCCGCGAAAGGGAGTTTGGTTTAGTATGAACTTAGAAAGACACAATCAAAGAGGACGGGATTTAGGTAAAGTTATATATTGGATGTTTTGGAAGTGTTAGCTGTTCAATATAGGTATATCAAAAATGTATAAAGTTAACAAAGATATCGGTCCATATCACACATGGTGAGTATTAGGATGACTCGGACAATGCAGTTTCCAACTACCATCCAATGGCTTATGTTAGAGCAATCGACTCACACCAAAAAGGTGCAACTTAAAAAGTTTAGTATTTGCTTGTCTTTATACGCATTCTCAAATTCACGTAGGGGACGTCATGTCCTGTGTTGTGAAATTTCACTGCAGTTACAAAAATCATGCTTCATGATTCTCGGAAACTTTCATTGTACTCTCAAAATATTTTCCCAATGGCATCTTAACATGTCACAAGTCGGATTTCATTGCGGTTCCACAAAATCCCGTCGAAGGAGATTTTTCCTGGCTTATAGCAGGATAATATTTTATGAATTTAGGTAGGTTCTTTAACAGGATGGCCCAGTTTTCTGAAAATTAATATATATTGGCCTGCTTTATTGCAACGACATATAGTTTACAAAAATTTCAAAATACGTGTATAAATATAAGTAAATAATAAACACCACATAAATTAGACAACCCCCAATTCCAGAAGCCAGGGCTTGTGCGGAAGGGGGTTACACATTGAAAAAACGCGGACATACAACCATTTCCTCCGACAGTACCAGTACCGGAGCCAGGATTCGAACCCGGCGGTGCGATGTCCGTGTGATTAATCGCGATTGCCACCTCGCGCCTTAACCCACTCGGCTATCGATCGATTTTGTTCTTCTTAAACATCTTAATATTACAAACAAATTTAATGAATCTAAATGGTTAACACTTAGTGAAAGATTTCAAGTTCACCTAGCATGCCTTATTTTTAAAATTAATTCTACTCAGATGCCCTTATATCTACAATATAAGCTGATTAAAGGTAGGTAGTGATATTCATGTTCTACACCTCATTGTCAGCTTTTCAGTGTACCCAAGCATAATTCTTTTCTATTACAACGTTTGTTTAGCTATAACACTGCAGTTACATGTACACAACATACCTGAATAAAACGAAAAAAATCACCTCTGTGATAACTTTCATAAAAGATCAAAACCTATCTTATTTGTAAAAGAAATTAATTTTGTTTTATAAATTGTGTGCACACATCTATTGTAATTTAAAAAGAATATTTAAATTGGTTTATTCGCAGAGGTGGTTATATGGAAGAGCAACTATGTTGAATATCGCCATCATCTATTATTACTTTATAAATTTTTATCTTCATGTGGAAATAAAGACATTTTATTATTATTATTATTATTATTTAACAATAACCCAGACTATGAATATCAATCCAGACCAAAGCCATAGTTCTAGCTCGGATTGGATCGCCGAGCTCCTGTAATAAGCACAATATGGACTGCTACTTACTGAGCCACCTTTGTTGGACTGACCTCTGCATAGCTTATTGTCTCTTAAGGTAAGAAAATTCTCAAAAACATATCCTCCGATGTAAGTCTTAAATAACTACTGAACACACAGGTAGAATATGTTCATCAATATAGGATATTGGGGCTCTATTTAACAGTAAAATCGTAATAGATTTAAAGAAGCTGCGCCAAAACTGTATTCTGTATTATTATTCTGTTTAAATAAACTAGACCTCACACAGCCTACTCAAATTTATATATTTCATACAAAAGTTTATTAACTCTTTCCCGTGGTCAAATGAGATTCAAGACCTTTTAAAAATTAATAAGCATTCTAATAGATTTGTTAATCCCAAGAACATTTAGATGCATATTATAGAAAACATTATAAAAAAAATATTAAAAAACTATTATTTTAATTTTGTAAATAACTTCTGAATCGGTATTAAGTATATATTTTAGTTTATTTTGATCGGAGCACTTTTATTTAATTTTATCAGTTTGTTACATTTTATATAGATTTCCTTAACCTATGTTGTACAATGAGAATATTTAAGTTATTCGCAATTTTTGTTTTTAGTAAAGAATATTGTGATTTATATTACGTGATATTTATTATTTTTATGCCCATTTTTAGTGTTAAATTTTGTAAAATTCATTTTGTATTAACATTTTTTTTTATTTCCTCAAATTTATAAACATGATTAGAGATGGCCGATTTAGGTTAGTTCGGCATGTGAGTACATGCAAAATATAAAGCTCGGACTGATAAAACATCCTAATCTTGGCTTACTATTGTTGCGCTATGAATCGAGCATTGAAATGATCATGTACAACTAAGTACAGATACTAAAATTTCTTAGATAGTAAATTCGTAACTCATACATTTTATCAAAACTAACTTGCGGCTTTGGCATGTCTATTATATTATTTATGTGGCATTATAGATATGGTTAAAATAAATTTGAAAATTTTCAGCTCTGCATACAAATGTAGCTCTGATAAAAAATCAATAAAAAGTATATAAATAGGTAAAATGATGGAACTGAAATGGATCACATTTTTATAAGAAAATGCTTTATAACTGTTTATGTTAAGGCTGCTCATTCATTAATCATGGATAAAAATAAAATCAACAGCAAGAATGTTTACTTTTAAATTTATTATATAGGTCAATTGAAAACATATTATTTTGTAGCCTCTCTATTTTCCGATGTTTCTTCTCTATCATCAGTTTTTTCCACTTCTTTAGATTTAGCACCTAATTTAACCTCAACTGCATCTATTTTAGCAGCAATTTCTGCATATTTTCTTGTCCTATAAGCCTTCCTTGCTTCATCTAGTAGAATATTATGTATTAAATTTCTGTTAGTGTGTGTATCAGGTAGCAAAGACGGATATGGATTTCCTCGCAACTCTAAAAGGGCTTTATGATGTTTGTCACCTGGATAAGGTCTTGGCGCTTTCAACAATCTTGTATATGAGATATTATAATTTTCGTATCTAGGAACTAGAACTTTAAATAATTTGTGTATTAACTGTTTTTCTACTATCCAGTAATCAGCCATTTCCATGGTGCTTTTATGGCAATCGCCATATCGAATAGCATCAGATATTAACTAAAACATCATTATTGTTATTCTTGAATTAAGCTAAAATAAATATATACAAGGTGACCATACATCCACATTGTGCGGAAGAGTGTTTCGTATATAAGAATTTTGTCCCTTAAAAATTTGCTGGAGTCTATTTTAACATACGATTATTCATATGTAGTGCAAAAAGATTCAGAGGAATAATTAAAAATTGATTTGGTGTTTGAGAAATACACTAATTTATTTTATAGTGTATACGACCAGAATTGAAACCGTATAAAACTAAAAGCCGGCAAAAACAGTCGGCATCTCTTGCGGAGGTAAATAGAAATGCTTGTCATAAGAAAAACAATAAAAGATACCGACTGTTTTTGTCGGCTTTTAGTTTTTATGCGGTTTCAATTCTGGTCTTATACACTATACAGTCATGTATTTATAGCGATTTTTTGGATATCGTGGGTTCCTTGGTAAAAGCGACCAAGTCCATAATTAGATGTTATGAGATACAGCTATACAGTATAACAAAATAAATATAGGACTTGAGCATTTTTTTCAGTTGTAACTTTTGTCTTGTGCATTGTTTAGTCATGTTAACTCATTTTATGAAAGTGGGCTTGGTCACTTTTACCAAGGAACCCACGATATAGAAAATCATTTAAAAAATTTCTGAGATTTCTGTTATGTAGAACATGGGCACGGGCAGTTTGACCATGATCTAGCTGTGGTAAACGTCACAAATTTTTGAAATCTGACTAATCATTTCCAACCCTTCTTCATCACCTAACATGGTTTGGTCAAGTTGGAAAACGTATCGAAGACACCCACAATATTTAATACTTATTTTTTTTAAATATAACAATTATTTCTAAACGTCCAGCATTTTGCTTCCTGAGATATGGTCACCTTAAATAAATAAATAAAAGATTACTTACCCTTTCTGCATACATTCGTGCTTCATCAGCTCTAGGATAATTTAACTCAATTCTTTCATGTTTTATTAAAGCTGTGACAGTTTTTCTCAGTTTATTTAATCTTTCCTCAGGACCTAAAGGATTTCTAAATTTTCTTAGTCTAGGATTTGCTCTTATTCTTAACTGTGACACTAATTTAGAAACTTCGGCTTGATTCATTTTTACAATAGATAAAGAGTACGGTACAGCTAAAATAACGCAAAATAGTTTTTAATACTAGGTTATGTTTGGTTGAAATGGCTGTCAAAACTATTATAGAACTGTTAAATAAGCAGGGACGGAATGACGGACAAGAGGCCTCATGGCCTACCAATTTTAATATCTCTAATTTTACATATTTTATTTCTAATTGCCTTATCATTCTAAATAATATGAATTGGAAGCATTTCCTCATTTTTTGGTAAGAAATACCTTATCTTATAAGATTATCCATTTTAAGGTCATACATCCTTAGTTTTACATATTTTTGATTCGTGCTTGTTTTATATTTTTATGCACACCATTTAGCTATCGTAAACTGTTTCGCATTTTGTTGTGAAAAATGGCTATTGCTAAAAGTTTTGATATTTTCGAGACTAGGCATTTATCGTAAGTATTTGTAATAAGTACTTACTTATTTGTTTTTATTTGAGCATGTTTATTAGGGTGTCCGTTATTTTGGCAAAGTCAGAAATTTGTTGCTTTCGCCCCTCTAAAACAACTCTTAATAAATATAAAAAAAAAGTGAATTGATCTACCATTCCCGTCAGATGATGTTAACCCGTGCCGCAAACGAGTTCAAAATTAGCATGTAATTTAAATGGAGAAAGAACCTTTTCAAATATTTCGATTTATAACTTTTTTTGTTTTCACGCTAAAAATATTTCAAGATAACTGCCTGAAAGCTTATGAAATAAGCTTTCAGGCAGACTGAAATTCAAGTCATTTGGATAAAAATCAACGTCTTGACGTCAATTTGAATATTAAGATTTGTCTAATCATAAACACGCTAAAGACGTTAATATTAATAGACATTAATATTATAAAAACTAAAATTCTTATGTAGTTTACACCAAAGTAATAGGGTTGAAGGTTAAAAAAAAGATTTTTCAAAATACTTTGAATATTTTATTCAAATGAAATCTTTTACAACTATTCTATTTGAAATTGACCTATTTAGTTGGTTCAATCAATGTGCCTTTTTTAGCATCATCATATTTTTTTTATATTCACTGATAATAGTTTTCGCGTTTTGAAATTATTTTTGGGGGTAGAGTCGAAATATTAATTGAAATAAAATATTATGTTAATATTATAAAAACTAAAATTCTTGTGTAATTTACACCAAAGTAATAGGGTCGAGGGTTAAAAATAGATTTTTCAAAATACTTAGAATACTTTAGTATTTTTATATCTACTCACTGTTAATAGTTTTCGCGTTTTGAAACTATTTTTGGGGGAAAAGCTGAAATATTAATTGAATTATAAACTATTAAAATCTTTGGCGTTTCATATGATTAAACTAATCGAAATATTCAAATTGTCGCCACGTCGTTGATTTTTATCCAAATGACTTGAATTTCAGTCTGCCTGAATCTTGAAATATTTTTAGCGTGAAAACAAAGAAAGTTATAAATCAAAATATTTGAAAAGGTACTTTCTCCATTTAAATTACATGCAAATTTTGAACTCGTTTACGGCACGGGTTAACATCATCTGACGGGAATGATAGGTGAATTCACTTTTTTAAATATTTATTAAGAGTTGTTTTAGAGGGTGAGAGCAACAAATTTCCGACTTTGCCAAAATAACGGACACCCTAATGTTTATGTTTATTGTCGTACTTGAGTATATTAGATGGGTCTGGTCTGATTGATACATGATATTTTTGTATTTCGTTCATACATGTAATAGCCGTTGTCTGGCTATTGCTTTCCACCTCCTCAGTTTGACTATCGAATACCTTGTATTCGAATACTTTTTTCGGATACGGATACCGAATACTTTCCTTTCATTTGCCAACAAATAATTTGTAAAATTTAATTTTCTTTAAAGCGGTCTATTTTTCTTTTAACAAATGCTTGCACTCTAGACTCTAATAATTGTTCTGTGAAAATAAATATATATTTTTTAAATGCCTTCGGATGTTTTATTTGTTTTTTTGTACAGAAAGAAATAACCAAATATAAACAAATTAAATTAAAAGAGCAAATTTTTAGAAACAAAAGGATAGAAAATAATTAAACAAAAGATTTGATCGACGTGCTTGGGATTTTTTCAATTTCATTTTTTATTACCGAGTGTTCAGTATACTCTGTAGTTCTTAATATCGATCAACGAAATTATTTATTTTCGCGGACGATGCGCCGGTTGTTGGCCCTCGACACTTACCGTTGGGCTTGACATTGTATGTTCGGAGCTCTGAAGTGAGTTTGTGTGTTTGTCATAGCGTTACGCCTGCAGAAGGCCAACCACATCTTATGTCACATGACAAAAACCAGAGAGTTGGAATAGAAGCAATAAAGTGGGCATGACAACTGGCCCCGAGACAAATTTGTTTACCTACTTGAAACAACCGCATCGATAGTATGCGACAAGAAGTAGGAAAATAGTTCCGCCGTCGTTCCGCAGTTCCATATATTCAATTTATGTAGTATACCAAACAATTCAAGTAGCGGCATATACGGATTATATCTCTAGTCTATTCCAACTCACGGTTATTATACATGCGGTTGGATTATGCCCGCCCCTACCAATCAGAAAACGTTTTGTGCATTGACGTCAAAGTAGACCTCGTTTACGCTCGCATATAATGCTGTCTCGTTCTTCCTCATTAATAGTCTCTTAAGTCGTTATTGCTTCCACTTATATATCTTGCAATTATTATTTTATTTTAATCCAAAAAACAGGCATTATTTATTTTATACAAATTTGATTTAATAAGAAAGGGACGCACTAGAATCGGACAAAAAAATTTTAAGTTACTGCACAAAAAGTCTGTATTTCTTATTTTAACATAGCCCAAAAGCGTGTAAGCTATCGTCCTATCTTATCATAATTTTAAAGCAAAATATATGTTACCCCAAGGTTTTAGGTATTATCATAGCACACAAAAATACGAAGAACTATAAGGAGAATGTTATATATAGTATTCTCACGTACGAACGAACTTTATATTAGGTGATATATTAAATTTATTTAAAGATATTTTTAATTAAGACTATTAGGAAATGAGTGAAAATTTGGTAATCGAACGTTGCTGACTGCGAATATCTATCTGAGCAATGAAAATTAAAAAAAATATATCTAGCATTATGTAAAATTAAATAAAATAGTAATAATAAGTCTTTATTGAAACATTATATATAATTTGTCATCTTTTGGAAATTTATGATAAGAATAAACAGCCAAATTTCCTTGCTTAGTCTTTTGTAAACTATTGTTACATATAGCCACGGCACACCTTGTTCCAGGCATAACTGTTAAAAAAAAACAATACTTGTACTTACTTTTTATTAGGGCAAGTCGACTTCCCAAAAAAAACCACAATACTTCCTAATAATAGTCTTTTTAAAGCGTCTTTAAAATACACCGAATACACAAAAGTAAAGAAACAAGTTCACAATGCAAAACCAAACTACAGAGTATCTGATAAACCGTGTCTGTGACCAAACAAACGATACAAATATGGCGCGTTCCAAGGTCTACTGTAACGTCACAGTCCCCGCCCATTAATCCAACCGTGATTCCAACTCTCCAACAAAAACCTACTATCCGTGCGGCCTGTCAAAATATATTTATTAAAATACCTTTTTTAATGGTATTCAGATGATTTCGGTATTTGAATACTTTTGTTGTATTCGAATACTTTTAATATATTTCGCTACATTTAATGTATTCGGATACTTTTATCGGTGTTCGAATACTCTTCTAGTGTATTCAAATACGGATACTTTATTAATTTCTATTCGGATACGAATATCGAATATAAATTTTAAAAAGTATTTGTATTCGAATGTATACGAATACAGAAATATTCGGATATTACCCAGCTCTGATTTGGAGGAAGGTTTATCTGAGACGTACAAAATTTTAAGTATTATATGTACTACACTGACGACGTGCGAATGCGAAAGAGGTTTTTCTACGTTAAAAAGAATAAAATATTTTCTAAGGAATACTATTTGCCAAGAAGGGCTTAATGCACTTTCGATGTTATCAATTGATAAAAATATGATTCAGTTAATTAATTTTTGACTTTGACAATAAAGTGAGACATTTTCGCAGCTAGTAAGGAACGTAGAATGAATATTATGTTTAAATGAAATGTTTTTGTTTGTGTGTGTATGTGTATGTACGAAATCTTAAAATGGGAGGACACCTTTGCAACTTTTGGCTTATTTTTTAAGCAGCATACGATTTTGAGAACAAAGAATATGGTGAATAGTTCTCGGTAAGTTAATTTTAATATACTATTCCACAATGTTAAATAAAATTAACCAAGAGCCGCCACTGTATTTAACTCCTTTTAATAATAGGGCGGGGGTGGCAGAGGAGGTAGCTAATGTCAAAAAATTTTTAGAGGCCCTTGGTTCTCGTATATACACTAAATCCCAATTTAATTTTTTTACTCTCTTTACTCCCCCACCATATTAGGTGGGGGTGGTAGAGGGACCAAAACAATTTTTTGAGACGTTTCGTTCTTGTATACACACTAAATCATATTTTAATTTTTTTACTCCCTTCCATAAGAGTGCGAGTGGTATTGGGAGTAATAGTGGGGGATGGCTGATGCCAAAAAAAATATATGAACAGACACACTCTGTTTCGACAGTGAGGTCCATAAGTAACGGATAAATTCATTGTCTACGTAATTAACAATTTATGAATAAAATCCTAAAACACGTCAATTTTTAATTCTCAAATGATATTTTTTGAGTATAATTTTACACCTCTCCCTTCAACCCCCTGGGAGTGACAGCTACCCCTTTAAAATCTTTAAATAGAACGAGAGTGCATGTGACAGCTCATTTGAAAGGAGTTTTAATTCTCTATCCGTCAATATATCCATAAGGTTTTTGAATTTTGTATATTCTTTATCAAGAAAATTAAACTTAAAAAGATGATTTAAAACACAGAATAAGGCAAAAAATTAATCAAATTACCCCGAAAACAATACAAAATGTTTTAGAAGAATTTCAGCAACGCCTCCATTATTGTCAAGAATAAGCTACCGGCGTGAACATTTGATTTAAACTATTTTATGTTCTTTTGTTAAAAAATTGGAGAAATTCAATATACAATGTCTTCACGGCAAAGCGGTATTATATACGTAAATGACAACTTTTTCTTTGTTTACAATGTTTTGCATTCTGCTCTGCTTCGCCCAAAAACTATTTTTAATATGTTAGACTTTAATAAATTTATACGAGCGCCCTGCTCGTAACAGCTTAAAAATAAAAATCGCATCAGGTAAATAGTACAATAAATCTAGACCAATTTTTCACATCTTTTGGATTTTATTTCTCATGGGATAATTTTATGATCAATCAATGTAGAAAAATGTCAGGAACAACATACTGAAATGTTTAAGACTTGGGTGTTGTAGCAATTTTGTAAATAAATAAAAAATAACAAATTGGCTTTGCTCGTTTTTAACGCGGTACGACGGCCATAAAATACTTCTTATAATTAAAAAATATATATCACATTGTAGAGAAAGAAATTCTCTACAATTTTGATACGGGAAATACGCCTCTACGATGCTTAATTTCTTTTAATCGATTTTTAAAGATTTTTTGCCAAGTTTTTTCGTTTGGTCAGCTGACCGTTGTCACGACGCCCCTTTGCGACATTCCACGGCACTGCGCGCACATCCAGAAGCGTTGAATACGCGGGAACTACAGTCCATGCCGCAAAGGAGCTTGGCAAAGGTCACCTGACCAAACGAAAACAACTTGGCAAAAAAATCTTAAAACATTGATATTAAAAAAATTAAGCATCGTGGAGGGGTATTTTCCGTATTAAAATTGTAGAGAATTTCTTTCTCTACAACGTGATATATATTTTTTAATTATTAGAAGTATTTTATGGCCGTCGTATCACATTAAAATCGAGCAAGGCCGATTTGTTGATAGTTTTTATTTATTTAAGTCTTAAATATTTCAGTATGTTGTTCCTGACATTTTTCCACATCGATTGATCATAAAATTATCCCCTGAAGAATAAAATCCAAACGATAGATTAATTTTAATTGCTGAATTGACAGTTATGGCGGAAAATATCGAAAATGCGGAAAACGTCTAGGCCAAATATCTCCGTTATTTGAAGAGATACCAGAAAAATTCTATGGCGAAATTTTTTTGCAAAACAGAGTGTTTCAACGAGGTTTTATCTAATTTTTTTCAAAACCGCTGTATTTTGATATTTACTCTTCAGGCTGTTAAAAAAATTATTTTGAAACGGGCGGCAAATGGCGCCATTAAATAGAGTATTTTCCTTCCTTTTCAACGATATATCACATGCCATATTTATTCATTGGTACTACGTTAGTAATTATAAAAATAAGTTGTTTAAACTTTACTATAATAAAACATTAACACAATTAAGAAGAATAAAGTAAATTCAAAACAAATTAATAATAAAAAGAATATAGCACACAGAATATTAATATTTATCTAATCCTCAAAATAATTTTTAAGATAACATATCAAGTGTTCAAAGTGTCCACCGCGATTTCTTATACACAATCGAGCGCGGCGAGGCACTGCATTTAAAACATTACTCAGCATTTCGGGGGTAACTGTAACTGTCCTCTACATTTTGCGGTGTCGTCGAAAACACCTTATCTTTAATATGCCCCCATAAAAAATCCATTGAGGTTATATCTGGAGAACGAGGGGGCCATCGAATAAATCCATTGGTACCTATCCAATGTTGGGGCAAAATTTCGTCTAAATAATCTAGGCAAATCTGGGAATTGTGCATGGGGAGAAGCTCCATCTTGTTGGAAATATTGAAAGTTGTGTCGATTCTCTAAAGGTAGGCCATCTAGAATTCTAGATTCTAGAAGAATTCATTAAATTCATTTCAGTTTAGGTACCTTTGACCACTGAGGTGACCATCATAAAAATAAGGACCTATTAACTTGGTGCCTAAAATACCTATCCACACATTTATTGAAAAACGATTTTGAACCCAGTCGGTCTATGCCAGTGTGTATTTTCAGAAGTCCATTTGTAATGAATATTGCGATTAAAAAATCCATTATTGGAAAAATTTGCCTCGTCGGACCAAAGTATTTTACTACATATTAATGGATCGGCACGCTTCTTTTCCAACAGCCACCTACAAAAAGTCGTTCTCCTTGGTTTGTCCCCTGCTTGTAAATTGTGAACTTTTTTGGTTTTATAACACCGGTCACCATTTTTCTTTAAAATTTTTCTAGCACTTGTTTTATTTATGACAAGCAATTTGAATTTCTCTTAATGATGTTTCAAAATTTTCTGTATTTTTATTTCTTACATAATTAATAACTCGGTCTACCTTATTTACATTATCAGTAACACTGTTCAACCTTGTCTTCTTCTTTAAAAATGAACCATTATTTTTCAGTTTCGTAGCTAATTTTCTGAACAGAGTTTTATGCGGCTGTAGTGCTTGTGGAAATCTGTTTCTGTATTCTACTTGAGCTAATCCAGAGTTAAAATTGCATTGGCAATATGTAACGAAAATATAATAATGATCAATGTGAGTGAAAATCATTTTTGAAAATTCTAAAATTCTTAAATGAGTGTGACTGAGTGAGAGTTTAAATATTAACTGAGATGATATGTCAAAAAATTAAATTGTCAAGTTTGTTCATTAGCCAACTATTTTAAAATAATTGAAATAATAGTGAAATCACGAAATGCAAACAAATGGATATACTTAAATTAAATGATAAAGACATTTTAACTTTCTGAGAAAGGACGCTTTTATGGAGGACCTCTATACATTGGCATAACTGCGAATACTTTTTCCATAATTGCTCCATGTTGCTTTCTTGATTATTATTTTGTTTTTGTTACTTGAATTTACTTTATTCTTCTTAATTGTGTTAATGTTTTATTATAGCAAAGATTTGAACAACTTATTGAATTATTTTATCGTTTTATTTAATCATACTTCTCCACGGCAAGTGAAAAAAAAATTATTGGATTTAAAAAAATGTTTTTATAATTACTAACGTAGTACCAATGGATAAATATGGCATGTGATATATCGTTGACAAGGGAGGAAAATGCTCTATTTAATGGCGCCAATTCCCGCCCATTTATTTTTTTAACAGCCTGAAGAGTAAATCTCAAAATACAGCGGTTTTGAAAAAAATTAGATAAAACCTCGTTGAAACATTGTTTTGCAAAAAAATTTCGCCTTAGAACTTTTCTCGTATCTCTTCAAATAACGGAGATATTTGACCTAGACATTTTCCGCTTTTTCGATATTTTCCGCCATAACTCTTAAAGTAGGCCATGGTTTTCAAATGTCTTTAAACAATTTTGTAGGTTATATAAATCGGCACAATTTTCGTAAAAATAATTTTTTTTGTACGACCGATATTAAGTGAGATATTCTCGAGTGCCCTGATAAAATGGACAGCTTGTATATAATATTGATATCGTAAATGTTTAAATTGTTTATTTTGTTATTTCAATATGAAGATATTTTTTGCGTAAGATGTTTGGTGTTTTGTGTGCAGCCAGCATTATATTACCAAAATATGCACGTTTCAATAAATAAAAGAAATATTATATGGTTAGGTATTTAAGAAGTTTTGTTGAATCGAAAATTTTATATGAACTGAAATATTTTAAATCAGTGAGGGCACGGCCAGTGTGAAAGGTAGATTGTAGATTTTTTTGACAAGGGAAAATATAATTTGAAAAAGATTGAAAATTTTGAGAAGTAAACGAGAAGGTAGTAAGGGAGATTTAAAACAAAATCAAAGGATACATAAGACAGCAGAGGAAGATAGAGAAATACAGGAATATAGATAATTTGAAAAAAAGATTGTATGTCAGAAATAATTGGGAAGAAGAAAACGAGAAGGTAGAATGGGAATTTTAAAACAAAATCAAAGGATATATAAGATAGCAGAGGAAGATAGAGAAATAGAAGAGAGAAGTTTTAACTAAGAGAGGATAAAAGCAAGAGTTGGATATAAGAGAAAGGAAGAAGAATAGAAGATAGAATTTAGTAATAAGAAAGAAGACCAAAAGAAGTTGTACAATAATACATCTCACGTTTTAAAAAGGACAAACAAGTAAGCTTACTTAGTGAATAAGTCTCGAGCAAATTTTAAACTTATTAAGAAAGAAAATTTTCTTTACAACATCAAAATAGTGTTATTTTAAAACTATTTTCAATTTTTTTTAATTTATTTAAACCCCATACTTTCGGCTGCTCTTGAGATTAGGAGAACTGGTTGCAGGCAATGCACAGTTTGCTCATGCTTTTAAATTAGGTATATCGAAAGGTATTGGCGCCCTGGGTTTGTATTCCATTAAATAATAGTTTAAACTAAATCTATACAATTTATAAAAAAATAAAAATTCTGTATTCATATACAGATTTTTTATAAAATTTTAATACAATCATTATCAAACAGAATAATTGGCGTCCAAAACGTGGGGCGTATTAATAAAAGGGGTTTAAATACAATAAAATATAGGTAAAGCAGGTACTGTTTTCATGTTTTTAATATTATTATATGAAACTACGCACGGGACAGGTAACAAAAATGGCAGAGAACAACCAACAAACGCACAACACTGCACCGAGTATGTTACAACAAACAGAAAACACTATCACATAAGACACTAATTCATCAGCCGACATTGATACAATACAGCATGACATGACACCTACTAATGCAGATGATAACATACACAAATATCGCAAATGATGTCAGGAGATTAAAGCAAGATATACAAGTAAATAATAAGAAAAGAGAAAAACAAATAGAAGAAACGAACATGTATATAAAGGCAAAATTAGATGAAGACAATGCGAAAATGGAAACAAAATTGGACACGTTTAGGCAAGAGATGAAGGATGAAATACAAGGAAAATTGGTTCAAGTACAGAAAAATATTAGTGCAGAGGTGAGACAGAAAGAAAATGTTTTTTGGAGCAAGGTTTTAATATGTTGAATGAACAAATGCAACAACAAAACAATTAAATCAAGGAATGTTTAAAAGAACAGGAAGGAAATATAATCATGAACACGCAGATGTTACAGAAGGTTACGCAAAAGCTGAGCAAACAAGGGGAGAAAAATGAACAGAATACGATGATTTTAAAAAGTATTCAAAGCAACAAGAATGAAAAGAAGAAAATAGAAATATATGAAAAACATGGAAAAAATAATACGAAGAGAATTCGACAGACACAAAAATGGGCGACTAATAAAACAATTAAAGAAAATAAATTTAAATCCAACAGAATATTTAAAAAGTACAGGAATATAAGAGTAAGTAAACAAAGCCAAATACCTAGGAGAAAAAAATAGAGAAAGGAAAAAGAAGGTTAAGAAACATAAAAGAAGAAAACAATTTTGCAGATATAAACAAAGACATAAAAAGGTGCCTAGAAAAGGAATAGTTTACTTAAAAGTTAAAATGAAGGGAAAAGAGAAAAATAGAAACTTCTGGACGAGGAAGAAATTTTACAAGGAGAATAAGAGGGGCAATGGAAACAATTTGCGCAGAATAAAAAAGAAAAATACAAACAGGGCTATGAATAGGATATATTATACAATATTATACAGGACATACGGAATATTTGATAAAAACAAAGGCAATCTGGAATTAGTGGACATAATAGAAAATATACAAGGGGTAAATAAACATAGAAATAATCTTGAAGGAAGTAAAGTAAGTAAAATAAGTTGTAATTTCATGTTTGAGAATAATAGCGAAGGGAAAGGACTGGTTCCTGCGTCAACTTTCAGCATTTGATATTATATTGTTTTGGAATGTTTTGTTTGGACCGAGGTAGTTGTAGTTCAAATAAAAAATAAATAATGATTAAATAATGAAGTTTATGAAAGCGGCCAGGAGTTACCAAAAATTAAATAAATGATTGAAATGTATAAATATGAAATTATATTAATGACGAATCGAGTCAATGCGTATGAATGGTAAAGGTGCCACATATAATTAATAAACAATTAAAAATAAATTAGTCGTAATAGGGTCCAAGGTTAAAACAACATATTTATTGATTTTCAGTATGGTTCTCGAGTGCGGGAGGTTGCCACAGGTCCATGTTTGGATTAGTTTTTAAAGTGTGTAAAATATAAAATTCAACAATATTATAATTAAAGTTATTAATTGCATTATAATTAAATCAATATTTTATTATAGAACGCAATTCAATCAAAGTTATCAATACTATTTTATGTATACGCCAGCTTCAGGTAACGAGTTAATATTATGAATATTATACCTGACTTACAAGTACTAAATACATTTTTCAAATTTTAAAAAATTATTTAACTTGGGAGGGGAATATTATGATATCCTAAATGGTTAAATTAGGGCGAGCGTAGGTGCGTCTTTACTATGTACATACTTCGGTATGCGAGGTAAAGCAACGACAGGCGCAGTTAGTACTTGGATTGGTGACCATTCCAACGGAAACCGCGTTCTCGCCTCACACATCTTCCAGCGGCATGTATATCAGTGTACGCGCGGAAGCTATACAACCTTAGGCGAGGGTTGTATAGGAGATATACCATCCTTCGGAGGGGATGTAAAGCCGTCGGTCCCTTGTCTATTAAATGTTAGGCAAGTAAAAGATCCCTACTCTTCTTAAGGGAAGAGGTTCGGCAAAATTCCTGGTTGGGGGTAGCTCGTCTACAGGCATCGGTGTTAGGCCTCAGTAGCGGAAATAGGCCGACGTTAAATAAATGTATATATAAAAAAAAAATGGTTAAATTGTTTTTTTTTTGTTATCATGCTCAGCATTCCCAACAATGGTAGAGAACGCCTACTAGAAGTGTTCAACAATTATAACCACCGATTAAAATTTACAACAGAAGAAGAAGACAAAAATGGCAGAGTCCCCTTTTTGAATACCCAATTGACAAGAAGGGCAGACAATAAGGTTATAACGTCTTGGTACACAAAACCAGGTTCATCTGGACGATATTTACATTACGAATCATTCCACTTTGAACGACAAAGATTAATGTATTAGTGGAAATGAAAAACAGGGTTATTAACACCTCACATACCTTGGTTGTAACAGGCAACCTAAGAATTTGTCAGATTTATTTATGAAGTGTGGTTACCCACCAGCGTTAGTAAAACAACTCATAGCTAGTAGAACAGTTGCGTGAGACATTGTTGTCAATGAGCGCCCGGACGTGGTTGTGCCGAGTGTGATTGGAAACCAGAATGTTCGCAACAACACGTTTTATTTCTCTATACCGAACATAGCGCAAGTGTCTCTTAAATTTAGAAAATTGTTTTTCAGTTTTACTAACATCAAATTAGTTTTCAAAAATAAGGTAACGATTAACAATCTTTTTGCTAAACTGAAAACAAAGACGACTTAATGAATTATTCGAATGTGGTATATTGCATCTCTTGTAATGATTATGAAAAAAAGTATATTGGTCAAACAAGCAGAAAAATTAAAGATAGAATCACATTACACAGAAGCGACGTGAGGGTTAACAAAGAATCATCAATGTTAGCCAAACACGCTCTATCACTTAATCATAACCTCAATTATAACGAGATTAAGATTTTAGATTTTGAAAATAACGTTAAAAAAACAACTTTTTTAGAAATGTGTCACATTTTTAATGAACCAGAAACTATAAATGCCAGAAATGACATTGAAGGCCTCAGTATATTATACACGTATTTGTTGCATTCACATGCCAATGGCAGGCACGGAAATAACACCCTGTACAATACTTTTGAGAATTAGTGGTTTTTGATCTGTTGGGTTGGGCATTATGTTGGAAACGGACCTCAGGCAGAGAGAGGGGGGGTAACATTACCCCCCCTCTCTCTGCTTCAGATTTGTTTTGCCTGTTTTTTAAGTTCACATTCCGATGTTTGTCCGGAGGAATAAGAAATATCGTAGTTGACTGTTATTTGTTCAGTTGTCGATGTGGCTGAAACTATTTTTGATTAAAGATTTTTGTTTTTAACTTAAATTCAATAAAAATGTAGTTCACAAGGGTGATTTATTTTGTAATAGATGTGTTTTTTTCTGTCTTGATGATTTGTCAATTTCAATTTTTAACCTCAATTTAGTAAGTACTTTTCACTTTTATTAAATACTTTTTATTATAATAAGTTCAAAAATTTTAGTAGAATTCCTGAAGAAGAAACAATAAAGTTTCGAAAGCTTGAACTTAAAAAATAGTTGTCTTTTTTGAACCCGGTGACTATAAAGCAAGCTGGTGGAAATTATTTACAAGAATTATAGAAGTGTAGTAAAGTAAAAATATACCTACTACGACAGTCCAGCATTCCACTATTTCCTATAAAAGGAAATCGATTCATTGCCACCAATCAACTTCCGACCAACAATATCTTCACTAGGAAAACGCAAAATAAAATCTGATTGCAATAAGCCCCCAGCAGGCAGAGTTCCAGTGCAGGACTGTTGTGCATCGCCAGCCGCAGACTAGTTTCGAGTTTGTTAGCTCTCATCAGTGCGGCATAGGTAAATGCACTGGCCTTCTATAGTCATCAAATTACAGACACACCAGAGCTAACCAGATTTAGTTTTTTCAAAATCTGAGAAAGAGTCATTATATTTTACAATTTGCATCATGTTTCTAATATAGCTTGTGAACCACTTAAGTGCTACGCTATCTATTAACCCTATATATTTTAATTTTGTTATTAGCAGATCAAAGTTGACTAAATCAAATGCTTTACTTTGATCGAGTAAAATAAGAAATGTAATTTGTAACTTATCCATTGGTTCATTTATGTCGTGAACAACTTTAAGTAATGCTGTTTGTGTGTTATGTTTACGTCTGAATCAAGACTGTAGTCTGGGTAGTACATTATTTTCTTCCAAGTAATATTTTAGCTGGTATGCAGCAACTTTTTCAATAAATTTAGAGAATGCAGGCAATATACTGAGTGGGCGTAAATCTGTTAACTTTATCGAATTCTCTAACTTAGGACATGGAATTATTAATGCATTTTTCCATAACTCAGGAAATATTTCCGTGCTCAATGACTCATTTATTATGTGAACTAGTATGTCTATTATATGAGGTAATGCCATTTTTATCATTCTCAGATTTATATTATCTACACCTAATGCGTCTGATTTTAAAGTACCGTAAACTCGGGTGGTTTTGGCCTGCCTAGGTGGCTTTGGCCGATTTTAATATTTTGTTTATTTGTTAAATAATCACTATGTAGAAATGCATAATATTAATTTTAATGTGTTCATATGATTCAGCAATGTTTTGTGAATAAGAAATGAGTGCTCTGAGAATTTTTATTCTGTATTTGTATTTGTGGTAGATTTTTAAAGTCAGGTATGAATAATCGTCAAATTTTTAATCCCGAACACTTCAATCGCCAAGACAAATCGGCTGCCATCTGATAGTTGATACTTAAAACACTAAACTATGTAACCCTTGTGAGGATTTCTATTTACTCATATTGACAAAAAAATTTCTCCCCTCCCCGCCAGAGGGCGGCCATAGTCACCCTATGCTTTTAAGTGCTTTACATGGGTTACTTTGGCCACAACGTTTTTGTGTCAAATTTGCTGAAATCCGTTGAAGAGACACTTACTACGTACAACTAAGGTATGTTACAAAGTAGTTAGGCACTTAATAAATAATTAGTAAAAATATTGTTCGCTCGACACTACAAAACAAATTATATTTTCCAGGACTAATTGTTGAACAAATAGAAAATCGATTTAAAATAAAACCAATGGTGCTCAGTGGTCTCTACCAGTGAAAATGGCCGCAAGTTGAAGACATTCTTTGGTATGACATCGACAATATTGTGGAAAGAATTGGGCCACCACAGTGTTCAAAGGTTCCCGAACTAGAAAAATTTAGGTAGATAGATAAATAAGTTTATTTAGTTTTATAGTTTTTTAAATCGCTTGTTTTAATAGGTACCTATGAGACTTTAATAGATAATTATTATTTTATTTGGTATTAGAATGTGATATTTTATTATAATTTATATTTATTATTATTATTTATTTTATTTTTTATATTTAGAAACTTTCATGTTATGTTTTATGTCATGAATAATAAAGTTTATTTTTATATAATATAATCATTTTTCTCCTTTTTTTTTGAGACATAATTATCCTGCCCTTTTTAAAAACATTATAGATGGCCAAAGATATCATTTGCCAGGGCGTACATTCCGTTTCTATCGTAAAACGACACCCGGTCAAAGTCACCGGATTTAATCTTGTGACTTTGGCCACACACTTTTTTTTTAAAAAAGTGGAGAAAATATTAATTATTTTTCTCTACATTCTCAAATTTAAAAGTATTTATAGAGACAAGAAAAGCAAAACTAAGAAGTTTACTTTACGTTAATCTAGTAATAAGATATAAGACTTTGAAGTTTGAAAATGGACCAAAGCCACCCGAGTTTACGGTACTGAGTACTCTATAGATATCATGGGAGGTGATGCTTTTAAATTTAAACTTGTCTGTTACATTATGTAATATATATTCTAATAGTAAGTAATTAAATTCAAGTTAACATTTTTATCTCCTGCTACATTTATAAAAAAATTGTTTATATCGTTTGGAGTTACATTCACTTCCAAATTACAGATAATGGTATTTTTATTCTATTAATATCCCAATCTCTCAATTTTTCTCCATATATTGTTAGGATTATTCTTGCTGTTTCTTAATGTAAACTGCACGAAAGCAATCTTTTCCTTAGTTATTGCTTCACCATTCCTTTTAAATTTAAATAGTGTTCTTTATCGTTTGCATTTTTTGTTTTTAAATATTTTTTATGTGGCATATTTTTAGTTTTATCATTTTTTAAATTGCATATGTAATATAAGGTGGGTTCTTTTTCTTGCCATTATATTGTTGCAATGGAGCATGCATATCAAATAAATATATTACATTCTCATTTAATTTTTCAACTTTTGAATTTATGTCTTTTATTTCATATATGTTGTTCCAAAGCAAATTTGATGCATCATTATTAAAATCTTCATAATTTATTTTATTATAATTTATATCGGTACCGTGGTACTCCATTTATTAGTACTATTAATAAGGAATTTATTCATATGTCGTATTAAAATGTGCGATAAACACAAACAAAATTACAGCTAAAAGAAAATAAGAAAATGCAATTTTATTCTAATTAAATGTTAAGAAGTAACTAAGATGGCTTTGACGACAATGAAATATTTACCTTGTCAAATATTTGATGATTTAACGGTGTTTTTATTGTGTCTTTAAAAAATTGTTTAAAATTCTTATTAATTGTGTTCAAAATGCCGCAAATTTATACAAGAGATGAAAAAATGGACATGTTAATTTTTCGCTGGACATTGTCTATCGGGATATCGTTGGGCATAAAGATCAGTAGCCGCAACTGCATTCCTTTTACATTCCCCATAAATAATTAACATGTCCACTTTTTCATCTCTTGTTTAAATTTGTGGCATTTTGAACACAATTAACAAGAATTTTAAACAATTTTTAAAGACACAATAAAAACACCGTTAAACCAACAAATGTTTGACAAGCTAAATATTTCATTGTTTTCAAAGCCACCTTAGTTACTTCTTAACATTTAATTAGAACAAAATTGCATTTTCTTATTTTCTTTTAGCTGTAATTTTGTTTGTGTTTATCGCACATTTTAATACGACATATGAATAAATTCCTTATTAACAGTACTATTAAATGGTACCACGGTACCGATATGGTTCCATTTGAAAAAAATTGAGTTTTGCTCCAAAAACAATTTTGGTGAATTTTATTTGCTCATAAATCACGTAATTTAGTGTTTTTAGCGGAATTTCGATTTTTGTAGCATTACACGGGTCATTTAGAATAAATTGGAACTGTCATGGTACACTTAAATAGAAAACTAAAAATTATATTATAAAAAAAAAATTGATGTTTGAAATGTCACTTATTTAGCATTGTTGGATTCAAAAAATTATGTATAGGTAATTCAAAAATGCAATAATATACAGGGCGTTCCATTTAAAAATCGAAAGTTAATGTCACTTCCGGCGAAACAAGTGAAAAAAAATCAATTGTATGTCAAAAAGTGCCGCTTATTATGTATGTATGTGAAACATAGAATGTCACCTGGTAGTAACGCAGTTTCGGCGCGCTCCGAATTTATTAGTTATAAATGTTGCAAAACCAAACAATTTATACATTTCGTGTTTATAAAATGTCACAGTATATATCACAAATGCTGTATACCTAAATTTAAGAATAAGCTACGCCTCATTAAAGACGATCAATATTTGTTGTGAAGACAATTGTTATGCTAGTGATCGTAACAAAGAAACAGAATTTTTGGAGAAGACAATTTGGGACCTCACTGAGGAAAGCGAAATAAAAATATATTAAAAAAATTAAAGATAATCGTTAGTCTTTTCTTGAAGAAGCTATGAAGAGAGAAGAAGAAATGGGTGACTTACTAAATAGACAAGAAACTACCATTCCGGAATTAAATAAACACATTGGCGAGTTGAACAATAAAGTCGATATATTGAATTTTAAAGTAGAGACAGCATCCGTTGGTTCACAGACAGTTCTTAAAACTTATAAAAATGCTATGACTCTTACTGATAAACCACCTATCTCAACCCACAAGAAATTATCACTTGATAAAATAAATACAATAAATGTGAATATATTTATTCCAAAAAATAAAACTAATCACCATAAACGACAAATTCTGTTATTAACAGATGACATAAACTTTAATTTTCAACTTAGGAAACGTTTGGATGGAAACCTATTTGAAATCATTTCAGTGAAAAAAACCCGGTGCACTTTTGTATCAAGTGTTAGAAAATATTGAAAACTTGACAAAGAATTTTACTTTCCAAGATTTTATTATCATAGAAGGAGGAGGAAACGATATTGACGGCAATAAAACCCCTTCCTTCCGCAACATTTGTGATAAACTTAAGCTATGTGTCCATACCAATGTTATTTTTGCATCTGTTCCCTACTTTTCTAAAGACTGTCCGAAAAACAAACTCATTTACAAGTTTAATATAAGATTATTTGAGTTTTTGAAGAAATTTAATGCATGTAGTGATGGTCATTTCAATTTTGTTGAAATTAATAAGACACTCAAGAAAGTTTAATACCCACGTTGCGGCTTCCAATTAGTAAAGGGTCCAAGGCTTTCTAAAACTAGATGACCCGTTCCAACAAGATAAATAATTTTTGGGAACTAATTGTGAAAAAGACTCCTTAGGGAAATCCGAAATGGCTTGTTGGACTTCTGTTAGCTTTTGCACAACTCCTGAAAAAGAAAAAAAGATGGCGGAATGATATTTCAAGAATTCGTGTTTTTAAACATTTATCTCTCACTAAAAACTACTTGCGATATTGATCTGATTTTTTATATTTATATATTAGAGCCATGAGCGGCTCCATCTACAGTAATAGAATTTAAAAATAACTTACGTTTTTTTTTTAATGAATCCTAAAGTCGCAACAACGAAATTTGTGTATTGAAAATTTCGACGTGCGGGTAACTATATTAAATGTTCGAAATTTCTATGTACTAAATGTGAATGGAATATGGCCCAAAGACTGAAAAAGTTTTTTAAAAAAAATTAGACCGATATCTTACGCAGTTTTCAAGTTACAGATTTTTGAAGTGGACCATAATGATGTGTTGTTATGTGATGACATCGGCAGCGTTGGCTCTGTTTACTTCAATGCATACGCATAGCCAATTAGTCTATAACATATTGTTGATACTACCGGTACTTGATCGTTTGATTCGTTTGCAAATTATTAGACTACTATTTCTGTGTTATAAATATTTGATTTGAAACTGTAATGTAATTTATTATATGTACTATAAACATGCAAATACAGAAAGACATAGTTTATAAATTATAAGACAGCGGATTTAGTAAAAAGATTTCAAATGACTAAAATTTTAGACTTAAAAAAATGCATCATATGTCAAGATGCATCTTCCGAAGTTTTAAGTAAACTAAATGAACGGGGGTTTGCAACGTTAAAAAATGCTATTTTTATTCGAACAGACAAAGTTTACAGACTGTTGAAAAATATTATCGATGACAATTTTATTGCTAAAAAACCACTGTATCATCGAAAATGTAGGTCCGAATACACCCATAAAAAGGCCCTTGCAATATTTAATGTGCAAACCTGTGACAAAGATAAACCTGTAGGCGTACAAAAATCTAATCGCAGTAATCGTCAACCAGTGGATTTTCTAGAAGTATGTTTTCCATATGTTAAAGTTGGAGATAAAAAAGAAAACCGTAATGTATGTTTCATTTCCACATAAGAAATTTCAAGGTATTGGAGATCGTCCTATAAATATGATGACTTCAATTACAATACTTAATGCTTAAATTTTTTACGTATAAACGTGCTGAAGAACAGGTACATAATGCCATTATCTACGACATTGCATTTAATCAGTTGATAGATGAAATTGAGCAAGATTGTAAGATCATCTGAATGTATATATTTTGTTTTTGGAATTCGATTCAGAAATACTTTAGCTACAATTGCTACTGAAGATGTTGCAGAAAAGTATACAACACGTAATATAATTAAATGCTTAATTAATTATTTTAGTACTGACATTCAATTTTTCTCCGAGAAAGGTGAAAGAAGTATAGTATGTTGCTCACAGATAACTATTGGAAAGTTTTTAAAAAAATTAAAAGAACTGAAAGATTCTATTAGGGAAGATTCTGATAATGAAGACAAGATTTTTTGTTAACGATGGAGAAACACGCCCTGATTTCTAGCTGCTAAATGTTTGAGATGGTATATGAAAAATAAAGCTGCTGAGATAAAAAATCGCTGCCCAAGGAATCACTACTTCCACATCCAGATCTTGTATCCATGTCTTATACACACTAAATCCCAATGTAATATTTTACTTCTTTTTAATAATAGGGTGGAGGTGGTAGAGGGGGTGGCTAATGCCAAAATAAATTTTAAGGGCCCTTGGTTCTCGTACACACACTAAATCCCAATTCCATTTTTTACTCCCTTTAATAATAGGGTGGGGGTGGCAGAGGGAGTGGCTAATGCCAAAAAGAATTTAGAGGCCCTTGATTCTCTTATACACACCAAATCTCAATTTAATTTTCTACTCCTTTTAATAATAGAGTGGGGGTGGCAATGGGGGTGGTAGATAGGGTGCCAAAAAGATTTTTTGAGACGCTTCGTTCTTGTATATACACTAAACCACATTTTTTTTTTTATTCCCTTTCATAAAGTGTGGGGGTGGTATTGGGGGTAATAGGGGAAGGGTGGGTGTGTCTAATGCCAAATTTTTTTTTGACACCTCCCCGTTTACCCCCGAATCCTTTAACGGAATTAGACCAAAATATAATATAGTTCCAGATCTCGTTATAATACATAAATGTACCAAATTTCAAGTCAATATCATAAACGCTTCCAGAGCAAACATGCGCATAAAAAAGTTACAGACCGACAGACAGAAATTTGTTTTCTGCTCAAATTTAAAATCTCGACGAAGCCTATTTCAACAAACTGTATGAGATATAGTGTTACGTTCATTTCCAAAATACTGACGTTTTGCATTATTTTGTTGTTGTTGTTGTATTAAATTGTATGTCTATACTGTATAATAATTTTAATAATAAGTATACCAAAATAATTTTAGTCAAATATAATAGATAATTTTATTTCCATTTAAATCTAATAAAATATAGCATTTGTATATAGTAAAAGAAAAAAAATATATATATAGTGTAGCATAATTTCGGCGTACTCATATTTTAGTTTCCACAGTTTCTTCCTAAAAAGTTTAGTTAATTATTAGTAATTGAAAACCGTCAAAATTTATTTTCTTAGCTTACCTGATGTCATTTGTTATTATGTTTTCCTGTGTAGTATTGTTATGCGGTGATAGTTATGCTAGATAACAATCATTAAACATCCCTCCATTAGCTCCTATTTTTTTTTCTTCCAACCAGAGATGTTTTTTTTTAGTTGAAACTGATCTAAAACAATATTAGTAATCATTTAATTGAAACGTAAATATAACCTCAACATATTTTAATCTCAAATTAACTAATTTTAAATTGATTTACCTAATTTAAGCGCAAGATCCTAACTTAAGTAAGTAAACCTACCTTAGTTGAACGGTCCCGTGCATTTAACATATTATTTAGCTTGATATTATTTCATATTTACTAATGTTTACGATGGTAATCACTGATAATTCCTGCTTTCGGCGGGCGATCTGCACTCTGTCAAGTTTAAGTAGTTTAGCGTAAACGATCAGCTGTAGACATATATGACCTTCACCTATTTAGTTTTCATAAAATACGGAAAATGTTAATTTATTAAATTTTACTTCACTACTACAAATGAAGTTTATTCCCTGAAGTGACATCATTTGTGCATACTAATGGGGATTACTAATTGATATTTTTCATATTTGTTTTACAAATTATATCTAGTAAAATTTTATTTCAATTGTGGCAATATTTCTACTACACTTTCACTGAGGATGCGCGATCTGAAAATTTAAAATTCTATAAGTTAATAACTATTGTTGCAAATAATATTACTTACTTTTATCAGGTTCAGCAACTTCCTTAAATATCCTTATTGTTTGTATAGCTTTTCTGTAACGTATCTTTGTTTCAATCCGCATAATATTTTCCCGCTAGGAGTACTTTTTGCTTGTGACGAGCGTACGGCTCCTATTGGTCAAATTATATCAGTAACGTACTAGGTTTCAACAAGACTGCTACTCTGTGTATTTCTGATTTTAAATTGCAATTTTGTGCAATCCAGGTTTTGGGATTTTCGATGAAATGCACTACTAGATGTTGCGATTTTGTGTTGTGTGACAACAATCGCAATTCACGACTGGTGTCGGATTCAAAAAAGCAGATCTTGATTCTGTAAGTATTGTTATTTTTTTTTGTAAGCCTCGTCGTCACATTCAATCACTTTTTTTTAACTGTTTTTTTTTGCTTTTTCAATATTAGGGCAGTACCTAAATATCCCAGAGTTGATTGTAACTTGGGCCACTAATTAAGCCGCCTTCCACCCTTGAGTGAGTACCCTTCATTTTATTTTAAAACATTAATTAATTGTTAACGATATTTTTAGGGCTGTTTCTTTTTTTTCTACGTTTTTTTTTTCAAGTTTTCCTGTTTTCCAAGTTTTCATCTTTCACTTCAGTTCTCATTTTCACCGACGTCAACCTTCCATTCTTTCGCATTATTGTGGCGTCGAGCGTACGCCGAAAGATTAATAAATTATATCACTATATAACCTATTATTTAAAAAAAAAAAAACAGTGTAAACCATACGTGATCACGTTTCGGGGCCTCTGAACTTTTGTACACATTTCATTTTGTTTTCTTGTAAATAATTATATTACATTAATAAATTAACATCCCTTGTGTTAGCTGCAATTTTTTTTTTATTACTATGAGGTTACATTTTTATTTTCTATGAAGTAGTTTTGGAACCCAAATCACGTGGGAGCCTTCTAGCTAGGTTGCGATAATATTTTTCTGCTAGTGGCGCCCTTGGAGCAGGTTCGGTAAGTTTTATTATTATTAGTATTTTTTTTTTGTTTAATACGAACTCACGAACCCTATCTATAAACTTTGTCGAACGGCTGAGCTGGCATTCGGCAATTCTTTCCTTTGCTACGCATCCAGACTGCTCCATGCTTTTTACCATTTTATTTTATGTATTTTGTGTTATGAACTCAGAGCGTAGCAATAGAGCTAATTTTTTTTTTTCAAAAACTTTTTCTATCTGGACCATATTTCATTCGCATATAGTGTATAAAAATTTTAAACATTTAATGTAGCTACCCACACGTTGAAATTTTCAATACACAAACTTTGTTCCGAATTTAGAATTTATTTATTCATTTTCAAATTATATTAGTATAGATAGAGGCGCTCATCATTTTAGTATATGAGTATAAAAAATGAGATCGATATCAAAAATAGTTAATTTTTTAGCGAAAAACACGAATTCTTGAATTACCATTCCACCATCTTTTTTTAATTTTTTAGAAGTTGGGCAAAAGTCCAACAAGGCATTTCTGCTGAATCTAAGGACCTTCTTTCGATATGTAAGCTCAAAAATTATTTACCTTGCCAGAATGGGTTACTTGAAGATTTTGGGCTTCGACGGCGTGGACCCTCTACTAAATATAGCGAATTCCCCTTTCGCTACCAACTATTTGTTCAAAACGTTAATACTTATTCAAACTAGTGAGATGTGCAATAATATGTCTGCACCCGTAGTGATCCAGGAACCAGGTTCTCGCACGTCCGTAGTTGTAACTTTAGATAATAATATAAGGAAACTTAGGAAAAGCTTATCTGTAAAAATATTGGTTAGCGAGAATTCTGATAAATCTGGAATCACTTGGAATGGAAATTCGTTTAACGTGTTTCACTGAAATATACAATGCCTTAGAAATAAAGTTAATGAACTTAATGTATTTCTGGCTGAACAAAATTTTGATATCCTATGTATTAACGAACATTGGCTGGTTGAGGATGAAGCACAATCGATAACACTTGAAGATTTAACGTTAGTATCAAATTGAACATTGCATTGTGAACTTAGTGGTGTTGTCTGTAACAATTTCATAATAGTGAATACATATAGATCTCCAACTCATGGTGACTTTGATATATTTTTGCAGACACTTGCGCGTGTCTCTCAAAAAGATTAAAAAATAATACTCACTGGTGATTTCAATGTTCATTTTAGTAACCCAGGTAAATATGTACATGCACTTATTAATTTGTTTACCTTCTTTGGTTTTATTGTTTGTAAATAATTTTCCGGCACGTTTGACCAACTGTCTAGATAATATATTTATTAATTTTTCTCATGATAGTTGCATTTTCCAGACAATTGATCCCAAATTATTGGATCGTACTGGTTTAAACTTAAGTGTAAATAACTGTAAGCCTCCCCAAATTCTTAAGCAAGTTACTTGTAGACCTATTTCCGGTACAGGTCTATTTCACTTAAGTCGATATCTGCAAGAAATCGATTGGGGGTTACCGACGATACATCTTTTGATATTAACAAAAGATTTGATCTTTTTCTGGATAAGATTACTTCCGCTTTAGATATATTTTTACCAGCTAAGTCCAAAATTTTAAATAATGAGAAAAAAACTAACGTAAATAGGTACACTGATGATTTGAGGCTAATTAATTTGAGTCATTAAACTTCCTTCTTGATACTTATAAGAGTAACCCTTCTGATGATTTGAAAGATTTAATTAAACACAAAAGACGCATTTATAAAAATGAATTAATAAAATCCAAGAAAGCTGCAAACGACAACTACGTACGTCAAAACAAAAATCAGCAAAAGGCAATGAGGAATCTGATTAACAGGAATAAATGCAAGCAAGATAAATCATCAGAAATTATCTCCTCTAATGAATTTAATAACTATTTCGGAAACATAGCATAAAACTTAATTAATACCTTACCACCTTCTAATGAGAATTTTGAAAATTATTTTATGATTTTGACGAATTTCTTCTGTCCGATTTTTCTCATTTCAAATTTTAAGTATTATTAATGTAATAATTTTAAATTCTGTTTGTTACGATTATTTGCACTTTTACAACTATTATTTAATATGTGTGTGTGTGTGTGTGTGTGTGTGTGTGTGTGTGTGTGTGTGTGTGTGTGTGTGTGTGTGTGTATGTGTATGTGTGTATGTGTATATATATATATATATGTATATATATATATTTATATATATATATTTATATATATATATATATATATATATATATATGTGTGTGTGTGTGTGTGTGTGTGTGTATATATATTTAATATGTATTACTACTATACACCTGATGACTTGTCAAAGCACAATTTTTGTGTGTATATGACCAATAAAGATCTATATATGTTGTACATTCTAAATTTCAATTAATTCAATTAATTATCTTCAAAACTAAAGGAGAAAAGGGGGTATACCATAATCCTGTTACACCCGGTATAAAATATATTATATATATATATATATATATATATATATATTTTATACCGGGTGTAACAGGATTAGGATAGAGGAGCTTGCGACTGAAATATTATGTTTTAATATTTCTGCCCTCTAGAAGCACACTTGATCTCTATATATATATGGTTATTATATATGATTTGCAGGAAACAACTACTCAGCGGGCAAATACCCCGACCTGCATTGAATTATACCTTACAAATCATGAAAAATTGGTAGCTAATGTCATTTGTCAACTCCCTGACCAGACATAGACCGGTTTCGAACTTATTAGTTCTCATCAGTATGCCATAGGTCATGGAGCAGACAAATGACAGTGGCCAACCTGCTAGTCTTATACAGACTAATGTAAATGGTATAGTGGTGAGAGGTAAGTGAATCCCCTCAAGTGGTCTAATGCTACTATACACCAGACATCATAGATGTCTCCATGGTGCATAGCGACTTGCCATTTTGCAAGTACCGAGAGCGGCGACCTTCAGCCCTTGGTGGACTTAACCTATATACTGTTATTATATATGATTTGCAGGAAACAACTACTCAGCGGGCAAATACCCCGACCTGCATTGAATTATACCTTACAAATCATGAAAAATTGGTAGCCAATGTCATTTGTCAACTCCCTGACCAGACATAGACCGGTTTCGAACTTATTAGTTCTCATCAGTATGCCATAGGTCATGGAGCAGACAAATGACAGTGGCCAACCTGCTAGTCTTATACAGACTAATGTAAATGGTATAGTGGTGAGAGGTAAGTGAATCCCCTCAAGTGGTCTAATGCTACTATACACCAGACATCATAGATGTCTCCATGGTGCATAGCGACTTGCCATTTTGCAAGTACCGGTACTTGCAAAATGACATTGGCTACCAATTTTTCATGATTTGTAAGGTATAATTCAATGCAGGTCGGGGTATTTGCCCGCTGAGTAGTTGTTTCCTGCAAATCATATATAATAACAGTATATAGGTTAAGTCCACCAAGGGTTGAAGGTCGCCGCTCTCGGTACTTGCAAAATGGCAAGTCGCTATGCACCATGGAGACATCTATGATGTCTGGTGTATAGTAGCATTAGACCACTTGAGGGGATTCACTTACCTCTCACCACTATACCATTTACATTAGTCTGTATAAGACTAGCAGGTTGGCCACTGTCATTTGTCTGCTCCATGACCTATGGCATACTGATGAGAACTAATAAGTTCGAAACCGGTCTATGTCTGGTCAGGGAGTTGACAAATGACATTGGCTACCAATTTTTCATGATTTGTAAGGTATAATTCAATGCAGGTCGGGGTATTTGCCCGCTGAGTAGTTGTTTCCTGCAAATCATATATAATAACAGTATATAGGTTAAGTCCACCAAGGGCTGAAGGTCGCCGCTCTCGGTACTTGCAAAATGGCAAGTCGCTATGCACCATGGAGACATCTATGATGTCTGGTGTATAGTAGCATTAGACCACTTGAGGGGATTCACTTACCTCTCACCACTATACCATTTATATATATATATATATATATATATATATATATATATATATATATACATTGGCTACCAATTTTTCATGATTTGTAAGGTATAATTCAATGCAGTTCGGGGTATTTGCCCGCTGAGTAGTTGTTTCCTGCAAATCATGTATAATAACAGTATATAGGTTAAGTCCACCAAGGGCTGAAGGTCACCGCTCTCGGTACTTGCAAAATGGCAAGTCGCTATACACCATGGAGATATCTATGATGTCTGGTGTATAGTAGCATTAGACCACATGAGAGGATTCACTTACCTCTCACCACTATACCATTTACATTAGTCTGTATAAGACTAGCAGGTTGGCCACTGTCATTTGTCTATTCTATGACCTATGGCATACTGATGAGAACTAATAAGTTCGAAACCGGTCTATGTCTGGTCAGGGAATTGACAAATGACATTGGCTACCAATTTCTCATGATTTGTAAGGTATAATTCAATGCAGGTCGGGGTATTTGCCCGCTGAGTAGTTGTTTCCTGCAATCATGTATAATAATATATATATATTACTTTTGAAATGTCGCTAAATTTTACAAACATTTTTGCCTGAAAACATTATTTTTACGGCAGTCCTTAAGAATCATCAAAAATAATATTTCAAAGCATATTTTAGGTGTGAATATGTCTACTATATATTTTGATAGCAATATCCTATGTTACTTATTTTATTTAAAAAAATTCTATTTGTGGATATTAATATCCCTATTGTTTAGACAAGGTAGGTATAAGTCGAACTTTTATGTTTTATAAACTTTAGAGTAACACAGAAATGCAATTTTTTGAAAGATATGTAGGTATAGGTATTATTAAAAAATGATCTAAATCAAACCTAAAATAAATTTTTGATTAATTCGATTCCAAGCAAAATGTGTCACCCCTGTATAAAATTAATAAAGTATAGCAAATCAGCCCCAAAACTTTCAAAGTAATATTTTAATTTATTTATTTTTTAATTTAATTGGTAATACTACATTTACATTAACTATTCGAACATTTAAGTTCATTTGGCATTAATCAGATATATTTTCCGTATTTTCTCCTGCCAACCTGTACAATGTACACTTCTGGCATTCTGCTATTTAACCCACAAATTAAATAACAAACTTTTACGAACATCTGGGGCCGCTTTCACAAATCTGCATCCCTAGGGATTTACAGGAGAAAGACGAACGCAGATACTACGTGAATGCATCACATTGTACTGATTCATTTTGTATAACAATTGATCGACAGTTTCATCTTATTTGTACCACAGGTCAAACGAAAATATCTCTTGAAATGCTCTACACCTTAACATACGAAAATTATGTAATTCAGATCCATTATTCCAGATTATGATGAAAGTGGACATTTTGAGGTTAGAAAATAGCAAATATATTCGAATTGGCAATATTGGCATGCCGTCTGTGTGTCTGTCAGTCTGTCTATCAGTGACACGCTTTTCTCGAACACGGCTCAACGTGAAATATTAGACATATGCCTAGGAGATCTTTGGAAGGACGGCATTAAATACTGGGGGAAAATTGATGCACCAAGTATCTTGCAAATTCCTCCTCGCGGAGCCAGGGAAGGCCCAAAATAAGTTTACGTCGAGTAAACAAACTACAAGTTATTTAATAAGGAAGGTTGTATCGAGAAAGTGTTTACAAATTTCCCATCGGTGTAGCAAGAAAGGCTCCAGAAAGAATACAAAAATAATTTGTTGTCGAATCAAAAATTGTTTTATGCGAAAATTGTTCAAGATGGAAAATTATTTCGAAAAGGTTTTTTCAAATTGTCGGAGTTCCAGGAGCGGCTCCAGGAAGGTCATAAAAATATTTTTTTTTCTAATAAAATTAAAAAAAAAAAATTATTTCGAATAGAAAATTGTATCGTAAATGCTATTTGCAAATTTTCCGTCAGAGCGTCAAAGGCGGCCTCAGGAGAGGCCTAAACAATTTTTTGTCGAATTAAAAACTGTATTGAGGATGTAAAATCGTATCGAAAAATATTTCAAATTTCTCGCTAGGGTATCAGGGGTTGTTTCGGAGACAGCCAAAAAATTTTGTACTGTCGAATTTTCTCCCCACAAGAAAAACGTAATTGAAAAACATGTTTCAAATTAAAAATTTTGTAATATGTTAATGTATCGAAAACGCACTCTACAAATTTCCCGTCAAATTAAACGTTGTCAGAAAAAAATGTACTGCCGATGCACTCATTACACATTCCGAAAAATAATCAGCTTTCAACTTTTCTGTAAGAAGTATCTTGAGATTATGATTGTTTATAATTATTATTTTTGGTGGGATATCTTCAATATCAAACATGCTATTACATAGCATTTATATTCATTTCTTGTAATGGGAGTTGTAATGTCTTTATAATGTTGACATTTTATGCTTATTATCTCCAGTTTTAATGGTTTTTATAATACATTACTTGAAAGTTATTTTTTGCATTTTTTTTCAGTGTACTCATTCATATTTAGTTTTCATAATAGCTTTATAATATTGGTTTGACATTGACTTGTGCTTATTATTTCTAGTTTTAGTGGATTTTATAATGCATTTCTTGTAAATCATCTGTAATTTTCCTCGGAATCAAATAATAACATTTAGTTTTAGTCTTCTGTATTTAGTTTTGATAATTTCTTTATAGCATTCATATTGTATACTTGTTAGAATAATACATTTTTGCAGTTTTCGATGGAGTTTTAGTTTTTCTCTACAATCTCTTGGGCGCGCTGCACGATGGGCTGTTCAAGGAATTTGTGACAAACGTCTCCAGACCCACACCCCAAAAATATCGATACACCGCCTGTCTGCGTCCCTAACAGGCATAAAGGAAAATGGAGAAAACTAGGACGTTACCAAGTCTAATCGTTATGCAATTTGTGATATTACTGTCATACCAAATTTTGCTTAACTGACAAACTGCTGATATTTTTAACATGTGCTCCAGAGTATCACATTATACCATCTAATTTATTATCCATTTACTATCCCACACTAGCCACACTCGCACCCATCCTTATTCTTTTGGGTGGACTTCATTTGATCAGTTTACAATCATTTTTGTTTTGTTATAATTTTACACTACAAACCGTACTCTAACTTTTTTTTAGAAAATTATCGAATATGTGTATAAGTTCATATTCACTTGCTGCAAATAAGGTGGTGGTATAAAGTATAAATAATTATTTATACATATATATCTATTTTCTAAAAGTTATTTGTGGCATTCTACGAATATTCTTTCATATTATTTGGGTTTTCTACCACAAATACTATTATCCTCTTCAAAACAAATCACCGAATTAACGTCTGACTTTTCCTTTGGCGTAAACGTCACGGGCGCAGAGGTTTTTTTTCCAATAACTCTATTATTTTGAAGATTCGGTGATTTGTTTTGAAGAGGATAATAGTACATGTGGTAGAAAACCCAAATAATAGGAAAGAATATTCGTAGAATGCCACAAATAACTTTCAGACAATATTTATTTTGTTTATTTTTCTACTATTTGTATTTTACATTATGTAGAAATAACGCACTCTTGTAAACTGTTCTATTTTTGATTTGCCATTATTTAAAAAAAGTTTTATTTGTTATAGGAAGTCATAAACAGCTAAGATAAATTATACAGGTTATTCTAGATATTAGAAAACATGAAATCGGCTTTAAGCAAAGTAGGTACCTTTTTTACAATTGTAGAGTCCAGTAAACTTTAACTTGGCGTGTGTATATACTAACACTACACGTACGGCTTTCTTTTTCTTGCACACAAAATTACAGTAGTAGCCCAAATACATTGTTCACATGTGTCCACCAAACTTCTCTCTCATCTAAAGAGAGACGGAAATATGAAATATAAACTGAATAGAGAGAGATAAATAATATATCTTTCCAGTTCAGGCATTTTCAAATTTAAAATATTTGTCAATCGTTATCATAAACTATTATTTATTTAGGTCTCATATTGGAATTAAATTCGTCTTTATATCAGATATTTAAGTTAGTGTCAGTGTTAAAGAGAGGATATTCATCTGACAACGGACATTGTCAAACCACTAAAAGTACTTATTACAATTATCTAGTACTTATATATTACACTTTTTATAGCAGAATTATTGTCCTCGTGTAGGTCAGTGTGTAAAAATATACAAATTGAATTAGCAGTGGAATACATCCGAGTCCAAATCCTTTCGGATTTTTGGGACCTGATTATTTATCTGATTGTCAGACAAATATCCAGTCTTTATTTTTTACTTTCCCATATACTAGTATAAGGAAAGTATTGTAATGGTGCAAAAATCGATTTTGAGTTTTTGGTGAATTTACACGATTTCAGGTCCTCTGAAGCCAAAAATATGGTTTTTAAAAAATTTCAGTAATAGTGAAAGTGATTAAGGAATTACATAATTTTATTTTTAAATACACCAATCGTGAAACGCGTGTCGAAGAGTGTTCGAGTGTATAGTGTTTGGTATTTGTAAAAATGCTTTGTTGCTAGTGTTATAATTATTTAAATTACAATGTTTATAGTTTAATGCATAAATGGTGAAACGCGCGTCGGATAGATAAATTGTTCAAGTGTAGTGTTCAATTGTTTAGTGTTCATGAAAACTGCTTAGTTTTATTTAACTTTAAAATTATTTTTAATTTGTTATTTAGTATCTAAAAATTTTCATTTATTTTGTTTTCTCTTGAAAATTGATAATTTTTTTAATATTTATTTTTTCAACCAGATTTTCTTTTATTACCGTTAAAAGAAAAACAATGTATTTTCGTTACCTCTAATAAACATTTCATACTCATTTTTGTTATTACAACCCTGCTAAAAATGTCTCATAAAAACTCATAAACATATATATATATATATATATATAAGGTTTGACAAGTTTCTAAAGCCAAAAATACGTAAGAGTTGACAAGATTTTAAAAGATTCTATATCTGTATTTGAAACAGTAATAAAGAGATATATATCTTTGATGACAACGAGATTTGATAGGATTTTATGCGTTGTACTGCTGATATTCCTTTTTATGGCTCATTAGATAGTTTTAAATAACCATCAAACAAGTATGCAAAATAAATTCATTAATGACAATAAGCCTTCCAGTTTAAATTTAATGAACCAGAAAATTGTATAAGACATCTGGGAATCAACATATGCAGGCAACATGAACATGAGACCCAGTAGGAAACTGTAGTATGTAGCTACAAAGTTTTTATATGTTTTGGCGATTTATTTGAATTCTGTTTTTAGTTTCCCGTACGATTTATCAGTATTTGTAAGTTTTGGCAAGTTTTAAAAGAACTATAAGTAAACATTGTTTTTAAGAGATTTTGTAGTTATGTGATCAAAGGCTTTCACATGAATCTATGAATGAAGTTTGTATGAGATTTGTAGAGATTTTATAATCACAGTTTTTACGAGCATTCTAAGGAATTAAACAGCGCAAATATTTTACAAGAATTTACACTCAGACTTTATGAGCTTCTACAAGTATTATTGTATAAAATTTTTGAAGATTTTAAAGAGAGATTCCATGATGTTTTTTCATAGTGTTTGTAAGTTTTAAAAGAACTCTAAGTAAACATTGCTTTGAAGAGGTTTTATAATAATAGTTTTTACGAGCATTCTGAGAAATTGGAAAGAAAGTATTTTACAAGAATTTAGTCTAGGTTTCGAAGAGAGATTGTTAAAAAACACTTAACAATATTTGTAAGTTTTAAACGTACATTGTCTTTAAGAGATTTTGCGGTTATGGGATTACAAGTTTTCACATGAATTTATGAATGAAATTTTTATGAGATTTGTAGAGATTTCATGATCACATTGGATTTAATCTTCACACTTAAACAGCTTCAAGAAAAAGCACTCGAACATCAAGGAGAAATTCCCACGGCCTTCATTGATTTAACCAAGGCGTTTGACTCGGTGGACAGGGAAGTGCTCTGGAAAATTATGTTCCGCTTAGGTATCCCTAGAAAATTTGTGGAAGTATGTCGCAGTCTACATACAAACAACAACGCCCAGGTTATGTATAATAATGAGGCAACCGAACCTTTCCAAACCCTCACTGGAGTTAGGCAGGGATGTGTCCTGGCACCCCTACTTTTTAATTTGTTTATCACTGCTCTAACAATTATTGTTGACAACAAACTGACAGTCAGAGGAATAGGTCTCAGATACCGTTTTGATGGCGGTCTCTTTAACATAGGGCGCTTTAGAGCTTTCACAAAGACACGCACACGATTCATTTGTGATCTCCAGTATGCGGATGACTGTGCACTTTTAGCCTCTACGCCGGAAGAGCTTCAAGAACTTTTAGATGTGTATGCCCAGAGCTATGATTCCTTGGGACTTAAAATCAACATTGGAAAGACTAAGATTATGTCAACTCCTCATCAAGTGAACCAAATAGACATTACACTTAACGGAAATTCTCTTGAAGTGGTGGATCAGTTCAATTACTTAGGCAACGTTGTCAATGACAAAGCAAACATGGACAGCGAGATTCGCAATAGAATTAACGCTGCATCTAGAGCACTCTGGGGACTTAGAGAGAGAGTATTTGACAACCACGACCTTGCTTTGTCAACGAAAATGGCTGTCTACAGAGCAGTTGTTATTCCAACACTGCTATACGGATGTGAAAGCTGGGTCACTTACCGTCGTCATGTGAAAGAATTAGAACGTTTTCAGCAAAGACACCTCAGAAGTATGATGAAAATTCGTTGGTTCCATCACATATCAAACGTGGAAGTACTCAGGAGAGCAAACAGCCTTCCAATTGAGGTGCTTATTTCAAGAGCACGCCTAAGATGGGCAGGTCACGTTCATCGTATGCATGATAACCGCCTTCCTAAATGTACACTTTATGGTGAATTGCTAAGCGGTAGAAGAAGGCGTGGCGGTCAACGAAAGAGATTCAAAGACGCTCTCCATGAAAATCTAAAATCCTGCGGTATTGCAGACGAGCAATGGGAACTACTTGCAGCGGACAGAACCGAATGGCGAGGGGTTGTGGCCAGCTATCAAGGAAATGTTGCTGCAAGAAGGCCGAATCCAAGACCTAACCAGGTCTATGTTTGTCCTGACTGCGGTCGACATGTGCTCTCCCGAATTGGCCTCTATTGCCATAGTCGTGTGCACCGTAGATGAATGGGAATTACAATAGACTACACCTTTTACTTGTTTTTTATTGTACACAATCTATCGACTATAACATTTTTATACTCGGACTCGAGTAACGGCTAATAAAAAATAAAAAATAAAAAATAAAAAATAAAAAATAAAAAATAAAAAATAAAAAATAAAAAATAAAAAATAAAAAATAAAAAATAAAAAATAAAAAATAAAAAATAAAAAATAAAAAATAAAAAATAAAAAATAAAAAATAAAAAATAAAAAATAAAAAATAAAAAATAAAAAATAAAAAATAAAAAATAAAAAATAAAAAATAAAAAATAAAAAATAAAAAATAAAAAATAAAAAATAAAAAATAAAAAATAAAAAATAAAAAATAAAAAATAAAAAATAAAAAATAAAAAATAAAAAATAAAAAATAAAAAATAAAAAATAAAAAATAAAAAATAAAAAATAAAAAATAAAAAATAAAAAATAAAAAATAAAAAATAAAAAATAAAAAATAAAAAATAAAAAATAAAAAATAAAAAATAAAAAATAAAAAATAAAAAATAAAAAATAAAAAATAAAAAATAAAAAATAAAAAATAAAAAATAAAAAATAAAAAATAAAAAATAAAAAATAAAAAATAAAAAATAAAAAATAAAAAATAAAAAATAAAAAATAAAAAATAAAAATGATCACAGTTTTTACAAGTATTCTAAAGAATTGAAAAGAGCAATAAGATTTTACAAGAATTTACAGGCGAGAGTTCACGAGCATTTACGAGTACCTTCGTGTAAAATTTTTGAAAATTTCAAAGAGAGATGATGTTACTTAACAGTATTTGTAAGTTTTAAAAGTACTATAAGTGAAAATTGTATTTAAAAGATTTTGTAGTTATGTGATTAAAAGTTTTCACATGAATGTATGAATGAAGTTTGTATGAGGTTTGTAGATGTTTTATAATCACAGTTTTTAGGAGCATTTGAAATTGGAATGGAATTGAAAAGAACAAGTATTTTACAAAAATTTACTGCCAGTTCACAATCATTTACGAGTACCTTTGTGTAAAATTTTCGAAAGTTTGAAAGAGAGAATCCAGGTTTCTTAACAGTTTTTGTAAGTTTTAAAAGTGCTATAAGTAAAAGTCATATTTAAAAGTTTTGTAGTTATGTAATTAAAAATTTTCAGATGAATGAAGTTTGTAATGGTTTTGAAGAGGTTCTATATTAACAGTTATTACGAGCATTCTGAGAAATTGAAAAGATCCGAGCAAGTGCTTTAGAAGAATTTTCAGTGAAAAGTTCACGAGCATTTACAAGTATTTTCGTATAAAATTTTTGAAAGTTCCAAAGAGAGATTCCATGATGTTCTTAACAGTATTTGTAAGTTTTAACAGTAGGCACTATAAATAAAAATGGTGTTTAAGACATTTTGATGTTGTGACTAAAAATGTTTACATGAATATATGAATGAAGTTTCTATGAGATTTTGAGAGGTTTTTTAATCACAGTTTTTACGAGAATTCTGAGGAATTGAAGAGAGCAAGTATTTTCAGACAATAGTTTACAAGTTTTTACAAGTATTTTCGTATAAAATTTTCAAAAGTTTCAAAGAGGAATTCAATGATATTTTAAAAATATTCTAAATTTAAAAAAAAATCAGATTTCTCGGTTACATAATTAAAAGCTTTATTCACATAAGTATATGAATGAAATTTGTATGTAATTTGGAGAGGTTTATTTAATAACGGTTTTAATAGCATTCTGAGGAATTAAGGGGGCAAATATTTTACAAAAATTTACAGTCAAGAGTTTACGAGCATTTACAAGTATTTTCGTGTAAAATTTTTGAAAGTTTCAATGACAGGTTCCATAATGTTTCTAAGTATTAAAAATACTGGTGAACTCTTGACTGTAAATTCTTGTAAAATACTTGGCCCTTGGCTCTCAAAGACCGTTATTAAATAAACCTCTACAAGTCACATACAAATTTCACTCATACACTTAGTGAGTAAAGCTTTTAATCATGTAGCTGCAAAATCTGAAAGAAAATGTCTACTTAGAGTATTTTTAAAACTTTCAGTTTCTCAGAATTCTTGTAAAAACTTATTAAAAAACCTCTCCAAATCTCATACAAACTTCATTCATATATTCATGTGAAAGCTTTTAATCAGTTAACTGCAACATCTCTTAAACACCATTTTTGATTTATAGTACTATTAAAACTCACAAATACTGTTAAGAAACATCATGGAGTCTCTGTTTGCAACTTTAAAAAATCTTATACGAAAATACTTGTAAATGCTCGTAAACACTTAACTGTAAATTCTTATAAACACCAACTTTTCAATTCTCTAGAATGCTCGTAACAACTGTGATTTATAAAGCCTCTTCAAATCTCATGCGAACTTCATTCATAAATTCATGTGAAAACTTTTAATTACATAACTGCAAAATCTCTTAAAAACTATGTTTATTTATAATACTTTTAAAACTTACAAATACTGTTAAGAAACATCATGGAACCTTTCTCTGAAACTTATGAATATTTTATGGAAAATACATATGTAAAAGCTCGTAAGCACTTGACTGTAAATTCTTTTCAATTCCTTAGAATGCTTGTAAAAAATGTATTTAGAAAAGCTCTCCAAATTTCATACACTGTAAATTCATGAAGTCATGTGAAAGCTTTCAATCATATAACTGGAAAATCTTTTAAAAACAATGTTTACTTGTAGTACTTTCAAAACTTACAAATACTGGTAAGAAATATCATAAAATTTTATACGAAAGTACTTGTTAAAGCTCATAAACTCTTGACTATAAATTCTTGTAAAATACTTGCTCCTCTTTTCAATTCTCTGGAATGCTCGTAACAACTATGATATAAAACCTCTCTAAATTCCATACGAACTTCATTAATAAATTAATGGGAAAGTTTTTAATCACATAACTGCAAAATCTCCTAAAAACAATGTTTACTTATAATAGTACTTATAACACTTGCAAATATTGTTAAGAAATGTCTTGGAATCTCTCGTTAAAACTTTCGAACAACTTATACGAAAATACTTGTAAAAACTCGTAAAATCTTGGCTGTAAATTCTTGCGAAATAATTGTTTTCTTCAATCCCTTAAAATGCTCGTAAAAACTGTGATTATAGAATCTTTCCAAAACTCATACAAACCTCATTCATAAATTCATGTTAAAACTTTTAATTAGATAACTGCAAAATCTCTTAAAAACTATGTTTATTTATAATACTTTTAAAACTTACAAATACTGTTAAGAAACATCATGGAATCTTTCTCTGAAACTTTTGAATATTTTATGGGAAATACATATGTAAAAGCTCGTAAGCACTTGACTGTAAATTCTTGAAAAACACTTGGTCTTTTCAATTCCTTACAATGCTTGTAAAAAATGTATTTAGAAAACCTCTCCAAATTTCATACAATGTCCATTCATAAAGTCATGTGAAAGCTTTCAATCGTATAACTGGAAAATCTTTTAAAAACAATGTTTACTTGTAGTACTTTCAAAACTTACAAATACTGCTAAGAAATATCATAAAACTTTATACGAAAGTACTTGTTAAAGCTTATAAACTCTTGACTATAAATTCTTGTAAAATACTTGCTCCTCTTTTCAATTATCTAGAATGCTCGTAACAACTATGATATAAAACCTCTCCAGATCCATGCGAACTCCATTCATAAATTAATGCGAAAGTTTTTAATCACATAACTGCAAAATCTCCTAAATACAATGTTTACTTATAGTACTTCTAACACTTGCAAATATTGTTAAGAAACGTCTTGGAATCTCTTGTTAAAACTTTCGAACATCCTATACGAAAATTCTTGTAAAAACTCGTAAAATCTTGGCTGTAAATTCTTGTAAAATAACTGTTTTCTTCAATCCCTTAAAATGCTCGTAAAAACTGTGATTATAGAATCTTTCCAAAACTCATACAAACCACATTCATAAATTCATGTTAAAACTTTTAATTACATAACTGCAAAATCTCTTAAAAACCACGTTTACTTATAGTACTTTAAAAACTTGCAAATACTGTTAAGAAACATCATGGAATCTCTCCTTAAAACTTTCGAACATTTTATACGAAAATACTTGTAAAAGCTTGTAAGCTCTCAACTGCCAATTCTTGTAAAATACTTGTTCTTTTTAATTCCTTAGAATGCTCGTAAAAACTGTGATTATAAAACCTCTCCAAATCTCATACAAGCTTTATTCATAAATACATGTGAAAGCTTTCAATCACATAACTGCAAAATCTCTTAAGAACAATGTTTACTTATAGTATTTTCAAAACTTACAAATACTGTTAAGAAACATGATGGAATATCCTTTTTAAACTTTCGAAAATGTTGTACGAAAATACTTGTAAATACTAGTAATTTCTTGACTGTAAATACTTGTAATATCTGCAATACTCATGAAATCTCGTGGGTAATTTCTCTTGAAGTCGTCTATAAACTTTGCTTACTAACCCCCACAAATGCATACAAAACAACGTCAGGAAATACTTATTAAAGATTCGTTTTACTCGTACACCTGTGGGGAACTTATAATTACTTTTAAAGCACATCAAGGAATTAACACTTCAAATCTTTTTAAAACTCTGCTTATGATTCCTTTTAGATGCCTATAAAGTTTATGTATATCTGTCTCTATTTGAATATGTAATGAGTAGCCGAAATAAAACAGATATCACTTTTCATTTATTTTTTATTTTAATACTGTAGTTATTGCTATAGTAAATGATGGATGGTTAATGAGACAAATTGCACTGCGTTATAACATTAACAAAAATTTGATGTGTAACATTTTAAGAAAGTGGAGAATAAACGGTAGGTACGATTAGTAGAAATCCTGGATCAAAGGACAAAGGATATCCTACTTAACAAGAAACTAACTATTAATATTTCGTTATTGCACCATTTCTATTTATAACCTCTATAAGTCTGTTTGGCATAGAATTAAATAAGCTTATACAATAATCATTAGTAATAATATTTGCACATGCATTATTTACTATTCCCAGTAATCCCTCGGCATTCCGTGGTCTCACATTTCGTTTTTGGATACTTCTTACGAGTAGTCCCCATACTTCTTCCACAAGATTAAGAGCTGGACTATGACTGGGCCAGTTAAGAACATTGAAATTGTTATCTTGAAACCAGTTAGTTACGGTATGAGCAGTATAAACGGAACAATTGTCTTGAAATATGAACTCATTATTAGGAAATAATTGCGACACAGAAGGGATCATAATATTGTCTAAAATCCTAATATACGTTTCACTATTAAATCATTCCTCAATATGCTACAAAACACCAGGACCACGTGCCGATATTCAAGCCCACATATTGACGGAAATCTACCACTTTTATCATTGTTAGATATATATTTCTCATCGAATGAGTATTCGGAGGGCGGTAAACACGAATACGACCACTGTGTGTTGACTGGAAAGTTTTTTCGTCTGTAAAGATTCCATTGTTCCAAAAATTTACATCTTGCGCTAAAAATTCAAGTGCAAATCCTTCTCGAGCTTCTTTATGTTCAGCTTTAAGTAAGTATTTCTGTGCTGCTGCATGATAGCGTAGCTCCGATTCTCTTACTCGCCGGCGACCAATACTACTCGATCCAGGAAAATTCGTTTCTTCAGCAGCTTGAATAACTGAGTAAAATGTTGTAATCTTGTTGTTGAGTTCATATCATTCGTTGCCCTAATCCAGGATTTCTACTAATCGTACCGTTCATTCTTCACTTTCTTAAAATGTTACACACCAAATTTTTCTCAATATTATAACGCAGTGCAATTTGTCTCATTGACCATCCATCTTCTGTTTTAGCAATAACTCCAGATTTAACTTCGCTTATATGAGGCATATTAGTTTTTTGCACACTTGCAATAAATTATGACAACTAACAATGTCACAAAAATTAAAGTTAGATGTACACAACTAGATTTTAGCCAAATACCGTTATAAGGCTTGTCCTATTTTTTTTTGCTCACGACCGTACACATATGTTTCTAATCTTTTTCTGAATTCTTCATACACAGAGAAGATCATATCAAGTAATGTCATGAATTAATGTAGAATAGTGTTCAACTTAGTTGAAATGTTATTTAAAAAAAAAAGGGTTTTTCTTATTTTGCAACTAAACTGCGTATTTAAGCTTTTCTCCATAATTGAAAAACTTTGTTAAATAAAATGTTCATTAATACTATAAAACAGGCAGTTTGCTTAAAGTCGATTTAATTTTTTCTAATTTTTGGAATGCCCTGCATAATTTAATTTAAGTTTAACAACCGTTTATGACTGCCTAAGATAAGCAAAACCTTTTGTAAAGAATGACTTTTCTCGGCAAATCAAAAATAAGAAAGCTTTCAAAAATGCGGTAGCCCATTCGGGGGTACACTGTAGATTTTAGCAATTGCCAATTAAATACAAATTTTTAATAAAAAGCCATGCGTACTTATCAAATTCTCACAGCGTTTTTGACCATTACAATGAGTTATAGAAAAATTGTTTTCGGAAAGTCAAAGATCAGAATTATAAAACTACAGAATAATCCAGAGTGCGGGAATGCTTCTTTGGTATGCTTGGTTTTATGGTGTAAACTATAATAATATGGATTAGATTGCTCTTAAAATTTATTTTCACTATTCTTAATTTACAGCTTATAATATCTATAATTTGTACAAATAATAAATAATGTAGACTGTGATTAGAATTCCTATATTAATTTCTTACTATACACTTACATAATAATAAAGTTCCTATAACTATATCACATAGAAAACACTCTGGAATATTATTAATAATATAAATATACATAATTACAATCAGAAAAACCGTTGATAATTTTTTAGATGTATTGCACAGTATATATTTTCTCTATAGATCAAAAAGAATTCTATTACCTATATAATTTAAAAAGTCCTTATCTTATAAATGAAACTTTGATAATTATTTTTTTTTCTAAAATAAATATAAATTTTAAATAAATTATTACCGCGTATTTTTTTATTAATTTAAAAATAGTTTTTATTTGTTGCGGTAATGACATTTTTTTAAATGTTATGTACCTACAATATTCTAAAGTTTGAGCGGGGTGTAACCTAACCAAAATAAAATATTTCAGGGACGAATGCCTTTTTAAGTAAAAAGTTTATACCAACAGGTTACCAAAAATTTTTTGTTTTGGAGATATGGGATGTTAAAATTTACAAAACAATAAAAAAATTCTTATTTTGTCATTATTACTGTAGCTATTTAAACCAACTTTGGCACGCAATATACTTAGGTAGGATGTCTTTAAATATATCATGTTGTACAACTGGGGGAGACATAGGTAATTTCATAAAAATGTAGTAATGCCTTGTAGAAAATTAACATCGATCACATTTTAAGATGAATCATTCAATTATAGACAATAATTGCATCTCAATTTTTTAAAATATTTTTCACAGTAAGACGACATGTTTAAAAAATGTATTCCGTCGTTATTTTTTTACAAAAGTAATTTTATTGAACTTTAGTTGTTAAGTTTTTGCTGTCTTAATTGCATATTTATTTTGCTTAGTTTGGTAAATAGCACAGCTCTTCACATGTTACATTAAACTTCTTTATACTCACTCAAAATATCATGGTATTCTCGGATATGTTCAATCATTCATAAGCTACATGAATTGTTACAAAGACATTATTAATATTTCATCAGTTCTATATTCTGTGTAAGTAGTAAGTATCTATGGAAATAACATACTGCGCATTTGACATACACAGCAAAATAGGAGTTCTTCCAAAAAAAGCTTTGAAAACGGAAAGGGAGTACTTTCCGAAACGTCAGCAAAATACATTATTTCTGTGTTTATTCCGATTTATATTATTTGCAAAACATAACCTCTGACTATTCCTTTGGCGTATGCGTCACGGGTTTTTTTCCAAAAATTCTATTATTTTCTAGATTCGGTGATTTGTTTTGAAGAGGATAATAATACATATGGTAGAAAACCCAAATAATAGGAAAGGACATTATTAATAAATATGGTTAATCAAAAACCATTAGTTACGTGGAAATACACATATCATGTCGGCAAATAAAAAGGCAAAACAGAAACTGGGAGTTTACTAAGTCGCTTCACATTGTCAACTGTGATGTTTTCGAGTGTGATATACCGTATTATCGATTTACTATTAAGTGAAGAAAAACGATGTTTTCTCAACTTAAGGGTGAAATAATATAAGGTTTACAATGTTGAAGATTGAGAAGAGACCATCAAAAACTGCTGTCAATACTTTTTAGTTCTGTTGCTTTTGTATTTCTAGAACAAAGGTTATTTTTGTTAATAACTGTTAATTTTAGGACCCACGTTGTTTTAGTCGTTTTAATTTATTTTAGTAGGCACAATCGCCTTTTAAAATTAATCCACATATCTTTAACGTATATATCTATTATCTTATGCATAAAATTTTGTGTTTGATGATAGCTGGTCTCAATAAATCGTTTTAAAAATTGTTCAACCAAAGCGTTATATTGGAAACCCAGCTGTATAGTGCTTATTTCAAAACTATCCTCAAATCATGATACACTGTGACAAAGTGTTTGATACGATATTGATATTTTCTTTGATTGATCCACATAGGCTTAACGGATGCATATTAACAAATATAAAACCAAAGCAACTGTTTCAAATTCTTAAGCATCTAAAACATGATTCAAATAAGCAATATAACAAATAGCTAGTCGGAGAATTTCTATTTTTGACAGCTTCTTGTCCGGAGGTAAAGTTGGAAGGAGTTTCCTAAGTTCTGCAAATGCAACGTTAAATGCTTCAACTCGTATCCTTTCTCGTGTTGCATGCGCTGTCCTATATTTTTGAGTAGCTCTGCGACGTCTCCTACGCTCTTCTCTACTTAGTGATCCCATGTCACTGTTTTTTTCCCTAAAAAGAAAAATTTAGCTAAAATATACTTAGGTGATATGATAATAAGTGGACTATCTCATGCATTTTAAACAATATACATCTTTCTGTGTCTTATTCCTAATTTTGTTAATCATATTTACATGTCTGAATACTTATTCTCGCGTGGACTTTAAATGTAACAATGTTTCATTTTTACGAGTAGAAATTAAAAATTTCCAAATACCTATTTAACTAACATAGGTGGTGTATATAGTAACTCATTTATATTTCTATGTATCCGAGATTATGCACGCTGCTTATTGCAATTTTATTTTTAAATTGTCTAGCAATGGTAAAATAATATGTCTGGAAATTTGGACAACATGATATGATAAATATGATAATCCCATTTGCAGTTTCTTTTACTCACTGGACATCTCATGCAGCTTTGGAAAGTTACTTGAACATGGTGAAAATTATTTCGAAACTTTGATCTATTTATATTTAAATATATTTCTGGAGTCCTGAATTCCTTAGTCTTGGAGTCCAGGAGAGAGTTGGAACCTTTGGTCTGACACTAAGATTGACGTAGTTTCTATAAATACCAAAATACTGGAGCACTGCTGAACACTACACTTGATCCCTCAACGCGCGTTTCGCTAACTATGTTAGCTTCATCGAGAGAAGATTAAAACTGAGTAAGCTTAACAAAGTGTCTTAAATTTATACTAAAAAATTTCACGGTTCAACGAATTCGATTATCCCTACTTCTATTTAAATTATAAATGTGTTCGACGAACCATGACCTATTAATCAATAAAGAGGACTACTTGGGATTGGCCCCTCGTTACTCTTCATATTATTTTTATAATTAGCAATGTGTAAGTTTCCAAACGCATCCAGCTATTATTTGTTATATTCCTAATTAATTTTAAGTTATTAATATCTATTCTACGATTGTGATCAATGGCATGATTTTTCTGCCCTACCGTATTTGAGACGTGGTCCTTGAATCTAGTTATAAACGGACGTTTCATTTGTTTAGCCTAGTTCAAATTACAATCTAAAGATGTAAACAATTGATTCCGTCAATTCCGGAACTTTCGTTTAACTCAATTTTATCCTTTGGGTTACCTAAAAATTGTTGTTGTTTATGTACGGACGGATGGATAACTGTCATATCTAAGCTTTTACAAATCTTACTTAAACACCAGGTAAATCGGGGTTCGCGTGGATTGATAAAAATTTTATATTCTTCTGTTTAGTTTGAAATGTCTAAACATGTCGAGTACTCATTATTGCTCCTAGCTACATCCTTAATATATTATATTAGCCTTTACTCGAGTCCGAGTATAAAAAAATGTTACAGTCGATAGATTGTGTGTAATAAATAACAAGTAAAAGGTGTGTAGTCTATTGTAATTCCCATTCATCTACGGTGCACACGACTATGGCTATAGAGGCCAATTCGGGAGAGCACATGTCGACCGCAGTCAGGATAGACATAGACCTGGTTAGGTCTTGGATTCGGCTTTCTAGCAGCAACATTTCCTTGATAGCTGGCCACAACCCCTCGCCATTCGGTTCTGTCCGCTGCAAGTTGTTCCCATTGCTCGTCTGGAATACCGCAGGATTTTAGGTTTTCATGGAGAACGTCTTTGAACCTCTTTCGTTGACCGCCACGCCTTCTTCTACCGCTTAGCAATTCATCATAAAGTGTACATTTAGGAAGGCGGTTATCATGCATACGATGAACGTGACCTGCCCATCTTAGGCGTGCTTTTGAAATAAGCACCTCAATTGGAAGGCTGTTTGCTCTCCTGAGTACTTCCACGTTTGATATGTGATGGAACCAACGGATTTTCATCATACTTCTGAGGTGTCTTTGCTGAAAACGTTCTAATTCTTTCACATGACGATGGTAAGTGACCCAGCTTTCACATCCATATAGCAGTGTTGGAATGGCAACTGCTCTATAGACAGCCATTTTCATTGACAAAGCAAGGTCGTGGTTGTCAAATACTCTCTCTCTAAGTCCCCAGAGTGCTCTAGATGCAGCGTTAATTCTATTGCGAATCTCGCTGTCCATGTTTGCTTTGTCATTAACAACGTTGCCTAAGTAATTGAACTGATCCACCACTTCAAGAGAATTTCCGTTAAGTGTAATATCTATTTGGTTCACTTGATGAGGAGTTGACATAATCTTAGCCTTTCCAATGTTGATTTTAAGTCCCAAGGAATCATAGCTCTGGGCATACACATCTAAAAGTTCTTGAAGCTCTTCCGGCGTAGAGGCTAAAAGTGCACAGTCATCCGCATACTGGAGATCACAAATGAATCGTGTGCGTGTCTTCGTGAAAGCTCTAAAGCGCCCTATGTTAAAGAGACCGCCATCAGAACGGTATCTGAGACCTATTCCTCTGACTATCAGTTTGTTGTCAACAATAATTGTTAGAGCAGTGGTAAACAAATTAAAAAGTAGGGGTGCCAGGACACATCCCGCGCCGGGAGATTTGTTATTTTTTAGCTGTCCAATGGCGGTTAAGATCTCTTCCGTTGTTAGTGGTTTATCTAAGTCTTCGAAGGTGTCATATTGAGGGATAAGATTTATAATATCGTGATCGGCTTGACTTTGCTGGTTAAGAATGTTAGAGTAGTGTTCTTTCCATCGGGCTCTTATTTCCTGGTCTTCTTTGAGGAGATTTCCATTTAAATCTTTAATAGGGCACATATTTTTCCGACTGGGGCCGTACACTGCTTTTACTCCTTGAAAGAAATTCCTGTAGTCATGTGAATCGGCGTACCTTTCGTTCTTTATTCTTCTGATTTCGCGTTGCGTTTCATACTTAGATTGGGTAAAAGCTTCTGCTTTTGATGAGTCGCAGGGGTGGTTGATAGCGTTTTGGAAGGCAATATGTTAGCGGTCAAGAAGTTCTTGTATAAAAGCTTCATTATCATTGAACCAATCCTCCTGTTTTTTACTTGCTGCAGTGCCAAGAATTTCCTCACTCGCACTTTTTAAACTGTCTTTAATTTGTGTCCAGGTAGTAGCGACATCTACAGAATTGGTTTCTTCTAGTTCACTCAAATTCTCTTGAACTTTTTGCTTTAGCTTTTCGACGGTTTGTTGGTCACGCAATTTACTAATACAGAGACGGGGTCTACGTTTTACTTGAGTTCTTCGATGTTTGGGTCTCATAACAATTTTCATTTTAGAGACAATAGGACGATGATCGGTCCAACATTCGCTATCAATGCGCGCCTTTGTAATTTGGACGTCCTTGAGATGCTTCCTACGTACGATAACATAGTCCAGTAGATGCCAGTGACCTGATCTGGGGTGACGCCGGGTGCCTTTAAATATATCCTTTTGTCGGAAAATGGTGTTTGTTATAACTAGATCATGTTCGGCGCATTTAGTTAGGAGTAGTTGACCGTTAGCGTTCATGTTGCCCAAACCGTTCTTGCCTATGATGCCTGGCCAGGTGTCTGCATCTCTCCCTGCTCTAGCGTTAAAATCGCCAAGAATAACGAGTCGTTCCGTTTTAGGTATTCTACAGAGGGTTTCTTCCAGCTGTTGATAGAAGCTTTCCTTGGTTTCGTGACTTGCATCCAGAGTGGGAGCGTAGGCGCTTATTAGATTTACCGCGTTGCCATCTGATAGCTTATAGCGTAGCAGCATTAGACGCTCGGATAGGCCTTGTGGTACTTGTGTTAAGTTGGATACAAGTTGATTCCGAACGGCAAATCCTACTCCATGTTGTCTTCTTGAATTGGTGGGAAGACCTTTCCAATAGAAGGTGTAGTACTTTTCTGTGAGAGAGCCTTCCTCCAAAAATCGAGTTTCGCTGAGAGCTGCAACGTCAACATTGAGTCGGTGAAGTTCTCTATCTATTAGAGCAGTTCTTCTTTCAGGCCGATCGGTGCGAGTGCTGTCGTTCAAAGTACGAACATTCCAAGCGCCGTAGATGAAAGAATTAGTTTTCTTGGTTTTAACTTGTCGGTGTTTTTCCGACATTCGATGAGGTGTCCCTGTGGGCACCCTCCCCCAGAGATCCGAGCGGGAGGGTATTTTACTTCCGGATGATTTTGTCCCACTTGAACGCTCCATCATTTTTTTAAGCCTTAATCGACTGAAAACGAAGCTGCATTTGAAGTTTTAGCTGGAGCAGGTATGCAACTGACCAGCTCGGTTGCGGAAGGCGAGTGATGTGGTCCCATGGCACAGAAGGAGACTGCGACGATGGGGTAACCAAACGATTCCAAAAGCAACCTTTGTGTGCGGTGGGTTATTTTTACCGCACTCTTCGTGAGAAGGTGGATGTGCTCACGGAAAAAGGTAAGGGTTATTCGTCCCTTACTCGGTCGTTAGAGCCTCGTTAGTGAAAACAGGGTGCACTAAGTTCAAATTGAACTCATCGCGAAGGTGAGGTTAACAATTGAGTAGGAGAGGCTATAGTTTGCGCTTCACTACCCCATTACACCCCATCCTTAATAATAATATAATAAAAGCCCTTTCTTTCGCAAATCTGAGATCATTACGAGAGAAAACTTAATAGACGATAAATTAAGAGCAGACATTTTGTGCTGGGATGTCCCTCAGTCAGATGGCATGTTTATATATATATATATATATATATATATATATATATCAACGTTCAGAGTTCAGTTCGAGCAACGAGAAGCAGCAGTAGGCAGCTTTCAGTGAGAACCTGAAGATGGCAGATGAGATTCTGCCGAAACGTCGTTTAGACAACCGTGACTCCTGGAGGAGTCGATCATCGACGCGGGAGAGCACCCGGAAGTACAACAACACTTCATATAATATATATATATATATATATATATATATATATATATATATATATATTTATAGATCAAATGTGCTTCTAGAGGGCAGAACTATTAAAACATAATATTTCAGTCGCAAGCTCCTCTATAAAATACTTATTTTACTATAAGGAATGTAACCAAACGGCAACCAACAGCTACTCTCCGGGCTATGTGCCCCGCCGAGCGCTGAATTATAAGTTACAAGCCTGGCGCTTTAAGTGTAATAATCGCATATTACCAACAAAACGCTAATGCTTCGATTGCAACAAACACCAGCCGAATGACTGATCCTACTTAAATGAGCTCTCATGCCAGTCGTCCCATACCACTTGCAGACTGCAGTTTCGAGCTGTTGGCTCTCGTCAGTGCAAGGTAGGCATGTGACGAACGACACGAGGATCGCTTGACTATTTGGTACATCTCGGTATCTTTACGATAGTGACATATAAAATAATAAGCAGGCGCCATCTAGCAGTCCAGTGTCTGTTGCAATCGATAAATAAATAGCCTGACTGGGCTTAGCATAGATCAAGTGTGCTTCTAGAGGGCAGAAATATTAAAACATAATATTTCAGTCGCAGCTCCTCTATAAAATCCTTATTTTACTATAAGGAATGTAACCAGACTGCAACCAACAGCTACCCTCCGGGCTATGTAACTTGTAACCTATAATTCAGCGCTCGGCGGGGCACGATTTATCTGGTGTTTAAGTAAGATTTTTATCCACCCGTCTGGAAATAAATTACAACAACTTTTAGGCAACCCAAAGAATAAAATTGAGATAAACGAAAGGTCCACGATTTACAAAATCAGTTGCAAAAATTGTAATTTGAACTATGTTGGACAAAAAAATCGTCCAATTATAACTACATTCGAGAATCATATGGCTCATCTCAAATACAGTAGAACAGAAAAATCCAGTGTTATCCAACACGTCTTTGATAACAATCATAAAAAAGATAATAACTCAAAGTTAATTAGGAATGTAACAATTAATAGAAATCTGGATGCATTTGAGAGGTCAGAAACTGCAAAATGTAAAAATAGTATCAATAGTGACAAGGCCTATTGATAATAGTTCACTTTATTGGTTAACAGATCACGAATCGTCCAACACGTCTATAATTTAGGTAGAAGTAGAAATAATCGAATTGGTTGAACCGTGACATTAGTTTAGTATAAATTTAAGGTACTTTGTTAAGCTTACTCAGTTTTAATCTTCTTCCCGATGAAGCTAACATAGTTAGCGACACACACGTTGAGTGATCAAGTGTAGTGTTCAGCAGTGTTCCAGTATTTTGGTACTGGAAGTAAGATACTTACTCTTTTAGTCTTACTTAGTTTTAATCATATCCCGATAAAGTTTAGCAAAACGTGCGTTGAGAATTCAAGTGTAGTGTTCAGTGCAGTGCAGAAACTACGTTAGTATAAATAATTTAAAAAGTAGTAAAGTATAAAAAATAAATAAAGTAAATTATGTTTGTGGTTAGTAATAAAGGTTATTACTTTACTTCTTAGTCATAAAAACAGTACAACAAATAAAATTTTCTGTACTAATTTATCAGATAAACTGTATTCGATATAGGAGAAGATATGTTTTACCTCACCTTAGTTTGATAATATTTCGATCACAATCTCTTCTATAAATCCTTGTTTTTATTATAAGGAATAACCAGACTCGACAACTATTCCCCGGGTTATGTGGATTTATAGAGGAGATTGTGATTGTGACTGGAATAATACGTTTTGTTAATATTCTGCCCTCCAGGAGCACATTTGAGCTCGTGCTAAGCACTGTCAGGTTATTATTTCAGTTGCAACAGACACTGGACCGCTAGATGGTGCCTATTGACGTGTTGCATTTTGCAATCTTAGGACATTGTGCTATACCATATAGTCGGAGGATCCTCGTGTCGGTGAAAAACTTCATAATTCATCGCTCGGTGGGGCACATAGCCTCGGAATAGCTGTTGGTTGTTGTCTGTCATTCCTTATAATAAAAATAAATTATATATATATATATATATATATATATATATATATATATAATAATAATAAATAGTGAATAACACCACAGAAATTAGACAACCCCCAATTCCAGAAGCCAGGGGCTTGTGCGGAAGGAGGTTACACATTGAAAAAACGCGGACATACAACCATTTCCTCTGACAGTGCCAGTGCCGGAGCCAGGATTCGAACCCGATGGTGCGATGCGATGTAATTAATCGCGATTGCCACCTCGCGCCTTAACCCACTCGGTTATTGAAATGAATTTTTTGCTCGCATATTTCATGAAAGTATAAAAAATATTGGACTATCTACGTATCGTAACTTCATTATAATACATACGAGGTAGGAAAATTATCAAACGAATCCAAATCCCACCGAGGTGCATAATTTCTAGCTATGCTCATCTAAAATATTTTTGTTATCCTCATTGCAATATAATTTTGAAATTACTGAACCATTTTACTCCAATTTGAATAATTTCGTTGCAATAATCCTCGCCGTTATAATTTAAGCGCTGTTGAACGAATTGGCTTAGTTATTTGATAAAAGCTGAAACTTTGTAAAATTACATTTCTATATTACCTCATCAGAGAGGTTGAAAAATAAATAAAATAAACCCTTCTTTAAAAAAATCGGCAGCTACTGGAAGCGGCTGGAACCTCCCCGCTCGGTGGATCTTTGAAGCCGAAAAAGCATTAAATTGTGTAACAAAACGGCACTAAACGTAATCCGATCTCATCCAAAACCTTTTCAGATCTTCTGGGGCACTAAAAAACCCTCAACTTAATGAATTTACAATCATCTATGCGAGTTTTTACATACATTATCGCTCGTTGAATAATATAACTATTAGGATATTAACAACTTTAACATCACTTGAACGACTAAGAAAGTCTAGTTATCCTAAATATTACAGATTTGTAAAGCAACAAACTGAAAATTGGTAAAGTGATAATCTATAATAAATTCACCAATGAAGGTACAGGAAGCATATGATATTGATATTGTTACATCTACCTTTAAAGTTTGTGACATTCCACTAAAAGTTACAAATGTGCCGAAATCTTATTAACATGACATGACACCAACGTTATCGGATGACAAACGATGACAATGACAATCATCAAAATTTGCTCATTGCAATCCGATCGATCGTCTTTGTTAAATCAAACATTAGCATTTCAGTAATTTTACTAGATTTTAGGGGAATATTTGTAGTTTAATTCTTCGATTTGTCTCTATATATATTTAAAAATGGCACTAAACGTAATCCGCTGTACTTCTAGAGCAGTGAAGAAACCCTCACACGTGAATTGACACGTTATGTGGCGAGTTTCACGATGTAACCGCTACGCGCATTGATCATGTCATGCGAAATGCGATCTATGCCATATTTGCTTTATTTTTAATTTTTTTCACGGAAACCAAATCGAAAGGGTGGAAGTGTGATATATCATTGAAATCAGAATTTTAACTGCTTTTCAATGGTTCCATTGTAAATTGAAAGTAAATATAAAATAAACAACTTGTTGCGTCAAAATGGCACTAAACGTAATCCAATCTCAACCAAAACCTTTTCAGATCTTCTGGGACACTAAAGAAACGCAGACGCAAAGTTTCATTCAAATCCGTTCAGTAGTTTCGGCGCTATCGTGCTAACACACATACACACATACATACACACATACACACACACAGACATTTTTCAAAAACCACTTTTTTGGGTTCCTAGGACCTCAAAACGTAAAGATTTGATGTTATCTCAATTTTCGTTTTTGAACCAATTTTAGTAACCTCTCACAATTTTATTGTGGAGAGGTTAAAAATTCATCAAGTATTATGAAATTAAGTTTTACCCAATCATTCTACTTTATGGTGTAAAACTCATCTATAAGATACATAAAATCCGACCCATTCAAATACCATGGAAACCATCTTTAAAGAAGATTTTTGAGAACTGCAACGCAACCTGATTTAAACAGATACCTACTTTGCGATATGAGACATTTAAAAATATCTCCGAGAAAATATTTGGAAGTATCATAATGAATAACAAATTTTTGGTCGTATTACATTATTATTTTTATGCCAGTAATTGTATAATATCAATACCAGATAATAAGATCCAATTCACTTGTTGACTGAGTGATATTTTATTTCATAATAGTAATAAAAGAAAGAAAAATGAGAAGGCTACCATTATTGATAATGTATAACCAGCAACCTGTAAAGCACACAGATGGAGAGGAGAAAAAATATCAAACCTCGATACGTATGCCGATCAGAAATGAAAACTACTCTAGATATTATATCAGCTACTTGTGTAACAAAGAAATTCTTGACTTGACATACCTGAAGCAGCCTCACTTAAAATTTTTCAGAGGACGGTGATTTTCCACACCCACGAGAAAATTTTTGTATGATGAAGGATAGACATGATTCTTTCACCGAATTGATGAAATATGGTGTATTTTATCCCTGCCAACCAAGCCAAATCCCAACGGCGTGCGAAAGGAGGCCACGTAAACAATACCAACAGCATCTAACGAGCCCAAAAATCTGAAGGTGGGGCAACCACGTCGAACCCCAATGGTGCACGAGGAATCCATTCAATGTTTTCTAGCTTTGATTGGGAAAGTGAATGCTTTAATTCGATGACAATAATAATATTCATTTAACAAAAAGAAAGGATGTATATATATATGTATGTATATCAGTACATGGAACATGCAAGATATAAGAATATATACGAGGGTAAATAAATACGCCAATCCACAAAGGTAATCTCGTTTTTTAGATTATTTTTTTTGTGATGTTATGAAGTAGGACCCCTCAATCATCCGGAAAATTTTCCGGTCGAACTTTTCGCGTGAAGGGGGGGGGGGGAGAAATTACATGTTAAAATAGGGAAAATCAGTTTTTCGGACATAACTCGCTTAGTTTGATTCGGATCGAAAAAGTGTATAGGGATAAAATGAAGGGCTCGCGAATGAGCTTAAACTGAATTCTGACTCGTCGAAATAGACCCAGCGATTCCCGAGATATTGCGATTTGAAACTACGGATTTGTATACGGATTTTTCACTGCGGCGCGACGGGAACGTAGTGCATCTATGAGTCGGATAGAACTTCGAAAAATATGAATATTTTCTAACCTAACGACACTATTTTCGAGGATGCTGAATACGATGGCGGTGGTTAAATTTCTCTCCGAAGTCACCCCACCCCCCAAACGGCCAAAAACCACTCTCGAAAGGGATAAACCGCGTATCTGTCGTGTCCTACCAGTGAAACCTGTCCCCCCTGTGCCCCCGTTTTCGAGGATGCTGAGTACGATGGTGATGTAGAGATCTAACCCCCAAACGGCCAATAACCACCCCCGAAACGATAACCGCGGATAGACCGTCTTCTCTCGGCTAAACCCATGTTACCCCTCCCATTTTCGAGGATGCTGAGCAGCACGATGATGATGCCGAGACCCCTCCTCGACCCCCGCCAACCCCCCAAATGGCCAAGAATCACCTCTGAAAGGAGTAAATTGCGGATAGACCATCTTTTCTTGTCTAAATCCGTATTACCCCCCCCCCTTTCCAGGATGCTGAACACGATAATGATGTCGAAACCCCTCCTCGACCCCCGCCAACCCGCCAGATGGCCAAAATCCTCCCCGAGAGGGATAAGCCGCGTATCCGCCGTCTCCTACCAGCCAAACCTGGGTTAGCTCCGTTTTCGAGAATGCTGAGCATGATGGTGATGTCAAGACCACTCCTCGTTCTCCGCTGAGCGAGGAGAGGTCGCGATTTTCTTTTCATGCTCAGCATCCTCGAAAACGGCGGATAAAGCGGGTCTCGCCGAGAGAAGACAGCCTCTCCGCGGTTTACCCCTTTCGGGGGTGGTTTTTGGGGGGTTGGCGGGGGTCGAGGAGGGGTCTCGACATCACCATCGTGCTCAACACCCTCGAGAACGGGGGTAAAACAGGTTTGGCTGGTAAGAGACAACGGATACGCGGTTTACCCTTTTCGGGGGTGGTTTTTGGCCGTTAGGAGGGTTGGCGGCGATCGAGGAGGGGTTTCGACATCACTATCGTGCTCAGCATCCTCGAAAACGGGGGTAACACAGGTTTGACTGGTAGCAGACGGCGGATACGCGGTTTACACTTTTCGGGGGTGGTTTTTGGCCGTTTGGGGGTGGGGTGACCTCGAAGAGAGATTTAATTACCGCCATCGTGTTCTGCATCCTCGAAAACATGGGGGAGACATAGTCTCGTTAAGTTAGAAAATATTTATATTCCTGTCTGACTTACGGAATGCACTAACGTGCCGAGAGCCGTTCTCGCGTTTTTTCGGGGAAGAAAGTGACTTGGAGACTTTTTTCTTTCTCCGATAGACACTCAGAACCTAAGTACTGTGTCCAAATTTTAAGTCGCTAGGTTGATTAGGGGGAGAGGGGGAAGAGTAAACGTAAATTAAATTAATACTGCTATAACTTCCGCAATTTTCGCTGTAAATAAACAAATTGTTGCGAAGTAACCAATTTATTATTATTATTTTTTAAAGAAGTCAATTTTCGCCAGGAAGGAAAGGGGTGGGCAGATTTTTTTTTCGCTAACGAATGTGAAATTTTTCTCTTCGATTTAAGCCCGACCAGATTGCAATCGGAGGATTAGGAGAGAGGGGCCCGCAAAGTTTTTGCCCTGTAGAAGGAAAAGGGTTAGAGACTTCGGGCCGATCGGCCGATCGATGATCGGACCGATCATTTTCAAGGGATTTTTTACCCCGAAGCTCTAACTTCATTAGGGCCTGCATGCGCGTAATACATTTATAAAAACGGACGAGCGGAGTGAGACGTGTATTTGTGAGAGAGAAGGGGGAGAAGTGGGAGCACTAGGCTCCTCCCCCGGCAACTCGCTGTACGGCTGCTGAACTGCCGCACTCGTTTTTATAAATGTGTCACGCGAGCGTGCAGGCCCTAATGAAATTAGAACTTCGGGGTAAAAAAAAATCTTGAAAGAGAATTGATTGCCCTTGAGAATGAGCCCGGCCCGAAGTCCCTACCCTTTACCTTGCCCTTCTGCAGGGCAAACATTTTGCGGGCCCGATCGCAATCTGGTGGGGTTTAAATCAAAGAGAAAAAATTTCACATTCGATGGCGATAAAAAAATCTGCCCCATCCCTTTCCTTCCTGGCGAAAAATAACTTTTTCTAAAAATAATAACAACAATAAATTTAAATCGTATAAAAATCCGTACATTCAAATCGCAATATCTCGGGAAGCGCTAGGCCGATTTCGACGAGTCAAAATTCAATTTACGCGCATTTGCGAGCCCTTCATTTTATCACATTTTCGATCCGAATCAAACTAATCAAGTTATGTCCGAAAAACTGATTTTCCCTAACTTTACACGTAAGTGACCACCCCCCCCCACCCCGCGAAAAGTTTGACCGGAATTTTTTTTCCAGGGGGTTTCATTTCATAACATCACAAAAAAAAATTGAAAAAAACGAGTCCGCTTCAAGCCATTTTTAATGCCATATCGACCCCACTATAAATTGAGTTGGTTTTATTAATGGCTAAATTTTTATTCGAAAATTAAACACAATGGTCTTGAAGAAACACGGAAATTTTATTTTTTAAATATTACATAAGTCAAATGACCTCCTCCTCGCTGCTGACAATCTTGAAGCCTACACAAAAGTTTTCGGAAGCGTTCGCAACAAACAAAGCGTGTTCCAAAATTTTGAGGCAGAAGTTTTTGTATGACTTAAATTTTGTAGGGATGGAAGTGTGAATCTTTCAGAATGAGGCAATAACTACGGTTCGACATATAAAATGCTTGTCGTTTTGCAGATCGTTTAGGTTTAGCACAGCTATTACCCTTTCAGCATTTTCAAGTATACGTGCAGAACGAGTTGTTCCTTTTGGGCACATGAAGTAGTACTGAGAAATTTGTGTACCCATTTTTTAATTGTTATTCGACTAGGAACTGGATTCCGTGGATTTAAATGAAAATGACAAAATAAACGCTGGGTATGATTACAACAGAATAGTTATTTTTTAAATAAGCTTCAACCGCAAAAGAACGTTGAATATATATTCACAGCTAAACTAACAATTCTCGCAAACGATTTGACAACTGTCTTAAATTTCCACTTGTCGCGAAAGCATGGCGGCTAGATTTGAATTTATATCTCCTTATATTATGACATGAATTAATCTTGATAATGGATACTTCATTCTGCCGAACCCGTTATATAAATAAATAGGTATATTGTTAATCTAAAAGAGCAACAAAAAAATTCGATAAAACTTTGTTTTGCAAGAAACAGGTAAATAAAATGACAAATATATGGTCTGGTAGTAGTAATAAGTCTAGAAAATTTTTTTATATTAGAAAGTGCTTTTTAATAATGCACAAGTTATAAAACGGGCTAGTCGTTCACAGTTTTGTTTACGACATGGGATAGCGTGCATATACGTCTGTCATAAAACTACAATATTTTCTTATCGATCCTTTTAAGAATTTGCATGTTCGTAGGAATATTTATGACAGCGGAAATGCATTAAATTAATTATAAAACTTATAAATAGTTTTCGAGCAAATATATGTCTAAAAGTGAAATACAACAGAAATAATAAAATAAAAACGAGTTATATAACGTATATAAAATATAAATATATATGAGTATAGAATCAGTACACGCATATTAGATTAAAAAACACTGAATAGAAGAAATAATTTATAAATAAATAATATTTGAGATGTGTACTCTCGATAGGGTTAGAAAGAGATATCTGAAAAGTTCTCACCCCATCGCTGGTTCTTCGCTTTTATCTTGTAAACCGTTCGTTGGAAGCGGAAAAAGTATAGGAAAAAAAAAATTCGTTGAATTCTGTATAAAAATTCCTTTTATCGACCTTGTGTTTATTCCGGCCTGTTTCGCAGTAACAGCGTCCCAACTAAGGGGTAGTTTGGAGCGCAAAATAAAAATCGGTCTTACTCGAAGTTTCACAGCGAATATCTCAAAACCGGTTACTTTAGCGAGAAAAACGCCCAAGAATGAATTTACAGAGCGGAATTTTGTCTATAAGATGCATGTCTAGCGGGTCTTGATGCAAGTGATTTTTATTTATTTTCCCTTTTTTCCACAAAGATGCGTTTTTTAATTTGACCTCGTTTCCATACCACCCTTGAGGTAGAGATCTCGGCCGGCTTTTTAAAAAGTGGTTTCTCCTGTAGGCCTATTCTACTATAATTCTGTCCAATTTTACTCATTAAAAGGTTCTTCATCGACGAATTGTTCTTCAAATTTGGAATTTAAATATCCGTGCCCGTGGCAATTAAAGCACATTGTTGTGCACCGCAATCCAACGTTAACACAGTTGCATTGTTTTCCGCAACCGGTTTTGCAGATGTAGGACATTAGTTGAAGGGCAGAATTTGGTACTAATACTTTTTAACGAGAAAAATCCCCAAGAATGAATTTATAGAGTGGAATTTTCTCTACAAGAAGTCTATGTCCATGTGGTTTTGACGCAAGTGATTTTTATTTACTTTCCCCTTTTTTATACCAGCACCTATATCCACCCTTCAGCTAGTATTCTGCTTCTGCAAAAAAGGGTTGGGGAAAACGATGCAGCTGTGTTAAAGTTGGATTGCGCTGCTCAACATTTTGCTCTAATTGCCATGGGCAAAAATGTTTAAATTCCAAATTTGAAGAACAGTGCGTCTATGAATAACCCTCTAATGAGCAAAATTGGACAGAATTTTAGTGGAATAGACCTACAAGCGAAACCACTTAAAAAACGCGAGAGCTCTACTTCAAGGGTGGTGTGGAAACGAACTCAAATTAAAAAACGCATTTTTGTGGAAAAAAAGGGAAATAAATAAAAATCACTTGCATCAAAACCCGCTAGACATTCGGATAAGATCGATTTTTAATTGTGCGCTTCAAACTACCCCTTAGTTGGAACGCTGTTACTGCGAAACAGGTGGGGATAAACACAAGGTCGATAGAACATTTTTTATAGATAATTTAACAGTTTTTTTATTTCCTATACTTTTTTCTCTTCGAACGAACGGTTTACAAGTTACAAGATAAAAGTGAAAATCCAGCGTTAAGTCCCCATTAGGGGTGGTATTTTGCGAGAAAAGGAACTTTCCGTTCCTGAATGAGGTGAGAACTTTTCTGATATCTATTTCTAACCCTATCGAGAGTACACATCTCAAATATTATTTCTTTATAAGTTATTTCTTCTAAAATATCTAATTTGCGTGGACTAGTAGTGGCTAGTACAAACATAAAAACTATACAAATCACATTTCTCAGGCAAACAAATATATATAGTATGGGGATGGCTACTAGCCGTATAGAAGAATCCTATACATTTATGTACATGTGCAATATGCGTTAAAATCACGAGATGATATGAATTTCATGGTGAATTCCCACCATAGTACCGTTTAATTATTTGTACTTTCTTTTCTGTTAAATAAATATCCATTTTAACAGGTTAATATTATTTTGAGTGCAATAATATTTAAATTTCGTACGGTTACCTGTTACCTGCGACCTAAGTCCAACGGACTCTAGTAAATAATAAATAAATCTATACCATCGACAATCACAGCGGCGTCAGCGTACAGTACATTGGATCGCCCCACCCCAATCACATTTCATTAGATGACATTCTTACCCGTATCTCACATGTATTATACTGCGACTAGTCGTTGCCCCCGATCGGTATTTACACAAGAATGTATCGTCAAAGTTTAGGTTTTGTCAAAATTTAAATTTTTCACTTTGAAATCCTGATTGGAAGCTATGTTCCTAATATGGAACGGTAAGTTATTATACATTTTAGGACCATTTAAACAACAGTAACCCGGACAAGTGTAGTTCTTGGAGTTGGCAATGTAACTTGTCGATTTTGAGATCGTATAAACATTATTTTTGTATTTATAAATTAGAACTACTGTATTAAGTATAAAAATAGATATCACAGGCAGAATTCTGTTGGCCACAAATAATTTCTTGGGAGGGTCGCGAGCTCTAGCCAGATATGTAATGGCACGCTTTGTTAATACGAATATTTATTGCATGACAAATTTACTACATACGTCCCAAAAGGCAATCCCATAGCTCAGGTGTGATTAGATTATGAGAAATAGACAGCTTTGGCAGCTGGATATCCTAATTAATTGGAAACCACCTTGACTGCATGATATCCAGATGCTAGTATACTATTTGAACAAGTGATATGTTCTCTAAACTTAGCAGTAAATATTCAATCCTAAAAATTTCGATCATGTTTTGTTTTCAAGGACATGGTTCCCTAGGGGAATATCTGACAGATTACATTTACAGTTATTATGTTTGTTTTCCCTATGTTAATCGACAGTGTAAGTTCGAATCACATTAATTTTGATTTTCATTATGCGTTGCATATGCTTTCTTGCAGAACATTTTTTTCTTTGCTATGCTACAATATTGTGGTATCGTCGGCGAATAGGGTAAACTTAAGTATTAATTGTAGTTAGGTTATTAATATACAGTAAAAATAGAATTGGACCAAGAACAGAGCCTTGAGGTACCCAACAGTTTATATTAAGTTCATCCGACTTAATTGGCTTTTTAACAATTTGCTTACGACCTTACAGATAAGATTTAAATCATTCAAGGGTACTGCCTCTGAAGCCATAGTGATCCAATTTTTTTTGGTCTGGTATAAACCGTGTTAGGAAGAAGAAAATTGCGTCATTAGTGCTTTTATTGCTTTGAAAACCAAATTGATTGTCACTTAGAAAATTGACAGACGGGAAAACTCCTGATTGAAGAGACTATTTATAAGAAAAACCAATCCACCCACAGCAAATTCTGGTAGATTTTCAAATATTTTCGTCAATACCGGAAGCGTTTTTATTTTTATGTCCATAATATTTTCTCTCAATCCAACCATATTGGTATTATATAAATACTTGTATATAATTGTATTGTATATACTTTGTGATCGACTAGTGAAACGAATGCATTACCTATTCTACCTCAAGCAGCCCACCAACTAGAGGCCATTATTATAATTTCCCGATTACAACAATACACCCCAAAGCCAACTAATCAAATTAAAAATAATAAAAATAGTACAAGTAAAGTAAAATAGTATAAAAAGAGCACTAATCTCCTCAATAACAGATTATTCATTCACCAATCCCCTACAAGCCTACTGTCGTGTTGTTAAAATAACCTGTAATACCTCTTTTCTCCTCTTTCATACGTATTTATTCCCCACGTATTTAATACATAGAGATTTAACTCTGTGGACCACTTGTCTAAGGCTTTCCCACGAGATAGAGAGTTGGACTTCCTTGATTTTTAAAATGGCCGGCTACTATCACCTGCTATCTTTTAATCTGTCCGCTAATTCATTTAACGCGTATTGCATCTCCTCAATGGTCTGATTTGGAGAGAGATAGCAGCTATAAATTAGTATACCTTTGTGTTCAGTCCAGACACAGCCTTGTCCCTGCCTGTTCCCTCCACTTGATAACTGCGGTTTTGAACTCTTATTGCCATATCCTTTCTACTGTCAGTATGCCACTCTCTCACACTTTTCCTTGTATTATATTTTGGTTCGGCTCTTGAGAGAACCAGGATGTCAGTATTTAGCTCGATTGCGGTGGCTAGTAGATGTGCCGCCCTACATATATTTAGGTTGATCTCTGGAAGTTTAATCTCAGCATAGGTCTCTGCTCCTCTGCACTTCTTCCCGCAGAGTCCCCCCCGTTTGTCCTGGCTCACTAGCGAGTCCCACAAAAGGAATGCTATTTGGCAGATCCTGCATTATGTTTTGACTTGGTCATTGTAAGCTCAGTGTCGTCGAGGTTTTACCTGTCCTTCCGCTGTCAGACAAGAGACGCCTCGGCCCGATCAGATTTCTAAACTTTGGACATTTGGTCGAATCGGCCCTGTGTCCCTCTTTAATCGCAGACTGGACAGAATTATTTATTGTTGCACTCCTTAACCCTGTGATTTTTTTGTCCGCATTTTAAACACTCCATGGCTTTGTCCTAGCCTGTGTAGTTTCTAGATTTATGCCCATAGGCGAAACATCTAAGCATCTTAAGACGTCAATACGTTCTTTAATCCAACTTTTTCAATGCAATCTTGATTTTTTCCTATTTGATGAGAATATTAGCTGCCTCTTTCTCTAGGCGTACGGTCATGAGCAAAAAAAAATAGCACAAGTCTTATAACGATATTTTGCTAAAATCTAGTTGTGTACATCTAACTTTAATTTTTGTGACATTGTCAGTTAGTTGTCATAATTTATTGCAAGTGTGCAGAAAACTAATATGCCTCATATAAGCGATTTAGTTAAATCTGGAGTTATTGCTAAAGCAGAAGATGGATGGTCAATGAGACAAATTGCACTGCGTTATAATATTGACAAAAATTCGGTGTGTAACATTTTAAGAAAGTCGACAATAAACGGTACGATTAGTAAAAATCCTGGATCAGGGCGACGAAGGATATCAACTCAACAAGATTTGCAATTGGTAAACGCTATAGTAGAAAATCCATTTTACTCAGTTTTCAGGCTGCTGAAGAAACGAATTTTCCTGGATCGAGTAGTACTGGTCGCCGGCGAGTAAGAGAATCGGAGATAAGCTGTCATGCAGTAGCACAGTGTAATAAAAACGCTGGTTGGCTTTATAATAATTCTATATTCAATCAAAATTATATTAATTCATTGCATTATAATTAACGCTAGGAAATACCAAATTAGTCTACATCAACATTTTAATGACTATGCAGTATGTTGACCTGTAGTGTTAAAGTCCATAATTCGATTACCTATACATTTATTTATAATTACGAAATATCTAATGCTTGGCTATGTATAATTATTAAGAAATATTCTAATATCTAAATTAACTAAGTATAAACCCTTACACCATCCCTTCTAGGAGAATGACCTTCACTATGGCCACTTGTCAAGGGCATTCTTTAATCAGGATGAAAAATATCGAGAGTGGTTTATATGTAGTTAAGTTTAACGATATAATTACATTTGCTTATTAAGGATTATTAATATTACTTACAACTAACAATTAATTATTATCTAATTACATTATGTATATTTTCGTACACGATTTTTGTGTACTGTGGTTGATTTGCCTTTCTCATTCTGAATTGTACAATTCGAACCATCTACACGAACAACGGGGAATGGACCATTATACCACGCGTCAAATTTATGACGGTTTTCGTTAGTTACCGTAACAAGATCTCCTGGTTTTAATTCAATTTCGCTTGCCTTGTTGTCGAAACGAATTTTGCGATTTACCTTTGACTGTTCAAGATACTCCTTCGCTCTTTTATGTGCTAACTGTAATCTATATCTAAACTCTTGATCGTAAGCGTCGATATTGTAAAGAGGGTCGACGTGCGATCCGATTAGCATTTCTGGAAGGTTTGCTTTTTTCCCAAAAACAAGTTCAAATGGTGTGTAGTTATGGTAAGTGCTTGGAGTTGTGTTGTAACAAAATGCATAATATTGACACCATGTTGGCCAATCAGTTTTTGAATCATTTATGTACATACGAATGTACTCATTAAGAACGCGATGATTTCGTTCGCATCCTCCAATTGATTGACTATGATACGCAGTAGATATTTTATGACTTGTCTTCAATAGTTTTGTTAAATTTTCGAAAACTTGATTTTTATATTCGGTTCCCATGTCCGTTCGAATTTCTTTCATAGGACCGTATACCAAAATAAAGTTTTTTACGATGCTAGAAGCGACAGTTGCTGCTTCTTTGTTTACAATTGGGATTATTACTACGTATTTTGTTAATTCACACTGTATTGTTACAGCATATTCATAACCTTCATTTGATGTGGGAAATTTACCTATAGTATCTATACAAACAATATCAAAGGGTTTTTGTGGAGTTGGGGTAATTACGAATGGTTCAGGTTGTTTTATTTTAATTTTGTTCGTTTGGCATTTATGACACTTTTTTATAAATTTTGCAACGTCGCGCGACATATTTTTCCACATATAAGAAGCTTTTAACTTTTTTAGTAGTCTTTTTTGACCACAGTGACCTCCTAACGTGGGATTATCATGAAATGTTTCTATCAGTTTTAATTTTTCATTTTTATTTGTGATCACTTTTCTTGCATGACAAAGAATAATAGTAAGTTTTTTAAGATATTTTTGCCCTAATTCCTTAAATTTATTGACAGTGCACTGTTTAAAAATATCATCGGCTAAGCTTAGTCTCAATTTGTTAAATTTACAATCATCAGCAATAATTTGTAGCTGAGACAATACTTGCTCTAATGCAATATCGTCGTTAATGATTTGTATTGTTTTTTGAGCGCTCAATTTTCTTTTATACCTAATCACCATCCTAAGAGATGTAGGTTTTATTTCAAATTGTAATGTGGGCATTTTAATAGTCTCGTAATTGTTTAAAGTTTCGTAAACTTTGGGACTTGTAGGTAAATTTGTTATGGTGTTATTGTTTTGTTCAGGGTTCTTTGACCTTGACCGTGTAATTGCGAGTATATGAGATACGTTTCTATTAATGTCTTTAAGTTTATCTATATTTATTCTAGATAGCGTGTCAGCACATACGTTATTTTTACCTTTTACGTATTGAATTTCGAAATTGTACTCTTCTAGGTCAAGTCGCATTCTTGTGAGTTTTGATGTGGGATCTTTCATGGAAAATAAATAAATTAAAGGTCGATGATCAGTTTTTACAACAAATTTTGTACCGTATACATAACAATGAAAATATTTTATGGCCCAATGTACTGCTGTTAATTCCTTTAAAATTGTTGGTTTATGAATTTCTCCTTTCGTAAAACTACGTGAGGCGTAGGCTATTGGTAATTCGTTTCCAGAAAAAAAATTGAGATAATAAGGCTCCACAGGCCCCACCTGAGGCATCAGTTGTTATTATAAAAGGCTTAGAGAAATCAGGATATTGTAATATTTGAGGAGATATTAATGATTTTTTAAGTGTTTCAAACGAATGTTGACATTCCGGTGTCCAAGTAAACTTTACATTTTTCCTTGTTAATTTATTTAATGGTAAAGTTATTTCCGCAAACCTCGGTATAAATCTGCGATAGTAATTAGTAAACGCGACGAATCGTTTTACCTCATCAGCAGTTTGTGGAATAGGATATTTGTTTATAATGTTATATTTAGAATCATCTGGTAAAATACCTTTGTCTGTTATTTTGTGACCTAAATATGTTACTTCATTTCTAAAGAACTTACATTTCTCGGGATTTAGTTTCAAATTATATTTTCTACAAGTTTCAAAAACTTTTTTTAAATTATTTAAATGATGATTTTCAGAACAACCAATTACTATTAAATCATCCATGTAAAGAAATGCCTTTTCAGGGGTGATTCCTGCAAAAGCTATCGACATCATTCTTTGAAAACTATTGGGGCTGACTGACAGTCCAAAAGGTAATCTGGTAAACCTAAAAGATCCAGAGTCCACGCTGAAAGAAGTTATATTACGTGAGTTTTCTTGTAAGGGTATTTGGTGAAATCCTGAAATTAAATCTATTACTGAAAACCACTTGGCTCTACCAAGCTGATCTAAAATGTCGTCGATACGAGGAAGAGGGAATTTGTCGGCTATTAATTTTTTGTTTAGCTGTCGAAAATCTACTACTAGACGCCATTTTTTATTACCATCAGTAGACTTTTTGGGTACTAATAGAACAGGACTATTGTATTCTGAAATTGACGGCTCTATTATATCGTTATCTAACATTTTTCCGATTTGATCATTAATTTCGTCTTTTTGTGCCCTAGGTGTTCTATAATTTTTTATATAAACCGGTTTATTATCTGTTAGCTTTAATTCCTGTTTGTAAAAATTATTTACAGTTAATTTATCTGATTTTAGTGCGAATATATCTGAAAACTGATTACATAATTGAATCACTTTATTTTTAGCAAATTCTGGTATACCGTCGGTATTTAATTGTTTCATTAGATTTGGAAGTCGATCATTGTTTTCGGATTCAATGTTGTATACATGGAATTGATTCAAACTGAGGGTTTCAAATTTGACATTTTTTAAAGTAACATTTTCAAATGTAGTATTGATAATTTTAACTATTGGACAATCTTTAGATATTATTGTTCTGGCTACAAAAACACCAGGGTGTATCTCCTTGTTTATCACTACAGCATCTTGAGGAAGCTGAGTTAGACTTTTTACTCGTCTTAGTACCTCGCATCTAGGCGGAACGATCAACCAATCCTCTTCAGGACCACTATAAATCGGAATAGTAATATGATTATTACCTAACCTAATAGTCATTGTCCAATTAGAATAGTCCAAATTGCATTTATATTTAGATATGAAATCTCTTCCCAAAATCGCATCAGAAGGTATAGGAAAATTTGAATCGACTATGTGAAATTTGTGTCGTATTTTGTAACCTTCAACAAAAATTTCAGTTTCCGTGACGCCTAAAGACTTAATGACGCCTTCTGTTACACCTTTAATTTTACTGGGATTAGAAATATCTAGCATTTGATCTGGGTTAATTTTTCTTCTTTTAAAAATGGATATATCAGCGCCCGTGTCGAGCAAAAATGTGTTTTCTGAACCCGTCATTTTTGTTGAAAATATTACAAAATTCGAGAATGATAAATTAAAATTAAAAATGTTTACATTTCTTCCCCCAATCGAGCCTGTTGGGGGCTCGTTTCGTTTCCCGACTCTGTATTTATCCCAGCAGCCCTTACTGCCGTTGTACGATTGTTTCCTCGATAATTTCGCCTATCACTACCATTTACATTTTGCCTATTGTTATAATTAGGACGTCCGCGTCTACCTCGATCGTATCGCCTTCGAGCGTTATCATTATGATTATAATTTTGTCCACCGCGATTGTTACTGTAACGCCTGTAATTGTAACTTTGTCTAAAATGAAAAACATTAGACGTACTAGCTTGACTGTTATTACTAATATTAACAAATTTTGTAACAGCTTCTTGAACTGTGCCAAAAGTACCTGCTTCCATAACTAATCGTGTTCTTTCCGAATTTGAATTAGTACTGAGGGATCTAACCACGTGTTCTGTAGAGTACCGACCCGCAACTTCGTAAGGTACACCTTCTCTTATAAATGCTCTTTTTAGGTTTTCAGCTAATGACTCGATTTCTGCGGCGTAGGTTACAGCATCCTTATGGTTCTGTTTCATGTTTAGTACTTTAGCTGTTAACGACTGAGAACTTTCGCCTTTAATCCCATTTTTTAAAGTATTTATTATACCTAAGAGAGAATTTTCCGTTGTTATTAGATCTCTAGCCTTGCCCGTTAGACGTGTTTTAACATAAGCGACGGCGTTAGCAGTATGGTCATTTGAATTAGTATCAAGTAGTGCCAATGCATCTAAAAAGGATTGTAGTTTATCGGGAGAACCGTCAAATTCCTGTGGCAAAATTTTGCTAGCTAAATTTAAAAATTCGACGTTCGTCATCGCCATTGCTAATGAATCTTCGTCCAACGCAACGTCTTCGTCAAAAATCAAAATATCAATTGGTTCTATACAATTCGTAGGAACCTTATAATTAACGTTTAATAACTGAAATGCCCTAATTATTTTATCTCTAATTTTAAGAAAAATAGATTTAACTGCGCTTCTTTGCCTATTATCTAGGTTGGACCAATGGATACCAATATATTTAGTTGTATCATTAAATAACTGTACAAGAGTATCTCGAATATCTTGTCTAGTTAGATCGCTTTTAGGTACTTCCTTTTTTATGGCGCGTTTAGCTTGATTAACTACGTCCTCTTTATATTTAAGTAGATCTAGCTGAATCCGTTCCCAGTTGGTCGACATAGAAATTCAGAATAAGAAATGCAGACATTTAACAGTAGCCTAAATATCTATCGGTACATAAACATCACTATAAGTATAAGTCTAGGAAGGAAAACTTACAATAGTTCTAGGTTATCCTTTATTTGTGTTTTTTCTTTAATTACCATAGTAGCGCACACTTTCACTAGTCACACAACACTCACTTAGTTTTCCATCACCAAATCTTCTGCTGGAATCTGCTGGAAGCCGGAACTTTCTGCTGGAGGCCGGAACTGGAGGCGAACCGGGGTGACTGTCTTCTAAGGATCCATACTGAGTGTTGAGGCTGCTAAGTTTCGCTTCACCTGTTTTTTTAAGTTTCTTCTGTACATTTTAAATACTTTTATGGCCAGGGAAACCACCATTAACGAAACTATAATGTACAATATGATTTTCACGTCCTTTGTAACATTGTACTCTTGTTGTTGGACGATGAAGTTAGAATTGACTACTCCATTTTCTTCCAAATTTTGTGTAGTCGACTTCGTTTGACCCATTTTGATTGTTTAACTTTAATCTAATATAGAGTCGTAGACAAAACATTTGACTATTTAACATATAACTTTAAGTTTCATAGTTAATTTTTCTTCGCGCTGGCAGGATCGCCATGTAATAAAAACGCTGGTTGGCTTTATAATAATTCTATATTCAATCAAAATTATATTAATTCATTGCATTATAATTAACGCTAGGAAATACCAAATTAGTCTACATCAACATTTTAATGACTATGCAGTATGTTGACCTGTAGTGTTAAAGTCCATAATTCGATTACCTATACATTTATTTATAATTACGAAATATCTAATGCTTGGCTATGTATAATTATTAAGAAATATTCTAATATCTAAATTAACTAAGTATAAACCCTTACAACAGAAATACTTACTTAAAGCTGAACATAAAGAAGCTGGAGTAGGATTTGCGCTTGAATTTTTAGCGCTTGATGTAAATTTCTGGAACAATGTAATCTTTACAGACGAAAAAACTTTCCAGTCAACACATAGCGGTCGTATTCGTGTTTACCGCCCTCCGAATACTCGATTCGATGAGAAGAAATATCTAACAATGATAAAAGTGGTAGATTTTCCGTCAATATGTGGGCTTGGATATCGGCACGTGGTCCTGGTGTTTTTGTGGCATATTGAGGAATGATTTAATAGTGAAACGTATATTAGGATTTTAGACAATATCATGCTCCCTTCTGTGTCACAATTATTTCCTAATAATGAGTTCATATTTCAATAAGATAATTGTTCCGTTCATACTGCTCATACTGTAACTAACTGGTTTCAAGATAACAACATCAATGTTCTTAACTGGCCCAGTCATAGTCCAGATCTTAACCCTGTGGAAGAAGTATGGGGACTACTCCAAAAACGAAATGTGAGACCACGGAATGCCGAAGAATTACTGGAAATCGTAAATAATGTATGGGAAAATATTATTACTAATGATTATTGTATAAGGTTATTTAATTCTATTCCAAACAGACTTATAGAAGTTATAAATAGAAATGGTGCAATAACGAAATATTAATAGTTAGTTTCTTGTTAAGTAAGATATCCTTTGTCCTTTGATCCAGGATTTCTACTAATCGTACCGTTTATTCTCCACTTTCTTAAAATGTTACACACCAAATTTTTGTTAATGTTATTATGTTATTAATGCTATTTGCCTCATTAACCATCCATCATTTACTATAGCAATAACTACAGCATTAAAATAATTAATAAATTAAAAGTGATCTGTTTTATTTCGGCTACTCATTACATATTCAAATAGAGACAGATTTACATTAGAAAAAAAAGTTGTCCTATTTTTTTTGCTCACGACAGCAGCGCTATTCTTGACTGTTCGCATTTTTAAAAGTTACTCGCATACCAACATAATGCGAATAAAAACTCATACTAGACATTCTTGATCATTCGCAAGACATTCGAGTATTCGCATTAAACAGCGAGTGGATTTTGACAATCGGTAAATATGCGAACGATGATATAACCTAATTTTTTATTTCTAAATCTTTAAATTTATTATGTTCGTGATATGGTATAAATCAAAAAGACTCTTGTATTGTAATTTGTTGATAATGGACGATTTACGATATATTGCGAACATTGAAGATATAGAAAATGTATTTATTTTATGGGGCCCTCTTCCAGCTTTCTACGTTGGCCATCTTTTTGAGTAAATTCGTTAGAAAATTTACCAGACGCGAGTTTTGGATTTTTCTTTATAAATTCCAGTATTAACCGTTTTTGTTCAGTAGAAGCAGTAGCAGTTCTGCATGGAGTCTCCATTACACAATAAATTATTAGCAAACAAATATTTTTCTTTGTAAATACAAATATAACCTACAACAAACTAACATGAGCTAACAATCAAGAAATGTCAGTCGACAATGCTGTCCTGTCATCCCTAACAGAGTAAAATTAGATATTTTTCGAAACTGAGATGTTGCCAAGTGCTATTTTATGTGCGATTAATTTCGTTCGTGTACATATGCGAAGTGCAGTCGAGAATACCATCTGTTGAAATTGTTCGCAAATACACCGCTCGCATTAACACGTATACGTGCAACTGCGAAGGATGTCAAGAATAGCGCTGCAGTACTGTACTCATTATTAGGAAATAATTGTGACACAGAAGGGAGCATAATATTGTCTAAAATCCTAATATACGTTTCACTATTAAATCGTTCCTCAATATGCCACAAAACACCAGGACCACGTGCCGGTGGTCCAAGCCCACCGATTGATGGAAAATCTATCACTTTTATCATTGTTAAATATATATTTCTCATCGAATCGAGTATTCGGAGGCCGGTAAACACGAATACGACCGCTGTGTGTTGACCGGAAAGTATTTCGTCTCTAAAGATTACACTGTCCCAAAAATTTACATCTTGCGCTAAAAATTCAAGCGCAAATCCTACTCGAGCTTCTTTATGTTCAGCTTTAAGTAAGTATTTCTGCGCTGCTGCATGACACCGTTGCTCCGATTCTCTTACTCACCGGCGACCAGTACTATTCGATCCAGGAAAATTCGTTTCTTCAGCAGCCTGAATAGCTGAGTAAAATGGATTTTCTACTAAAGCATTTACCAATTGCAAATCTTGTTGTTGAGTTGATATCCTTCGTCGCCCTGATCCAGGATTTTTACTAATCGTACCGTTTATTCTCCACTTTCTTAAAATGTTACACACCGAATTTGTGTCAATATTATAACGTAGTGTAATTTGTCTCATTGACCATCCATCTTCTGCTTTAGCAATAACTCCAGATTTAACTAAATCGCTTATATGAGGCATATAAGTTTTTTGCACACTTGCAATAAATTATGACATTTAACTGACAATGTGACAAAAATTAAAATTAAATGTACACAACTAGATTTTAGCAAAATACCGTTATAAGACTTGTCCTATTTTTTTTGCTCACGACCGTACCACCGCCGTTTGGATTCCATATATGTTCTCTTTTAGGGATTTTATCTCAAGTTCTCCTTTATCGGACGTTCCCGCAATTTCTTTAAGGGCTACCTTAATATTTCCTTCGTTTATTGATGCATCAATATCCTGGATGAGGAGAGTGGTACTGTTTGCCCTCCTCGTTTCCATCAGTCAAGTTATCCTGAACAGTTTTCTTGAGAACATCCGTCTTATCGGTTCCTCTTTCCGCTAGCAACAGCAGGTCTCCTCTTGCTGTCTTCCTCATGTTGTTTACTTTTAACTGAAGGTCTTCTACATTTATTTTCATCTGTACTTCCGAATCGAATCCGAAAGGCTGACCTTCGCCTTTTTAAGATCAGGCGGGCTGAAGTCCGAGACCGAGGGATTCATAATGGCTTGCCAAGATGGTGTATTTAACATCCTATCGACATCTATCTATCTATCGATGTCGTCATGGGTATGGAGGTCCCTGATGTCAGCCGCAGGGTCTGCCGCAGGGCGCCGAAGACTGTTATGCACTTACTGTCGGCTTGCCCGACATACGCAGTCTCGGCCTATATTCACAGACACGACGCAGCATTACGAGTGCTTTACTATCATCTAAGGCACTTGTATGGGATAGACGAAACACCAGCGCTGCCTTACGCTCCGGGGGATATTAAGTCCGTTGTGGGAAATGAGAGGTGTCTAATTTATTGGAACTACTCGTTTCTCACCGTCAGGCAAATACAAGCTAACAAGCCTGACATAGTACTCCTCGACCACCAACTCAAGACAATGTATGCCGTGTAATTCTCAGCCCTCGCTGAGAGTAACATTGTCTTGAAAGAGGAGGAAAAACGGGCAAAATATCGTGATTTGCTCTTCGAACTCCGCAGGCTTTATCCAGGCCATTCTGTTAGTGGTACTGATTATAGGAGCCTGGACGCTGCTTTCAGAACTAAAGATCATACTGGCATGCCGAGATTCGGCAGAGATCTTAGCTGGCAGAATGTAGAAGGCTGTCATTCATTCATTGCGTCTACTCAGGGCACACGATTCACGGACCCGGTAATCACTCACCCCATGGGCATGGGGAGTGGCTATTGGTAGTTATTACCAGCTCCCCTCTGTGAGGGTAGGAGCCACAGAGTAGGGTGACTGGTTTTTTGTAAAAAAATATATATTTTTTTTACAAAAAACCAGTCAATATATATATCTACATCCTTGTTTTACTTTTCTAATACACACACAAATGCCTTAATGTTTTCACCACTATATCGTATCTGTCGTAGCTACGAAATTATTGCACATGATGTCGACATTTTTAACACTAGATTAAGTCAAATTAAGTCAAGATTCTCTTAGATTAACAGTTTTTGTTTGTTTCTTTTTTCTTATTTAATGTTTTTCCCTAATCACTTTTCCTTTATTATTGTATATAATTGTATATGTGCGTGTATAGATAAATATGTATATATTAAATCATAATCATTAAGTCATATGTTCACCAAATTCATTTATAGAATTTTGCGATAATTATATTAGTATTAAGATTTAGGTTATAGTAAGCCATAATATATAACACTAACGTGTATTCTAGTTTTAATTTATATATATTATTATTATATATATATATTATTATATTATATATTATATTATTATTATTATATACATTATTATATATTATAGTTTTGATAATACATATGTATGTTAGTTTCCGGCCCTGTAAATGGAATGTAAATTCTGTTGGGTTTGTGTATGTAAATAAATAAATAAATAAATAAATAAATAAATATGTTATATTAGAAATATACCATGATATATAATATCACCGAGACAGGCTTAACCTTCTCAGACATATCATATTACAAATTGCGTAACAACTCTTCTCTAATAACCGCTCACGCTAGCTGAGCTTAACATTTCTTCCTCAGTAATCTGTTATCATGCTGAATTGCAAATCATGTGTTCTTTGTTCTCCAGACATTATAAATATTACCCACAGTCATTGTAAACCTCAGTCTTATACTCACTTTCGAATAAACCTCATCTAAATTATTATTGTATTTTCTTAAAGAGTCAACGTTGACTCCAGTGTAACAAATAAAGTTCTTTTTTAAAAAGTCATTTAAACAATCCAAAATCTAACATTGGCGCAGTCGTGGCGGATCTGAAAAACACGTATAGTTCGGGAGCCTAACCAGTAGCAAACATATCCGAGGGAACAAGGAGTCCATCTACAAAAGGTGCCTAGCCGGACGAAAAGAGCTTCTGGAACAAGGAGAACTTTTTAGCTGTGGTGGTGGAGCCCAATCTTTTGTTCAGAAGAACCTACATTCTCAAAAGCAAAAGAAGCAAAATAATAATAATTAATAAGCAGCAAATCAACACGATTCAACAATTAGCAAGTAAGAATTTCATCCCGTCCCATCGTGTCTTCGGCATCAAAGGCAACCCTGTGGAAGGAACACCCAGTGACGCCCCTGGCAGAGAGAGACCTTTGGTGAAGCTAAGCTCACGAAATCGCATTCAACTGGACCACGAGGATGAAAAATTTAGGGTAAGTCATTTTTGAACCATCTCGCAAACATTTATTTGCAAACAACGACATAATTTTACATTCTATTTTATCGAAATACATTGCATTGCTACATACAGTTCTAATATCTAAAGTAGCAATTTTATTTAAACTTGTAACAAAAATATCTTGATTATAATTTAAGTGACCTATATAAATAACCGCAATCATTTACTGTGCCTATCGTAACATTATTTTTTATGGTAATATCATATACTCTTTAAGTGCGAATTTATCTAATTAACTATAATCACGTACCATTGTTATCTTAGCATTTTTATCGTAATATAATATTGCATATCACATAAAAGATTAAGGTTAAGGCCGTAATACAAAGCTTGTATTCTATAATACTGTTTAAAGTCCAAATTCTTTACATTGATATATAAAATTATCAGAGATATACTATTTCCAAACTCAAAACGCTTTTAAACCAAACGCGTTTTTCAAATTAATCTAGCTATTTTTATAATATAAATTTTAAATATTACAGAATAAATAACACATTCTTGCACATTTCATATAAAAATTTTATTAAAGACCAGTAGCGTACTAACTCAAATTGGAAAAAGGCATTTTAAGTTATTTAATTATCTGAAAAAAATATATAAATAAAATGGCTACCACTACAAACGGAAGCAATTCGACCAATGCTAACGAAACCATAAATATTGAACCTTATAAGTTAAGCGAAATATTTTCCATAGTGCCCGAATTTGACGGCAACCCCATATTCTTGCAGACGTTTATTACAGCGTGTATCCACTCATTAGGGATGGCGGTCGACGATCAGCGCATTTTATTAACGCTTCATATAAAAAATAAATTGCGTGGAAAAGCCGCAGAACTAATAAGTCCTAGAAACCCTGCTACATGGGCAGAAATCAAGAGCTTACTTGAAGCTCATTTTGATGATTCTCGCGACCTGACAGCATTAATTCAGGATCTACAGAGGATTCGCCAATCGCCTAACGAAACTGCATTGGTATTTGTATCTAGGTTACAGAAACACAACGCAAAAATGCACGCCGCTATACAGAAACAAACTCTAACCCTTGAAGAAAAAACGGCTCAATCAAATTTGATCGAAAACATGACATTGACCACCTTACTGACCGGACTAGAACCCAAATTAGGCCAAATCATTAGGGCTGGTAATCCTAGCTGTTAGACGCAATAAACCGCATTAAATGTGAATTGCAACTATCCTATTGTGATGCTTGTTTTGCTGGGTAGCTGGTTTGGAGATTATTCCAGGGTTCAGTGTTAATATTAATTAAAATCCAGATCCAAAATAAGACATTTATTCTCCTAATAATTATATGTACAGTGTGGCCGTATCTTTTATGGCTTAGGTTGCGACAATCTTGTTATTACATAAGTACATCATAGTAATCGGAGAGAGAGAGATAGAGAGAGAGAGAGTGTAACATATTTCCTCTATGTACGTCGTCGTAACCCCAATTCTCTAATCGAAGTTCCAGGACATAACAGACGCGACAAAGAAATCTGTTTCAGGAGAGATCCAGTTCAATACACTCGAATTAATCTGACAGGAGGTCCAGTTCAACGCACTCGAATCCTCTCTAACAGATACTTGGCCAGCGGCTGCCACGGCGCCGGAGAAGCTTGATCTTCCGGTTATCCCAGTTCAATACACTCGAAAAAGGTGAAAGCCAAGCTCTGAATTTACTGGTTTCTGGTTAGCTATTTTATACCCAAAAATCACGGTCACGTGGTTTGCACACGGGACGCAATGCACACGGCACGCAAGTTGCGGCCTGGTGAAGTCAGAAATAAAAGTTAAAAAAAGAACTAATCAGGTATTGAACTAATCTAAAACTCAACTACTTGATCCATGCATGATTAAAATAAGTTAAACTGGAATGAAAGTATACAGTATTCCTGTAGTATTGTATACTTCATTACACATTACATTATTTTGAATCACAAAAATTTTCTAATAAAATTCCAAATAAAAATCCCATTCAAAACCCACAAAGACGTCCAAACTCCCCACAATTTTGCACCTTCTGGAAAAGAAATGGACACCATGTTAACGAATGCCGCACAAGGCAAAACTATCAGTCCCCATCTCCCAATTTCACACCAAATACTTATTCTAATCAAGCGCAGCCTCCAAGGCCACATTTCCAGAGTGCATCTAATCATAGACCACAATACTTCCAAAATTTCTCTAACCAGCAACAAAATTATTCTCAACAGAACAGGCCCTCAACTATCAGGCCAAATCCAAACTTCAACCAGCAGAGACCTTCTGCCATTCAACTAAACCCAAATTTCAACAGGTTCAATCAACAAAAAACGCATCATTTGAACCAAGAATTTTACGATAGCTCAAATCAATATGAAGACTATTCTGCAAGTTACTCTCCCAATTACCAATACCAAAATAATTTCGAAACTAATGAAAACGATTATGATTACGATTTTGAAACCCAACAATGTGAGAATTATACTGCTAATTCTCAACCCCAACAGTATGAGAATTATACTGCTAACTCTCAACTTCAACAGTACGATGATTATACTGCTAATCCTCCGAATTTTTACACAGGCCCGGAGTATTCCACGAATATTCCAACACAAACGGACGAACTAGACCAAATTTCTCGCCAAGTCCAAGCGATAAATCTCCAGGACAGTTTCGACCCAAACCTGAACTTCCCGGAACACCAATTCATGTAAAAATACCCCGCTAGAAACTAAATGTCGTAAATTCCAAAAATCTATTTTACATAGAAGACATCACTAAACGTTTCAAAATCTTAATAGACACAGGCGCATGTATCTCTGTATTTAAACCCGAAACAGCAGAAAATTATAAACGTCGATTCCGCGAAAATGTAATTATACAGGTTATAACAGACGAAAAAATTAATATCACTGAATCTGCTCTCATACCTTTCAATCCAAATGATCCGTACAAAGTTTATATTTATAATCTAGATATAGAATTTGACGGACTTTTAGGTGTCACTTCTTGGGCCATTACGATTGCTTAATAGACATTAAAAACAGACAATTAATCACTAATTTCAAAACCGTACCATTGTATCAAGTTACCGATAATATATTAAGCCCGATTCAAAATCAAAATTTAAATGAAACAATAAACCAAAACGTAATCTCTATCGAACCACGCACCGAAAAGATTTTTAAACTTAAATGTAATTTACAAAATACCGAAGCTATACTAATAGCCCAGGAAAACGAAAAGGTACGTTTACCAAACGCCATTGTCAAAGTGGATAACAACGGTGAATTTTTGACGACAATAATAAACGCAAATGCGATTGCAAAAACAATAAAATTTTCAAATCTTAAACTTGAACCCGTCCAAAAATTTAGGTCAATATTTAACGTAAATCTTCAAAATCCGGATTCCCAATATATAGGTCGAAATTACGAAATAAAAAACCAATTACGCTTAGATCACTTGAACGACGAGGAGAGGGAATTATTTACTCAACTCTGCTTAGACTTTTCAGACATATTTTATTTAGAAGGTGACAACTTGACATTTACCAACGAAATCAAGCATTCAATAGACACTAACGATTCTAAACCAATTTTCACTAAATCTTATCGTTACCCCCAAATTCACAAACAAGAAGTAAAATCACAGGTTTCAACAATGCTCGGCCAAGGCATTATCCAGCCTTCAATTTCTTCCTGATCATCCTCAGTTTGGGTAGTCCCCAAAAAACTAGACGCTTCTGGTAAACAGAAATGGCGCGTCGTAGTTGACTACCGAAAATTAAACGAAGTAACGATAGGTGATAAATATCCTTTGCCCAACATTTCCGATCTTCTAGACCAATTAGGCAGATGTCAATATTTCACGACTCTAGACTTGGCCTCTGGCTTCCACCAAATTGAAATCGATCCTAGGGACATCCAAAAAACAGCTTTCACGGTAGAGAATGGCCACTACGAATTTGTACGTATGCCATTCGGTCTGAAAAATGCTCCATCCACTTTCCAGAGGGTCTTTTTTTTTATACATTTATTTAACGTCGGCCTATTTCCGCTACTGAGGCCTAACACCGACGCCTGTAGCCGAGCTACCCCCAACCAGGAATTTTACCGAACCTCTTCCCTTAAGAAGAGTAGGGATCTTTTACTTGCCTAACATTTAATAGACAAGGGACCGACGGCTTTACATCCCCTCCGAAGGATGGTATATCTCCTATACAACCCTCGCCTAAGGTTGTATAGCTTCCGCGCGTACACTGATATACAAGCCGCTGGAATATGTGTAAGGCGAGAACGCGGTTTCCGTTGGAATGGTCACCATCCAAGTACTAACCGCGCCTGTCGTTGCTTTACATCGCATACCGAAGTATGTACACAGTAAAGACGCACCTACGCTCGCCCCATTCCAGAGGGTCATGGACAATATTCTATTAGGCATCCAAAATGAACGCTGTCTCGTCTATATGGACGATATCATTATCTAATCCCCTACTATCCATAAACACATTCTTCGATTAACAGAAGTCTTCAAACGTCTACAAAAAGCCAACCTCAAAATTCAGCCAGACAAATGTGAATTCCTTCGCAAGAAAGTCGCCTATTTAGGGCATCTTATTACAAAGGATGGTGTAAAACCGAACCCTGCCAAAGTCGAAGCAATTCTAAATTTTCCTCAACCCAAAAATCAGAAAGAAATTAAATCTTTTCTAGGTCTAGCAGACTACTATACACGCTTCATTCCTAATTTTTCCAAAATTTCAAAACCCTTGACTAAATTGCTACAAAGAGATATACCTTTCAATTTCGACAATGACTGTACAAATTCATTCGAAACCTTAAAACAAACTTTGACAACTACCCCGATATTGATCTACCCCAACTTTGATGAACCTTTTGTCCTAACTACAGACGCTATTGCATTTGCAATAGGTTCTGTACTATCACAAGGAAGTATAGGAAAAGATTTGCCAATCGCATACGCATCTCGAACTTTATGCGGCGCGGAAACCAAGTACTCAACCATTAAGCGTGAACTTTTATCTTTGGTCTAGTCTGTAAAGCATTTTAGGCCATATCTATTCGGGAGGAAGTTCAAACTCGTCACCAACCATCGACCACTCACTTGGCTATTTTCCATAAAAGACCCAGGTAGTAGACTAGCGCGTTGGCGCTTAAAACTCGAAGAATATCATTACGAAATAATATACAATCCAGGAAAGATCAATAAAAATGCGGACGCGTTGTCCAGAATAAAAATCAATCACTTTTCAGAATGTTCCAAATTTTATTCAAAGATTCTAGCTGCAAACGAAGACTCAGACGCAGATGAAATCTCAGACAACGACTACGAGATTACTGACGAACAAATTGCCCGAGAATTTGACACATTCTCCTGTCTTTACAAAACCAAATCTCTAATAGACTATTCCAAAATTCAAATCACAAATAAACAACTATTAGATCGAGAAAATAAAAACATCATAACGTTTTTCCGACAAAACAACTTGACAGACCTTCACCATCAAATTATCGAGGATATCTTCGAGGAAAACCCCGAATTCTATAACAATACAATCAATATCGTTTCCAGTAAATCGACCCGACAAAGAAATTATTACATTATCGCTCTATCCTTCGACCCAGAGTCTGTGGTAGAACACTTATTTTTAACATTATATAAACACCGAAACAAATTAGACCTTTCCAAAACTTACCATGTTGAAAACAATCTAGACTTTCCAATTCTCGAAATCCTATCATTTATTTTTGCAGAAAAAGACTTACAACTAATCATATGTCAAAATTTAGTACGAACTCCCGACGAGGACCAACGTCCGATCATTCTCGACCAGCATCACACCGGAAAAAATAATTTACATCGTGGAATAAATGAAAAAATACGTAGAATCAAAAATAAATATAATTGGCAAGGCTTAACAAAAGACGTCGAAAATTTTATAAAAAATTGCGAAACATGTCAAAGAACAAAAGTCTGTCGTAAGAACCTCAACAATCCCTTAGTAATCACCGAAACCCCTAAAACTCCATTTGAGAGAGTTAATATCGATCTATTCGAATTTCCCACGCGAAACTATGCATTAACTATCCGCGACGAGTTAACCAAATTTACTCAAGCTTACGCAGTCCCAGACAAGAGCGTAAAATCAGTCGTAAATACCCTGTTGCTTTATTTTCAATATTATGGTACCCCACTAAGAATTCATTGCGATTGTGGCGGCGAATTTGATAATAACTAACTAAAAGACCTTTGCACCCTTTACGACATAATACTAACATACTCAAGCGTAGGACACCCTCAATCCAACGGATCTATCGAACGATTCCATGTCACATTAACGGAAATGATAAGAGTACACAAAACCGAAAATCCCAACGAACATCCCTTTACTATATTACCCTATGCAGTGATATGCTACAATAACTCGGTAAACAAAACTCATGGCTTTACGCCATACGAGCTTATTTTCGGACATACAGCTAACCGACCACCTGAAACTCTTTATAACCAAAAAGACCTGATCACCAAATACGTTAGAGATCTAAATAATTGAATATCCCATTATTACAAAATTGCGCGAAGTCGAACAGAAGCACAAAAACAAAAGCCAAAGTTCGATTCGACAAGAACATTCCTGAAAATCGACACACATATGATGTTGACGACAAAGTGTGCGTCAAAGAATCACAAATAAAAAATAAACTGCAAAATAAATTCAACGGTCCCATTGAAATTACGGGAATCTTTCAAAATTCCGCTACATTACTAAATCTCGAAACAAACCAAACAACCAAAGTAAATTTTGATCGAATGAAACCATATACTGAAGATTAAATTTATTTTCAGGTTTCTCCTGCTGATCGAATCAGCACTTGCTCAATTTAAAATAGCACCCATTAACAACACCATCGGAGTATATTATCATCAAGATACAGACATTGTGATTTCTCACAAGAAATGAACTTTACTGGTACACAAAAACATATCTACCTTTAAGACAGCTTTCGACAAAAACGACAGGATCTTACAGACTCTATACAACACACTCGACCCAACGTATCATTATATGAACGTCTTTTTAGGAGATGTAAAAACTCACCTCAGCTTATTGACGCAAATTTCCCAATCAATACTGTCAATATTTGACGAAATTTACCTTGACACGAAACGATACAAACAAGGAATACTAAATGGCATCGGAACGATTTTCAAATCGATAACCGGAAATTTAGACGTAGAAGACGGTCAGTATTATTCTGATTGTATCAACAAATTGAATAATAACGAGCACCAACTCGAAAACCTAATTAAAAACCAAATATCTGTTACAACTTCAGTAATCAAAAATTTCGACGCAACTATTCAAAAATTGCAAGTTGACGAAGAAAATTTCAATAAGGATATTAAAAAAATTGAAACCTCAATTTTAGACATGACTAAAGACACAGAAAACATCCATGCAAAACTGAAATTTATTGAAATCTGCGAACAACTTATGGCAAGTTACTTATTTATCGAAGATAACCTAAATGACATCCTAAATTCCATCACTTTCGCGAGGCTTAAAATAATTCACACGTCAATTATAAATCCAAAGGACTTAGTAAATTCTGTATAGGAAATTTCGCAAAACCTACAAAGGAACAATTTACCGCTTCCAATCAAACTATCAAAGGTTGCACAGTACTTAGAAATTCTAGAACTAAAAGCTTTTTAAACAAATTTGGATCTAATATTTGTGTTACACATACCTCTTGTAGACCCTCAAACATATTCAGTATTTCAATTATGTCCTATTCCTATTTTGGATAATAGAACTGGTTTATATCATGTATTATCAACTTCTCAAAAATATATCGCGAGAGATGATGATTCATTAATGTGCATACCTAATTCGAACCTCGGAGAATGCAAACCACTTTATTTCAACACCAATTTATGTCCAAATTTATTTGCGTACCCCATTGAAAACAATGCCATATGCGAAGCCCGTCTCTTCAAGAACCTCAAAACTCTGCCAGAAAACTGCCAGACGTCATTCATCATCAGCCAAGGCTACAACGTCCAAAAAATAGACGAAAACACATGGTTAGTTATTAACGCAGAACCTCTACAAACAGCCATTAACTGTCCAGAAAGAAATTCAAAAACTGAAGTCATCTACAAAAATTCAATAATAAAATTACAACCTAATTGTTACGCCTTCATAGGCATCGCAAAAATTCAAGCCAGTACCAATGAAGTAACCGACGTAAAAGACGACACTCATCCAATTCAAATTCCATTCGAATGTTGTAAACAAATTCCAGACAAAGTCCGAGCTCCAAATCTTAAACCACTAAAATTGAACAATCTCAACACGGAAGACCTCGAAATTGCCAAACACAAGTTGGGCCAATACTCCAGAGATCTAGACGATTTGATCAATGCACCCTTCATAACAAAACATATATCCTGGTTCACCTACTTCATCATTGTGCTAATACTTGGACTATTATTTCTGTACCTATTTTGTAAGTGCAGAACAAAAAGACGAAGACTAGCCATCGATGTTTCTGCATCACCCCCATCTCCACCGAGGCCTAGCAAACCCTACAGGATATTTGCTAACATATTCCCTTCACGAAGACGACCTACCTTAAGGAGAGAAGACAACGAAGCCGAAGGCATAGAACTTTCATTTGTTTAATCATTATATTTCATTATTTTTCCCTTGTTAATTTCAATTTTATTAACATTTTTACGTCATTTTCATTCAAACTTATCATACTTATATTTTATGCTTTTATAGTAAAGCTATATTTTAACCTTGGGAATATTTTATCCCATTTTACAATTCAAACTTAGTATGTTTGTATTTTACGCTTTCTTGCTAAAACTATATTTTAACTTTTAACATTTTTATGTTATTTTATGAATCAAGCTTATTGTGCTTGCATTTCATATTTTAGACGCTAAGGTTATATTATGTGTTTTAACCTTACAACTTAACATTTTGTACTTTTTATATTTTTTCCAAATTGTACCATTACCTTTTATATACATTTTATATCCATTTCAGTTGGTGCATAAAACACCAACTTTTTTATAAGGGGGAAGCTGTTATATTAGAAATATACCATGATATATAATATCACCGAGACAGGCTTAACCTTCTCAGACATATCATATTACAAATTGCGTAACAGCTCTTCTCTAATAACCGCTCGCGCTAGCTGAGCTTAACATTTCTTTCTCAGTAATCTGTTATCATGCTGAATGGCAAATCCAATGTTCTTTGTTCTCCAGGCATTATAAATATTATCCACAGTCATTGTAAACCTCAGTCTTATACTCACTTTCGAATAAACCTCATTTAAATTATTATTGTATTTTCTTAAAGAGTCAACGTTGACTCCAGTGTAACAAATAATGTTCTTTTTTAAAAAGTCATTTAAACAATCCAAAATCTAACATATATGTATATATATATATATATATATATATATATATATATATATAGCGATCGCAGTCACATTACAAATGATAATATCATGTAACAATGGGTTGAACAACGTCAAAAGGGAACAAAGTATATTACAAACAAAAAGTACTACATGTTGACAAAAAAACAGTTACAAATTATTATTATTTTTTTAAGATACGATAATTATTATAAGCCTGCTCTTTTATACTCAATAAATTCTTTTACATTGTATGGTTCAATTTCCACAAACAAATTAAAAAGTTCTCTTTTGTACTTTTTTACATTTTTTATTCTGTTTGGTAGAATATTAAAACATATCATACCGGCATAACAAGGACCATTTTCTATCATGCTTAACCTGTGAATGGGGAAATTATAATTATTATTGTGTCTGGTATCATAACTGTGAGTTATCTCATGTTGTTCATATTTATTTTTATATTTAAAGTTAAACATTAAACATTCAAAGATGTATTGTAGCAACAGTTAGTAGTCTGTTCTTTCTGAAGACACCTCTACAAGATTCTCTTAAAGGGATGTCATGCATATAGCATATAACTTGCTTTTGTATTATTTTGTAAATATTATACCATATCTTAATCGGGATACAAAACATGCGTAATATAGGTACCATTCGCAGTATTCTATGTAACATATCTTTTAACCACCCTCACACTATAGGTGACACTATTAAATTTTTTTGCCAATTCTGATATATGTAGCGCCCAACTTAAAGTGGTGTCTGTAATTATATCTAGAAATTTTATTGTTGATGTAAATGCTCGTTGTCATTGTTGATTATAGCATTTAATGGGAAATCTCTTGTTGATCTATTTGTTTTAAATATTATAAAGTTCGTTTTTTCTTTATTGATATCTAAATTGTTCTCTAGGAGCCAATTTTGAATCAGGTTTAGAACAAAACTTGTTTCAAATAATAATTGCGAAAAGTTATTAACTCTTACCAACAAGGTGATATCGTCTGCATAATTAATCGTTATATGCCTGCTGTTTTATAACAAGATGCATAAGTCGTTAATATAAATGTTAAACAATGCTTCCTTGGGGGACTCCCTTCCTTACTGTTGACTTGACCTCTTTACCTTGTGAATTTAAATTCACTAATTGTTTACGATTTTCTAGATATGATTTTAACCAATCTAGTGCTGTCAGTCTAACTTTCCAGTTTTTGTATCAGAATTTCATGATCAGATCTAAAAATATGCCTAAAGGTATTTCAGTTTCTTCAAGGGTGGTTAAAATTTCATTTACATAATCAAACACTGCAGTGTCAATTATTATTATTGTTATAAAAATAAAAATAATATAAAGCGTTAAGTATAAATTAAATATCTATATTGGTTTTAATTATAGGACCTGGCGAAGGTGCCGGGTATCGAACAAGCGGTTACTTTAAATTAGTTTATGATTGAATTTAGTGGGACATACCTTTTCCTTGAAACTACATTATTACAAGACGTAATAGTTTGTAGCACCTCTCGGTTTTCCGTGTTCATCATGGCATCCTCACGGGGTAAGGAGTAACACCAATCTTGTAAATCTTTAATTTTTTCTACAACAAACAGATCTATTAATGATATGCAGGATCTACCATAATATTCACAACAAATAACTCAAAATACCATTGTACTCTTTAGGTTTAATTTAAGTAAGATAATAACCAAACAAGAAATAAATAGTTTCACGCCCTTTTTTTTGTTCTGTAAATTTTTTAAAACTCCGATTTTGTTTTAGAAATAATGTTGCTTAACCGTAATAAATACTTCATCCCTACGCGAGAGAAGCAACCTCTTAAAAAAATTTAAATAGGAGTCCAAGTCAAGGGGCACTATGTTTTGAAGGTGGTTCATGTATCTTCACTAATGTAGTGTTTTTTAAATTCAAGTTAGAACCGTGTATTTTTTATACGTTTGTAATTCTGAAGTTGTTCTTGCCTAATCTGCTTATTATTATTTTATTGCCGGAAGAGATATTTAGTTAGTGTTCCTTATTACATTTGTATTTCGTTAAAGTGGACAAAATATTAATCACAATAGTGGTTTAAAGTTATTAAACAATAGATTATAATTTATGTATATAAGCTAATAAGCTTATTAAATACTGGTTTAACTCTTTCAAATATAACAATATTATTCGCTTTAATTCAAGTGAAATAACTACAGCCAATCGCCTAAGATAGCTTCTCTGTTGAAAGGTAATATGAACTATTGAAATATTTTATTTATAAGTTCGATCACACATAAAAGTTAGCTTTTAAATATTTCAGCATTATTACCAATATTTTCATAAAATGTGACACATGTATTTTTATTTATTTTATCATTCAGAAACATAGCTGGGGGAAATACAAATTCCGAAGTCGGTGCAGTTCGTGGGTCCTCACAAGGGAGCAATACAGGTCCTCCTGGGATTATCCTGATGCACGTGGCTTTAGTTATCGCCCTCGAATTATCCCATTATCAATCATATAAACAACAAAATAATTAGATTAGTGAATCGCACGCTTAGTGTGAACAACCAGCCGAGAAATTCTAATGCTTATTATGATTTGATTGAGCGTCGCGTGGTTTGAGGGGATGTGTAACAAAATTGTCATCTACACATCATTGCCCTGGAGCAATTAAAAAAAGAGCTTTACTGATACATTTTGATGGCGGTGCGGCATGTACTAAATACTAAAAATAAGTATCTATATTTACTTTCTAATAAGCAGTACAGATATGATAATAGACCGATCAAAATATTAAAAATGCCATTTAGTAAACTTAGGGAGAAGCAGTCTTGTAATTTTTCATATTCTATAATTTTTTAATGAGTCAGGGCAGTTTTAAAGACATTTTACTAGCTTAGTAATATTACGTAGCTACGTGCTACGTATGAAAAATGCTAGTGGGTACCACCGTCTATCATAACGGCAACATTTTAATGAAGTATCATTGATACAACACAACAGGAGCAGTGAAACTAATGATGAACACAACATTTTACATCAAAGTTTTTGGACATTATTTTAAAATTATCATTGATTTTCATTGAGATAGTGCTTACGTATAACTTGCTCTGAGATATAATTATTATGTACTAAATTTTTCAAGTTATTATGAATACGAACTATCTGAGAAATAAAGATTTTTTAAAATCAATATTTCTTTATTTATTTGGATTTGAAATTTGTATGCTATCCTAAAAATCTGATTGTCATTTATTCATAAGTTCGTTAAATCCGTTCAAAGTTAACGTATTTTTTCTTCTTGTTCGTTTTGTGACCCATATGTTATTAATTTGCTTTCCTTTATTGTTTGACTCGTCTCACAGCTTCCCGTTTCGGAGGTCTTTCTTTTTACCATATATCATCTGGTTTTTCTTAACCAATTAACCGTTCCATTGTGGTTTCGAAAAAATTATAAATATGGAGGAATGCAATGCTAGGAAATTATTTTGCCTATTTCCTGAAGGTTCTATTATCATGTTTGACTAAACTAACCATATCTTGAAATCATCAATATGTCGTTTTGCATTTCCACAGCAATTTATCTTAAAAGGGGCGGAAGTGCATAATAGTTCTATTGGTGCACAAGTTCAATGTATTAATATGATAAATTAAGAAAATCAGTTGAATAATTGTACGTACGCAAATTTCTAAAGCGGCGTGACGTGCTTGCGGTCACACTATCATATGACAGACAATTCAACCTTCATCTACTCCATTTTGTGTTCAAATATGTTTGTTAATCTTTATTATTTTTTAATTCTGGTACTGTCGTGAGCAGAAATTTTTTTTCTAATGTAAGTGTCTCTATTTGAATATGTAATGAGTAGCCGAAATAAAACAGATATCACTTTTAATTTATTAATTATTTTAATGCTGCAGTTATTGCTATAGTAAATGATGGATGGTTAATGAGACAAATTGCTTTGCGTTATAACATTAACAAAAATTTGGTGTGTAACATTTTAAGAAACTGGAGAATAAACGGTACGATTAGTAGAAATCCTGGATAAAGGACAAAGGATAATCCTACTTAACAAGAAACTAACTATTTATAACTTCTATAATTCTGTTTGGCATAGATTTAAATAACCTCATACAATAATCATTAGTAATAATATTTTCCCACGCATTATTTACTATTTCCAGTAATTCTTCGGCATTCCGCGGTCTCGCATTTTGTTTTTGGATACTCTTACATAATTCTTCCACAGGGCTAAGCTCTGGACTATGACTGGGCCAGTTAAGAACATTGATGTTGTTATCTTGGAACCAGTTACTTACGGTATGAGCAATATGAACGGAACAATTGTCTTGTTGAAATATGAACTTATTATTAGGAAATAATTGTGACATAGAATGGAGCATAATATTGTCTAAAATCCTAATATACGTTTCACTATTAAATCGTTCGTCAATATGCCATAAAACACCAGGACCACGTGCCGATATCAAGCCCACATATTGACGGAAAATCTACCACTCTTATCATTTCTCATCTAATCGAGTATTCGGAGGGCGGTAAACACGAATACGACCGCTGTGTGTTGACTGGAAAGTTTTTTCGTCTGTAAAGATTACATTGTTCCAATAATTTACATCATACGCTAAAAATTCAAGCGCAAATCCTAGTCGAGCTTCTTTATGTTCAGCTTTAAGTAAGTATTTCTGCGCTGCTGCATGACAGCGTTGCTCCGATTCTCTTACTCGCCGGCGACCAGTACTATTCGATCCAGGAAAATTCGTTTCTTCAGCAGCCTGAATAGCTGAGTAAAATGGATTTTCTACTAAAGCATTTACCAATTGCAAATCTTGTTGTTGAGTTGATATCCTTTATTGCCCTGATCCAGGACTTCTACTAATCGTACCGTTTATTCTCCACTTTCTTAAAATGTTACACACCGAATTTTTGTCAATATTATAACGCAGCGCAATTTGCCTCATTGACCATCCATCTTCTGCTTTAGCAATAACTCCAGATTTAACTAAATCGCTTATATGAGGCATATTAGTTTTTTGCACACTTGCAATAAATTATGACAACTAACTGACAAGGTCACAAAAATTAAAGTTAGATATACACAACTAACCGTTATAAGACTTGTCCTATTTTTTTGCTCACGACCGTACCTTCGTTTTTTTAGTTTAAGGTTACTTTAACAGGGGTCTAAGATCTAAGCCTGTGACTTTTGTGAGTAGTGTACGCTAGGTTATGGTTAAAGTAAAATAAATGAAGATATTGAAAGTAAAATCCTTCATTTGAATAAGATCGATTGTGATCAGTAAGTTACTGACGAGGATGAGTATCAAGAGAGAAAGCACGGTGATGAATATTGTCCCATTCAACATAGAAAGCTGAATATTTAACTATTTGCCCTCAAATATTCAATACAATATAGCCACTATTAGTAAAACTACAGATTTTACTTTATTGTATATTAATTTTACAGCAATAACTAATTGTTAGTTATGATTAGTGCAAGTGCATACATTGTGTCCTATTACGGTTCGATTCATGTTCTCAATACACCTGATGATAGTTGGCGAAATTTTGAAAGAAATTAATCTTGAGGTTAGTAAATAATTACCTGCTTTCTTATTCGTGATTTTTTTCTCTAAATAATAATTTTGTTATATAATTTTTCACCTAAATTTTTAAAAAGGCTCCTAAAACGTTTTATTTTGAATCTTATATTTTTTTATCCTCACAATATTTTATCATAAATTTATTCATTTCCTAAAATATTCTAAATAATACATTATTATTTCTAGAACAATTAACAGAATAAATTTAAAATGTCCTTTAAGAATCTCGTATAAAGATTCTAGAAAGTTTTAAAACGCTCCATTTTAAATGTCAATAGTACTTAGAATGAATTTGCAGTTTGCGAGACCATACCTAGATTATTTAAATGTTCTCAATATATATTCTTTGCATATTTATAAAACGTACGTGCGCTATCTGGGAAGTACGCATGCTAATAATTTTTTAAGTATTAGATGTCATAAGGTTTTAGGACAATTTTTCTTCCTCTAGTGGAAATTCAAATAAAGCAACGAAAAACTTACAAGAATTAAGTTGATTCCATAAGTGAACTAAAATAAATGTAAATACATATGCACTCATATTATCAAGAGGAATAACACTTTGTCATATCAATTGACTAAAATTTCGGTAGTAGTCTGAAATAATACCATTCTCAAGAAGTCTAAGTATATTATGGACTGGCATAATATTTTATGAATATGGAAATTTAAAAAATAAAAAAACGAATAATAGGGTTTCAGGGCTGAAGGAGTCTGCAATTTCTCCAATAAATTAAAATTTGCAGGACCATTGCATGTTTTAAATGAAGTATAATATTGTTTCTTAAAAATCGTATTATATATTTTCATTCAATATCCCAATTCACATAATAACGATGATTTATTATTATTACTAATAACCTCATTTAATAATTTTCTGGCAAAATATTACTGCTTTTGGCGTCTCACAAACCGACAAGCATGATGCCTTAGTGAGTAAATGACAAAAACACTCAAGAGCTAACTTGCTAGCTGCATTATCGAAATCTAGAACGTCAATATAATAATTTAATCATTACATACCTAAACTTGTATAGAAACATGGCAATGTTAGAATATGACACGGCACAGCAGAAAGATAAAATATAAAAAAATAATTATTTCTCTTATTTTTAATTAGAAATGGAAATTTATTGATGTAAAATTATTACACAGATTTTACATAAAACTGTCATATAAAAAATAATATATTGTTTATATAAAAATTACATGTACATGGTGAGGATATTTGATGTCACATGCATCATGAACAGAAACCACATATACGTAAACAATATGTAATAGTGTTTAACGGGATATTTATGCAGTATATTTATTTTAATTTTAATAAATTGGTTAAAAACATGTTTTATCATGAGTTTGATAATATACAGACTAGATGTCAAATGATCACAGAGTTTCCAATTTAGTACAAATTTCCACTTTACAGAAAGAACGGTTTCCTATAATACTCCAATTTTTCTCATTAGTTTTATATTATAACATTTGCTGTTTATAGCAGCAGTGCTTAAATACTATCCGACATATTTTATTATGCAGTGTTAGATTATGTAATAAATGCCTACTAAATAATTAATTTTGTTAATAAGTTTAACAGATAACATATCTACTTCTTATTTAAATTAGTAGTAATTAAATAGATATCATTATTTCTCAGAGTGGGTACCAATACATTAGAAAATTTCATTTATATAATTTTGATAAAAAAATTATCTACTAAAATTCATGTCTTACTATAATATAATTAATATTTTTATTCTACACAGAGGCACAGACAGTAGAGATTACAATTAAGAAATAATGAATAACTATTAGAAAATTAATAATAATTAATTATTAATTGTTTCTCTTAAATGAAAAATTCATGATATCTAAAACCTACCTGATTATTGTAAATTAAAAAGAAAACACTTTTGCTCACTGTAACGTGGTGTAATATTTGGGAGATGCTTATCAACTAAATCAGAAGATGTAATCTCACAGCATCTCTTTTGCTCCCAGGACCACCCCTGGACCAATAGAAGAGTAAAGTACTTATAGCAACGCCTTTAATCAATATGTTCCATTGTTAAACTGTCACTTAGTACACGTAAAGGTGGAGTTTGCAGCAAATATGTCTATATTTAATTGAGTTAAAACATACCTATGTCACAGTGCCATAACAGACGAAAAGAAGTCTTATAAATGAAATATATTTTTCATATTCTGTGAAGGCGATAATAATTACGTCAAAATTGTTAATTTTTTGTGTTAGTATTTTTGTTACGATGACCTTTTCCTCATATCGTTATTATATGTTGCAACGGAGCTAAAATTGTAAAATGTACTTAAACTAATTACTGGATCTCGAGACGTAATGTTTCTACAAATTATTTCTAATTTCTAGTAGGTACCTATATTAACTTTTTCATTCTCCGACAGATGATCGAATTTTTAGTATTTTGCTTATGATAATAATTTAAAACAAAACTATTAAACATAATGTAATTATATCCCTGAAGTTCGCTCCAGATTTAAACTTATCTCTTCCTGAGATTCATTTCATTACAATTAAGGAGTTAAGCAGACAAATAATTCTAAAAAATATAAAATAATGGTATTATTGGTATTTGTTTCCAGGCTAGGTATTTAGCTGCGGAAAATAAAATCATCCAGTCGTAAAGAGGGAAGGAAGGGGCTTTTCTACTTATAAAAATAAAGGTACCAACTCATATGAACATGTGTCGGAGAACGCGTTTTTCTTTATTTCCTCCTTCGTTGTTCCCATCGATGAAATTCGTGTTTGTGTAAAATTGTAAAAATATTGCTGCATCAAACACCTATTGCTTTAGACTAGATTATTGTAATAAAGACATCTGATCCTCTAAGATAACTGTTCCCAAAACTGCAACTTGCATTACTTCGAAATTAACCACTCTTTTTAGTTAGTCCGTTCATCGTCATCTGAAAAGAAGTAGATGAGTTTTAGTCATTCTGTTCTTTCAGGAAGAAAGTCAGGATCTAAAACGGAGTCGTCACTATCGAAATCAAGGACTGCTAAACTATTAGAAGAGGAACCAGGTAAATTATTGTTATCACTGAAATCAGACCCGATACCAGTTTGCTTTCTCTTTGTATCACTAGCGGATGTTGTAGGAAAAAATATCTTCTGCGTCCGAACCTCCGCCGATACCGAATCTATTGCTTGTTCATCGATTATATCATCTATAATATCAAATAATTGATCAGGATCCAAATGACTTAGTTCTTCTAAATCCAGAGACTTATATATTTTTATTCGCACAAAGCATGTACGCTACTGGATGCCCGATTTGAAATGACGAAATCATCAAGGTTTTAGGTTAGGTTAAGTTAGTAATACCTTAGCGCAATTAGTAAACTGCATGAATATTACTACATATGCATCTTGCTCTATTTAAGTACTTACCTGAATGTTTTCGCATTTTTTTTTAATTAAACACAGTAAAGAGACATGAATACAGTAGGTTTGTACAGAAGCACATAAAAACATTGTCTTTTACTAATCAGTTACTGGTTGAAATTTCTACCACTTATTATATAGTGTCAAGTATATTAGGATTTGGTTTATTTTTCGACCAGTACCGCATTGTTTTGCATATTTTCAGACTATTGGCCGATAACGAGACAGCTGTCTCTTTCGAAAATATTTCATTCTTTACCGGTTTAAATATCGACCAGTATCCGTTAGAGTTAAAAAGCATTTTTGAAGGTAAAAGATCAATCGATTACGAGAAATTAGACGATGATATTTTAAAAGGCAATTAAGAAGAAGATGAAAAAGTGAGACAAAAGTTTACAAAGCCGCAATATTATCTCCATTTTGATAAAATATTCCTGAATGTGTACGAAGATGTTAAAGATATTCAATGTGCTTGAAGCGGACTATGCCATTTACTGCATTGTGGAGTGCTATCTTGAGTAAAAATATGGAAGATACAGCAACGTCAATGTTCAGTGTTGGTTTACAAAAATATAAAAAACAGTTAATAAAAAATGATGCATACTCAAAAGCGGGCAGATTTATTAATGCGGTCCGCTACAGAATTGAAACGGATTTAAGCGACCCTTAAAATATAAAAGATTTTAATAAAATACAGTACAGTAATACTCTTTCCGAAGAAATATGGAAGCCAAAGAGAAAATCTTCTAAATACTTTGAAAAAAAAAGTTCAAATATTCAACAAAACATATTTCTTGAGAAAATGAAGACAACTTTTCACAGGAATATCAAGAAGATGTGAATGCCAGCGACACTAGTGCAAATTATAAAAATCCTTATAGCCTTAACTCATACACATTAACCATTACGTCAGTCAGAAGTACCTCTGAAAATAATAATAAGCGCACTCATTTGTCCATTACATCAGAAAACTCGGAGTTTCCAGATAAAAGAGCACTTGCAAAAGCATTATCTTGGATTTCTAACCATTATCTAGACTGTGGTTTATTTGTTTTACTAAAATCCTATCCCAGTAGATTATATCAAATGTTATTATAAATTATATTTTAATTCGTGCCTTAAATTTGTTTTGGAAGCAAACAAACATTTTACTTTTAAGGATATAAAAAATAAACAATATGTATTCAATCATCACCTGTGCATACTCTATTGTCAAAATCCTTTTCTATCAATTAAAGCTAAAACTAAAGTAATTCTAACAGATAATTGTAGAGCTGGAGTATTTTGCATCGCATTATAAAAATTATTTACTCGAAAAAATAAGCAAATAAAGAGTGTCGTGGGTATACTTGATAATTATAAACATCTGAAATGGGATCCACTGCGTTGACCACTTTTAACTCATCTATGAAAATATGCAAAATTATTCGAGAACCTTTGCAAATATTCGGCGATAAATTTATGTCTTTTGTGCTATTAGGCTGCTTCAACAATAAAATATTTTATAAATACTACGGTCTACCAGAAGATGACTACATCAACATATTCGAAAAATATCGTATTTTAACTGACATTGACAATTATAAGTGTTATCAATCCCCGTATATACTTGACCTTGTCCTATCAGAGTTGTCGAAAGATACCAATTCAATTCAGTAGCAACTTTTCATTTAATAAGAAGAAATAAAAATCATGCTCACTAATAGGCAGACTAAGAGCTACTCAAGTTTTGAAAAATTGTCTGAGAAAATCCTATAACTTAAATGGTCCTGTATGCGTATGTAAAGAGGCATCCCGACGTGTGGTCTAGATTTCAAACGTAGCGGCCCAGCGTTTCCGTATCAGGCGCATTTTACAAAAACTAGTATTCTGAGAATCACTTGAAATAATATGGTGAGGAATAATTGCGGTCATTCATTTGCAGAAAAATTAGATGAAGTGGACTCGGTGGAGAGTATTAAGGTAAATGTAAGAAAAATGGACCTGAGAACCTTTTAAAATTCATTCCGCTAGTCCCAAGAGGAGCCACAATCAGGTTTGTATGATTCTTTTGGGAGCCGAAATAAGTTATAAACAATACGGTTCTTTTAACTTTTAATCGGTTTACAGTATAATGGACCTTACATACGACAAATCTCCCTCGCAGAAATTTTGATAATACTTATGCCTAGCTAAATAAACTTAAAAGGGTTGAGAAATACTTAATATATATTTCTTAGCGATAAAATTTTCTCGTCTTTTAGATTATTTAACAAATCCTATAACACGATGAGAGCCTAAAATCTGTTATTTTAAACCAGTTACTCCCTTTGCAGAGAGTTGGAATTCCATAATCTAGTAATTCAAAAACCATTGATATTAAGAAAGTATAAAAAATATGGAATATTACTAATTTTTTGAGACTTGATTTCTTATGCTCGTAAATATATCGGGGTTACTGTTTTGAATATTACTATTTTGTTTATTATGAAAATTACTATTTAATATTTCAGTATTATACTCATATTTTTACTTGACTTCCTTTTTTGACATTTCACACCAGCCCCCGACTTATTGACGTAAATAATAAGGCAAATCTGTATTTTTATATTTTTTCAAGGTCCATGTTTTCGTGTTTTTTTAAAATTTATTATTTTATTAACCTCTCCACAATAAAATTGTGAGAGGTTACTAAAATTAGCTCAAAAACGAAAATTGAGATAACATCAAATCTTTACGTTTTGAGGTCCTAGGAACCCAAAAAATTGGTTTTTGAAAAATGTCTGTGTGTGTGTATGTATGTGTGTTAGCACGATAGCGCCGAAACTACTGAACGGATTTGAATGAAACTTTGCGTGTGCGTTTCTTTAGTATCCCAGAAGATCTGAAAAGGTTTTGGTTGAGATCGGATTACGTTTAGTGCCATTTTGACGCAACAAGTTGTTTATTTTATATTTACTTTCAATTTGCAATGGAACCATTGAAAAGCAGTTAAAATTCTGATTTCAACGATATACCATACTTCCACCCTTTCGATTTGGTTTCCGTGAAAAAAATTAAAAACAAAGCAAATATGGCATAGATCGCATTTCGCATGACATGATCGTTGCGCGTAGCCGTTACATCGTGAAACTAGTCACATCACGCGTCAATTCACGTGTGAGGGTTTCTGCTCTGCTCTAGAAGTAGAGCGGATTACGTTTAGTGCCGTTTTTAAATATATATACAGACAAATCGAAGAATTAAACTACAAATATTCCTCTAAAATCTAGTAAAATTACTGAAATGCTAATGTTTGATTTAACAAAGACAGCCACGAGCGATCGGATTGCAATGAGCAAATTTTGATGATTGTCATTGTCATCGTTTGTCATCCGATAACGTTGGTGTCATGTCATGTTAATAAGATTTCGGCACATTTGTAACTTTTAGTGGATTGTCACAAACTTTAAAGGTAGATGTAACAATATCAATATCATATGCTTTCTGTACCTTCGTTGGTGAATTTATTATAGATTATCACTTTACCAATTTTCAGTTTGTTGCTTTACAAATCTGTAGTATTTAGGATAACTAGACTTTCTTAGTCGTTCAAGTGATGTTAAAGTTGTTAATATCCTAATAGTATATTATTCAACGAGAGATAATGTAGGTAATAACTCGCATAGATGATTGTAAATTCATTAAGTTGAGGGTTTTTTAGTGCCCCAGAAGATCTGAAAAGGTTTTGGATGAGATCGGATTACGTTTAGTGCCGTTTTGTTACACAATTTAATGCTAGTCAATTTCAACTAATACTAATATTTTGTATACAATGTATTTTTGCTTCATTGATTCTGTCTTATAATTGGCAATTATGTAATTGTGTTTTCAAATTTTTTTTTTTAGGAAATGGCGAAGGATCTGGTGATACACCAATAATGATAGGAACGATGTAGTGCAGCTCCTTGAAGGTCAAAACCGGATCGCCCGTTGAAGAGATATAAAGCCACAGACACACATACCAACATATGCGTCAAACTTATGACACTTCTTCTTTTTGTGTCGGGAGTTAATTCTGTACAAACCGTATTTTTCGGCACTAAATATATTATTCAAAGGTACAGTAATGTATGCTTGAGAAGTCGATTTGTTTATGTTAAAATACTTTTAATATACGTTTAATTTTAATTATAATGCAATAACGCTTGATTCTTTTATTTTTCAACCCCTTTCAATTTATTCTTTAGGAATGAACCTATCAAAGTGCTTTAGTACTCTAAATAAAATATGGACTGTTCAAAAATCAAAAATACGGTTCAAAGAGAGAGAGACTGAATTACTATATTACAAGATTTCAACATAAGGCGAACGTAGGTGCGTCTTTACTATACACATATATCGAGACCCGGACATTCTGAACGGTGCGAGCGTTAAAGGTAAAGCTAATTAATCGGAAATTAAAAATTTTGGTTCTGTGAAACAAAGTACAAATAATAGTGACGCTACAACCCTGAGCCCTACGTTGGTAAGAGAATAAATAGTTTTAAACAATCTGAGAGTGAAAATTATTTCATACCTAGTAGTGAAAATAGACAAAAGTACATAGCTTCAAAAACAAATAAGCGGACGTAATTCGCAGAAATATTTAGGAACCAGCTGAAATGAAGTAGTAGTATAACCTCAAATTTTTAAGAGCAATTTATGGGAAAGAACCCCCAACTAGTTGGTTGAAACGGGTGAGGGGACTTCTAACTTCAAATTATAAAAAACGATTGTTTAACGAACAATTAATTGGTCGCTGAGGAAAGTTCTTTAACAAACTTTTTCAGTAATAAGTAGTGTGAATGAATTATTTTGACGACAAAAAGGTTAAATGTAGAAAAGAACTGATATAAATTATATGAATAATAGTGAGACAAACAACATAGAAGGACAATCCTTCATATATATATATATATATATATATATATATATATATATATATATATATATGTATATAAAACCTAAATTCAACACACGTAGTGTATCTTGAGGTTGCAGTCAGAGGTGAAAAGTTTACGGCCACAAAACCGAAAAAGAAAAACTCTTTTGTTACTTTGTCAAGCTTTCGGAAACTTGGCCGTAAACTTTTCACCTCTGACTGCACTCAAGATACACTACGTGTGTTTAATTTTAGTTTTCTTAACTAGTCAGTCAAGACTACCCTTCTTCTTTATATGTATATATATATATATATATATGAAAAATACTAGGTTCTCGGGTTGAACCGCGTCTAATATTGTTAATGTCTCGACGTTTCGGCTCCTGTTTTGGAGCCATTTTCAAGAGGAAAAAAAAGTGGGTCAAGAAAAATTGTCAAATAAAATAATGCTAGGAGTTCGTGGAACTGGTTCGATTCCGGGGTCTCAATCTGCCTACTCCCCAGACTCCTATAACGCATGCGTGACGCCGCGGTAATGCTTTAATTTATTTACCTTCTTTGATTTTAACCTAACATATTTGTTTTTAAGTTTTATTCAAAGTAAATAGTAAACGGTGATAATATGAAAGCATTTGACTTTGTAAGCGATGATGACGTAGAGTTTATAAAATGTATAGAATATGAAGAAGCCCGCGTATATCGTAAGGGAACGAAACAATCTCTTTGAGGAATTTGATAATGTGGATTTCTTCATGAGAATTCGTTTGAGAAAAGAGACAGTTTTATTAATTTTGGAACAGATAGAGCATACAATTGAGACCATCACAGACCGGTATTATCTCTTGTGTTATGGATATAAATTCCATATTATATAATTACCCAGCAAAGAAGAACATTTTGTTATTTATTTGGAACTGATACCTATTTTATGTTTCTTTTCTTTTCAGAAATCGTATATAAAAACGATTAATCTCTTTTATTTACATAAAAATACTGTCACTATCTGTCACCCGCCAAATTGTGCCAGTATTTATAAGTTATAGAATAGGGCTGAGCGTCAACACTTATGTTGATAAGCTATGAGCGCATGCGTAAGTTTGATTTTCCAGCTGTCAGGATTGCCAATCGTTGTAATAAATTCGCTAGCCAAAAGTTAGCTAACTGGAAGCTAAATATCGCTTGGAAAAACGATCACAACGCTAACTGGAACATCGACTGACAGTTAATCTTAATTACTAGCTACGTAGCAGACACTTTTAACTGAGCATCGAAAACCCGGCCCTAAAAGAACAAGAAAGAAACATTTGGAAGTATTAAATAAAATTTTGTAAGTGGATCAATGGTTATACAAGAAGCAAGAAACCTGTAATTACGAACAAAGAAAATAAGTGCAAAATATTAGGACAATAATAGAGATCGTATCAAATATAATTCATCAGACAATTCGGCATAAATTTTTAAATTTCAAATTTTAAAATTTTATAAATATCTTGGGTCTCAAAACTGAATAAGCAAATTTGTATTGATATAAAATTTCTATTTCATTAAATTAAATTTTTCTATATAGAGAGATAGACCTTTGAACCGACTACGGAGACTGAGCTAGCCTGGACATATTAACAAATTTCAAATAAGGAATGTTTGATTTCTGATTTTCTTTTAAGGTAGGAAACTTTATTCCTAATCAAAATTTGTTTTTGAACATAAAATAAAGGAACGAATCACATTCATAGTCTACATATTAGTTATAGATTTATAAATTCAAACGCACTGTGAAATAAAAAAACATTATATATATATATATAGAGAGAGTTCAAGTGTGCTTCTAGAGGGCAGAAATATTAAAACATAATATTTCAGTCGCAAGCTCCTCTATAAAATCCATATTTTACTATAAGGAATGTAATCTAACTGCAACCAACAGCTATTCTCCGGGCTATGGCTATGTGCCCCGCCAAGCGCTGAATTACAAGTTACAAGCCTGGCGCATAAATTGTGATAATCGCATATTACCAACAAAACGCTAATGCTTCGATTGCAACAAACATCAGCCGAAGAACTGGTCCTATTTAAAGGGGTTCTCGTGCCAGTCGTCCCATACCACTTGCAGACTGCAGTTTCGAGCTGTTGGCTCTCATCAGTGCAAGGTAGGCATATGACGAACGACACGAGGATCCCTTGACTATTTGGTACATCTCGGTATCTTTGCGATAGCGACATGTAAAATAGTAAGCAGGCGCCATCTAGCGGTATATATATATATATATATATATATATATATATATATATATAGAGGGTATTCACTTAATTCTCACCGGTACACCATTTACTTAAGTTTGTATAAAACTAACAGGTTGGCCACTGTCATTTGTCTGTTCCATGACCTATGGCGTACTGATGAGAACTAATAAGTTCGAAACCGGTCTATGTCTGGTCAGGGAATTGACAAATGACATTGGCTACCAATCTTTTATGATTTGTAAGGTATAATTCAATGCAGGTCGGGGTATTTGCCCGCTGAGTAGTTGTTTCCTGCAAATCATGTATAATAACCATATATATAGTTCAAATGTGCTTCTAGAGGGCAGAAAATTAAATAATAATATTATATATATTATTATTATATATATATATATATATATATATAATATTATTATTTAATTTTCTGCCCTCTAGAAGCACATTTGAACTATATATATATATATATATATATATAATTAAATAATAATATTATATATATTATTATATATATATATATATATATATATATATATATATATATATAGTTCAAATGTGCTTCTAGAGGGCAGAAAATTAAATAATAATATTATATATATATATATATATATATATATATATATATATACATAAACCAAACGATGTGTATATACAATGTGTGGCAACGGTTATTTAAATTTTACGAAACTGTACAGCCACAGTTAATATGGGACTCGATTGACTGAATTTCTTTTATCGGTTTCAGAAGTTTGGTTGTCTAGGATATTCACTATTTACCTTAGATACCTACCAAATTCAAGTTAAGTCGATCGATTTCTTGATTGTGGTTAATATTTACAAATAACATTGATGTATAAACAAAGTTAAATGGTAGCTTGAAACATGTCATTCAATTACAAGGCAAATCAGGTGAGCAAATTCCATAATTATTACAACGTAAGCAAGCTCTTAATATAATGTGAAAGAAAATATGGTACGTAGTGCATAGTATAACTGTAAGCGTGTGTATTCCACGCCCACACAATTAAAAATCTATTTGTGAGGTCATGGCTCAGAATTTTCTTTTTTTTTTAAGTAGGTAACTGTAATTTTGAGGGTAACCGAAAATATTAAATAGCTGCTGAAGGTTGAAATAAAACTGAAACTGGCATATACAATAACTACAAAGATCCTACTTATTCGTGTAATACAGGTGTCCACACAGTTATTGCCGCACCTGCAAGCAGGCGTGTGTTGGGATTTAACCACCAACTACGCAGTCATAGTAAATGTGCAGAAAGCCTTAATTCTGTTAATGTAATTTGTAAGATAAATTGAGGTGTGTGTGAAAACAAAATTGTTGTGTTTCATCTTTCCAATCTGCAGATTCTTGTGGGTAGCAAACAAGCAATCATCATTTGCCACGCTTAAGAAAATTTATGTTACAAATATTGTGTGCAATAATTTCTTGTTTAGGAAAATAGTGTGTGCCTTTTCCATCATAATACACCCTCTAACTGTTCCTTTGATATAGAAATCACAGGAATAGAAATTATTTCACATTAGTATACTGGATAATTTTGTTATGTTTTCATAATTTTATTTAGAATAGAATTTGGTAGAAAGTGTATTACTTCCACGTCCAGTGGAAATATAGTAACGCAAATTTTTTTTTTTATTGAAATAGGCTTAAAATGTAATGAAACGTCGAGATTTTAAATTTGAGGTAAAAAAAATCCTGTCTCTCTGTCTGTCTGTAACTTTTTTGTGCGCGCGCGTTTACTCTGCAACCGTTTATGATATTGACTTGAAATTTTGTGTTGTAACGAGATCTGGAATTAGATTATATTTTGATCTAATTCCGCTGAAGGGTTCGGGGATAAATGGGGTAAATAAGGGTAAATAGGCAAAACAGGCAAGTAAGAGTCCATAAACTTGCAATTTAAGGCATGTACGAAAAGTTAAGGTCTCAAATTTTTTTTTTTGGCATCAGCCACCCCCCCGCCCAGTATCACCCCCACACTATTATGAAAGGCAGTAAAACAAATTAAAATGTGATTTAGTGTATATACAAAAAAGAAACGTCTAAAAAAATTTTTTAGCGTTAGCTACTCCCTCTACCACCCCATTGCTACCCCCCACCCCATTATTAAAGGACGTAAAAAAAATTCAAATGTGATTTAGTGTGTATACAAGAACGAAACGTCTAAAAAAAATTTTTTGGCGTTAGCTACCTTCTTTACCATCCCCATTGCCACCCTCGTTCTATTATTAAAGGGGGTAAAAAAATTAAAATGTGATTTAGTGTGTATACAAAAACGAAACGTCTAAAAAAAATTTTTTGGCGTTAGCTACCCCCTCTACGGCCCTCCATTGCCATCTCCACCCTATTATTGAAGTAGGTAAAAAAATTAAAATGTGATTTAGTGTGTATACAAAAGCGAAACGTCTAAGAAAATTTTTTAGCGTTAGCTACCCCCTCTACCAACCCCATTGCCATCTCCACCCTATTATTGAAGGGGGCAAAAAAAATTAAAATGTGATTTAGTGTGTATACAAGAACAAAACGTCCAAGAAATTTGTTTTTCGGCGTTAGCTACCCCCTTTACCACCCCCATTGTCATCTCCACCCTATTATTGAAGGGGCAAAAAAAATTAAAATGTGATTTAGTGTGTATACAAGAACGAAACGTTTAAAAAAAATTTTGGCGTTAGCTACCCCCTCTACCACGCCATTGCCACCCCTACCCATTGTAAAAGAGGGTAAAAAATATTAAAATGTGATATAGTGTGTATATAAGAACGAAACGTTTAAAATTTTTTAAATTTTTTACAACCCCCATTGCCACCCCACCCTATTATTAAAGGGAGTAAAAAATTAAATTGGGATTTGAACCAAGGGCCTCTAAAATTTATTTTGGTATTAGTTTATTCCTCTATCACCCCCACGCTATTGTTTAAGGGAATAAAAAATTAAATTGGGATTTAGTGTGTATACGAATACCAAGGACTTCTATTTTTTTACATTAGTGGGGGTGCCACTCTATTATTAAAGGAAATAAAATATTACATTGGGATTTAGTGTGCATCAGACTTGGATACAAAATCTGGATGTGGAAGTATTGGTTCCTTGGGTAGCGGTTTTTTAAGTATCATCTACTTAACACCGGGTCCGGCAGAACGAAGTATCCATTTTCAAAATTAATATCATAATATAATGAGATATAAACTCAAATCAAATTGCCATGCTTCAGCGATAAATTGAAATTTAAGACAGTTTCAAAGCATTTGTGAGAAATGTCAGTCTAGCTGTGAATAAAGAGCGTTGGTCAAATATTCAACGTTCTTTTGCGGTTGAAGCTTATTTAAGAAATAATTATTCTCTTCTAATTACACAGCGTTTATTTCGTTGTCGCTTTCATTTTAAATCCACGAGATCCAGTTCCTAGTCGAACAACAGTTATTAAAAAATGGGTACACAAGTTTCGCTTCATGTGCCAGAGAAAACCAAAAAGAAGAACTCGTTCTGTACGCACATTTGAAAATAAGAGCAGCTGTGCTACAAAATCCTACACGATCTGCAAGACGACAAGCATTAGCACTCAATATTTCAAACCATGGTTATCGCCGCATTCTGAAAGACTTACACTTCCATCCTTATAAAATTCAAGTCGTACAAAAACTTCTGCCTGAAGATTTTAGAACACGCGTTGATTTTTGCAAATGTGTCGAAGGGCGACTTGTTGAAAACCAGATTATTGTTGATTGCTTGCTGATGTCAGATGGAGCTCATTTTCATCTTTCAGAACTTTCGCTACTGGGCATGGAAAAATTCTCTGCAATTAAACGAAGTACCGCTTCATAGCAAAAAGGTTACTGTGTGGTATGCAGTATCCGCCTTTGAAATTTTTGGGCCGTTCTTCTTTGAGGAAAATGACTTGACGTTTACTGCTACATCAGAACGTTATCAACATGTATTGCGTAACTTTGAACAAGAACTTCGTAATGTTGGTGTAGATATTCGAAGAATATGGTTTCAGCAGGACGAAGCCACCTCCTATACTGCTAGGGATTCTATGTAAATTTTGCGAAGAATGTTTTTTGGTCATGTCATTTCGAAATTTGGGGATATCAACTGGCCAGCACGGTCACCGGATCTCTCAGCTTGTGATTTCTTTTCATGGTGCTACTTAAAGTCAAAAGTGTTTTCTAATCGGCAGCAAGCTTTGCAACAACTAAAAAAATAAGGGGTGATGATAAACTTTCCTGCTAGATTTCAAGAGTGTCAGCAACGAGGAGGAGGAGGTCTGTGACTGATGGTAATATTTAAAAAATAAAATTTTCGTGTTTCCTCAAGAGCCTTGTGTTTGATTTTTGAATAGAAATTTAGCCATTAATAAAAACAACTCAATTTAAAATGGAATACTCATTCTGCAGGACCCGTTATAATTCATTTAATGTTGGTAAATAATGTTGATGCATATGTATTATCATTATGCACATAAACACAGGAAGCAAACAAAAATTTATTTTCTTCCAAATATGATAGAAAAGAAAACAATTCTAACAAATAAATAATAGTTATCAATAAGCATCACGTTAGTTCATCCTAGTGGTGATAAGCTGTCTTATAAACAGAGGTCACTGCATTAAGTTGATGAAGCTCTCTATGTACCGCACCGTTACATCCGTGTTCAGGATTACTAGTTTAAAGTAACTTCCAGCAGGGAATTTTATAAATATATAGATTTTAACCAGCATATCTCTTTATTTATTTTTTTTTTTAAATGACGTTAAAGCAGGTTTTCTCAGTTTTGTTTACTGCAATACATACACATTAAACAATCATCGTATCATATTATATAGCTGTTTGGCAGATAATGACAAATAAAGCGCTCAAACTTAGCAGGAGAGTAGCAATAGCAAAGGAGGTATTAGGAGTTTAGTAATTTATTTAACGACGGTATGCCAACAACCGGCTTAGCTCGTTAAAGCACTTGTGCAATGTTACGGTTAGGTACCTATTAAAAAATTTGGTTAATGTTCATATCTAAAATATTAATAGTGATATATCTTAAGAATGAAATAAATAAAATATAGATACTGACATGTACATACACTGAACATTGAATGAACGAAGTTTAGTTGGTAATTGGGGTAACTTCCCTGGAAGACATCTCATTGTCAGTATTCCTTGTACTTTTATTATCGCCAGTACAGTCGCCTTGTACATCGCAATTATTAATACAGGGTGTTCCTTAATGACGTGCTAATACTTCAAGGTGTGATTCATTAGGTCATTTTTTGAAAAAAAGTTCATATGAACATATGTCCGTAACGACTTAAATTTGTTGCTACAGGGTGTTGAATTTTCTTTTGTAATTTGTTATTTTTTAATGTCTCAGAAAGTACTTTAGAGATAATTTTCAATTTTTATATATATTAATTAGGATATAAAACCACACATTTTGGTTAGAAAAGTTATTTTATCGCTCCGTCTGTGACGCCCTTGTAAACATATTGTGCTACCTTCACTTTGTATAAATGATAACCACTATTTAGCAAAAGTACACATTATTTATTTACTTATGCACAATATATATTTCAATAAACTTCCGTAAATATATACGATGCGCACTCGCTAACGTACTCAACTAGACTAACTATATAAGGATAAATAATCTATATCTACAAACAACGTCATATATGCGTCATCTATGAATCGATGCGTTGCCACACATATGTCCTCTGATATTATTTACTAAAAAAGTGGTACGCTACTGACATTTTTCCATGTGGATATTTTTATGATTAGCCTGGCCAATTTTACATAGAAACAGTCTCGTGCGTTTTCTCGTCAGACACACAGTTCTTGTTTAAAACCATTAAATTCAAATTGAAACTAATTATTATTAAAATTGATAACAATAAATTTGGGTTTTCTACCACGTGTATTATCCTCTTCGAAAACAAATCACCGAATCTACAAAATAATAGAATTATTGGAAAAGAGCCTCTGCGCCCGTAACGTTTACGTCAAAAGAACAGTCAGAGATTATGTTTTACAAATATAATAAATCGGAATAAACACAGAAGAGGATAATACATGTGGTAGAAAACCCAAATAACAGGAAGGAATATTCATAGAACGCCACAAATAACTTTCAGGTAATAATAAATTTAGTTTTATAAAAATTGTTGGAAATGGCCACCTTCACTTAATAGGCATGCTTCTGCCGACTTCGCGTCGAATTACGCATTCGTTCGAATATTTCCAACCTATTCCGTATTGTTTCACATGAGGCAATTATTCGCTCTCTTAGATCTTCTAAAGTGCTAATGGAAGTTTTATACAGCAAGGTTTTAAGATGGCCCCACAAAAAGAAATCCAAACTACTGAGATCGGGGGATCTTACTGGCCATTGCTGAGGTCACGATTGGAATAAACCATATGTAAATGGTTGCAAACAATTATACTGAAATGAACAGGAGGAGCTCCATCGTGCATGTATCACATTTGATTCCTTAACGCAATTGGTACATCTTCAAGCAACACAGGTAATTCTTCTTGTAGAAATGCAGGTAATATTGTCCATTTAGGCGTCTTGGCAGAAAAGGGCCTATAGGTTTATTACCAATAATTCCTACCCATACATTAACCGAAAATTGCTCTTGAAAATGGGTTTCAGTTATGGCATGGGGGTTTTCGTCCGCCCACACATGATTATTGATGAAATTTTGAATAACATTCTTAGAAAAATTTGTTTCGTCTGTGAATATAGTTTGTGACTCAGACTGCGGGTTTAGTGTAGCATTCTAAAGGTACCACTGACAGAAGTTCACACGCTGTGGAAAATCCCTGAGAAATAACGCCTATATTCTTAGAATATGGTACAGATACAACAAAAAATCAACCAAAAGTCGCCTCATCTCAGAATGTTTGTCGATTTCCTGCAGCGGCGCTTCCTAAATTTCGGGTGTTCGGGCAGTTCGAGGTCTAACTTCCGAAGTACTTTTTTGGAAGCTACCATTTTCACAAAGACGGCGGTGAATAGTCGAAAGGAATCGGCTATCTGGCAAGGCACGATTAGAATATCTTTCCTCATACATTTTTTTTCCTTCTCATCTGCGAGACCATATATGTAATGCATTGTCGCTATTTCCGCATTCGTATAATTCACCATATTCATTAAGATATTTGAATAAAAATAACGAAAAAATAAAATAAACTCAATGAAATACGAACACGAAGAAATAATACAATGAGATGGTTTTGAACACCAACAACTTTATATCAACAAATAATTCAGACATAAAAAGACGGAATAAGCGAATCTTTTTACTATGAGATTTTTTTATGGAAAAGTGTAGGTTTTGAGGTCAGAAAGCATATGTCACACACGCAACTACCAGCAACATAGAGCATTTTGAGATATATATATACATGATTTTTCGTGTTTTTTATCAAAAACTGCTAATATCTCAAAGGAGATGCATTTTCCGAAAAAAAATTTCAAATAAAAGTTGTTCAAAATTAAATTTCCTACAAAATTGCTCAATTTTCCCAATAGTTTTTTCCTGTAAAAGCGGAAAAACCACATGTATTTTTAAATGAACTACAGAGTATATAAAAATTAATATTTTGAATCAAGTATAAAATATCTTTGAATGCGTCATCATACGTTTGTGTACGTTGCATCCGTATATACCTGGATAGTCTAGTGGTGGTATTTTCTCTTGGTTGCCATAGCGATGTGTATCTAGGAATTATTTTGGGATACGTTTCAGTAAGAAAATATAGTCAAATTTACTGATTACTCCATTTCATGTTTTTATTATGTTATGCCCGCGATATTCAGGCCCTTGGAACCTTTAGTTAAATATCCTATACATTCCTGCTGATCTATATGAATAAAAAAAGTCCAACAACTACTTGTTTTTCTATTTTACTTTCTTAATTTTTCTTATTGGCCTAATTTATGTAATATAAAAGTGATACCTGTCCTCATGGTAAAAAAAAAATTATTTACCCAGAACAATAATATATTATTATAATAATAATAATAACGCTACAAGTAAATAGACACTCTATTTCCTCCTAGAAAAATTGTTAAAGATAATAAATAAATAAAGTTGTTTTTAATTATAAATAAATAAAAAGAAAATTATGATTAATAAACAAGTCATATTTTCATATTAAATATTGATATAATTTTTTAATTATTATTATACCTTTGCAGCTCTAGAAAATTCCTTTCCTATGTCATCAAATTTAAATTTTCAATTTCATTACAAATTTTTATTTTTTTTATATACAAAGTAAAAAAAATCAAAAACATTTTTTGGAAAATATTAAAAAGCGCATAATTAATTCGTAATGTACACCTATATGTGTACATTATATAAAAACTGCATGTATATATTTCGTCTTTACGGAAAAACTATTGGGAAAATCGAAATTTGTTATAGAAACAATTTTGTAGGAAACTTAATTTTGAACAACTTTTATTGAAACTTCTTTTCGAAAAATGCATCTCCTTTGAGATATTGGCAGTTTTTGGTGAAAAAGCACGAAAAATCATGTATATGTATCTATATCCCAAAACGCTGCATGTTGCTGGTGATTGCGTCTGTGATATATGTTTTCTGTCCTCAGAACATATACTTTTCTATAAAAAATATCTCAGAGTAAAAAAGTTCGCTCATTTTTTCCTTATTTTCCTGGAGTAAAGTATTATTTTGAAAATGATGTTAATAAAAACGTCGTTTATTCCAGGATAACTGGTTGTATCCAAAAATTGTTAGTCAATACTGCTAAATGAAGCAATTTGAAATTAATTGTATTAATCAAGAACTTGCGTCTGACGACAAAATCATAAGAGACCATTTTTATGTATAATTAACCAGGCTAATCAGAAAAAATAACCACATGGAGAAATGTCAGTGGCGTACTACTTTTCTTGGAAAAAAAATATCAGAAGACATGTTTGCAGGGACGCCATCGGTGAAGTGATAAAATAACTTTTCTAATTAAAATATATGATTTAAAATATATGATTCTATATCATATTCACACCGATATTGAAAATAACATCTAAAGTACTTTCTGAGAAATTAAAAAATAACCAATTAAAAAATTCAACACCCTATATATTGTGGATTAGAGTCGTAATTTTCGGAAACTACAATTTTGGCATCGGAAGTATCAAGCGGGGATGGTGGTACAGGAAATTTGAGCTATATGGGCATTACTCCTGCTTTGACTGTAACTATGACAGCCAAAGAAATTATGAGCTGAAATTGTTTGCTGTTTTATCATAGATAGAGTTATTTAAATAAATATAGTATACTATAAGCAGATTCTATGAGCCAGAGTAAAACAAAAGTCAATTATTCCAGTAAACACGTATGCCACAACTACCTTATTATTTATGCCACTCACATTCTAATAGATTTTGTGAGTAATGTAGTAAGATGTGACTGGCGATGTGGGAGTTAAAACCCTTTCATCATGCGCACATCACAACCACTTATTTTTCAGAAGAATTTTGAGACGTCAACAAACACCACATCAGTTTAATGTAAAATTTTAAGATGTGGAAATGACCAATGAAAAGAACACTTGCATTAGAATCATGGACTCGTACTACTGGTGAGCCTCGATATCCCTGTATATGCAACTAAAAAATCAGTCACTTTTTAGTTATAATTTTCTCCCAAGTAGTAAGTTTTTAATGCTTTATTAATAATTTGCATAATTTATAAACAATGTGGACACATTTTGTCAAAATTATACATATGTATTCATGAAATTATGAGTATCTATGGTGAGTTGGCGTACAATTATAGCAATATAATTAATATGTATATAAATAACTATGAATTCACTTTGTTCCACTAACTTAAGGAGATGGTCTACGCAGTATCACAATATTACTTTTTATTCCGTCATTAGATTTACCATAAACTTAGTTCTATATTTATATATAGTAGAGACATATCTATCTTATAATTATTATTAATAATTAACAATAAGAAACACCTTATTGTTTTTGGTCATTATTCGAATATATATATATATATATATGTTGTTTTTTTTTAGGTTTTCCGGGTGCTCTCCCGCGTCGATGGTCGCCTCCTCCAGGAGTAACGGTTGTCTAAACGACGTTTCTGCAGAATATCATCTGCCATCTTCCGGTTCTCACCGAGTTCAGTTCGAGCAACGAGGAGCAGCAGTAGGCAGCTTTTAGTGAGAACCTGAAGATGACAGATGAGATTCTGCCGAAACCTCGTTTAGACAACCGTGACTCCTGAAGGAGTTGACCATCGACGCGGGAGATCACCCGGAAGTACAATAACAACTTCATATATATATATATATATATATATATATATAAAACCAAAATTAAACACACGTAGTGTATCTTGAGGTTGCAGTCAGAGGTGAAAAGTTTACGGCCACAAAACAGAAAAAGAAAAACTCTTTTGTTACTTTGTCAAGCTTTCGGAAATTATTTATTCCCTTTATCAAGACATCTATAAATAAAATTATTCTTTAATAAGAGTCATATAATATAGTTCGCTAAAATACTTACTAACTTGAGGTTAAAAGTTAAGGTCACATGTATTATAAAATAGTCGCATTTTTTTTAACTTAATGTAGACAAATTCATACACAAATTCCTTTACAGGTACACAATTTAAGGTAAACAATTACTGATTATTTAAAATTAAGGATTAAAACCATGATTAAAATAGATATAACAAAATGAACATGAATAACTATCACGTGAGTATAGAACTAAATTTCTTTATCAAACTGTATACAAAAAATTTTTTAAATGACAGAAAGGTATTACAATTGGCTGGCTTGTACTAGGAATTAAGTTAGGAACATTAATTCCAACGTGACTGTTACCAACTGTGATCCATCGGGAGGTTTGAATTTTGAAAAATGCGAAAATTCTCTTTTTCTAATTTGAGGATGTATGTATAAATCTTACTTAAATTATCGATATCAGATTTTTTTTTTTTTTTTTTATTTAAGCTATTTGTCTCATTATTAATATGGATCATTTCAAGGAATGATCTTTTTTTAAAGTTACTCTCTACAGCCAAAACCTTAGCACTTTCATAATTCATTTTATGACTGGTGTTGATGACATGTTCTGCTAATGCACAAGATTTCACGTTTCTGTTACAATCACTTTTATGTGAAGTTATACGACCATTAAGTGTCCGAGAGATTTGACCAATATAAGATTTATTACAGTTGTTACATTCTATTCTGTATACCACATTTGATTTTTCTTTATTTTTTAATGGGGTTTTCACCCGACTGAAAAGTTTACCAACAGTTAATATGTTTTTTAATGCAATTTTTATGTCCATGTGTTTCACTAAGTTTATCAGCTTAGGAGTAAGATCTTCAATGAATGGTAATGACATATATTTAAGTGGACTCGTATTGGTTATGTTATGGTTTCGCTCAGTTATATTATTATTTACCAAATTAGGTATGGTATTATCGATATTATTATTTATGTTAGGTGCGTTATTATTATTTAAATTTAGAGAATTATTATTACTATTATTTGCATTATGTAAATTATTATTATTATTTGACAAAGTTCTAGTAGTGAAAAGAATTTTGTTTAATAGATGTACTGGGTAGGAATTTTCCACTAGGATACCACGTAGTTCTCTCAGTGACTCGTCCCTGTATTGAATATGTGAGAGTTTGATTACTCGATTTTTAAGGGCTCGGATAAGATTTATTTTCATACGTGCTGGATGGTATGATTTATAGTTTATATACCTGCCACTACTCATTGGTTTTCTGTACCATTTGGTACAAAGGATGTTTTGTTGTTTCATGTCGAGGAAAGGTATAGTGTTATTACTTTCAAATTCAACTGTGAACTGTAAGTTCGAGTTGTAGCTGTTGAATATATTTAACACTTCCTCAGTACTGTTTTCAGGTACCGAAAGTAGGAGGTCATCGACGTACCTTTTCACAAAAGGTAAATTAAAAGGGATCCTAGTCAGACAATTCCTAACAAGGTCATCCAACACAAAATTTACTAATATAGGAGAAATAGTAGACCCCATGGGGGTACCAAAAATTTGTTTATAATAACTTTGATTAAATTCAAGATAGTTAGAATCGAAAATAAATTTTAAAATTTCTATGAAAATATCTAGACCTAAGTTGCAATGTTGTGAGATTATATTCCAATTATTTGTTAACGATGAAATAACTAATTCCAGAGGCAAATTAGTGAACAGGGAAACCACATCAAAACTTACGATTATATAATTAGGAGGTAGCTGATAGTTATTGATAAATTCACTGAATGTGAAAGAGTCTTTGACATAAAAATCATTAGTTTTATTGTAGGCATTAGTAAGAATATCTGTTAAAAATTTTGAAAGGTTACCATTCGGGCAGTTAATAGACGAAACAATAGGTCTCATCGATAATGTAGGTTTATGAATTTTAGGTAAAGTATAGAATCTGGGTGCTGTTGAGTTATAAAAGGTCAACGATTTGGCTGTAGTTTCATCAATTAAGTTATCTTTCTTTAATCGGGAGACTAGTTTATTAGACTTTTGTTGCATTGTACTAGTGGGATCATTTCTAAGTTTTTTGTAATATTTATGATCATCTAACAATTCTTGACTTTTCAGGAGATATTCCTCCTTGTACATCACCACTGTTACATTGCCTTTATCACTTCTAACTACATATAACTCAGGGTGTTGTTTCAGAAACTTTTTACAATTATTGAATAAATTCAATAAAAAATGCTTAGTGCCATGATTTTTATGTAAATAGTTGGTAATAATATTAATGTATTGCGATCTAAAGAAATTTTTATTTTCCTCGTTAAGGTCTTGAATGATAAGTTCTAGGTCTCCCAAAAGAGAGGAAATTTTAATATCATTAGTCGAAGGACAAATGCTACATTTAGGACCTAACGCTAAAATTTTTTCAACTTCAGAAGGAATTTGAACTGTTGTAAGATTTTTTATCCATTTACTGTGTGTTATAATTTTATTCATTTCATTATTATTTAGTCTATTAAATTTATTTATATTTATATTCTTTATTTTATGGAAAATTCTATTATATTTTATCTTTAAACGCCTTTCATATTCATTGATGATGTGTAATGGTAAAGTTAAGTTATTTTTTATTATTAAAAGTTCATTATAATATTTGTTTAGGTCGCAAATTGTTATACTAATCTCAATGTTTAAAATTTTTTTCCTTAACCTTAAATTGAAATTGTTGATCTGCTGTCCAATTCTGCCACCTTGGTGTTCTATTAGGTTGTTTATGTTGTGTATACCGTTGGTAATATGCTTCGGAAAAACTTGATGTCTTCTACATTTTATGAGAAAAATCCGCCTATTCCTTAATGCAGCTAACCTGATGTTAATCTTGGCCCATTGCTTCAAACGATCTACATTAGCAAGTCCATAATTCTGTTGGATGTAATTGAAAAACCCCATATCTATACAGATAAAGAAGAAGGGTAGTCTTGACTGACTAGTTAAGAAAACCAAAATTAAACACACGTAGTGTATCTTGAGGTTGCAGTCAGAGGTGAAAAGTTTACGGCCACAAAACAGAAAAAGAAAAACTCTTTTGTTACTTTGTCAAGCTTTCGGAAATTATTTATTCCCTTTATCAAGACATCTATAAATAAAATTATTATTTAATAAGAGTCATATAATATAGTTATTTCATCGTTAACAAATAATTGGAATATAATCTCACAACATTGCAACTTAGGTCTAGATATTTTCATAGAAATTTTAAAATTTATTTTCGATTCTAACTATCTTGAATTTAATCAAAGTTATTATAAACAAATTTTTGGTACCCCCATGGGGTCTACTATTTCTCCTATATTAGTAAATTTTGTGTTGGATGACCTTGTTAGGAATTGTCTGACTAGGATCCCTTTTAATTTACCTTTTGTGAAAAGGTACGTCGATGACCTCCTACTTTCGGTACCTGAAAACAGTACTGAGGAAGTGTTAAATATATTCAACAGCTACAACTCGAACTTACAGTTCACAGTTGAATTTGAAAGTAATAACACTATACCTTTCCTCGACATGAAACAACAAAACATCCTTTGTACCAAATGGTACAGAAAACCAATGAGTAGTGGCAGGTATATAAACTATAAATCATACCATCCAGCACGTATGAAAATAAATCTTATCCGAGCCCTTAAAAATCGAGTAATCAAACTCTCACATATTCAATACAGGGACGAGTCACTGAGAGAACTACGTGGTATCCTAGTGGAAAATTCCTACCCAGTACATCTATTAAACAAAATTCTTTTCACTACTAGAACTTTGTCAAATAATAATAATAATTTACATAATGCAAATAATAGTAATAATAATTCTCTAAATTTAAATAATAATAACGCACCTAACATAAATAATAATATCGATAATACCATACCTAATTTGGTAAATAATAATATAACTGAGCGAAACCATAACATAACCAATACGAGTCCACTTAAATATATGTCATTACCATTCATTGAAGATCTTACTCCTAAGCTGATAAACTTAGTGAAACACATGGACATAAAAATTGCATTAAAAAACATATTAACTGTTGGTAAACTTTTCAGTCGGGTGAAAACCCCATTAAAAAATAAAGAAAAATCAAATGTGGTATACAGAATAGAATGTAACAACTGTAATAAATCTTATATTGGTCAAATCTCTCGGACACTTAATGGTCGTATAACTTCACATAAAAGTGATTGTAACAGAAACGTGAAATCTTGTGCATTAGCAGAACATGTCATCAACACCAGTCATAAAATGAATTATGAAAGTGCTAAGGTTTTGGCTGTAGAGAGTAACTTTAAAAAAAGATCATTCCTTGAAATGATCCATATTAATAATGAGACAAATAGCTTAAATAAAAAAAAAAAAAAAAATCTGATATCGATAATTTAAGTAAGATTTATACATACATCCTCAAATTAGAAAAAGAGAATTTTCGCATTTTTCAAAATTCAAACCTCCCGCTGGATCACAGTTGGTAACAGTCACGTTGGAATTAATGTTCCTAACTTAATTCCTAGTACAAGCCAGCCAATTGTAATACCTTTCTGTCATTTAAAAAATTTTTTGTATACAGTTTGATAAAGAAATTTAGTTCTATACTCACGTGATAGTTATTCATGTTCATTTTGTTATATCTATTTTAATCATGGTTTTAATCCTTAATTTTAAATAATCAGTAATTGTTTACCTTAAATTGTGTACCTGTAAAGGAATTTGTGTATGAATTTGTCTACATTAATATTGTCTGAAAGTTATTTGTGGCATTCTACGAATATTCTTTCCTATTATTTGGGTTTTCTACCACATGTACTATTATCCTCTTCAAAACAAATCACCGAATCTACAAAATAATAGAATTATTGGAAAAAAGAGCCTCTGCGCCCGTGACGTTTACGCCAAAGGAAAAGTCAGAGGTTATGTTTTGCAAATAATATAAATCGGAATAAACACAAAAATAATGTATTTTGCTGACGTTTCGGAAAGTAATCTCTTTCCGTTTTCAAAGCTATTTTTTGAAGAACTCTTATTTTGCTGTGTATGTCAAATACACAGCTTTAAGATTGTCTACATTAAGTTAAAAAAAATGCGACTATTTTATAATACATGTGACCTTAACTTTTAACCTCAAGTTAGTAAGTATTTTAGCGAACTATATTATATGACTCTTATTAAAGAATAATTTTATTTATAGATGTCTTGATAAAGGGAATAAATAATTTCCGAAAGCTTGACAAAGTAACAAAAGAGTTTTTCTTTTTCTGTTTTGTGGCCGTAAACTTTTCACCTCTGACTGCAACCTCAAGATACACTACGTGTGTTTAATTTTGGTTTTCTTAACTAGTCAGTCAAGACTACCTTTCTTCTATATATATATATATATATATATATATATATATATATATATATATATATATATAGATATATTAATTAGACATAGCTATTCTTTGTTTCATTTGTATGTAAACCGCATGTGCAAGTTACAAATTCCTGGAGTTTGAGTTTACCTAATAATGTTTACCGACACTATATTCATAGAATATAAAAATTACATTCCAGTTTTATCTGGAATATTCGCAATTCATAAATGTGCATAAGATACCCCAGATATACTTTAACTGAAATAAACGTTCCGTGTATATAAATTACGAACATGTGGAATATCTAAATCATAACTTGCAAAAAAATTATTTATATGTAGATACAAATGAAAATCTTTATTGTGAGAAAGTTGGAAATGCTTGGTATTTAAAATGACATCTTTTATTTCTGCTGTAATAGTTACTGAGAAATCCTTTTTGTTTTGGACATCTAACAAATAATTATCATTCATTCAAAATCTAATATGAAAACTCTTTAGATATACTGTTTATCTAAATCTAATCTGATTATAAGTACTGGCATAGTAATAAAGTTAAATCAATAAAGAGATCATGTAATGACTTGCTCCCAGTGATTAATATTAATAATCTCAAAACAAATATAGTAAAAACCTTCACACAGTCAACATCTAATATTTAATATCAATAGAATTAATTTTATAGATAGTGTTGATCTAAATTTGTTCGTCCTAAAAAGTTTTAAAATTGTTAAAACAGCATGAGTAAAAGAATATATAGCGAATTTCGCTTACCCCATGTCTTAATAAATTATTAACTCCTCGCAGGGCAAAATCATCATTACATAATCTTTTCATTGATTTAACTTTATTAATATGCTAATGTCATCAGATTTAGATCAACAGTGCATCTAAAGAGTTTTCATATTAGATTTTGAATTAATGATAATTATCTGCTAGATACCCCCCAAAAAACATTTTTGAATTGCTTTATGTATGTACCTTTCTAAATTGTTTGCAAAATTTCCTTATCATCAACTAGTATCTGTATCTATATAACGAAACAGATATGTGCAGTCTGGAGTCTGCCCGAAAATACCATCGTCGCCATTAACATTAATAATCTCAATATGGTGGCTGTTGTGTCTTAAGTTGTTTGACGTCATCTTACGAATGAGCTTCTTTCTTTTTAACACGCTTTTATTAGCTTCACCTGTATGTTTGTTTGTTTATTTGTGACGAAATCTTTGAACGTGATTATCACCCACTTCAGAAGGACCGATGACAATACAATAATTTGACAACATTGTTCTAATGTCCTCGCCAGGATCATCAGGATAAAATAAAATTTAAAAAATAACCAATCTATTTCGAGATTTTCCCGGAGGAGCGGCTGTTATTAATATATATTGTAACTAACTCAAAACATAATAATAAAAAGCGTGTTAATTAAATGATTTTTAGTAAGTTAAAAAAAAACGCGCTTTAATAGCAAACCGAACTAAAAACTCAGCCAAGGCAGTCAATCTATTTTGCTGCTGAGTTGAACATATAATTTTTTCGTCGATTGTTTAAATATATTCTAAAATAATGAAATTATTACAATTCTGAATCTCTCTATTTTTGTTGTAATAAATTCAATAAAAATTCATTAAAAATCGCAGTTGTTACTAGTTGGTTACCATGGAAACTAAGTGTCACTTTCACTGTCAATTACTAAACCTTAATAAGTAAATAATAATTCTTTTATAATATTACCTAAAATTGACGTCTAAACTACGTTTTTTGTATGACATCGAAAAGACGTATACATGTCAATTCGTCAAAGCGACGTCGTTCTTAAGTAAACCGGCGCCATGGTCCCTAAATGACTTGTAAACGACGTCGTAACTACGTACGTGTTCCGCCTGGGTAGCACTGTAAAATGCTTTGAAATTTTAATTAAACGTAGAAAATAAGTAATTATCAATTACAAAAATTGTTCGAAATGTCCTCCATTTTCCCTCACGCACAATCTAAGTATTTTTGTTCAGGAATGTTGAATACTCTGGAAAATTCCTTCATCATTCTGTAGTATTGTAAACTCTTGATCGATTTTTTTCTCTCAACTATTCAACGTGTCAATTTGTGTATTTGTGACTTTAGATAACTCCACACAGTGAAATCAAGAGGAGTTAAGTCAAGAGACCGAACAGGCCACCTGATCGGTGCATCTGCACCCCGGCCAATCTGATAGAGGTTGTATAACTATATTCTACATGTTCTGATAAAATGCGGTGTTGCGCCGTCATGCATAAAATACATATTTCTTCTCCTTCGCAATGAACTATTACCTAATATTATATGCAAGGTCTTTTCCAAAAAATCGTAATACATTTCGCCATTTAAATATCCAGGAAATATATGGTATCCAACTAACTGACTCCTTAGAGTCGCTACCGATACATTTATTTTGAAGGTATGTTGAAAATGGATTTGTATTGTTGCATTAGGATTTTCCTCAGCTCAGAAATGCATAGTCCGAGAACTAAACATGCTTTGTCGTGTGAATGTAGCCTTGTCAGTAAAAAGTATTTTACTTCAAACATCTGGAGCATTTTGCGTTCGTTCAAGTAACAATTCACAAAAATCAACTCTTATTGGCATATCCTCAGATACTTAATAACTCTTAAGTTTTTTGGTAATGAAATGGGTGCAATTATTGTTCTAGTAGCACTCTTAAAGCGCTTTGATGAGATATATCCATTCTTAAGCCTAATCTTCTAGTACTTATTGTAGCATCTTCCATTACAATATCGAATATTTCTTCGTCAACATCAACAGTTCTTTCATTTCTTAGACGGCCAGTGCATCTGTTTTTCTCTTGAAGACTTCCTGTTTATCTAAGTCGGCATTTTGTACTTATTAAAGTTTTAGCATCATGAATATATCTTTTCGGGAATTAATCTTTATATTTCACAGCTGCAGCAGCATTACCAAAACATACTCTCCAATGTCAAAACCACGTCTGTTAATTCGGAGAAGGTGTAATCACCTCTTTAAATAATATTAACAAATAAACTGGAATTATTAAAAAAAGAATCAAAGTCTAGTAAGTAACAGTAAGTAAATGTCAAAGTAATATTTCAAAGCATTATTTATGCGTAAAAGAATTTATTAATAAAATTTTCTAAATGCACGTTGTTTTTTAAACATAAATTACTCGAGAACGGCTTGATTTATCGAAATGCAATAAGAATACTTTTTTTACTTCTAATGATCTGAAAATTAGTTTTTTAGGATAACTTTTAGAAATATGAAAAAAATTAAAAAGTTATGAGGAAAATACTGACAGACTCCCCTAAAAACTACCCCTTCAGCAGAAGAGGCGGTTTCACTGATATCATCAATCAATCAATCAATTTATTGGTGCCTTTAACAAAAAAACATGTTTTACACAAGTCAAATAATGATAATATACATACAAATGCTATAATATTGTAATACGGGCAACGGGTAACATATTAAAATATTTATATAAATAAACATATATAAAACATAGATATTAAAATCTGCAAATATAACATATATAAATATGTTTATACACAAATATATAATAAATACATACATACAAAAAAAAAGTATTACATAAAATACTTATCCACTATCTTGGATTCTATGCCATTAAAATTTCAAAATTCCTGTAAACTATAGAAGGATTCTTTCATTAAAAATAACTTTATTACCTGTTTATATTTCACCTCTGGTAAGGCTTTCACTGAATTTGGGATTGTGTTAAAAAATTTTGGACCATAATAATTAAAGCCACGGTCACTTGACAAGCCTATTAAAGCTTATCGCTATATTCTGTTGAGTCCTCGTGCAGTATTTATGAATATCCTCTTGTTTTTTGTAAAAATGAATATTTGTATAGATATACATCAAGCAATGGAAAATATAAAGCGATAGAAACGTTAAAACACCCAATTCCAAAAATGTATCTCTTACATCCTCTCTATATCCACGAATCGTAATTATTCTGATCGTTTTTCGTTGTAACCCAAAAATTTGGTTAGCTTGCGAAGCGTGACCCCAATTTATCACACCAAAAGACATATGAGACACTATTAGTGAGTAATAAGCATTTGATTTAGCTTCACTTAAGCTTCTTAAATCTTTGTACGATATCCGATTTATTGTCCGATACCAGGAGTGTGGTATCGTCTGCAAATAATACAAGTTCAATATCAGGTATGGACTTACTTAGGTCATTTACATAGATTAGAGATAGGGTTGGTCCAACGGCGAACCCCTGTGGCACTCCGCTCCTTATATATTGAGATGTTGAATTTGTGTTATTGACACTTATATACTGCTGCCTGTTATGTAAAAATGATTTCATTATGTTGCAGCTGTTCGTCTCGAATTTGTAAAATTTTAATTTATCTATTAGAATTTGGTGAGAAACATAATCAAATGCTTTTTGCAGATCGCAAAAGGTGACTCCAACATAGGCTCTATTCTCGTTTCCTTTAACAATTTTGTCTATTAAGTGAATAATTGCATCATTTGTGCTCATTTTTGTTCTAAAACCAAATTGTTTACTGTAAAATAAACTGTTAAATAATACGTTATTTGATTTTTTAGACATGTCTCAAAAATTTTTGATATTATAGGAACAAGTGAGATAGGTCGAAAGTTACTGTTACTAAAAGATCATCCTTTATGAATTGGTATCACTTTTGTGACCTTTAGGGCATCTGGATAGATACCTGCGCTAATGCACTGATTTATTAGACTGATAAGATGAACAACTATTAGATTTTTAATATTTTTTATAATATTTATTGACATATTGTAATGATCTTTGCTGTTTTTATTTTTCATTTTATTGATTACATCGTGTACTGTATTTATAGTAACTGCATGGAATTTGAAATTTGGTACATTTGCTTCTGAAAAGTCTGCACGTCTAGTGGCATTTACAGGTTTTTTATTTTGTTGCCTATTTTGGTTTATGATATTCCAGAACGTTTTCGGGTATTACCATTTTTATGTAATATATTATCATAGTAATCGCTTTTGACTATGTTTATTTGACGTCTGTATTCCGCTTTGTACTTTTTTAGGTGTTCTTTTAAGTTGATAGCTGGAAAATTATTATATAATTCAGTAAGTAAGCATACATTTTCCCTCATTTTATACAAATTGAGATAAACCAATCTTTTTTAGGATTTTCGTCTTCTTAATTTTAATTTCCATTTGCGGAAAAGCCCTCTCTACCTGTTGGTTTAAAATGTCCATGAAAAGTCCAAATTTTTAATTTGCATCAAGATTAAGCATGTTGTTTGATGCGCTCCCCCAACTCCAATCAACTGCTTCTAAGTTATTATATAGTAGAAACATACCTTCGTCTGTAATTTTAATAAATTCGATAGTATTTATGTATGGATATTGCTCTCAAACTGCAAAATAATATTTATTGCCTTATGATCTGATAATCCGGAGTCAAACACCTCCGTCTTATATTTATTACAAGAATTAATTAGGATGTTATCCAAGCAATTTTTTTGTCTTGTATTTTCAGAAATAATGTGCTGGAAAGAGAATAAATTTATTAAATCTAGGAATTTCAAGTATTTCTTATCAGTGGTATTAAATTTGATGTTAAAATCACCATTTATTATTATATCCCTTTTAGAGGTCTTGAGTTTATTTAGTATGTGATTAAATTTAGATAAGAAAGTAGTAAAATCCCCCAGAGGTGACCTATAAACAGTCAAAATTAATAAATTTAATTTCGACATTCGACTGCTACAATTTCACAGTGAACCTCTATAGTACAAGTACTTATGTCATCACAGGGAATAAAATTAAAACATTCTTTTTGACTCAGAGTTGCAACTCCACCATGAATTGTATTTTTTCTACAGTAGCTTGTTATGACCTTATTTATTAAAAACCAGATTTTGCATTTCATGCTCGGTCAATAAATGTTCAGATAAGCATAATACATCGTATTTATTATTTTTATCACATAAAAATGCTTCAAATTCATGCACTTTAGTACGCACTGACTGTACGTTTAAATGTAACACTTCCACTTGCACATTACCTGCAGTTTGAACTCCTGAAGTTCTTTTGTCTGTACCTGTTCTGTTGAAATCCTGTTTGTGGACGAAAGGGCTTTTTGAAATTATATTTTTATACCTCGACATCTGCTGGCGATGTTTTGGCATCCATGATATCCTTATCCAGGTCTTCATCTGCAGCCATTTTAAAAGAATTAAATGTCCCCAATTTGGGAGTAGTTCTATTACGAATTTACGATTTTTGAAATTGCTTTCCAAATGATCTTTTAAATTTTCAGTTGCATAAGATGTCATGTATTTTATAATAATATAAAGTACCAGTTTTTCTTGCCCGCTACCAAATTGCTGTGATATTTATTTGAACCCACTATTTTATATGTGGTTTGTTTATTGCGTCATGTCAGAGATGTATTATTACCCACATCAGAATTTTTGTTTGATGGTTGGGATGTTATAAAATTATTATCCCTCTTTTAAGGGGCATATCTATCTCCCTTATTAACCATTTTCGGACATAAGTTTATTATATATATTATTTTTGGATATACTATCAGTCGCATAAATATCGAGAGACAATTTTAGACCACCTTATATAAAAATATATCACGAAAGTAGTGTGGAAATGAGAGACCCTCGGAGCGAAGCAGTGAACATTTGTGTTCAGATAAGGGTGGGGGTAATTACCATAGTGAGGCAAATTCAAGTTGGCTTTATTACTGTACTTATACCGTCCGTTCACTTGTTTGTTTGTCCGTCCATATACAGGCAGTAAAATAATTCTTTATTATTGGAAGGTGTGGCGGGCCTATCCTAGGCAATAATGACAAAAAATATATTTTTATTTATTGTCGGTTTATTTACAATTAATAACAAAATAGAACAACTTCTTCTTCTTATCACACCTTTCTTCCCTTCAAACCGTACGGTTTGGCTCATCTCAAATTCATGCAGCAAAAAAATGTTTGTATTTTTAGTCGAAAGTCTATACTAGCACTTTTTTGCTGCATGGACTTGAGATGAGCCAAATGGTACGGTTTGAAGGAAAGAAAGTTGTGATGAAAGGAGAACAAAGAATATAGGAGAACAAGAAATATTTGTTTAGGATAAATGAGGACGGAACATTACCGCTCACCAAATTCTGAGCGAAAACAGAATTTTGGCTAAAATAAAAGTAAATTGAAACAAAACTCAAGTGAAAATAACCGAAATAATAATAATAATAACAGTCCTTTATTTAGCACTTTGCTATACATGTTCACAATAAGAGAAAACTATTTATATTTACACATACATCATAAACAATACTTATTCACATATTATAATAAAAGCAGTTCCTCTCTTACCTATACATACCTATACTTATACATACCTATACTTATACATACCTATACACCTATCATAATATATCAATCAATATCGATCAAATGTGTCAGCTCAACTATTAGCTAAATTAACATATAAGAGGAAACTCATTTGTAATTATCTCTAACTATTCTTTTGAAATAAGCTATGTTACTTGCCTGCTTAGCTTCCCTAGTAAGGCTATTATATGCAATTAGACCCCTGAAGAAAATCGACATCTGTGCAGCTGTTGTGTATACTCGTTGTAGTACAAAATTTATTCTACCTCTAGTATTATAGTTGTGAAAATCCCCAAACGTTTGTACATTTTCTTGCAGATAGGGATGTAATATATGCAGTTTAATTTTATGTATGAAAATCAGTACATTAAACTCGATATAATTGTACACATTCATCCATTCTAAAACTTCCAGCATGTCATTTACTCTAGTATAAATACTGCACTTTAATATAATCCTCATAGCTCTGTTCTGTAATTTTTGCAAACGTTCTATGTCACTCTGGTTAGAGAGATATAGAACAGTACTACAATAATTAAAATGTGGTAAAATAATAGTGTTGTATACTAGATTTCTACTATTGATAGACAGATACCAACTAACTCTTTTTTAAAACACCAATCTTTTTAGCTACTTTTTTACATATATAATAATAATAATAATAATAATTTATTTATTCACAAATAAGTACACACAAAAATTACAGGTATATATAATCAATAAGGTATCTTAACTAAAATTTCATTTTGAGTACAATGTGTTAACCATTTATGTTTATACAATGTATTACAATATTTTACAATATACAAATTATTTTTATACGCAATTTTGAGGTTTCATTTGCAAATAAATATGGAAGACCCATTTAGGCTTATTTAAGCCTGTCTATGGGTTACACCTCCTTAAGTTGCAAGGAAAGAGTAAGTAAACTGAAAAATAACTGAACAACAGTGAAAGTAAAACAAGAGAGAGAACAGAAACTAAATTGTACATATAACTGTATTAATTCTTTAATAATTTGATTAGACACTATACAACTACTGCACTAAGAAAACAGAAAATATCGAAATTAATATTCACAAGGACATATACACAATCAAAGTATAGTTAATTTAGTAACTACATGGGATCAATAATATTATAGAGCATATTTCCATCATTTGAAGTCATCCACGCTAATACTTTTTTCTTGAAAAGATGTTTTGTTTTTATGTTTATTAGTGATATCGGCAAAATATTAAGCAATTTCGGCCCAATGTAAACAAAGTATCTTTGACCTATACTTTTATGAGTCCTGGGTATAATAAAGTGAGCCGCTTCTTGTTCTCTGGTATTACGTTCGTGATTTATCCTACTAATGTACTGTTTATTTCGGAACAAAAATAACAGGATATTCTTAGCGTAAAGCTGCCGCAAATCTAGTATATTAAGTTCCGAAAATAATTGTTCCGTAGGGTATAGGAAGGGTTTAAAATATATGATTTTTAGAATTTTTTTCTGAATAATTTCCAGAGGTATCAGATATGCTTTCCTTACTCCTCCCCAATCAATTATGCCATACTGAATAATGGATTCGATAAAAGCATAGTATAATATTTTAAGATGATTCAAGGATAGTATCTGTCGACATTGATAAAATTTAAAGATTAAGCCCCGAATTTTTGTTATTGTATTGTTTACATGTATATTCCATCTTAAATGCGAGTCAATAAAAATACCGAGGTATTTAATAGATCGAGTTAGTGAAATTTAAAAGATTATTTACTGATATGGTGCTGTAATCAGGTAGATATTTCTCGTAAGACGTAAAGGGAATAATTTTAGTTTTATCTACATTTATTGTTAGCAAATTCGCACTAAACCAATCAAAAACTTTCTTTAGATCCCTTTCAGCCAAATGTCTCACGTCATCCCAGGTATGCCCAGTATACAAAATAACTGTATCATCAGCAAATGATATTATTGTTCCAGAAGAATTCAATGTAAGTAAGCTATTTAAATATATAGTAAACAACACAGGTCCTAGAACTGTACCCTGTGGTACTCCACAGGTTACAGTTTGCTCTTTGCTTAAGATATTTTTTATTTCAACTTTTTGTTTCCTTTCCTCCAAAAAACTTTTAAATAATTTTAAGGCATTACCTCTAATTCCAAAGTTTTCAAGTTTTTCTAGCAAAAGTCCATGACTGACGGTGTCAAAGGCTTTTGCTAAATCAACAAAAACACCCAGACATGCTTTCTTGTTATCCATAGCATCGTATATTATTGATGTCACTTTTGCTATTGCATCTTGGGTTGAGAGGTCTTTTTGAAATCCAAACTGCATATCGGATAAAATTTTATTTTTATTTAGATAATCAACTAAACGTGACTTTATAATTTTTTCAAATAATTTTGCGAAAGAAGAGGTTAAAGAAATTGGACGATAATTTGATACATCTGTTTTACTTCCTCCTTTGAAAACTGGTCTAATGATTGCGTTTTTAAAATGCGTAGGAAACTTTCCACATTCAATGCATTTATTTATAATAAAGCACAGCGGATCCACAATTGTATCAATTGTTGACTTTAATAATTCATTTTTTATACCGTCTGGACCTGGTGCCTTATTATTTTTTAGTTCTAGTACAATTTGTTTAATTTCTGTTACATTTGTGTAGTTTATATACATAGAATGGGGAAAGTTCACAATTTCATTTAACATCGGTATCTGCACTATTTTAGAAGCAAGTTTTTCACCTACTTGAGAAAAATGGGTGTTAAATTTGTTACCTATTTCTTCAGGATCTATCACTTCATCTTCGTTTTCTGTTATGATTTTATCTATATTTTTGTCTTCGTTTTTGTAGTTATTCGAAAACGACATTCCAAAGTGTTTTAGTACAATTTTTATTAGTGTCAATTTTGGATTTAAAATAATTATATTTTTCTTTTTTTATTAAACAATTAATTTTGTTTCTATAAGTTATGTAGTCCTGTTTAAATTGTTCATTTTGGGGATGCCTTATATGTTTTTGAAACAATTTATCTCTGTTTTTGATTGAAATAACTAATCCCTGCGTAATCCATGGTTTTTTCCTTTTTATAGGGTTCAATTTTATAATTTGTGTTGATTCCGAGATACATTTTGAGAATATTTCAAAAAAATTGTCAAAAGCCTCATTTGGATCCAGGCAGCTATACACCTGATCCCAGGACACACTAGTTAACAGCTGTATCAGTTTTTCATTATTAATTTTTTTATATGACTCACCACAATATTGTTTATCACAATTACTTGTTTCTTTATAATTGATTTTTGAGATGACTGAGTAATGGTCTGTAATATTTGTTTTTATTATTGCTGAAATTACACTCTCAATAGGTATACAGCTTCTGGATTTGAGGAATATGTGGTCTATGCATGTGGCAGAGGTATCTGTAACCCGTGTATTTTTATTTATTAGAGATACAAATCCTTTTTCAGACAGCAGATTTAAATATTCTTCTACATAATCTAAATTTCCTCTATTTCCTTTAATGTCAATATTTATATCACCAATAATAAAGAAGTGATCAAATGAGTTGAAATTGTAAGTGCCTAAAAGTTCTGACAAATTTTCAATAAAATCATATTCAGACGTAGAAGGTGACCGGTAAATGGCAAGAATGTTAATTTTATAATTATTTATTTTTATTTCCAAGTTTATTGCATTGGTTACACCTATTTTAATATTTTTATATTCGTAATCTGTAATATTTTTTCTAATGTATATTGCAATACCGTCATTCTGATTTATTTTATTGCTACTCTCGATAATTTCATAGCCCTGGAGCTTAAAGAAATCTTTATCTGCTATGTTCCAGGTTTCCGTTAGAACTATACAGCTAAATTTTTTTTGAAATTGTGTCATATATACTTCAAATTGATCGAAATTTTTTTGGATGCTTCTTATGTTATTATGATATACAGAAAATAATTAACGTGATTACTGAACTTAAGTTTATCGTCTATGATTACACCCAGATATTTAATTTCTTTGACGACTTCAATTACTTCCCCGACTTGGCATATCACTGCGACGGCAAGGCGCATAGTTTAACCAAAGGGCGTTTAAACGTACCTTGAGAGGTACTGACTGTCGTAACATGAGCTATTCCATCGTTACCTGAGTGAAGTTCGAGGATTTTACCTAGTCTCTACTTGAGAGGAGGAGCTGAGTTGTCTTTAATAAGTACAAGGGTGCCAATATCGATAGATTCGAGCATATGTGAAGTAGACCATTTGCTTCTTTGATATAGTGTATGTAAATATTCATTTTTCCACCGAGTCCAAAACCTTTGGTGCATTTATTGAACTAGTTGCCAACGCGATAAACGATTAATAGATAAATGAGGAAGGTCAAGGTCGGGAGTTGATGTTAAAGGTTCCAGTGTTAAAAAATGTCCAGGCGATAAAACGTTAAGATCGTTTGGGTCTGCATTGAGAGTACAAAGACGTCGAGAGTTTAATAACGATTTGATTTGTACGAAGAAAGTATTCATTTTCTCGTATGTAAGCAGTTGGTCTCCGATAACGCGATAAAAATGAGTTTTGCCGGCTTTGATACCGCTTTCCCAGAGTCCGCCAAAATGAGATGCGGGTGGGTTGAAAGTCCACGAAATGTTTTCTGCTTCGGCAGAAGTTTGCATATATTTGTTAAGCTCACGATGAGCACCGATAAATTTGGTTCCACAATCGGAAAATAAGTAGGAGCAACGGCCGCGCCGAGCAATGAAATGCCTTAAGGCGCCGATGAAGGCATCTGTAGATAAGTCAGAAGCTAATTTGATGTGAATTACTTTAAGTAAGTAAGTAAGTTGTTTATTGGTGTTTTATACTCAGAGTATTTACACAAGTCAAGTAATACGTAATAAAAAAATTGTAGTACACGTAAGTGCAAGAAAAAATATACATAGAAATATAAATATGGTGTAAGAAAATATGTGTAAATAAATAGAATAGATTACAAACAGTAAACAGATAGATACAAACAACAATTTAAATAATAAAATGCAATATATAATCACTTAATACTAATAATAAAAATAAAAGACTCGCAGTGCATGTACAAGTCCGATAATATAAAGGTGTAATAACACTAACACTAAATAAATAGATAATATTAAATGACGTTAACAATAAATACAATACAGCTAAAAAGGGAATACAATGATGCACGGTAACGTAAACAATTCACCAATCAGTAAAATCAGCGTCCAAATATTCGTCAAATGTATAAAATGCATTTCTGAGTAAGAATTTCTTTACCGAGATTTTGAACTTGCTAATATTCAAGAGTCTCACAGGCGTGGGTAAGGCATTATAAAATATTATACCATAATAGTTGGTACCATTCTGTGTCTTACTTAGCCTTAAAAAATCTATGTTTATTTTGTCCCGGTTTCTTGTAGGATAGCTATGTATTTGGCTGTGCGCTGTGTAATTTTCCTCATTTTCTTTTACATATAACAGGGATTGTAAGATATAGGTACATGGTAATGTGAGAATACTTAACCTAATAAATGCAGTTTTACAGTCCTCTCTATAATTAAGACCAGCAATGATCCTGACTGCCAGGGGTAGCAGACTTAACCGACAAAATAAAAAATTGTTGTACACAATGGTGATCAGACCATCCATCACATACGCGGCGCCGGTGTGGTGCAGCACATCTGCCACGACAATGAAAAAACTAAAAGTGCTCGAGCACAAATTTATGCGCCTCATATCAAATTCTGGAAGGTACACCTCCCTCAGAGACCTATACGCACTTTGCCACGACATAACCCCAATAGCGGATTACGTCCAGGAAATCTCTCAAAAATTCTATTCCTTCAAACTGGGCGATAGTCCGCTAACAAGAAACATAACACAAATTAGACAGCATAATGCCCCATTTCGGATTAAACACACCCTACCATACCAGACGTTACCGATCTTCCGGCAACCTCTGTAGCCAAACTTCATCAACTATAACTTCCGCTTACCCTATCCACCTTTACTGATATTTCATACCTTTTGTATCTTTAAATCTTTCCTGTCCCCCTCTCTCTTTATGTTTGTTTCTTTTTGTTCTGTTGGTTTATTTTCTTTTTGTGCATTTTTGTTTTCTAAATTCATTTCACACAAAAAACAAAATTTTCACCAAACCAAAATTTCGTAAAACCAAAATTTTTAAAATCAAAGTTTAGGCCAGCCACGCGCAGCCCAGCATTGACATACCTCGCGGAAGGCACCTTGTACAAGTTGAGGTGCCTGCGTCAGAATCAAAATTTGATAAGTGACAGTGCGTGAGTTTTTAAAAGGTGTAGTTTTAAGTTTTATTAAATCTGTTGTCAGATATGTTAATTTTATAACCTAATTTAATCCATCTGCGATGGAAGGTGTTTGGGTTTAACTATTTTAATTGTCTTTTAGCCGAACCAGTCCCATTCCGCCCAACCCTGCAATCCTCCACAGCGAATAACGCGGTGGTTGCACGGTGGGTCGCGGAGTGGGTTCTGGGGAGGTAGATGTAAATTTTAATTCTTAATAAAGTTGTATTGATTGATTGATTGATTGATCCTGACTGCTTTTCTTTGGATAGCAAAGACCGAGCTACTGGCGGATGAGTGCCCCCAAATCAAGATGGCATAAGAGATACTTGAATGAATTAAGCCATGATAGGCATTAAGTAATGTTCTTTGTGAGGCATTATAAGAAAGACTACGTAACAGATATATATTTTTTGAGACTTTTTTACAGATATAATTTGTGTGTGGTTCCCAAGATAGCTTCTTATCAAGGTATACTCCTAAAAATTTTACTTCATTACTGATGTTGGCGTCCACACTATCTGTATTCCTCAGAGCAAAAACCAATTTTTCAGTTTTCGATTCATTTTGAGCCAGTTGATTAGCTATAAACCAATTTTGAACTGTTTCCTGTTTTGAATTAATTTCGGTAATTAAGTCCTTAATATATTTGAAGGATTTTGTCACGGTTGTATCGTCAGCAAATAAGACAAAGTTTGCGTCCAAGGTGACACTTGGTAAGTCATTTACGTAAATTAAGAAAAGTGTCGGACCTAATACTGATCCTTGAGGAACTCCATATTTTATTGGCAAGAGATTTGAGTTTATATTTCGACAAGATACAAATTGATAACGATCTTTTAGATACGAGTTAAGTAAGTCGGAGCTATTATTACTAAAACCATAAAATTTTAATTTATCAATTAATATTCCATGTGACACACAGTCGAAGGCTTTTGTCAGGTCTAAAAATTGTGAAAATGTGAACAAACCATCCTCGAACCCTTGGTTTATGAGCTTAGTTAGAGAATTAATAGCTAGAGTTGTTGACTGTTTGGCCCTAAAACCGAATTGATATGAGTTAAATAAATTATTTTGTTCGAAATAGTTAGTAATTTGGTCCTTTAGTATAACTTCCAAGATTTTTGCCAGAAAGGGAATAATAACAATTGGGCGATAGTTTGACGGATTATCCTTAGAATTATTTTTATAAATGGGGATAACTTTTGAAATTTTTAAAACATGTGGAAAAATGTTACTTCTTATACAGAGATTAAGAAGGTTTGTTAACGGAACTAAAATGAGGTATTTAATCGTTGTTAGAATTTTCATATTAAAATTATAAGGGTCTCTACTATTAGTTTTCTTAAGCCTGCTTATTATTTCGGCGACTTCATTGTAAGTTACCTCAGAAAAATTGAATTTTTCTACAGGAGTATCCAGTTTTACATTGTTTAAAAAGTCACTATGATTTAACTTACATGAGGGAAGTTTTTCTACTATGTTATTTGCAACGTTTGTGAAGTAGTTATTTAATTCATTGGGAGATATGTTGATTTCCATATGTTGGTTTTTTAAGTTATTATTATTTATTATTCTCCACATCGCACGTTGTGGATTATTAGAATTCGAGATAAAATTGTCATGAGCAATTTTTTTTGCATTTGTTAATTCATTGCGGTAATTATATTTATGCTGTTTTATAATAGTACGCAGATTTTCGGTAGGATTACAAGCATAGCAGTCTTGCAAAAAATGTAGAGTACTCCTTTTCCGTCTGAGATCTTCAGTAAACCAATTTAATTTAAATGATGACTTTGCGTTTATTAACTTTGATTTTTCCGGGAATGAGATTTCGATTCCTTGTGTTAAAATTTGTAGGAATAGTTCGAATTTGTTTTCCACACACATATTTGGATCTTTAATAAAGTCTCATCTAATGTTGCTTAGATTATTATATAAGACGAATAATCCTGTATCGGTTATAGGTTTATAGATTATTCTCGTATTGCTGCTCTTAATAATTACTTGGCTATAGTCTAACTTGACAGCTAGGTGGTCTGATAGCTTAGTGTCAATTACCCTCACAATACATGAACCTGGATCGACGTCAACGAATATGTTATCAAGGCAATTTTCTTTCCTCGTTTTTTCTAGATTTAGTGCGGTCAGTCTAAAAGAACTAAAAGTGTTAAGCACGAGATGCACGTTATTGTTCTCAGTGTTGAAGTGAACGTTAAAATCACCTGTTACAATTATATTTTTATTTTTTCTCAATAGAATATCCAAGGCACTTGAGAGCTTTTCTAGGAAAACATTTAGATCCCCAATAGGTGATCGGTAAACTGTCATAATGACTAAATCAAAGAACTCCACAGCACACAGTTCACAATGTATTTCTACAGATAATTTGTTAATTTGATTCATCGAGGAACATTGATATTTCTTAAGAGCGTATATCGCGACACCACCATGTATAGCAACTGTTCTACTAAAATACGATATAAGGTTATAGTTATGTAAGTGTACAGAAAGAATATTATCACCTAGCATCCAATGCTCATTTAGACATAACAAATCGAAATCATTATATTTTTCACCCAAAAATGCATCAAGGTCATTAGATTTATTTGAGATACACTGTATATTTAAATGAAGTATTTTAATACCTCGACTATTTTTACTTTTTGAAATAACGTGATTGCTGACTGATGGTCTTATTGTTATGTTAGGTTTATTACATATTCGATTGTTTGTATTACCAAGGACCCTGGAATGTTCTGTTTTTTTTATAACTGAGATATTTGGGATAATTGGGAGAGGCGCGGATATAAAAAGGTACCTGGTCCTCCAGCGCTTAGGTTCATCTCAGTTGATGCAGGTTCCCTCTGCTGTTCTTGAGTTAAGTCAATTTCAAAGACCTTGCCACTATCACTGTCACTGAGATTAGTATCTTCAACACGAACAAACATCAAGTTTTTAATCTGTTTTTTCTTTAAAACTGCATTCACAAGATAGGAAGCCATCTGACGTTTGTTAACTTGTCTTGAATCTTCCTCATTTATTTCTACATAGTTAACATGGCCTTCAGTATATTTGTTAAATTTAAACAAAAAATCATTTAATTTGGTATTAAATTTAAAGATGTGCCTATTTTTTAAAACACTATTTTTGTGATTATAAGGTATGGAGGAAAACAGTATGTTCGTATGAGTACACATTTTCAACTTATTGCAGATAAGTCGAAACGACGGTGTGCGATTTATATCAATGTCATTTGTACCCCCCATTATAATTACATAATCTTCTAGTGTAAAGCCCTCTGTCATTGTCGTTATGCTCTCCATCACTTGGCTTAGAAGTGCACCAGGTTTTTTTACAGAGAATATGTCATAAGAGCTCAGATCTAAAGATTTCCTGAAATGCCAAGTTATATCGTCATTCACAAGTAAAAGAATGCGTTTTTTATTTAATGCGGAAGTTGCATTCGGGTTGCAATTATTTTGAAATTTTCCTGCATTTATGTTTGCATTTTTGCTGCCACCCAGTATAACTAAAGGTTTATTGTTATCATCGGTATCTTGCCTGTTGTCGTTTACACATTTTGTGTGCGTCATTTGTATTACCTTTTTATTAGCTTCAGCGAGATTTACTTCCGTATAGGTTGAAGCATTTTTGTTTATCACTAATTTTGTTTGGATGCCTATTGAGTTTGTTTTTACTTCAGCCTTATCGTTAATGTTTTTATTTAGACGATTTATTTCTTTTTTTTAGTTCTTGGATAATTTTTTCCTGTGTATTAATTAAATCAGTCATTTCCTCTTCTCTTTGCAATGCATCCTTTAAAAATGCTTCATGATCTCGTTTGATTTTTTGTATGTATTTATTTTTGTGACAAAACATATAAAAAGACATAAGTATGCCTTGGTTTTTCTTGCCCCACGATTTTTCCCTAACGTAATTGAAAAAGGACCGGCATAATCAACACCGACGCAACTGAATGGCTTAAGTTGCGAAATACGAGTTTTGGGAAGATCTCCCATGAGGGGGACAGCAGCGATAGGGTTAGTATGAAAACAGCGGTTGCAATGCGATAAGGAGTGCCGAACGGCACGACGAGCTGATAGGATTAAAAAATTTTGTTGTAGAAGATACAAGGTTGTATTAACCCCATAATGTAAGTTACGAAGATGAGTTTGTTCAATGATTAATTCAGTGATACGATCTGTACGTGGGAGTATCACAAGGTGTTTGGTTGGGTAGGATAGATGGGCATTTGTAATTCTACCGCCGGCACGTAAGATTCCACCAGCATCGATAAATGGCGAGAGTTTTTGTAAATATTTAGAACATTTTTTATTTTGTTGAATGGCCAAATTTCTAAGAGAAACATCTGATATTGAACTAATTTAACAAGACGAAGTAAAGCTTGTTGAAGCACCTGATTTGATAAGGGTCCCACAACTTTGTGGTACACTCGGCCTTGGCCTTGTATTTTGCGAAGCGAAGAAAATGTATCGAAAAGATTTAAAATTTCCGAAGGTAAGGCTTGAACGAGAAGAACGTTTGTTTTTTCTTCCAACATATCTGTAAGAGAATGCAGAGCTGAATAATCTAGTGGCCACCGCTCAGGTGGCTGCAGTAAGAAATCTGGTCCCGCATACCATAGCGAGCATGTCGTTTGGAAGCAGGCCACGAGAAGCTGGATCAGCTGGGTTATCGTTAGAATGGGATATAACGCCAGCACTAAGAAGGTATGAGTTCTTGAATGAAAGTAACGCGATTAGCGACGAAGGTTTTCCAACGATGAGGTTAGGCGCGAATCCAGGTTAAGGCAACTGTAGAATCACACCATGTAATGAAATGATCGAAAGTAAGAATGGATTGATAAGTGTTAATAACGAAGTCGACGAGTTTTGATATCAGCACAGCTGCGCAAAGTTCGAGACGAGGAATAGATAAACGTTTCAATGCGGCTACTTTAGATTTGACCATAACTAATTTAGTAAAGACCTGATGATGGATATCCACTATGCGAATGTAAATAACACACGTATAACCATCCTCCGATGCGTCACAAAAGACGTGGAGTTGGCAAGATTGTAATGAAGTATCGAATAAGAAACGAGGAATGCGAAGTGAACGAAGACAAATAATCTCTAATTTGCATTGTAACCACACCCTCTTGACATCCTCAGGGGGAGTGTCGTCCCAATCAAGTCCCCGAGTCCGTAAATATTGAAGAATGCGTTTTCCAAATAAGGTTAATGGAGATTAGAAACCCAAGAGGGCCATAAATAGGCCAGTCGTCATAGAGTCAATTACGGGGTGGGTACCTTAGAAAAATTCCGAACTCAATTAAACTTTAGGATGTTGTTTGTGGGTGTTCAGTAGTGCTATACCCAATTTATCCAACAAAAAGCTCTGTGGGATTTTGGGGAGGGGCGAAAATCCTCAACATTTTTTCACTTTTTCTATTTTTCGAAACATTACGAAAACGGTTGATTTTAGGAGACAACTTCAAATTAGTAAATTGTAGAGGACTAAATTTTCTGAAATTTACACTGTAAAACGTATTTTTTGACCCCATAAGTACCGAGATACAGAGTTTCGAAAAAATGCAAAATTCCTCATAATCGTAAAAAACTGCTGAAAAGGCTGGTTTTAGATATTTATTTTCCATTTTTCAACCACCCCCACCCCCCCCACAATCACCACGACCTCCTTCTTGTTTTAGATGTTCATACTATAGAGAGATTTTCATTAGATTGACAAAAAGAACATTAAAACACAGTTTCATCTTCTTCGCGCTCTTCTTCATCGTCTAGCAGTGCGTCGATAATTATGTCTTCTTCATGCTCTCCTTCTGCTTCTTCGTCCTGGGGATCAGGCTCTGGCGAATTTTCGCATATATGTTCCGAGCACTTCTTGCAAAGGGTGGGGCACCCCAGTCCTGCTATCTTACAGCTGCAGGTTGCAATTGCTACACCCATTCTTGCATTTGCAAAATACGATGTCCAATATGTTGCCTGGGGTTGCATTACGTGTGGTCCTGATGGGGAGGATGACCCCTCGTCTCGTCAGCGACCACCCCCCAAACTGACGGTACAATGTCGTTACTCAACTATGTTTGGACCTGAAGATATTCTGAAAACATGGTGGGTGGCCGCATCTTTGGTAGGTGGCAGTCTGGCCAACTGGAATTTAGGTTTGGACACCGACTTAGTGAAAAGTTTTGGTATTGTAGGTTGCCGAGGGAAACTGTTTCCGTGTTCTTGTGAACGATCCATCTTTTGTCACCTGAAGGACTTTTAATATGTTTCAAAAGTGAATGTTAACGTTCACAAAATTTAGGGTTCAAGATGACTGTTTCAGACGGAGAATAATATAAAAATTTATACTTACTGTCGTTTATGCTTAACTGCTGCTCTAATGGTATCGTCGTAACACTATAAACTCAACACTGTATGTACCACACTTTCTTAAAATTATACCTGAAAGGGAATTTTGTTAGAAAACACAATTAAAAGACAATATAAAGTTCAAAAATGTATATATTAAATCTTCAAAAAATTTATGTTTTTTACAACAACTTTTAAGAAATATGTTTAACAAACACTAGTCTGGCCCGTGTACAATACATGGTGAGGAACGGAACGATTTATAATGTACCAACTACCATCCAACATTCGGTTTTATATGCTAACGATGCACAAAAAGATTCAAGAAAAGTTCAATGTTACTGAAATTTGGTGGGCGTTTGCTTGCCTGTCTTATAAACGTATTTTTATATCACATTAATTTAGGTCGCTCCTCAGAGCTTAAAAATGCTTGAAGCGCTACTACTTCTAATTGTATTCTGCAATTACAACTTTTTACGTTCAAGCAAGGCGGATCCCATGCACGTATGAGTACATGGTAATAATACTTTTCTGACACCGAATCACTGAGGAACCGGTTTAGGGCAAACCCCGTCAAAACTGATCATTTCCCCGTCAAAACCGACTGCTAGGAAATGATGGGGGTCCCATGTCGCTAAGGGCTATTTTCGCTAGAACTCCCGATATACTTGAATAGAGACTGGTTTAACTTGTCCTCATATTTAATACCTCGTAAGAGTTGCAGTGCTTGACAACGTGGATTCGTGAAAGTGTTTTTAATCTTGAAAATTTCGAAGAAATTTTATTACAGTTTATAAAATTTTGGTGTCGGGGCGACATTACGTCCCTGTGCAGCGACATTTACTACACTTGCTAAATTGACGCTCCTTGAGGAGTTATTGAAAATTTTGCATAAAGAACGCTCCGTAGAGCGAAAATATGATTTTTTTTTTTATACATTTATTTAACGTCGGCCTATTTCCGCTACTGAGGTCTAACACCGACGCCTGTAGACGAGCTACCCCCAAACAGGAATTTTGCCTCTTCCACGATATTTTTACGTGAAGCACGCTTTTCATACGAAGTATTTCCTAAGTCGGATTTTGTTACAGCGTCGAAAAGTACATCGGGGTTTTAGCGTGTTCTTTAACATTCTCTCCATACAGAGCCACCAGAAACTTCTTGCCTGCCTCGGAAATCTGGTAGGGTGTGGCTTCCGGATTTTTGAACACAGCTACTGAATCATGTAGGGAAGTGTTCTTCTCGTAATTTCCGCAGACCTGCTTCTTCCCTTGTACGAAGGGGGTTGAAGTGGTGTCGCACCCACTTATTGCATGCAGAAAGAGAATATCTTCTGGGTCGATTTTGCATGAAGCTGCTGAATATAATAATGATGGGGCATTACATCTCCCACTCTTATCGAAATAGATGTTTTTATGGGAAGTCGAGGCTAGGGCTGTCAGTAACACGAGGAGATCTACATCTTCACCTGTAATAACTACACTGTCATATTCAGCAGCCTTCGATATTGCTGTGTGTACAATCATCACGTCTGCATCTTCAGTAGCCTGATGCACCTCAATCCCCTTCGCTGTCATTTCTGTCATCAGCATTGTGATGAAGTTCCTTTTGTTGGTGTTGTTTGATAACAACATCTCTTGAGCCATTGTCACTGCAGTTGATGCTGAAAAAATTGGTGGACGAGTGCAGTACAGCCCGGCGAGATCTTTCTACGGCTTTGGTGCTTTGATAGGAGGTGTCGTTAGGATATCCATCAAATACTACTGCGGTATTGCACCCAAAGTGTTTTTGCACATAGTCCACATAGGTCTGGCATGCTGACTGGAACGTGGGTGTTGTGGTCTTACTCCATACAACATTATGGAGTAGGAACTCTCCATCAATTACCGCTTACTTTCTGCAGCCAAAGTTTGCTTCTCCTTGCATAGGGGTGAATCCTGCATCATAAAATGCTGACTTTGTGCCCTTACGCATTCCTTCCTCAATAAAAAGCGAAATTGTTGATTGCCTTCTCCAGCGAGTTGAAGTAAGGTTCGAATAGCGAGATACGGCGATGAGTTCACACCATATGTGACGGTATTTAATTGATATGTTTGGATAGGCTCTCTAAGCCTGAAACGAAAATGACTAAGTTGGAATCTCCTATTTTCAGGAGTAACTAGTATTTGGCGATACATCTGATGAATATCGCATATAAAAACGATTGGATACAAACGAAAACGAAGTAGTATCACACTTATATCCAATCGAAGTTTTGAGGCAAGATATAAAGTGTCGTTAAGTGATAGTGAATTGTCAGCCTTCGCACTAGCGTCGAAGACGACACGAAGTTTTTGTGAATCTCCGTCACCCGTCAAGACGATGTGGTGCGAAATGAATCAGGAGCATTGAGAGTAAAATTAAGGAGCGACATGTGCTCTGAATCGAGGTAATCTTACATGAAATCGAAGTAGAGCCCCACGTAATAAGGCTTTGAATTGTAAACGCTTCTCAAGAATCATGAAACGGCGGTCAGCTGCTATCGCACGACTGTTTTCAAAATGAGGTGAAGGCACCTTGAAAGGCAACGCAACACCGAAACGACAAAAAGAAATACGAAAATGAGAGTTTTGATAATGGTTATCGACGAAATTGTCTTCAGGACAGGATATAGGTTTAGATGGTACATTCTCAACATCCCAGAACCTTTTCAGAATAGCATCTGAACACGGTTCAACGTTTGTAAAGAATGAACGAATGTTTGAAGATGTCTGATTATGGATAGGCCCTAATAGAGTCCTACCGAAAATAGTTTCGATGGTCATTGTTCCTGTATTGTTGTTATGGGTGATAGTGCGACCCTTTAGTAACGATGGGTAAATGTCAGCGCCCAAGGAATTAACGCATCAGTTGCAAGTAATGGTCCATTGGAGCCACGAGATGGAATATGACAAGTTGTTATACCCGTAGATGGGTGCGAAGTTGACTGACCAAGCCCGCAAATAGGAGTCTGATTTCTTAACCTATAGGTAGGCCAAGTTGTTTTACCGAAGAATCAATAATAAATGATGCCTGTGAACCGGAGTCCAACAAGGCTCGAATAGTGCAATAATTTTCTAATTTGTTTTTGATTTCAAACGACACGGTCGCTAATAAAACTGTTGTTTTCGAATAATTATTTTCCGAAGAAATGCTTGGGCACGCGTGAACACCAGCTGAGGGTGACGAAGACGAAGAACTATGAGGTTGATTTGTAATCGAAGATTGATTTGAATTTGTAGAGTGATTTATAAATGAAGATTGATTTTGATTCGAAGCACGATTGTTAAATGAATATTGCTGCGATGGATAAGCAGGTGAGTTAGAACGTTCTCTAGCTGTATTTGACGAAGATTGTTCAAAATATAAAAGCGAATGATGTTTAAGTCCACAACTTCGACATGTATGTTGTGACTGACAGTTGCTTACTCGATGAGAATGCCGTAAACAATTAATACACAGGTGTACTTGTTTGGCTACTTGAAAACGGTCCGAAGGTGGTATGGACAAGAAAGAAAGAACGATGAATTGAATGATTCATGTTGCAAAATGAGCAGGTTTCTGATTCTGAATATGATGGTTGATTACGATACGATGGATTTGAATACGATGATGACGGGCTCGACGATGGTTTAATTGCATTAACCAAAAAAGTCCTTTGGAATCTTTAGAATAAGTGGGATAAAAGACCTGAGCGCTAGATGGTTTGTAAGACCGTTGCGAAGTAGTAGGATGATTCGAAGATTTAGAGTTCCCGACTGTCTCCAATGCATTACATTGTTTTAGGAGAAAATCTTTCACGTCCTCATATTTAGGAGTAAGTGTAGCGTCACAGCTTAATTCAAAACGTGTGCGCGTCGAAAAATCTAATTTGTATTATTATTATTATTATTAGCCTTTACTCGAGTCCGAGTATAAAAAAATGTTAGTCGATAGATTGTGTGTAATAAAAAACAAGTAAAAGGTGTAGTCTATTGTAATTTCCATTCATCTACGGTGCACACGACTATGACTATAGAGGCCAATTCGGGAGAGCACATGTCGACCGCAGTCAGGACAAACATAGACCTGGTTAGGTCTTGGATTCAGCCTTCTTGCAGCAACATTTCCTTGATAGCTGGCCACAACCCCTCGCCATTCAGTTCTGTCCGCTGCAAGTTGTTCCCATTGTTCGTCTGGAATACCGCAGGATTTTAGATTTTCATGGAGAACGTCTTTGAACCTCTTTCGTTGACCGCCACGCCTTCTTCTACCGCTTAACAATTCACCATAAAGTGTACATTTAGGAAGGCGGTTATCATGCATACGATGAACGTGACCTGCCCATCTTAGGCGTGCTCTTGAAATAAGCACCTCAATTGGAAGGCTGTTTGCTCTCCTGAGTACTTCCACGTTTGATATGTGATGGAACCAACGGATTTTCATCATACTTCTGAGGTGTCTTTGCTGAAAACGTTCTAATTCTTTCACATGACGACGGTAAGTGACCCAGCTTTCACATCCATATAGCAGTGTTGGAATGACAACTGCTCTGTAGACAGCCATTTTCGTTGACAAAGCAAGGTCGTGGTTGTCAAATACTATCTCTCTAAGTCCCCAGAGTGCTCTAGATGCAGCGTTAATTCTATTGCGAATCTCGCTGTCCATGTTTGCTTTGTCATTAACAACGTTGCCTAAGTAATTGAACTGATCCACCACTTCAAGAGAATTTCCGTTAAGTGTAATGTCTATTTGATTCACTTGATGAGGAGTTGACATAATCTTAGTCTTTCCAATGTTGATTTTAAGTCCCAAGGAATCATAGCTCTGGGCATACACATCTAAAAGTTCTTGAAGCTCTTCCGGCGTAGAGGCTAAAAGAGCACAGTCATCCGCATACTGGAGATCACAAATGAATCGTGTGCGTGTCTTCGTGAAAGCTCTAAAGCGCCCTATGTTAAAGAGACCGCCATCAGAACGGTATCTGAGACCTATTCCTCTGACTGTCAGTTTGTTGTCAACAATAATTGTTAGAGCAGTGGTAAACAAATTAAAAAGTAGGGGTGCCAGGACACATCCCTGCCTAACTCCAGTGAGGGTTTGGAAAGGTTCGGTTGCCTCATTATTATACATAACCTGGGCGTTGTTGTTTGTATGTAGACTGCGACATACTTCCACAAATTTTCTAGGGATACCTAAGCGGAACATAATTTTCCAGAGCACTTCCCTGTCCACCGAGTCAAACGCCTTGGTTAAATCAATGAAGGCCATGTGAATTTCTCCTTGATGTTCGAGTGCATTTTCTTGAAGCTGTTTAAGTGTGAAGATTAAATCCGATGTGCCTCGGTTTGGTCTAAAGCCACTCTGTGTTTCAGGAAGTAACTTTTCCATAACAGGTGTTAGCCTATTTGCCATCGCTTTAGTGAGTATCTTCCCTCCAATAGCCAGGAGAGCTATACCCCTGTAATTTCCACAGTCCGCAGCGCTCCCTGTGTTTTTGAAGAGGTTGATTACAAGTGTATCACAAAACTCCTGCGGAGCTTGACCACTTTCCCACACGACATCAAACAGTTTTTTGAGGTAGGGTATGAGCTCTGACGACACAGCTTTAAAGATCTCAGCTGGGAGTGAGTCGGCGCCGGGAGATTTGTTATTTTTTAGCTGCCCAATGGCGGTTAAGATCTCTTCCGTTGTTAGTGGTTTATCTAAGTCTTCGAAGGTGTCATATTGAGGGATAAGATTTATAATATCGTGATCGGCTTGACTTTGCTGGTTAAGAATGTTAGAGTAGTGTTCTTTCCATCGGGCTCTTATGTCCTGGTCTTCTTTGAGGAGATTTCCATTTGAATCTTTAATAGGGCACATATTTTTCCGACTGGGGCCGTACACTGCTTTTACTCCTTGAAAGAAATTCCTGTAGTCGTGTGAATCGGCGTACCTTTGAATTTCTCTGACATTGCTTGCCCACCACTCGTTCTTTATTCTTCTGATTTCGCGTTGCGTTTCATACTTAGATTGGGTAAAAGCTTCTGCTTTTAATGAGTCGTTGGGGTAGTTGATAGCGTTTTGGAAGGCAATATATTTGCGGTCAAGAAGTTCTTGTATAAGAGCTTCATTATCATTGAACCAGTTCTCCTGTTTTTTACTTGCTGCAGTGCCAAGAATTTCCTCACTCGCACTTTTTAAACTGTCTTTAATTTGTGTCCAGGTAGTAGCGACATCTACAGAATTGGTTTCTTCTAGTGCACTCAAATTCTCTTGAACTTTTTGCTTTAGCTGTTCGACGGTTTGTTGGTCACGCAATTTACTAATACAGAGACGGGGTCTACGTTTTACTTGAGTTCTTCGGTGTTTGGGTCTCATAACAATTTTCATTTTAGAGACAACAGGACGATGATCGGTCCAACATTTGCTATCAATGCGCGCCTTTGTAATTTGGACGTCCTTGAGATGCTTCCTACGTACGATAACATAGTCCAGTAGATGCCAGTGACCTGATCCGGGGTGACGCCAGGTGCCTTTAAATTTATCCTTTTGTCGAAAAATGGTGTTTGTTATAACTAGATCATGTTCGGCGCATTTAGTTAGGAGTAGTTGACCGTTAGCGTTCATGTTGCCCAAACCATTCTTGCCTATGATGCCTTGCCAGGTGTCTGCATCTCTCCCTACTCTAGCGTTAAAATCGCCAAGAATAACGAGTCGTTCCGTTTTAGGTATTCTACAGAGGGTTTCTTCCAGCTGTTGATAGAAGCTTTCCTTGATTTCGTGACTTGCATCCAGAGTGGGAGCGTAGACGCTTATTAGATTTACCGCGTTGCCATCTGATAGCTTATAGCGTAGCAGCATTAGACGCTCGGATAGGCCTTGTGGTACTTGTGTTAAGTTGGATACAAGTTGATTCCGAACGGCAAATCCTACTCCATGTTGTCTTCTTGAATTGGTGGGAAGACCTTTCCAATAGAAGGTGTAGTACTTTTCTGTGAGAGAGCCTTCCTCCAAAAATTGAGTTTCGCTGAGAGCTGCAACGTCAACATTGAGTCGGTGAAGTTCTCTATCTATTAGAGCAGTTCTTCTTTCAGGCCGATCGGTGCGAGTGCTGTCGTTCAAAGTACGAACATTCCAAGCGCCGTAGATGAAAGAATTAGTTTTCTTGGATTTAACTTGTCGGTGTTTTTTCGACATTCAATGAGGTGTCCCTGTGGGCACCCTCCCCCGGAGATCCGATCGGGAGGGTATTTTACTTCCGGATGATTTTGTCCCACTTGAACGCTCCATCATTTTTTTTTAAGCCTTAATCGACTGAAAACGAAGCTGCATTTGAAGTTTTAGCTGGAGCAGGTATGCAACTGACCAGCTCGGTTGCGGAAGGCGAGTGGTGTGGTCCCATGGCACAGAAGGAGATTGCGACGATGGGGTAACCAAACGATTCCAAAAGCAACTTTTGTGTGCGGTGGGTTATTTTTACCGCACCGTGAGAAGGTGGATGTGCTCACGGCAAAAGGTAAGGGTTATTCCGCCCTTACTCGGTCGTTAGAGCCTCGTTAGTAAAAACAGGGTGCACCAAGTTCAAATTGAACTCATCGCGAAGGTGAGGTTAACAATTGAGTAGGAGAGGCTATAACTTGCGCTTCACTACCCCATTACATTACCATTACATTACCAATTTGTATAAAAGTATATCAATTAAAATAAAATTCCATTCTTTAATGTTACAGCCTAAACGATTTAAAATTGCAATATTTTCACTAAAGATGACGATTAATGTACGAAGAGCCTTATAATTATCGGTGGTTAATACCGGATATTTTTTTAAAGCATGCCAATGATGATGTTGCATCAAAAGTCTTTTGTTAGAATAATGTTTATCAAGAGTATCATGAGCAACCTGATAATTTGTCGCAGTCAATGGTATAAATTTAACCAAAGTTATAGATTCATTTAACAATGAAGTAAGTAAATATTGAAATTTGTTTATATCTGAAATGTGAACATTATCATGTACTGAGCTGTGGAATACATCAATAAAAGTTTGCCATTGCTTTAAATCTCTCGAAAACTTTATTAATTCCAAGGTAGGTAATTTTACAGTAACTGGGGTAAAAGCGTAGATGATGAAGAATTTTTTTTTTTTTTATGGCTTTGGGCCAGAGACCATGCAGCCAGTCACACTATGTTAAAATTATCTAACCTAAACAAAATGGAGAAAAAGAGTGAAGAAGAGCAACGAAGGAAAATACAGGGAAACACGCTTCTCGTCCAGGGGTCTGTCAGGACATTGAGTTTGACATCACAAAAAGAGACCACGGTAGAGTAGGTAAAAACATAAGGTTAAAACAAGAGGAAAACAAATCTAACCTATAGTGTGATATTAACATTTATCAAAAAACCAATGATTAATTCATAGATTTTATTACTACTTATAGCAAGTAAACTGACTACGTTGAACGGAGCCATCATATTGAAGCATGAACAGATATTTTTAATAAGTGAATCTGTAGCTGTCTTGTACTTATCGCAAGCGAAGAAAAGGTGATCAAGATCGCCGATAACACCACATAGATCACAAAGTTGCGATGTGACTACACCAATTTTATGTAAATGGGCGGGAAAGCAGGCATGACCAAATCTTAGTCTAATAATTGTGGTAATATACTTTCGTGGAACGTTTAAACTGTCATGCAAGAACTGTAGCGGGATAGTTGGCTGTATTTTACAAAACATTGTTGAGCTGTTTAAAACGTATTGTTCCCACGTGCGAATCCACTTATTTCTTAATTGAAGCTTATGTAAATTGGAGCAATCCGTTAGACACAGTTTGTAATGTAATAGAGTACCATTAATGGCGGCGTCTTTGGCCAAAATGTCAACGTGTTCATTATGTTTTAAGCTTATGTGGGCTTTAACCCAGACAAATGTGACGACTTTACCAGTTTGTGCGATATTGTAGACGGCATCTTTTATTTTCAAAATATACGGGTTCGTTTTGTATGAAAAGGAGTCAGCAGATTTAATAGCTGAGAGAACAGAAAGAGAGTCAGATAGAATTATTATTTCCTTTGAGTTTGTTTCTTTGATATAGCTTAAAGCTTTGTAAATGGCAATTGCCTCCAAGGTAAAAATAGAGCAGTTTATGTCAAGTTTGAACTTTATCTCTTTGCATTCAAAGGGAATGAAGAAAGCGCATCCATTACCGTTTTTGGATTTTGAGGCATCGGTGTAAATAAATGTTGGATTAATAAACCGGTCAAGGACATTAAGAAGCATTTTTTCACTAAAAATGGAATTTTCGTTGTAGACGGGGATGATAACCTAAGTTTGAAACACATAGATCAGTATTTGATATCATTTACAAAGAAGGGTTTGGGATAAATGGGGTAAATAGGCAAAGCAAGCAGGTAAGAGTCCATATGTACGAAAAATCAAAGTCTCAAAATTTTCGGCGTTAGCTACCCCCTCTACCTATTTAGTGTGTATAGGTACGAGAACCAAGGGACTCTAAATTTTTTTTAGCATTAGCCACCCCGCAAATGAAGTAGAAAATTTAATTGAGATTTGGTGTGTATAAGAGAATCAAGGGCCTCTAAAAATTTTTTGGCATTAACCACCACCTCTATAACCCCCATTGCTACCTCCACCCTATTATTAAAGGGAATAATATATTATATTGGGATTTAGTGTGTATAAGACTTGTCTACAAAACCTGGATGTGGAAGTAGTGATTCCTTGGGTAGCGGTTTTTCATGTAGGTATAATATTTTTTAATTGACAATTTCTACTTTATTAATAATTACAAATTCAGCATTTTGCAATAATTAGTTATAGAATAATATAATTGGTAAATGTACACGAGATGGAGTTCAGAGCTAGTTTCGAAAAACTGCTATAAAAACGTAATAAGATTTCTCCTGGAGGGGGTTGGAAACTCTGGTGTGACACAGCCATTAGCACAAAAAATTTGAATACTATACTCCACACGGGTTAAACTGGAACTATTTTAATCATATCCAGATGTTGTCATCATAATTAGCGAAATCGCGTCGAAGATAGTATTCAAGTGTAAGGATCAAAGGTTTTGGTGTTTGTAGAAACACAACACTTTTGAAAACGGTCAAAAATTATCTACTTTGAGAAGTATCATATCTGGTCAGGAGCTTTGCCCTTTTTGCATTTACAAACAATCAAGAGTACTTCATTAATTCATCTATAAGCCACTTGTACGTGTGAGAATCTTATCATTTTCGAGATCATTTTCTACAAGAGTAACTGATGACTAGAGTATTAGGACTTTGAAGGCTTATATTTATCTATTTATTTAAGAGTTGTTCGGAGTGTATTAGTCATCCATGCTTTCAATTTTAATTGTAAATGACTTCACGTCAATAAAATGACGCAGCTGAATGTACGGTGTGCTTGGAAAGCGAGAGATAGAGATGTAATAGAATATGACATTGGACAAATTTATTATACCTAATCTTTAAATTTCTCTGTACATTTGAAGACATTAGGGCTAATTTTATTTTAGTTCTACAAAAGGGAAAATGTTTATTTTAATAATACCTATGTGGGATGACAAGAATTATTTTTGCAAATCGAAAATAGAAGGAAAAATATATTTTTTTTATATATACTTTTTTTCTCGTCATCCCACATTGTAACGTATTTTTAATGTCGTTTAGTGAAAGCCATTTTTTAAAATAATGATTTATATGAGAGTAAATTGAACCGTCTTTCCGGCTTATATCCGGAGCGCTCTTAAACCTGGACATTTTGGACTTAGGGCCGGTTTATCAATGCAAGGTTAACTCGTAATCAAAGGATAACTGTCAAACAAAACAACAGATACAATGTTTCGTTTGGCATTTATCCTATAGTTAAGTGTTAACCCTGTATTGATAAACCGGGCCTTAATGAAACTAACTTATTCGGAGTTATCATATCACTTAAAAATAGTCTACGAATTATTACATTACCCAATATTAAAAAATAATTTGTAAGTGCACGAAATATTTCAATATTTGAACTGAATATATAAGAACAACCTTGAGTACAATAATTATAAAACAATAATTTTGATTACTCACTGCGTATTAATTAAATAGGCAGTTTTTTAATATAACTTGAAATAAAGGTAGGAATGTAGGTAATTAGGACGATTATTTACTTTAGTATACTTTATTTACAATATTAGCTCTAGTTCAATTCCAGTTCTATCCACTAAAGAAAACTAATGATTTTATATAGGTACCCTTACAACTGAGCATAGTAATGAACACCTATACCCCATTTTATGATACAATATTCTATAAATAAATCACAACAAAAGGCTGAAATTTACAGATAAACCAGTAATATATAAATATAAAATATAATAGTTTAAACTGAATACCGTACAATATTGCGTGCGTTTAAGTTGGTAACCTAGTTATATTTCTGTCCTATAACATAATATGTTAAATAAAGGAGCAAATCAATCATTTTCCAGCGAATTACATGGCTCGTTCGATAGACTACCGTCAGTTTTCATTCGTTTTTCAGAGTTACTAAGATATAATACTACCAGCGCGTACCCAGTCTCGTTAAGACCCACCACAAACTGTCACCACAATTTTAATCAATCAATTTTCGACATTTAATAACCTCAGTATTCGCGGTGCAACTACACAAAAGAAGTGTTTTTTTGTTATGTATAAAGGGGTTGTATTTTTGAAGGAGTTGACTGAAGGGTTAGTATTTGTGTTAATTAGTTTTGTCCAGTTGACGACCTTATTATATTGTTTGCGTGAGTTTTGTTTATATTTTTGAGGTAACGAATATATAATTATAAATCTACACAGTAGGTACTCAAAAATTATATGTGACATCTTATAAAATTTGCAATACTAATATTTATGGATATAGATAACTTTCCTATAATAATAAGGGAGCTGCAAATATATAAAAACATGTTTCAAGTGGATATGTTCTCTTCTCTCTTCGATTTTTTTAACACGCCTCTATTAGCTTCACCTGTATGTAACGGAATCTTTGAACGTGATTCTCACCTACTTCAAAACGTCAGATTAAAATGAAACTTTGCACACTTATCAAGGACCGATGACAATACAATAATTTGACAACTTTGTCCGAATGTCCTCACCGGGATCATCAGAGTAAAATAAAATCCTAAAAATGGCTAATCTATTGTCTATATTGTGCCTGAGGCGCCGCTGTTAATAATATAACGTATTTGCCGTTATATAAGCTCTTGTTAAACGATAGTTCCAACTTTAATACATACATTATATCTATATATATATATATATAAATTATGTACTACTAGCGGATACTCAGCGGTTTCGAAAAGCAGACGGCTATCAGCTGGTTTCTATATGTATCGGTGTCCACGATGCTAGTTCTAAAATTCACCCAATCCAATATATTGGTGAGAAACGTGCCGAGGGATGAATGGCAAGAGGGCGACTAAAAAAAATATATAGTTTAAAAAAACTTTAAAAACCACGCTTTAATCGCAAACCGAACTAAAAAGTAAAAAAATAAGAATGAAGTGATTGACAAAAAAATTCATTTTATTGTAAAAAGCGTGGGGTGCTTTTTACTATATTTTTATAATTCTACTTTTATCAATAGCTACCAATAAAATATTTATAACAATTGATATCAAGCACCTCACGCTTTTTATAATAAAATGAATTTGTTTTGTCAATCGCTTTATTTTTACTTACGAGAGGCCTCGGCTTAAATATGAGTTTTTATATTCATCTTTTTGTTTCGTTAAAAAATTACGTTATAATTATTAATTATTTATTAATGAAATGGATGTAATAAATTTTCACTATGTATTTATTTTAATTTGCTGAATATTTTCTGCTTTTTGAGTTAAAATAAGATAATTCATGGAAGAAGAGTCTTGTAAATATATTTCTTTAAGTCTTAGGCTCGGCTATATTAAAACAGTTTAAAAGTAATGCCTAATTTAACCTATTTTCCGTTGTACCAACTTCGATTAATAAATAAATTCATAGCGGAGTTAAATTAGGTTTTGAAAAATACGAAATATGAATTATCTGGTCAGGGCTGTCTTTTTTATTAAAAGCTTTTATTAAACTTGCAATGTTTGTTTGTTAGTTAGTTGGTTTAGGTCAAATTTTGGAATCAAAATTTCAATTCTAATTAAACTAATGCTTTGAAATTTTGCACATGTGTATAAGTCCGGTTAACATTTTCATATAAGAAAAAAACAAGATGGCGGCTTCAAGATAGCGGACGACATTACCGTTTATGATCCGATGCGACTCAAAATCGATATCTTGGGGTTTTCGAGATCGTCAATTATGAATTCTTTGTCAAAATTTAGAAATTCAAAATAGCGACGCCAATATGGCGGACCACTTTTGTCATTTATGATCCAAATCGATCAAAATCGATATCTGGGGGTTTTCGGGTTCGCCGATTACGAATTTCCAGTCAAAAATTTAGTTCAGAATGGCGACTTCAAGATGGCGGATGACTTTACCGTTTAAGATCCGATTCAACTCAAAATCGATTTCTTGGGGTATTTTAGGTCGCGGATTATGAATATTTAGTCAAAATTCAGGAACTCAAAATGGCGGCGCCAATATGGCTGACGACTTTTGTCATTTAGATCCAAATCGGCCAAAATCGATATCTGAGGGTTTTCGGGGTCGCGGATTTAGTAAAAAATTTAGTTCAAGATGGCGGACGACTTTACCGTTTATGATCCGATTCGTCTCAAAATCGAAATCTGGGGATTCCAACATATCAAATGACTAAAAAGTAAAAAATAGAATTATATAAAAGAATATTTTTAAAAAAACATTTATTTAAATGCTGTAAATAGTAGAAAATAAACTTTAAAGTAAATCAAACCCTTCATTTAATTTTATTTTATGATATAAAAGCTTGTCGCGAGCAATCTCTTTTACACAGGAAAATCTCGGGACAAGCTTTTATATCATAATAAAAATTATATAATGTAACAAAATGATGGGTTTGATTTACTTTATTTATTTTCTACTTTTTAGAGCAATTAAATAAAAACTTTTTTTTAAATATTTTTTTATTTTAACGTGCTCAGGAAACAAGTTAAGTTCTCGGTTCAGTTTTCTAAATTCAGCGAGGTCGGTGTATTGTTTACTTGTTAATTAAGCTGAAAAAAGAAAAATCTAAGAAAAAATAGCTAATATTTTAAATCTGTTATATCTTACGTTTTTGTAAGCCAATATTTATTATATCTAGTGAGAACCTGCTTCTTACTAAATCAAAATATCATACCAAATTTGAAGTTATATATATTTGCTTAACAATATGGAACTTTATAGATTTTAATTGTTTATAAATAAACAAATTGATGTTTTAACCTAAAATTGCAGCAGCTTACTTTATAAATCTTGCACTCATATAAAAATAATAATAAAAAATAAAATGCCGCTCTTTTTAGTATTCATTTACATAAGACAAAATTTGCTTTTTGAAGTACTATCGGCATAAGGATTGCGCGAAGGGAAAACTCTTGTCACTCGAACAAGTAATTATTACTTCTCTTCCTTATCTATTAACGCAGAACATTGCATTCTTTTAACATAACTGATTTTTTTGCCTCTGTAGTTCGGTTTCGGTCTAAAACTGTATAAGTTTACTATATAGGTATTGTGCTAATATAAAAATTATAATAAAAAAAAATTCATTTTCAAAATTCGCTTACACTTCGCTTACCTCTCACCACTGCTGTAGACACACCCATACATACAAACATACATATATACCATATGTACGTACGTGCAGATATTCCTTATTTGGTATTTGAGATCAGCGTGTTATGAAACGGATTTCTGTACATTTTCTCCTACGATGATTTTTAAACATTTTTGTCCACTGTAATAACAAAAAGATATGGGCCACAGTATTTCTTTATTTAAAAAAATCGGTTTTGTATGATATGTACCTCGACATCACTCCATATTCTGAACAATTTTCTAAAACCTTTTTTTTTAGAATGTAAAGTTAATCTGAACGCAATTTTCCTTGACAACGTTTAATCTGAGGGCAAATTTGTAAAGGACGTTTTCGATACAATTCCCCGGCATATTACAAAAATTTCTATTTGAAATATGTTTTTTAATTTTATAAACTTTTTTGAATTGGGAGGAAATTCGACATAAAAAATTTACCTGTCTCTGGAGCCACTACCTTTTCGATATAATTTTCTATCCTGAAGTATGTTTACTCGAAACAGCTATTAATTTCTCAAAAAATTGTTTAGGCCATTTCCGAGCCGCCCCTGATGAGAAATTTGCAAAAAGCCTTTTCGATACAATTTTTAGTTCTGAATAATTTCTATATGTAATGTTTTTGATTAAGCGCAGACATGTTTTTGGACACGCTTAAATTATTGATAAGAAATTACAAAAAATATTTTTAAAACATTTTTACATCTTGAACAATTCTTGTATACTTATATAATAATTTTTGACTAAATGACGTATTGCTTTGGGCATTTCCTAGAACCACTCTTACTGCACTGGCGAGATATTTGCAAAATACCATTTTGATACAATTATATAATATTCTAAAAAATTCTTATTTGAAGCATTTTTAGATTTGACGAGAAATTATTTTTTAGCCCCGCCTAGAGCCGCTTCTGGTGCACCAATTTCTTCGATATTCAATACCGTTCTTCCTTAATCTTCCCAAATCTTATATCTAAAATTTCATGTTGGACCGTGTTCGAGAAAAATGTATAACCTATAGAAATCGACAGACAGGCATAGATACATATGACATACCAATTGGATATATTTGCTATTTTTTGCCTCACGAACGTCCATTTTGGAATTTTTTTCACGACGCTACTTTCCATGTGAAAGTTTTATATTAATTGCAATGTGAAGTAATAACTCCCTATTCATGTCTCAAAAATATAGCCCATTTTTTAGAAACTCCGCAAGTTTAAAGACTAAACAATCTATTTTTGCATAAAAACTTTTATTACAATTACAAAATCGATTAATTAAAATAAATTTCCTTGTTGTACGAATTCTATTTTTTTTAACTTAATGATCATTTTTAAGACGTAAAGCTTGCGGAATGAATAATTCTTATTGAACTGCATTGATTTTAAGGATGGCATATATTATTAAATATAGCAAATTGAAACCGCAATTAGGTACTTATTTTGCAGGTACCAGATTCATACATATGTCGACATAGTCAGTATATCCAGTATATATATTTGTATTTGCATATATGCCGTTTATATAACCCCGTAGCAACACCTGTTACTTTTTCCTACACCACCCTTGCTTTCTGGGGGAAAAGCCCACAAATCATATTGAGATAATCCTTTAAACGCTACTAGACACTTTAACAATGAAGGGATGCTGCATGGCCAATTAAGGGGCACCCTTAATTTTAGTTTACTCGATATTAAGTAATTCTGTAAAAACCATTGCATTATGGTATAATAATAATTGCTGAATTTTACAGGGTAATCGAAATTACACACCCAAAGGGCCAACGATTGGAATATTTCAGTGGAATAATAAAAAATATACATTCTAATGAGATTCCATTCTCAATTTAATTGAGTAAAACTGAACATTTTAAACTTAAAACCTTGTTCTGATGATGGTCCTTTGCATATTTTTTCCATTAAATCATTTGTACGACTTTACAAGCCAGTATTCGTTATATCTAGTGAAAACATGCCTAAACCAAAATATCGCATCAAATTTGAAGTAAAATAGTTTCTTAAAGCCAAATGATAAATTTCAAAATTCGACTGTAGATAGGTTTGGCAGTAGAGACATTTTGGTTTTAAATTCTAGTTTATATTTTCGATAGTAATTGAAAAACAATTCTTTAAAAATAAAAACGAATTTATTTTAATTGCAATTTTTTCGTTATATACAAATTAACTTTACTTTTTGTTTTTTTAATTAAAATGAAAAACAAAACATGATATAGTAATACTATAAAATACCTACAATTTAAAAAGTTGCAAAATATTAATTTGGGAAGGATTCTGGCCTTTGGTCTGGAGTTCGGCCTGGATGGGGACATCCTCTGATCAGTTAGCGGATACACAATGGGCCACTAGGCCTGAGTGCCGCGATTTATGATTGCACCGCTAAGAAGAAGAAGAAGAAAAATTTGGATTTAATTTATATTTTTTATGCTCTATTTGCAGCAAGACAGATTTTTGTAATATACATTTTTTTAAAACAAGCCGAAGAAACAATTTCAAAACAACCAACATATTCTATATATATATATATATATATATATATATTCTTTCCTATTATTTGGGTTTTCTACCACATATATTATTATCCTCTTCAAAACAAATCACCGAATCTACAAAATAATAGAATTATTGGAAAAAGCTCTGCGCCCGTGACGTTTACGCCAAAGGAAAAGTCAGAGGTTATGTTTTGCAAATAATATAAATCGGAATAAACACAGAAATAATGTATTTTGCTGACGTTTCGGAAAGTAATCTCTTTCCGTTTTCAAAGCTATTTTTTGGAAGAACTCTTATTTTGCTGTGTATGTCAAATACACAGCTTTAAGGTTCTGTTTATGTTATTTCCATAGATACTTACTACTTACACAGAACAGAACTGATGATATATTCCTTTAGATAATGTTGAATTTGTTAAGTTCTTCTTTTAACATTGGTAGCCAGGTTGTACAAATATCTACAGAACAATTCGATACGCACTTATCTTCATTTAATAAGATTATTGCTGATTCTTTTATTTTTCTTTTTTTGGTATCTGTTTCTTTTGTTAAAATTTTTGCCGAGTCCCAGTTTATTCTATGTCCGTTTTCCCAAGCATGTTCACAAATCTTTGATTTCTGAATTTCATTCTTTCTAATGTAATTCTTGTGCTCATCCAACATCACACTGAAAGGTCTGGATGACTCACCCACATAACATTTATCACATTCGCACGGGATATTGTAAATACAGTTTTTTGAATTCTGCTACCTGTTTATCGGTTTTGTTTTTGTTAAAATAGATCTTAAAGTGTTCCCCGTTTGAAATATCGTCCTAACATCAAATTTGTCACCTATACGGCGTAGCTTTTCCGATAGTCCGTATACATAAGGAATTATTGCTGTATAATGACGTTCAGGTTTTTGTCGTACCTGATTGTCCCTATTTTCAACATTTATGAAAACTCTATCAACAAAGGCTTCAGGATATTGATTTTGTACTAAAACCTCTTTGATAAATTTTTTCTCGTTATTTAATATTTCATTATTAGATGAAATTATTTTGGCCCTATCGTATAAACATTTTACAACACCTCTTTTAACATTTATTGACCGATTCGAGTTAAAGTTTAGATATCTATTAGTATGTGTTGGTTTTCTATAAACGCTTGTTTCAATTGTATTATTTACCCTTCTAATTAAAACATCTAAAAACGGTAGTTCATTCCTACTTTCTACTTCTAACGTCAGCAAAATACATTATTTCTGTGTTTATTCCGATTTATATTATTTGCAAAACATAACCTCTGACTTTTCCTTTGGCGTAAACGTCACGGGCGCAGAGATTTTTCCAAAAATTCTATTATTTTGTAGATTCGGTGATTTGTTTTGAAGAGGATAGTAATATATGTGGTAGAAAACCCAAATAATAGGAAAGAATACTCGTAGAATGCCACAAATAACTTTCAGACAATATATATATATATACACTTCACTTCGATTATTACTATTATTTATAAAAAATGAAATGAAATATTGTGTTTTTAACAAATGTTATTTCTTCGAAGAGAATGGTCGAATTTAGTTGAAGGGAAAATGTAGGTTTTACAAATATCAAATCACTGAAATAGCTGAAAACCATAATTGTTGCTAAAACTTTGCACCCTTATGAAATCCTGCCATCTTATCTGAGAAATGTGTGTGATTGCTCAAACTGTAGCGTTTTAAGAATACTTTAAAATAACTGAAATTTTTTTTAATGTCAACTTTTAACCATTTTCTTTGCGTTCTAAAAGAATAAACAAATTAGATTTTGACATCCAAAAAGAATTCAAATATAAAATATCCTTATACGGTTTGAAGGTATATGAAATAGTGAACAATTTGGGAAAATAAAGTTTTTTGTATGACGCATATTTTCCAATTTTCCAAGATATCTTAACTTTTGCGTTTTACCGTTTTTTTAATAAGCAAATTAACGTAGGTATTGACCTGAAATTGATTGTTTACAAATGTCTATATTTTCATTTTCGCAAGAAAAAACTATTAAAATGTTACTAAGTTAAAGGAATAATTATTAATAAAGACCGGGCCCGGGCGAAGTCACTTGATATGAGATATACAGAGTGTTAGGAAATTCTTATCTCCAACTTTGGATAAAGGTAGTACCTGTGAAAATATGAAAAAAAGTTACTATCGACATGTGTCCGGAAATGGTTCCTAGGGAGCTAAGGCCCCTTGCATATGGTGCCCTATAGTAAGTTTTTCTTTAATATTTCAGGACCCTTTTATGTTACAGCTATGAGATTTGGTGTGTATTTAATATCAAGAAGGGTTATTCATTTCATGGTACTAACCAAAATGAAATTCAACTAGTTGAGTAAAGTGCACTGCTTTTTAATCCAGAATATTGTTGTTCCGTTTTTTTCAGTTTTGAATATCGAAATGTGGTTCTATGATCAAAATTACACAAAAAAGGTACTTTTTATTAAAGAACCGTTCTTTATAAAAATTGATTTAGATAGTTGCTTCAGGGCCACAAATGACCTCTCCACCATTCTAATACGTGATATATTGTATACCTATATCAATTTTCTTTCATACTTTTTTCTTACTGTACGAGAAGTACGTTCGGAAATATTTGCCGAAGACAGCCAAGACATCGAATTTTGCAATACAAATTACTTTTTTATATAAAGCGCAGCGACTGATTTTGTGTGTTTTTTTCCTGTAATACACCTTTAGACGTCAAGAGCAAGAATGGATAATAATAATTCAGAGCAATTAGACAAGAAATTGCCATATATCGAAAAAAATAATAAACATCGCACAATCATAATCCAGAAAACTTCCCACATCTGATGGCTGTACCCACCGACTCCCATGTTATAAATTATATATTTTAAACTAGATATGCCTAATAGATAAACGTATCTTCTAGTTAAGAGGATTTGCAGCTCATGCACATGTTTACTTTGTACTAAAAAGTACACAAATAACAAACGTAACTATAAAATTTTATATATATTATATAATTAATAAAATGAATTATCGAATAATTACTAAATAAATGATCCCAAATACTGTCAAATAAATTCATTCGAATGAATTTATAATTACATGCAAAACTTACTTCTTAGCACATGTGTTCTGAACAAATCACAAAAAACGTGTATATTTAAATCCGATGATTCAAGATTGCCACTAAAACATGCAGTTTCTGTAGCTCTTGTTTTTTGTAATTGGAACTCATACTCTAGGCGTTTTAGCTGTAAAATTAACCTCTGTGCTAAATTCGTGCCATACGAATATTTTTTATTTTATTGTATTTATTTGGACGTCTTGAATGACACAGGATTTCGTGAAAACCACGTCGGAAGGTCACGGAAAACCCAGATTTGCGATTAACTTAGTTTTTATGGCCCAAACGGGAACAACTCTTATTATAAAAGTTGTACATCTGTAAATTCTCTACCTTAAAGGTCCTATACATTTTTTTTCGTACGCCTAAACGTTTTGGAGATACGACGCGGACTAAGTGAAAAATGCGTTTAGTTCCATTAAACCATTACGGTTCCAGTACTATTGTCGTATTCAACGGCTATGCTAACAACACAAAACATAAAAGCCATGGAATAGCGACGACGAACCGCACTTGTTTCGCCATCTTGTGCAGTTCGTTTTGATGAAACCATGGAAGTGCAGATGAACCAGGGGAAGTTTTTAGCTAATAGTTAGAATATGAAACAGTTAATTGAAAAGCGTATGAAACAATTAAATAATGCCAATCTTGGAGTCAAACAAACCCGGGATGGTGCCGATGTCCTCAATGTTGAGACAGCAATTGAACAATCAACTCAAAACACTCCCGTTATTATTGGAGAAGATATTGACTTGTTGGTCATTTTACTTGGGCGCATAACTTCTAGCAGTAATATCATTTTCAAAAACCAGAAAAAGTGGAAACAAAACATTATTCTACTGCCAGCGTGGACAAATATCCATACTGCTTAAAGCATGCGATACCACCTCCGCCTTGTTTCACAAAGGGAAAACTCAAGTGTCATGCAAGAAAATTACCCTTCGAACGAACTGATTTGTAATGGAATGAAGATTATTCTTGCAATATATGGTGCTCCCAAAACGGAAAATTTCATAGACAATAATTACCGATATTTAACATATGCCATATCTACCAAACTTTCAACAGCTGTAAAATTATCATCACTTCCTCCAACATCTTCAGCAGCTCAACAGCTCAGCAGCATTTATGTAGGGTGTATTATCAAGTACCAACATGGTTGGGAAAAGACACTGATCCTGAGCAGTGGGGCTGGATTAGGAAGAATGATATTCTGCAGCCAGTACCAACGCAGTTACCACCAGCACCAGACATATTGTTAAATTCAATTTTTTGCAACTGTACAAAGGGTTGTAAAAATGTAGCTGTAGGAAAGTAGGACTGAATTGTTCAACAGCTTGTGAACATTGCCACGGCCACTCCTGCTTGAATAACGCACATATAATTGCTATGAATGACGAAATGGACGACGTAGAATTTTATCAGAATGAAAGTACTCACAACGATTTGTCATTGGACGATAACGTTACAGATACCGAAGGAGTCGGAAATATTCACTGTAAGTAAATCTAAATAAAATGTATAAGACATTCTGGTAGAGAATAAAGGTCACCGAGCCATATAACAGCAATATTCAATTTTAAATCTGAGACATAGAAAGCAAGATAATTGCGAAATATGTGGTGCGAAAAAGGTTTGGCGAAACTAAATGCTTTTTTCACTTAGTCCACGTCGTATCTACAAAACGTTTAGACGTACTAAAAAAATGTATAGAACCTTTAAGGTAGAGAATTTACAGATGTACAACTTTTATAATAGGCGTTGTTCCCGTTTAAGCCATAAAGAGTGAATTAATCGCGAATTCGCTGTTTCAGCGACATTCCAACGCGGTTTTCGTGAAATCCTCCAGATGTTGGTGGCGTAACTACCAAGTGTCATTCACGACGTCCAAATAAAGACAATTAAAAAAAATCGTAGGCACGAATTTGGCAACAGAAGACTAAAACGCCGTATTCGAAAATACATAAATTGGAAAGAAGATCAAAAGCCTTATCTAAATTTTTATTAAAAAATCGGCAGCTACTGGAAGCGGCTGGAACCTCCCCACTCTGTGGATCTTTGAAGCCGAAAATGTACTAAATTGTGTGATCCAATTCAAAAACATTCTAGTTACCCTATGAACATTACAGATTCGCAAAGTAACAAACTGAAAATTGGTAAAATGATAATCTATAATCAGAGCAGGGCAGAGTACTCACAAAAGTACTCGAAAATTGTATTCAAGTACTTGATGTACTCGAGTATCGGTACTCCTGATATATATTTTGAAATGTATTCGAGTACATGTACTTCTTACAATTTGACAAGTACTCGAAGTACTAGAAAATGTACTCTAAGTTATGGTAAGAACATTGCATGCAGGCACAGACTTGTCTATGTTATACATATTGGAATTTCTATTTCAATTCTTCATTTCGTACCTTGTAGTTCTATTTAAATATCTACCAAAACAATACAATGATTACAACGAACAGTGTGTTACTTAATTATATTTTGTCTAGTGGAGATAGAAAGAATTTAAGTGCTAAACTGCAAGTAAATTTAAACATTTTTATATCAATATTTATTTTTGTGTAAATAATCTTACCAGACCTGTATTCATTCATATTTTTAAAATTTTATTATTTTATTATACGATGATGTACTCCAGTACTCATATTGTACGAGTACAAAAGTACTCGAAAAATTTGAATATTTTTGAAGTAATAATATACTTTTACCAAATGTACTCGTACTCGAAAATGTATGAGTACATTTGTGTAGTACTGGGCCCAGCTCTGTCTATAATAAATTCACCAACGTAGGTACGAAAAGCATTTGATATTGATATTGTTACATCTACCTTTAAAGTTTGTGATAACCCACTGGTGCACAGTCACATAATTTAAACATTTTCAATACGCATCAAATATTATTGAGAAAAAATTATTATGACGTAAGTCGACGACTGAAATGTGTTCCTGGTTTCAAATTGAATTTGAACACTGGAGGCGCCTTGAAAAAATTCAAATTCGGATTATAATGAAAATGTCTTGAAGACGGACAATAACAAATATATCCGAACTGACATGCCGTTGTATGTCTGTCAATCTATTTGTATGTCAGTATATCAGTCTTTTCAGTCTGAATAATAAACGGCAATTAATAACTAAAGTTTTTAGTATAATATATTTATTTTAGACAATTATTTACACCTTATTTTACTAGAACGCGGGGAAAGTAAATTAATAATTAAAGTAACAAAAGTAAGCAGATTAATTTTTTTAAAACGTAATTTTTCTTAATAAGTTTACTTCAACTGTTATAATTATTGGAAATATTAAACGCATAATAATTGTTATAAACATTATTCGGATGTATTGTTTGATTCTTGGCGTTGTTCAACTTCTGTGAATTTGTTTTGCCTATGGCTTTGACCGGGGCTTCGAATGTTGTTTCATTTAGCAGCACTAGTTTTTGTTTTTGTGGGATCTCTTTGTAGCATGCGCAGTTCTTACTGCAGCAAACTCAACGTCTGAGAAAGGATTAAATTTGAACTGATATTTGATGCACATTTCTTGAAGTTGTTTTGCGGATGAATTCCACCAGAAATAATATTACATTTGTGAATTCTAACCTCTCCATCTAACAAAAATATTTTAATGGTATAAGTATAAGTAATTATGTATCACCTTCAAAACAGATTTTTAATAATCTTCGGAGTTTGTTTACTTCATATTAAACCACCAATCCTCCAAAATTGCAGCCAGGGTTATGACAGGGGTTTCTCCTTCAATTTTGTATGATTCTAAAAATTGTTTCCATATAGTTGCCTTAGATCTTTTCGTTTTTGTTGGAATTGGTCTGTCTACCTCTTTTCTGATTATCTCAGTATTTTCCTGTCCAAAACGCGACATTTCTCTCACATTCACATCACGCTATATTAAAATTTCTGTCAGTGAAATACGTCAAAATTCCAGTCAAGGCCATCTTATTTATATACAACACCGGCACCAAGCCTACAAGGTTTTGCAAACATTTCGAAAGTTTTTTTTTGTCAAATAATTTTGGTCTAAAATTTTCTTACCGAATCTCCTTCGCTCTCTCAAATGTGATATATTGATATATCATTGAAATAGGAATTTTAACTGCTTTTCAATGGTTCGATTGCAAATTGTAAGTAATTATAAAATAAACAACTTGTTGCGTCAAAACGGCACTAAACATAATCTGATCTCAACCAAACCTTTTCAGATCTTCTGGAGCACTAAAGAAACTCCCATGCAAAGTTTCATCCAAATCCGTTCAGTAATTTCGGCGCTATCGTCCTAACACACATACATACACACCATCACACATACACACACACACACAGACATTTTTCAAAAACCACTTTTTTGGGTTCCTAGGATCTTAAAACGTAAAGATTTGGTGTTATCTCAATTTTCGTTTTTGGACCAATTTTAGTAACCTCACAATTTTATTGTGGTGAAATTAAAATAAGTAATAAGCCAAGCCGATGATTCAAGATTTCCACAAGAACAATCAATTTTGGAGGTCCTTGCTTTTTAAAATCATTCTAGACAATATGTCCATAGGGAATTCTTGAATTAGACAATCTACCTCTGGTAAAATTATTTCGAAATATGTTTGTATAGTGTCAAAGTAAAATCATAAAATATAGGCTCAACTACTTTGTTTTGAAAAATTCCGCACCAAACGTGGATTAATTTTCTACCAGATCTTTTTATTTGCTTGGCCTTTCCTTGTCTTTGGTTTTTATTCTCCCAGGAATGTCTATTTTTATTAAAAGCTTTTATTAAACTTGCAATGTTTGTTAGTTAGTTACCTATAGTTAGTTTGTTTAGGTCAAATCTTGCAATCAAAATTTTGATTGGTTCTAATTAAGCTAGAGCTTTGAAATTTTGCACATACGACTTATACACTTTAACATTTTCATTTAAGAAAAAAAAGATGGCGGCTTCAAGATGGCGGACGACTTTACCGTTTATGATCCGATTCGACTCAAAATCGATATCTGGGAGTTTTTGAGATCGTCAATTATGAATTCTTGGTCAAAATTTAAAATTCAAAATGGCGGCGCCAATATGGCGGACGACTTTTGTCATTTATGGTCCAAATCGATCAAAATCGATATCTGAGGGTTTTCGGGTTCGCCGATTACAAATGTCTAGTCAAAAATTTAGTTCAGGATGGCGACTTCAAGATGGCGGACGACTTTACCGTTTAAAGCCCAATTCAACTCAAAATCGATATCTGGGGGTTTTCTAGGTCGCGGATTACGAATTTCTAGTTAAAAATTTAGTTCAAGATGGCGGACGACTTTACCGTTTATGAGCCGATTCGTCTCAAAATCGATATCTGTGGATTACAGCATATCAAAAGATTAAAAAGTAAAAAATAAAATTATATAAAAAAGTATTTTTAAAAAAAGCTTTTATTTAAATGCTCTAAAACTGAACTAAATCAAACCCATCATTTTGTTACATTATATAATTTTTTTATGATATAAAAGCAATCTCCTTTACATAGGAAAATCTCTTTATATCACAAAAAATTTATATAATGTAACAAAATGATGGGTTTGATTTACTTCAAAGTTTATTTTCTACTTTTTAGAGCATTTAAACAAAAGTTTTTTTTAAATATTTTTTTTCTATTGAAAACTCCCGCCGTGGAAAAACTTGACCCCTCTGTCCAGATAATTTTTTTGAAAAAAATCAGGATTTTCATCTAATTCATGGAGCATGATCTGACAAAACACCAATCATCTACGCTTGCGGTCTTCATTCAGTTCCTGGATGGGTAATATTTTGTAAGGCCTATTTTTGTTTACCTTCAAAATATAGCAATATATCTAGATCTTCTTCCCCGTTTGCTATAATGTTACGTCCACAGTGGGCTCGATCTGAAAAAAGGTGGCCAAAAATCGAAAAAATGATAGTCACCGATGAGTTTAATACCATAGAGTCTTGTAGAGGGAGCTTTGGTGCATGTTATTCCAAAAGGGAAGTGAAATATCTTTTATACCTGAGACGCTAGGTTAGTTCAAAGTTACCGTTCTCGGCACAGCGTAAACCACATGCAGCGGCTCCGAAATATCACTGTTACTTCAAGTGCGTGTAACTTTTTACCCCAGTGTCCTTTTTCAATTCTGTTTGATGGAGGGTGTTGAGAAAGATATGTAGAATATTTACGTATATAACTTTTTTATTAATTTATACTCGCGTGTGTCAGAAATCATGTCAAAGATGTGTCTACATAATGGTTTTTCTTGTAAAAATTTTTACCGTAAATTAGCAAAAAAGTTATCTATCCAGCGGGAACCAAGAAGTTGAGATATGGAGCATATAGTTAACGATGTTTTATAATAGAATCTGGAAGAAAATTTTGCCCGTCTCTGCCTCTGAGAGTAAAAAATGGCAATCACGATTAACGGAAGACAAAAAGAGTTTCGCGATTCGGAAAAAAACAATTCAGAAGGGGTTTCAGATGCAGCTAGGGCTTCTTGTTGATCGCCCAAAAGTAGGATACGGCAACTCCAACGACGGCAATACGGCTCGTCGTTTTTTTGAGAATTCATCAGTGTCTGCTCAAATCCTGGAATTGGACGAAGATTTCATTCATCGATTTCACGTTATCTTGCAGGTCATGTCATGTGGCTATAACGTGAACGTCGAAAAATCTCATAAATATTGTCAAGATACTGCGGAAATGTGCGTAGACAAGTTTCCTTGGTATTACATGTCTACGACAGTTCATAAAATTTTAATACATAGTGCTCAAATAATCGAATCAGCCGTATTGCCAATCGGTCAATTATTTGAAGATGCTCAGGACGCCAGATAAGGATATCAAAAAATATCGTGAAGGGTTTTCCAGAAAAAATTCACGCACAAATACAATGGAAGATGTGTTTCATTGGCTCCTGGTATCTTCGGATCCACTTATTTCGAACTTGAGAAAAATGAAACTTAAAAAAGGTAAAAATTTGTCATCGGAGGCCCTAGAGCTTTTACTTTTCCCTGATGATGATGAGGCTGAAAATTTTCTAGAAATTTCTGATAAGCATGATACTGACTTTGATTTCGACCATGATAATTCCGACATCGACAGTGATAGCGACTGATTTTTACAATTTTTTCTTATTTACTTATTTTCTTAACTGTACGTATTATTACATAATAACCGCTACTCCGACAATTTTTTAAATAAAAATCAATCAAACACATAAACTGTTTTTTATTTCGCAATTTTAATATTATAATCGTTATTAGCAACCTTGAATACCCTTATATACCAATTTATATGAAATTCCGAACAATTTTTAATGACGTGGTCGGCCATATTGGATCCGCCATTTTGAATTTTGAAATTATAATATAAAATTTGTACTCAGCGATCTCGAAAACCATTATATACCAATTTATATGAAATTCCGAAGAATTTTTAATGAAGTGGTCGGCCATATTGGACCTGCCATTGTGAATTTTGAAATTATAATATAAAATTAGTACTCAGCGACCTCGAAAACTATTATATACCAATTTATATGAAATTCCGAACAATTTTTAATGAAGTGGTCGGCCATATTGGATCTGCCATTTTGAATTTTGAAATAATAATATAAAATTCGTAATCAGCGACCTCGAAAACCCTTATAAAATTCGTAATCAGCGACCTCGAAAACCCTTATATACCAATTTACGTTTAAATTTAAAACTTCTTTCTATTTTTGGCCAACTTTTCTGAGATCGAGCCCACTGTGCGTCGTTTTCTTGAAAACTATGGGTCCTATTTACATGACGATAAACATTCAAAAACGTGATTACACTAGGAATCGTTAGACTCGGATAGAACGTCATGTATTCTCTTCTTGCGGCACACTTATTTTTATTATTTTTCACATAAAGGGAAAATATTTCGACCTTTTCAGCCTCACTATAGCCCATTTTGATTAAACAAATGTTAATAATGACAGTTTGAAATGTCTTGGTATTTGGTTATCTATCAATAAAATCAATTATTATTATTATTATTTGCATTTTGAATGTCAAATATGTCAGGAAGTATTTAAGATAGATCTATACAATATTATATATTTGAAATCAGGGGAAAAAGGGCTTCTCGAAAATGCAATAATATATAGGGTGTTCCATTAAATATATATATATATATATATAGCGTTTTGTTGGCAATATGCGATTATTACACTTAACGCGCTAGGCTTGTAACTTGTATTTCAGCGGTCGGCGGGGCACATAGCCCGGAGAGTAGCTGTTGGTTGCAGTCTGGTTACATTCCTTATAGTAAAATAAGGATTTTATAGAGGAGCTTGCGACTGAAATATTATGTTTTAATATATATATATATATATATATATATATATTGAGGTTGCAGTCAGAGGTTAAAAGTTAAGGTCACATGTAAACTTAATACAGACAAATTCATTCTATAGTTCTATACTCACATGTGGTAATTATTCATGTTCATTTTGTTATATCTATTTTAATCATGGTTTTAATCCTTAATTTTAAATAATCAGTAGTTGTCTACCTTAAATTGTGTACCTGTAAAGGAATTTGTGTATAAATTTGTTTATATTAAGTTGAAAATGCGACTATTTTATAATACATGTGACCTTAACTTTTAACCTCAAGTTAATGTCTTGATAAAAGGAATAAATAATTTCCGAAAGCTTGACAAAGTAACAAAAGAGTTTTTCTTTTTCTGTTTTGTGGCCGTAAACTTTTCACCTCTGACTGCAACCTCAAGATACCCTACGTGTGTTTAACTTTGGTTTTCTTAACTAGTCAGTCAAGACTACCCTTCTTCTTTATATATATATATATATATATATAATGTTGGTTCTGTCTTGATGACTTGTCAATTTCATTTTTTAACCTCAATTTAGTAAGTACCCTTCACTTGTATTAAATAATTTTGATTATAATAAGTTAAAATTTTTGTAGAATTCCTGAGGAAGAAACAATAAAGTTTCGAAAGCTTGAATTTAAAGAAGAGTTTCTTTCTTCTTTGAGCCCGTGACTGTATCCCTGGTGGAAATTAAAAATTTTTGTTTTTAACTTAGACAGTCGTCTAATATTCGTCTCTGTATATATATATATATTCAATGCAGGTCGGGGTATTTGCCCGCTGAGTAGTTTTTTTTTTTATACATTTATTTAACGTCGGCCTATTTCCGCTACTGAGGCCTAACACCGACGCCTGTAGACGAACTACCCCCAACCAGGAATTTTGCCGAACCTCTTCCCTTAAGAAGAGTAGGGATCTTTTACTTGCCTAACATTTAATAGACAAGGGACCGACGGCTTTACATCCCCTCCGAAGGATGGTATATCTCCTATACAACCCTCGCCTAAGGTTGTATAGCTTCCGCGCATACACTGATATACAAGCCGCTGGAAGATGGGTGAGGCGAGGACGTGGTCTTCGTTGGAACGGTCACCAATCCAACTACTAACCACGCCTAACGTTGCTTTACATCGCATATCGAAGTATGTACATAGTAAAGACGCACCTACGCTCGCCCCCGCTGAGTAGTTGTTTCCTGCAAATCATGTATAATAACAACGTGATACGAATATATATATATATATATATATATATATATATATATATATATATTTCGTATCACGTGACCTATGCATGATATTGATATTGTGTTTTTTATCATGTTTCAATAAATTATGATCCTATAACTTCTATATGAAACTTTTTCTTCTGTTTTCAATAATCACAGAAATAAAGGGGTAAAGGGGGGGGGGGGGTATATAGTGAATAATAAATATAATAAATAAATAAATAAACACCACATAAATTAGACAACCCCCAATTCCAGAAGCCAGGGCTTGTGCGGAAGGGGGTTACACATTGAAAAAACGCGGACATACAACCATTTCCTCCGACAGTGCCGGAGCCAGGATTCGAACCCGGTGGTGCGATGTCCGTGTGATTAACCGCGATTGCCACCTCGCGCCTTAACCCACTCGGCTATCGAATATCCCTGTACAATATATCCAACATACCACACCAGGAGCATTAACTTATCCTTGTCTTCGCGACGGATTGCGTTAGTACCATGATACATAATTGAATAAATAAGTAGAATATTTTAATAGTACATTTTATAAGAAATCTTTTCACATAGGAATATTCTTTACCGAAAAGTGAACGGTTTAGCAAATAAGCGATCTAAATCGTATTTGAGAATGGTTTTCGCAATGCAGTCATTTATTTCGTATCACGTGACCTATACATGATATTGATATTGTGTTTTTTATCATGTTTCAATAAATTATGATCCTATAACTTCTATACGAAACTTTTTTTTCTGTTTTCAATAATAACAGAAATAAAGGGGGGGTTATATAGTGAATATCCCTATACAATATATCCAACATACCACACCAGGAGCATTAACTTATCCTTGTCTTCGCGACAGATTGTGTTAGTACCATGGTACATAATTGAATAAATAAGTAGAATATTTTAATAGTAAATTTTGTAAAAAATCTTTTCACATAGAAATATTTTTTATCGAAAAGTGAACGGTTTGGCAGATAATCGATCTAAATCGAATTTGAGAATGGTTTTCGCAATGCAGTCACGATAAGTGAGAGGATTTTTCTTTATTGTAATTCTGCTCCCTTTGATAAAATTTCTGTCAAGTTACAAAAATTTAACAATTTTTCCACTACCTATAGAATAAAATTTCCCCGGGTTATGAAGACTCTTGATTTGAACATATAATTTGAGGCCACTATATTTATACATATAATAAGTATGTAAATACTAATAAGTAGCAAATACAACTTAATGCTTAGTGATAAATTACACTGGGATTAAGAAAACGTAAACAACAATTGAAAATATGAAAGCCCGTTTACGACCCACCCTTAACTAGTGTCCAAGGGGAAGTGTTTGTATTTTTTTAGGTAGCTGTTAGGGGATGGCAGGACACGTGTGAAATTCAATTGTGTACTGGTGTCATTACATGAGTTAAGCCAGGGTGCTAGCCCTCCGACAAGTCGACACCAAGTCATTAAGTGAGGCTGATCGAATTTGTAAATAGATCGAAAAAGTTACGTATTTCACTGTAGTTAAATTATATTACAATTTCAATTACTCTGATCAGTTTTGTGGACGACTTGGATATGAAACGTGCCCAAATAATTGACTACATCCAGCATATTTTTGCAGATTTTTATCACTGAAGTGAAGAAATTTTTAATATAATAATATGTTTATTAGCAAAAAATAATTTATAATATTACATGGATAGGAAAAGTTAAATAAATGCACACTAAACACAGAGAAAAGTCACAAAATGTTCAAGTAAAACCTGAAAACCTCGACTGTGACAAAAGATTATGAAAAATTACAAATATTGTAATACAATGAAAAACTATCATAGATTAGGTATCCAATAAGTATATCTTTAAAATTGTAGCATATGTTATATATTCGTAATTTAATTTTATACAGAATACGTTATTCTCTATATACCGGGTGACACAGGAGACATGTAACACTCTGTAACTTTGCTATTTAAGAAGTTAAAATTTTGAATTTTGGGAGAGTTGTATTTAACATAATTGTTCTTGTTTAGAGCCTATAAAACATTTTCTTCAACGTTGAGTATAATAATAGCCTTGTTCTTGTATATGGGTTGTGTTGACGGGAATAATAAAAAAATAAAATAAAACACCACAGAAATTAGACAACCCCCAATTCCAGAAGCCAGGGGCTTGTGCGGAACGGGGTTACACATTGAAAAAACGAGGACATACAACCATTTCCTCCGACAGTGCCAGAGCCGGAGCCAGGATTCGAACCCGGTGGTGCGATGCCCGTGTGATTAATCGCGATTGCCACCTCGCGCCTTAACCCACGCGGCTATCGACCAGATAAATAGGCCAATAAATTATGGAAAGCCAATTTATGACAATTGTCGACGTTTCGATTTATTACTAAATCATCCTCAGGACTCTGTGAATACAATAAATAGTAAATATAACTCGTGGTCTATACATTAATAATCTATCTAAAAAATATTGACATCGACTAAAATTTGATTAAATCGTAGTAAAAAAGTTGCATTTATTAATGAAATTTAATCTGAGAGGGGTTAAAATAATTAATAAATAATTACAATAATCGTAAAATAACAACTTATATATAATTTTTTGATAAACAATATAACACACTACAAAACAAAAAAGGAATTATATAAACTCACTCACAAACATGAAGGTTTTCCGTGTTATGATTGAATAAATAAATAAATTTACAACAAGCATTTAGGTACAACAAAAATAATAAACGGATAACAGTGGAATATCTAATGGTCAAATTCAGAATGACAAGCGTATTTGGTTGATATCAGTAAGATGTTTCTTGCGACGATAGAATGTTACAAAAAATAAATCAAAAAAATTTTGGGTTATGAAAAAATAATAACATGAGGTTATTATTATTTTGTCAATTAAGTTAAAGTAACTTGAGTTTAGATTCTTCACATCCGATCTTTTATTCACGGAATTGTTGTATTTTTTTATAGGTATCATTTCATTTAACAATCTTTTTTTAAAATTTGTTTACCTATAATTTTTGTTTTATCAAAATCAAACTGATGCAGATTGTTCAGTACTGCCAATGCCGTAGGGTTAGTTTTTTTCTTAACAGTGTGATGTATATTTTGTTCATGATTTTTATGTTCTTTTATCCTTGTTTTTAGGTATCTACATCTACCCGTTTGACCTATATAACCTTTTCACAATTACTACATGGTATTTTATAAACAATGCCCAATTCCAATTCTTGCGGTGTTTTAGCTTTCACTTTGGTAAAAAAAATTGCGTTTTCACTTTTTTGTGTAATTTGAATAATATCATTATTTAATGTTCTACATATTTTTTCCGAAAGATTCCTTATGAATGGTATTTTACAAAAAAAATGTAATTGTATATTTTGTTTGTCTGGAACCTGTTCATTTCTTTGGTTCAATATTTTCCTTACTAGGTGAATGGTATAATTCTTTTTAAGTTTTGAATTATATTAATTTTTCGTATCATCGGATGTTGTGAATGATAATTGAGGAATATTTCAACATCCGATGACAAAAAAAAATATAATTCAAAACTTAAAATACAGAGCGTTATCACATGAAGACTTTTGGGAAAAAAAAAAACTTAATAAAAGAACTCTTAACTAAAAATAATTATACTTAAAACAAGGATAAAAGAACATAAAAATGATTAACAAAATATACATAACAGCAGAATATAGCCTGAACAATCTGACCAGTTTGATTTTGATGAAACAAAAATTGTAGGCAGACAACAAAAATTTAAAAAAAAAAGATTGTTAAATGAAATGATATCTATATCTCATTGAGGAATTATTGGAAATATAATTAAGAATATTAAAAACCTCTTCCACGATATTTTTAAAGTGAAGCACGCTTTTCATGAGAAATATTTCCTAAGTTGGATTTTGTTACAGCGTCGATATCGAGGGTTTTATCGTGTTCTTTAACAATATCAACCAAATACGCTTGTCATTCTGAATTTGACCTTTAGATATTCCTCTGTTACCTGTTTATTTGTTTTGTTTTACTTAAATGTTTGTTTGTAAATTTATTCATTAATCAATCATAATAGGGAAAACCTTCCTGATTGTGAGTAACTTATATTATTATGTTTTTGTTTTGTATAGTGTATTATATTGTTTATCAAAAAATTATATATAAGTTGTTGTTTTACAGTTATTGTAATTATTTATTAATTATTTTAACCCTTCTCAGTTTTAAATTTCATTACTAAATGTAAGTTTTACTATAATTTAATCAAATTTTAGTCGATTTCAAAATTTTTTAGACAGATTTTTAATGTATGACCAAAAGTTATATTCAATATTTATGATATTCACAGAGTCCTGAGGATGATTTAGTAATAAATCGAAAGGTCGACAATTATCAGAAATTGGCTTTCCATAATTTATTGACCTATTCCCGTTAACACAACCCATTTTCTTCAACTTTCTGTTTAAGCTTCGGAAGTGACCCAAACTTAGTTATTTTAAATGGCATCCTATATATTTTTTTACCTACCTGATTCGTATTTAAATTCTCTCTTCAACCATGTATCGCAATATGACATTTGTTTTTAAAATAAAAGTTAATAGCCATTTTATTGTATTAAGCCTAGGTGGCCATGATATGAGCCTTATCATATATTGATGCTTGCTGGGCCAGATGAAGATCTTCAGTACGCAACTTTGTGTCTGATATTTTTTTGGCATAATCAGTAGCTGAACAGACGTAACTAGATTTTTCTTATTTAAAGAAAAAATCTCTAAACAACCCACGATATCATAGGAAACCCATTCTCTTATTTACCCCACTTAAAAAGTACTTATTTATCTATTATTTTTTACTTTCTAATCTAACAATCTATCTGCATGCCTACAAAACAGTTCATTGGACCATAACTTATTTTAAATTGTTTTTCCAGTTCACCGAAAAAAGATTTCAAGTCTGCATTTTCTGAACTTGCTACAAGACCATCATCTTCATATAATGCAATAATTATTTTAGATATCTATGTCCTTTTAATACACAAACATAGGCCGCTTTACTTTGATTAAACTGCAGTTTAATTAAAAAGTCTACAAAGCGTTTATTTCAACATTTGGGGGCCTATTTTAAACCACACAAGCTTCGGTTGAGCTTGCATATATGACGGCATCCATCACTAAATCGTTCCGTTGGCTTATATAAACTTCTTCATGAAGTATTCCATACAGGAACGCAGTTTTCACATCAAATTGCACAAGTTGTAAGCCTTCCGAAGACGCAAAATGCTTAGTACAATTCGCACTGTGTCGAAACAAACTACTGGGCTGAAAGTTTCTTCATAATCCTGCCCTGCTTTCTGAAAAGCTTTTAATGACTCGTCTGATTTGTAACGGTTGACGTATCCATTTGATTCAAATGTAACACGAGATACCCATCGAGAATCGATTACCTTTTTGTTTGGTGGCAGTTCCACTAACTCCCAGGTATTATTTTCATTAACGAAGCCATTTCCTCCTTTGTCGCGTCCATTTATTTGCCTCGCTGTTCTGCATAGCAGCAGCATAGGAACTTGGAGTCGAACACTCTGCAAAGAAGACATAATCGCGCATATAAAATGATTTCTTGATTCTTCGCCACCCAATCCTTTTCTCTACTTGTTCCTCTGCTTCGTCACTTGACGATGTCAAAACTTACTCCCCTGGATCTTCAGTTGGCTCCACAGCAGCAGTTTTCTCCAGGTCAAAAGCTTCCTCCTAGAGACCCTATAAAGTAGAGACTGGTCACTGGTTGCATAATGGCGGCGATGGTTTGAGTGTTCGCATGTCCATCAAGTGTGTTTACAAGTATCGCAAGTGTCAAAAGTAGGTTGCAGTATTAGTTTTGAAAAGTGGAGAAATAAATTCACATATTTTTAATACCTCCGAGTGAAAAATAAACCAAAATATGTAAGTAATAACGTTTGTTTCATGACCAAATCAATTAAGATGAAGATATCCACAAAATTTCATCAACAAATGCTGACGTAGAGGAAATTCTATCCCACCAGTGTAGGGCGTGTAAGACGCAACGACATACGTCCACTATCACATTATGTTACGGCTTTGAAATTTTGCACATGTGTATAAGTCTCGTGACAATACACTTTAACATTTTCATATAAGAAAAAAACAAGATGGCGGCTTCAAGATGGCGGCCGACTTTACCATTTACGATCCGATTCGACTCAAAATAGATATCTGGGACTTTTCGAGATCCCCAATTATGAATTCTTGGTCAAAATTCAGAAATTCAAAATGGCGGCGCCAATACGGCGGATGAATTTTGTCATTTATGATCCAAATCGATCAATATTGATATCTGGGGGTTTTCGGGTTCGCCGATTACGAATCTCCAGTAAAAAAATTTGTTCAGGATGGCGATTTCAAGATGGCGGACGACTTTACCGTTTAAGATCCGATTCAACTCAAAATCGATATCTGGGGGTTTTCTAGGCCGCGCGGATTATGAATTTTCAGTAAAATAAAGAAATTCAAAATGGCGGCGCCAATATGGCGGATGAATTTTGTCATTTATGGTCCAAATCGATCAATATTGATATCTGGGGGTTTTCGGGTTCGCCGATTACGAATCTCCAGTAAAAAAATTTGTTCAGGATGGCAATTTCAAGATGGCGGACGACTTTACCGTTTAAGATCCGATTCAACTCAAAATCGATATCTGGGGGTTTTCTAGGTCGCTTATTATGAACTTTCAGTCAAAATAAAGAAATTCAAAATGGCGGCGCCAATATGGCCGACGACTTTTGTCATTTACGTTCTAATAGATCAAAATCGATATCTGGGGGTTTTCGGGATCGCGGATTACGAATTTCTAGTAAAAAATTTAGTTCAAGATGGCGGACGACTTTACCGTTTATGATCCGATTCGTCTCAAAATTGATATCTGAGGATTACAGCATATGAAGACTAAAAAGTAAAAAATAAAATTATGTAAAAAATATTTAAAAAAAGCTTTTATTTAAACGTTCTAAGAAGTAGAAAATAAACGTTGAAGCAAATCAAATCCATCATTTTGATCCATTATATAATTTGTTTATGATATAAAAGCTCGTCGCGAACAATCTCCTTTACACAGGAAAATCTGGCAACAAGCTTTTATATCATAAAAAAAATTATATAATGTAACAAAATGATGAATTTGATTTACTTCAAAGTTTATTTTCTGCTTTTTAGAGCATTTAAATAAAAGCTCTTTTAAAAAAATATTTTTTATATAATTTTTTACCATATTTCGAAGACAGCTTTATTATAAATTCCCAATTTTACCCCTATAAAAGTTTTCCTATAGTATTACATAGTCAATATATACATTAAAAAAATTTCTTCGTGACGAACGAGGCGAACAAAGCGTCTATTACATTGAATTTCAAATTTATTTTACTGTCAAATAAATAAAGATTGTTTCCCAAATTCTCAACTGTATCCCACCAAATTTTTCCTACAGTTTCCTGGGACCCTTATATACATTTGCCATACAAAAACAATCCGTGACAGACGAGCCTTCATAGTAAATTGTTATTACATTGAATTTCAAACTTATTTTTGCTGTCATATAAATAAAAATATTTTCCCAAGTACCCATCAGTTGTACCCCAACAAATTTTTCCCACAGTTTCTTAAGACCCTCATGCACATTTTCCATACAAAAGTAATCAGTGGCAAACGAGCCTTCATAGGTGGACATATCGTTTATTATATTGAATTTCAAATTTATTTTTACAGTAATACAAATAAAGATTTTTTCCAAATTCCCATTTGTACCCCCACCAAATTTTACCCATAGCTCCTTAAGGCCCTTATGTGTATTTTCCATATAAAAATAATCCGTGACAAACGAGCCTTCATAGGTGAACAAATTGTTTATTATATTGAATTTCATATTTATTTCTACTCTCATAAAAATAAAGATTTCTTCCAGATTCCCATTTGTACCCCCACCAAATTTTTCCTACAGTTTCTTAAGACCCTCATGTACATTTGCCATGCAAAAATAATCCGTGACAAACGAGCCTTCATAGGTGAACAAATTGTTTAGTACATTGAATTTCATTTTTATTTCTACTGTTATAAAAATAAAGATTTCTTCCAGATTCCCATTTGTACCCCCACCAAATTTTTCCTACAGTTTCTTAAGACCCTTATGTACATTTGCCATACAAAAATAATTCGTGACAAACGAGCCTTCATAGGTGAACAAATCGTTTATTATATTGAATTTCAAATTTATTTTTACTGTCATATAAATAACGATTATTCCCAAATTCTCATTTGTACCCCCAACAATTTTTTTCCACAGTTTCCTGGGACTCTTATGTACATTTGCCATACAAAAATAATCCGTGACAAACGAGCCTTCATAGGTGAACAAATTGTTTTATTACGTTGAATTTCATATTTATTTCTACTGTCATAAAAATAAAGATTATTTCCAAATTCTCACTGTTTCTTAAGACCCATATGAACATTTTCCATATAAAAATAATCCGTGACAAACGAGCTTTCATAGGTGAACAAGTCATTCATTACATTCAATTTCAAATTTATTTTACTGTCACATAAATAAAGATTGTTTCCCAAATTCCCAGCTGTACCTCAACAAATTTTTCCCAGAGTTTCCTGACGCCCTTATATACATTTGCCATACAAGAATAATCCGTGGCAAACGAACCTTTAAAAATAAATTCGAAATTCAATGTAATAAACAATTTGTTCACATATGAAGGCTCGTTTGTCACGGATTATTTTTTTATGGCAAATGTATATAAGGGCCTCAGGAAACTCTGAGAAAAATTTGTTGGGGTACAACTGGGAATTTGGAAATTTTTTTATTTGTATTACTGTAAAAATAAATTTGAAATTCAATATAATAAACGATTTGTTCACTTGTGAAGGCTCGTTTGTCACGGATTATTTTTATATGGAAAATGTACATAAGGGTCCTAAGGAACGGTGGGAAAAATTTGGTGGGGGTACAAATGGGAATTTGGAAAAAATCTTTATTTGTATTACTGTAAAAATAAATTTGAAATTCAACGTAATAAACGATTTGTTCATCTATGAAGGCCCGTTTGTCACGGATTATTTTTGTATGGCAAATGTATATAAAGGCCCAAGGATACTCCGGGAAAAATTTGTTGGGGGTACAACTGGGAATTTGGGAAAAATCTTTATTTATATGAGAGTAAAAATAAATTTGAAATTAAATGTTAAACGATTTGTTCATCTACGAAGGCTCGTCTGTCACGGATTATTTTTGTGTGGCAAATGTACATAAGGGTCCCAGGAAACTGTGGGAAAAAAATGTTGGTGGTACAAATGGGAATTTGGGAAAAGTCGGTATTTATATGACAGTAAAAATAAATTTGAAATTCAATATAATAAACGATTTGTTCACTTATGAAGGCTCGTTTGTCACGGATTATTTTTATATGGCAAATGCACATAAGGGTCTTAAGAAACTGTAGGAAAAATTTGGTGGGGGTACAAATGGGAATTTGGAAGAAATCTTTATTTTTATGAGAGTAGAAATAAATATGAAATTCAATGTAATAAACAATTTGTTCACCTATGAAGGCTCGTTTGTCACGGATTATTTTTGTATGGAAAATGTACATAATGGCCTTAAGGAACTGTGGGAAAAATTTGGTTTGGGTACAAATGGGAATTTGGAAAAAATCTTTATTTGTATTACTGTAAAAATAAATTTGAAATTCAATGTAATAAACGATTTGTTCACCTATGAAGGCTCGTTTGTCACGGATTATTTTTATATGGCAAATGTACATAGGGGTCTTAAGAAACTGTAGGAAAAATTTGGTGGGGGTACAAATGGGAATTTGGAAGAAATCTTTATTTTTATGAGAGTAGAAATAAATATGAAATTCAATGTAATAAACAATTTGTTCACCTATGAAGGCTCGTTTGTCACGGATTATTTTTGTATGGAAAATGTACATAATGGCCTTAAGGAACTGTGGGAAAAATTTGGTTTGGGTACAAATGGGAATTTGGAAAAGATCTTTATTTGTATTACTGTAAAAATAAATTTGAAATTTAATGTAATAAACGATTTGTTCACCTATGAAGGCTCGTTTGTCACGGATTATTTTTATATGGCAAATGTACATAGGGGTCTTAAGAAACTGTAGGAAAAATTTGGTGGGGGTACAAATGGGAATTTGGAAAAAATCTTCGTTTTTATAACAGTAGAAATAAATATGAAATTCAATGTACTAAACAATTTGTTCACCTATGAAGGCTCGTTTGTCACGGATTATTTTTGTGTGGAAAATGCACATAAGGGTCTTAAGGAACTGTGGGAAAAATTTGGTGGGGGTACAAATGGGAATTTGGAAAAAATCTTTATTTGTATTACTGTAACAATAAATTTGAAATTCAATGCAATAAACGATATGTTCACCTATGAAGGCTCGTTTGCCACTGATTACTTTTGTATGGCAAATGTACATGAGGGTCTTAAGAAACTGTGGGAAAAATTTGTTGGGGTACAACTGGGTATTTGGGAAAATATCTTTATTTATATGAGTAAAAATAAGTTTGAAATTCAATGTAATAAACAATTTACTCGCGTATGAAGGCTCGTCTGTCACGGATTGTTTTTGTATGGCAAATGTATATAAGGGTCCCAGGAAACTGTAGGAAATTTGGTGGGATACAGTTGGGAATTTGGGAAACAATCTTTATTTATTTGATAGTAAAATAAATTTGATATTCAATGTAATAGACGCTTTGTTCGCCTCGTTCGTCACGAAGAAATTTTTTTAATGTATATGTTGACTATGTAATACTATAGGAAAACTTTTTATAGGGGTAAAATTGGGAATTTATAATAAAGCTGTCTTCGAAATATGGTAAAAAATTATATAAAAAATATTTTTTTAAAAGAGCTTTTATTTAAATGCTCTAAAAAGCAGAAAATAAACTTTGAAGTAAATCAAATTCATCATTTTGTTACATTATATAATTTTTTTTATGATATAAAAGCTTGTCGCCAGATTTTCCTGTGTAAAGGAGATTGTTCGCGACGAGCTTTTATATCATAAACAAATTATATAATGGATCAAAATGATGGATTTGATTTGCTTCAACGTTTATTTTCTACTTCTTAGAACGTTTAAATAAAAACTTTTTTTAAATATATTTTACATAATTTTATTTTTTACTTTTTAGTCTTTTCATATGCTGTAATCCTCAGATATCGATTTTGAGATGAATCGGATCATAAACGGTAAAGAAATTTGTAATCCGCGACCTCGAAAACCCCCAGATATCGATTTTGATCTATTTGAACGTAAATGACGAAAGTCGACGGCCATATTGGCGCCACCATTTTTAATTTCTTTATTTTGACTGAAAATTCATAATCCGCGACCTAGAAAATCCCCAGATATCGATTTTGAGTTGAATCGGATCTTAAACGATAAAGTCGTCCGCCATCTTGAAATCGCCATCCTGAACGAAATTTTTTTATTGGAAATTCGTAATCGGCGAACCCGAAAACCCCCAGATATCAATATTGATCGATTTGGACCATAAATGATAAAATTCATCCGCCATATTGGCGCCGCCATTTTGAATTTCTGAATTTTGACCAAGAATTCATAATTGGGGATTTAGAAAACACCCAGATATCTATTTTGAGTCGAATCGGATCGTAAACGGTAAAGTCGGCCGCCATCTTGAAGCCGCCATCTTGTTTTTTTCTTATATGAAGATGTTAAAGTGTATTGTCACGAGACTTATACACATGCGCAAAATTTCAAAGCCGTAACATAATGTGGTAGTGCACGTATGTCGTAGCGTCTTACACGCCCTACACTGGTGGGATAGAATTTCCTCTACGTCAGCATTTGTGGATGAAATTTTGTGGATATCTTCACCTTAATACCAAATCAGTCATACTAGACTGTTATTTTAATTTTAACCTATTACATTGTGTCTAATGATCAGTATAGTGGCCATTCTTTAACTACATATTATATTTTTTCCCAAACTGGTAACTTATTTGTTAATTACGACAGTTGTGTTGTGTTTGATGCCATCCAGGTTGTTCGCTGTTATAATTGTAATGAGTTACACCATTCATCCAAAACCTGTAATAACCCTCTTTCGTGTCCTAGATGTGGGCAAAACCATGAGATTAAGTCATGTAAGTCTAAAACCCTTACTTGCTCTAACTGTGTTAAATTCAACGAAAAAGATAAAAATAAAGTGGGCGTTGATCATGCAGCCTGGGATATCAAATTGTGTACTGTGTATAAGCAAGCCTGCGAGAGAATCAGAAACGATATCTTATCCGGTCAATAGCATCTAACCGCGCACCGTTCTCCCCCTCTTGTTACCTCTGGGACGTCGTGTGACTTGTGTGCATCGAGAAGTGAAAGCGTACGGACGTACACCTAGCCATCAGAGTGCACAGTGAAGTGGAAGCCCCACAGACAGTGACGTCGATAGTGTTGTAGAGGAAGTTCACACGTCTTTTTCAAGACACCATTTTCTGTTATTAATCATAACTTTTTCCCATAATAATATAGGTATTCCCTTACAGGAAACCGACAACGACGTTACCGTGGAGGACGGTAACATGGAGTACAGTGAAGACGAAACGTCCCAGAGTGGTAGCTCCCGAGGGGGCCCCCCAACCCCAAGGGACGACAAGGAGACGATAAAACGTCTCACAGAGGAGAACAATGCTCTCAAGAAAAAAATAGACGAGCTCACCGAAAGGTTGGAGCAGATGCAGAGGGAACAGAAGTCCCAGCATGAAGAGCTTCTGCATGCGATTCGGGGAGAATCGCAAACACGGAAAAGAAAAAATCCGCCCGCTGCCAACACGGACTCGGACGAAGAGGCCCCTAAGGCGGCAAAGAAGGTGGCTGAAGAGCCCCTCAAGTGCCCTTCCGAGTCCGAGTCACCTAGACAGAGCAGATCGGGATCTAGAGCCCCCCAGCAGGAGGCTAGCGTCCCCCAACAAGAAACCAGGAAAGAGGAGACCGAGGCTCCTCAAACAAGGACAAGAAGCCAGCGTGTACCCCCGGTAGTGCTGCGAAACAAAGAGACGTGGACAACGGTGAGCCGTCGTTTAACCGAAACCGGTATAAACTTCAACAAGGCCAAAGTTACCGGGGAGGGAATCTCCATCGAGCCCGCGACGTCCGAGGACTATCGGAGGATGACAAGGATGTTCGCAAATGAAAAGAGGGAGTACCATACGTATGCCCTGCCAGAGGAACGGCAGCTACGTGTGGTCATTCGAGGGATCCCGAGCGGCGTTACCTGCAAAGAGGTGGCAGAAGACCTCCAGGACCAAGGATTCGCACCTACCGCGGTCCAGCGAATGATGTCAAGACGGATAAAACAGGAGGTGCCCCTCATGCTTGTCCTAGTCCCACAGGACCAGGACAAGATACTCCAAGTAACGAGGTGCTGTTCTCTAGTTATAAGGACTGAGAAACAGCGAGCCAAGGTAGCGGCATCCCAATGCCACCGCTGCCAGCGTTTCGGCCACGGCCAATCCAGGTGCACCGCGCAGCCGAAATGCGTGAAGTGCGGCGAGGCACACCAGACGACGGAGTGCAAAAAGAAGGCAGACGAACCGGCCAAGTGCGCGAACTGCCAGGGGGCCCACCCGGCCAGCTACAGGGGATGTCCAAAGTACCCCAAACAATCAGCCAGCGCCACCCAAAGGCCGGTACAGAGGCCAACGATGACCTCAACACAGAAGGGCGGCGTAGCGCCAGGCACAAGCTACGCCAGAGTAGCCCAGGGCAAGGCAGGACAGAACACCGTCCCTGCCGCAAAACAACAAGCATCGCCACAGGCCAAAAACCTCACAGCGATGCTCGCACAGATGCAACAAATGTGCTCAGCGATGAGCGCATTTTTTGCACAAATGCCAAATTTAACTAATCTGTAATGCCTTTACAGGCTAAACCGGAAGTCCTGCAGATGGCGGCCTGGAATGTCAATGGCCTGCGAGAAAGGAGACTTGAAGTCGAAGAGCTCCTGACCAGGTACGACATAGACGTCATGGCACTGCAGGAAACCAAGATGACCCCGGCCAAGGGATCAACTTCCCAGGATACCACACCTACAGGATGGACTGGGTAAACAACCCTCAGCGACCCGCGAGAGGAGTGGCCCTATTGGTGAAGAAAACCATAGCCCACCATCCGACAGTACTGCCTGAGCTAGAAAACATGAACGCCACCGCCGTAGTAGTGTCCACAGCGCAAAATGGCGACATACAAGTGGTCTCATGCTACCAGCCACCCCGCAGCACGCTTACCGAGGGGGATCTGGACGCAATCTTGCCCGCCAGGACACAGGTCGTCGCAATTGGCGATTTCAACGCCAAATCCCAGCCAATGCCCATCTTCAACAACGGCAGACACAGGCCAGACGTACTGGACATCGCGATCCTAAAGGAGATGACCTTCGAGGCAGAGATCACCACCAGAACGGAGGGATCAACCGAGCACAACCCGATCTTCCTAATCCTAGGAGGACAGGCGAGTGAGGACAACGCCACCTTCACGAAGAGACGAACGGACTGGGAATCGTACCGGCAGCACCTGCAGCAGTACATCGCACAAATTCCCAGGCTAGAAACCGTGGAGGACGTTGAGAGGGCCATCATTACCCTAGAGGAGCAGATCCTGGAAGCGATAAGGGCCAGCACGACGGAAATAGAAGTAAGAAGGCACCCAGCACCGATGGCAAACCTCCCAGAGGTCACCAGTCAGCTGATAAGGGACAGAAGGAGCGTCAAGAGACGGGCTCAGAGGACCAGGCTCCCCGCCGACAGAAGGGAGTACAATGTCCTCAGCCGAAGAGTGAAAGCCGCCCTCCAGGAACACCGTCAGGACGGGTGGCAACGCCACCTTGAGTCACTGGATCCACAGGACAGAAGCATGTGGAACACACAACGTGCCCTGCGAAACCGAAGGAAGCCTATGCGCCCGATTCACGGAGAGCGAGGGATCGTCTACACTAACCAGGAAAAAGCCGAGGCGTTCGCCGACAGCTTAGAACTGCAGTGCAGAGAGAACGAGCTCGATGACGAGGACGGGGTGGACGACGTCGAACGCAGAGTACGAAGGATCCGCCGCCTGCCAGATGACGACCACATCCGTCCGACTACCCCCGAGGAAGTCAAGGAAATCCTGAGGAGCCTAAAGCCGAGAAAAGCTCCGGGATGTGACAAGATAGGAAACATCGCTCTCAAAAAGCTGCCCAGGAAAGGAGTAGCGGCGCTAGTCAACATCGTAAACGCGATGTTAAGGTTACGGCACTTTCCAGCCAGGTGGAAAAAGGCCGACGTCATTATGATCCCTAAACCAGGGAAAGAACTAATTTTCCCAGGGGGCGAGCGTGGGTGCGTCTTTACTATGTACATACTTCGATATGCGATGTAAAGCAACGTTAGGCGTGGTTAGTAGTTGGATTGGTGACCGTTCCAACGAAGACCACGTCCTCGCCTCACCCATCTTCCAGCGGCTTGTATATCAGTGTATGCGCGGAAGCTATACAACCTTAGGCGAGGGTTGTATAGGAGATATACCATCCTTCGGAGGGGATGTAAAGCCGTCGGTCCCTTGTCTATTAAATGTTAGGCAAGTAAAAGATCCCTACTCTTCTTAAGGGAAGAGGTTCGGCAAAATTCCTGGTTGGGGGTAGCTCGTCTACAGGCGTCGGTGTTAGGCCTCAGTAGCGGAAATAGGCCGACGTTAAATAAATGTATAAAAAAAAAAAAAAAAAAACTGATTTTCCCATCTTCTTACAGGCCCATCAGCCTCCTCCCAGCCATGAGCAAGGTTGCAGAACGGGTCATCTTGAAGAGGCTAACAGAGAAGACAGAAGAGCTGAACATCATCCCGGATGAACAGTTCGCATACCGAACAGAACATTCCACGGAACTCCAAGTGCTTCGCCTCACTGAGGAGATCACCAAGAGGTTCAACCAGCGTCAAGTCACCGCGGCGCTGTTCCTAGACGTCGCCAAAGCATTCGACACGGTCTGGCACGACGGTCTCTTGGCTAAAATGATGAGTATGGGTTACCCCATCGAACTCGTCAAACTAGTGAGATCCTACCTACACTGCAGACAGCTAAGGGTGAAAATTTTGGACCAACTCTCCACCTACAGGACCGTGGAGGCGGGAGTTCCACAGGGATCGGTGCTGTCACCGCACCTGTTCGCCATCTATACCTCGGACCTCCCCCGGACCGACCATACAGCCCTAGCCCTGTATGCAGACGATACCGCCCTGATTGCCAGATCCTGGAAGGCCAGAGACGCAACCAGAAAACTCCAGGAAGCGGCCACACTCCTGGAAGAATGGTGCACGAAGTGGAAAGTCGCAGTCAACGCCGACAAGAGCCAAGCCATCCTCTTCAGACGAGTGCGGAAAGAAATTCCCACAGGACACGTCTCCATGAACGGCGAGGACATCCAATGGCACGACACCGTCAAATACCTTGGCGTGGTCATGGACAGAAGCCTAACATGGAGACAAAACACGGACGCCATCACAGCCAAGGCCCGACGTACGAGAGCCCTCATCTACCCAATGACGGGAAATGGGAGCCGACTTAACTTGAGGAACAAGCTCACGCTTATCAAGACCCTCATCAGGCCGCAGCTGACGTACGCCTCGGTAGCGTGGGGCTACCAGGCGAAGTCCTACATGAAGAGAAACCAGGCAGTGGAGAACATCGCCCTCAGGACGGTAGTTGACGCCCCATGGTACGTGAGAACCGCAGACATCGTCAGAGACCTGGAGTACACCACGGTCACTGAAGTCATCCGGGAACGAGCGAAGAAGCTGTACGCCCAAGCCGAGGAGCATGGGAACCCGCTGATCAGACAGGCCACTGATTACGACCCCGCCGACGCCCCGAGGCACAAGCGACCGAGGGCTCAGCTACTGGACAACGGGTAAGTATAACCTTTATTACCCGCTAACAGATCTGTTTCAGATACGCCAGGACGGACCACCACTACCAGAGACATGACGTTTTCAACCCTAACCCAACCTCCTTGCGGGCGTCGGACAACATACCGTCCGACGAGAAGGCAAGAAGAGCGCCAGAAGAGACCTCAGCCAGCGAGGTTCAACAGCCAGGACCAGGGGAGGTCCACAGAAAATACCACGACACATCTCACATTTGTGAGCTGGGTCTGGTAGAAGTACGCGGGTCCACCTATCACGAAGGCCGGTCCAGGTCTACAGAGATAATCTAGGTGCAAAGAGTAATAGTCCTACTCGGCCCTAGTTATCGAGACCGACATCCAGCCAATGGATATTGGCGCGTCGTGTGACTTTACCTACAATAGTGTACATGGTACTAAGCAGTTGTCAATCTACTATCAAAACGCTCGTAGTATTAAAAACATAACTTCTGATATTTACAATTCTCTCGCAATCTCGCATATTGATATTATTGCTCTCTCTGAAACTTGGCTAGATTCTTCTGTGCACGATAATGAACTGTCCAACAATAAATATCATATCATGCGTGCTGATAGGAATTTTACTGCCACGGGTCTTACAAGAGGTGGAGGGGTGCTCCTAGCGGTTAATGCAATGTTGAAGTCATCACCGTTACACTTAAATTTAGCTGAAGCTCAAATATCTCCTTTGATCGATATACTAGGTGTGAAAATTATTTCCCATCACTGCGTTATATATATATTTGTCATTTATATCCCTCCAGCTATAGGGGCTGATGAGTATGATAAATTATTTGATTTTTTTTCTAATTTACCTTATTTTCAAGATGGTAACGTTCTGCTACTGGGTGACTTCAACATCCCAAAATATGCGTCTTATTTAGCCGGTTTCCAGCCAGATGGTAAGACACTGTCTCTAAATAACTTCTTAAATATGACGAACATCTTGCAACAAAACTTTGTGTATAATATGGATAACAAACTTCTTGACTTAGTAATATGCAATATGAAATGTACAGTAGTGAAGTCAGATGATATTCTAACTCGGGAGGATAACTATCACCCTGCCTTAAACATCTTGCTAGACAATGTTCTCAGCTCTAATGCTAGGAATAACTTCCCGTTAACTGCAAACAATGGCTATAATTTTCGGAAAGCTAATTTCCCATTGCTATACGACTTACTTCTCAATACTGACTGGTCGTTTCTTAATTCATATTCTCATATTGTCTCTGCTTGTCAGGCGTTTTATGATAGACTATATGCGATTTTTGATATGTGCGTCCCTAAATTCAATTTTACGCATAAGAGAACGTATCCTCCGTGGTTCAATGGTAGTATAATAAAGAATATTAAATTGAAAGCGAAATACTGGCGAATGCACAAACGGAATGGTGATGTTATGGCTCATAATGAGTTCAAGCGTTTAAGATCTAAGATTAAGGTTGATGTTGACATTGCTTATGCAATTTACGTACGGGAGGTTGAAAATCATATTACTTTGGAACCTGGTAAGTTTTGGTCATTTGTGAATAAGAAAAGGAAGGGTACAAATATTTCCGCTCAAATGTCTTACAACGAACAACATTTTGATAACCCCGTCGACATATTGAATGCGTTTGCGGATTTCTTCAGTAACTCTTTTCTACCGCCCTCTGATAATATTGACTCTACATATATTCAGGCGTCGAATAACCTTGCATTCAACGTTACCTCTTTTAGTGAGGCTGCTGTACTTAATGCGCTGAAACAACTTAAACCTAAGTTAACTACTGGCCCGGATGGCGTTCCCGCTTTTTTGATTAGAGACTGTGCTTGTATCTTTGCAGCTCCACTATCGGTACTTTCCAATTTGTGTATGAAAAAGTGCTGTCTCCCAGATATTTGGAAACATTCAAAAGTGTGCCCGGTTTGCAAAAAAGGCGATATAAATGACATCTCCAATTTTAGACCTATATCTATTCTGTGCAATTTTAGTAAAACTTTGGAAATCTTACTACACGATACTATTTACTTCAGTGTTAGTGCCCAATTATCGGTGTATCAACATGGCTTTATGAAAGGGTGCTCCACCACCTCTAATTTAACTTGTATCACCCAGTATATCTCAGAAGTCATTGACCAGCGTAAGCAAACGGACGTAATATATACTGACTTCTCTAAGGCATTCGACAGACTGGATCACACTATATTGCTAAATAAATTGTCTGATTTTGGATTCTCTTTTCAACTCATTTCATTTTTTCACTCCTACCTGTCAAACAGGAAGCAATATGTTGCTTATGGTGGGTTTCGGTCTGTCGAATACGGTGCAACATCTGGTATTCCGCAGGGATCAATTCTTGGACCCCTGTTATTCAATATCTTCGTAAATGATATCGTGAATTGTATTCAAGTATCCTGTTTGCTGTACGCTGACGATCTTAAAATATTTAATACAGTCTCATCACTGGAGGACTGCGTCACACTGCAGGATAGTCTAGCACGCATATGCAACTGGTGTACTCGAAACAACTTATATCTAAACGTGTCAATATGTAATGCTATGACCTACACAACTAATGCAAGGCCGGTTATTTTCGACTATAATGTAGATGGCGCAGTGCTTCAGAGACCTGATACCCTTGTAGACCTTGGCGTAATCTTCAATAAAGAGCTAACATTTGTACCGCATGTAAACAATGTTGTAGCCAAATCTTTTAAAACTCTGGGCTTTATAATCAGAATGAGCAGAGATTTCTCAAACATTTGTACACTAAAGATCCTCTATTTTGCTTTTGTCCGGTCTAAACTAGAATACGCATCTCTCGTCTGGAATCCCCATTACAATGTTCACATTGACGCTTTGGAGAGTGTGCAGAGACGATTTCTAAAATTGCTCTGGTTTAAGTCGGATGGAGTATACCCGGTAATTGGCTTCCCGCAGCAAGAACTCTTAGCTAGATTTTCTATAAATTCTTTGGTTTCCAGACACGAATACTTTTCTCTCGTATTTTTATACAATATTGTTCACAGCAATATACACTGTCAAGACATTTTAAGTCAATTAAACTTCCGCGTTCCGAATTTGAATTCCAGAAGTTCACAAACTTTTTACCTCGGCATCCCATATTCTAATGTTTTAAAATTCTCTCCTCTCCATACTATGTGTAACAATTAGAACAAAAACTGTGGACTGTTTGACATTTTTCACAGCTCAATCAATGATATTAAAAAACTATTTAACCCTATTTGAACCTTTGTTTTTCCTTAGTTGGTAATTTCATTTTGTACTTTTTTGTATTTTGTATTGTGTATTTTTTTTGTATTTTTTCTCTATATGTATTTTTTTTGTTTGTTTGTTTTGTACCTGTTCCATACTGCTATGTAATGCTAAATTTGTGTATTTGTCCTGCTCTCTAAATGGGTTTACCTGTTGAGCAGTGTATGTAAATAAATAAATAAATAAATAAATAAATAAATAAATAAATAAATAAATAAATAAATAAATAAATAAATAAATAAATAAATAAATAAATAAATAAATAAATAAATAAATAAATAAATAAATAAATAAATAAATAAATAAATAAATAAATAAATAAATAAATAAATAAATAAATAAATAAATAAATAAATAAATAAATAAATAAATAAATAAATAAATAAATAAATAAATAAATAAATAAATAAATAAATAAATAAATAAATAAATAAATAAATAAATAAATAAATAAATAAATAAATAAATAAATAAATAAATAAATAAATAAATAAATAAATAAATAAATAAATAAATAAATAAATAAATAAATAAATAAATAAATAAATAAATAAATAAATAAATAAATAAATAAATAAATAAATAAATAAATAAATAAATAAATAAATAAATAAATAAATAAATAAATAAATAAATAAATAAATAAATAAATAAATAAATAAATAAATAAATAAATAAATAAATAAATAAATAAATAAATAAATAAATAAATAAATAAATAAATAAATAAATAAATAAATAAATAAATAAATAAATAAATAAATAAATAAATAAATAAATAAATAAATAAATAAATAAATAAATAAATAAATAAATAAATAAATAAATAAATAAATAAATAAATAAATAAATAAATAAATAAATAAATAAATAAATAAATAAATAAATAAATAAATAAATAAATAAATAAATAAATAAATAAATAAATAAATAAATAAATAAATAAATAAATAAATAAATAAATAAATAAATAAATAAATAAATAAATAAATAAATAAATAAATAAATAAATAAATAAATAAATAAATAAATAAATAAATAAATAAATAAATAAATAAATAAATAAATAAATAAATAAATAAATAAATAAATAAATAAATAAATAAATAAATAAATAAATAAATAAATAAATAAATAAATAAATAAAAAAGAAACAAACAAACAAACAAACAAACAAACAAACAAACAAACAAACAAACAAACAAACAAACAAACAAACAAACAAACAAATAAATAAATAAATAAATAAATATTAAATTTAACCGCACGCTAAATGATTGCAAATTAATATTAAATTGTATTCTACAAAATGAAAATTAACATGCGTGCGTTAAAATTATTGAATATAACCTTGCCGTTAAAATATTTCCAAGTAGGTTTAAAAGCTACATAAAAAAACAACTTTTATTGGCGCCGCCATTACGCAACTACTTTTCATACGGTCCAATCGTGCCTTCCACTCGAGTGGCCAGTCTCCAAGGAGAGTAAACTATATTTATTTAGGAAGGAGGGCTTATTTAGGGACTAACCAATCAAAAGCCGTTATATAAAAAGCGTCATTATGACGCAGTTGGTTGTATGTATACGGGACTAAAATTAGTGGACATTATACAGTGTCCAAAATATACATTACAGATATGTGTATATACATATATATATATATATATATATATATATATATATATATATATATATATATGTTAGATAGTGGATTGTTTGAATAACTTTTTAAAAAGGAACTTTATTTGTTACACTAGAGTCAACGTTGACTCGTTAAGAAAATACAATAATAATTTAGATGAGGTTTATTCGAAAGTGAGTATAAGACTGATTACAAAAAGGTTGTTGGTAATATTTATAATGTTTTGAGAACAAAGGAAACAGTGTTGCTAATTCAGCACAATCAGGATTACTTAGAATTGAAATACAATGCTCATGCAGCGTGAGCGGTTATTGAGAAGAGCTGTTACGCAGTATGTAATACGATATGTTTGAGAAGGTTAAGCCTGTCTCGATAATATTATATATCATAGTATATTTCTAATATAACAGCTTCCCCCTTATAAAAAAAGTTGGTGTTTTATGCAGCAACTTTTGAAATGAATATAAAATGTATATAAAAGGTAATGGTACAATTTGGAAAAATATAAAAGATACAAAAATGTTAAATCGTAAGGTTTAAAACACAGAATATAACCCTAGCGTCTAGAATATGAGATGCAAGCACAATAAGCTTGATTCATAAAATAAAATAACATAAAAATGTTAGAGTTAAAATATAGCTTTGGCAAGAAAGCGTAAAATACAAACATACTAGGTTTGAATTGTAAAATAGGATAAAATATTCCTAAGGTTAAAATATAGCTTTACTGTGAAAGCATAAAATATAAGCATGATGGGTTTGAATGAAAATGATGTAAAAATGTTAATAAAATTGAAATTAACAAATGATAGAAAAATAATGAAATATAATGATTAAACAAATGAAATAAAATTCACTGAAGAGTCCAGCACTGAAAGTCAGTAAAAAGGCACAAAACAGTTTGTCTTTATGTAAGTTCTATGTCTTCGGCTTCGTTGTCTTCTCTTCTTAAGGTAGGTCGTCTTCGTGAAGGAAATAGGTTAGCAAATGTCCTGTAGGGTTTGCTAGGCCTCGGTGGAGATGGGGGTGATGCAGAAACATCGATGGCTAGTCTTCGTCTTTTTGTTCTGCACTTACAAAATAGGTACAGAAATAACAGTCCAAATATTAGCACAATGATAAAATAGGTGAACCAGGATATGTGTTTTGTTATAAAGGGTTCGTTGATCAAATCATCTAAATCTCTGGAGTATTGGTCCAACTTGTGTTTGGCAACTTCGAGGTCTTCCGTATTGAGATTGTTTAATTTTAGTGGTTTAAGATTTGGAGCTCGGATTTTGTCTGGAATATGTTTACAACATTCAAATGGAATTTGGATTGGATGAGTGTCGTCTTTTACATCGGTTACTTCATTGGTACTGGCTTGAATTTTTGTGATGCCTATGAAGGCGTAACAATTTGGTTGTAATTTTACTATTGAATTTTTGTAGATGACTTCAGTTTTTGAATTTCTTTCTGGACAGTTGATGGTTGTTTGTAGAGGTTCTGCGTTAATAACTAACCATGTGTTTTCGTCTATTTTTTGGACGTTGTAACCTTGGCTGATGATAAATGACGTCTGGCAGTTTTCTGGCAGAGTTTTGAGGTTCTTGAAGAGATGGGCTTCGCATATGGCATTGTTGTCAATAGGATATGCAAATAAATTTGGACATAATTTGGTGTTGAAATAAAGTGGTTTGCATTCTTCGAGGTTCGAGATAGGTATGTACATTAATGAATCATCATCTCTCGCGATATATTTTTGAGAAGTTGATAATACATGATATAAACCAGTTCTATTATCCAAAATAGGAATAGGGTATAATTTAAATACTGAATATGTTTGAGGGTCTATTAAAGGTATGTTTAACACAAATATTAGATCCGAATTTGTTTGAAAAGCTTTTAGTTCTATAATGTCTAAGTACTGTGCAACCTTTGATAGTTTGATTGGAAGCGGTAAATTGTTCCTTTGTAGGTTTTGCGAAATTTCCTGTAGAGAATTTATTAAGTCTTTTGGATTTATAATTGACGTGTGAATTATTTTAAGCCTCGCGAAAGTGATGGAATTTAGGATGTCATTTAGGTTATCCTCAATAAATAAGTAACTTGCCATAAGTTGTTCGCAGATTTCAATAAATTTCAGTTTTGCATGGATGTTTTCTGTGTCTTTAGTCATGTCTAAAATGGAAGTTTCGATCTTTGTTGAAAGTTTCCTTTTCAACTTGCAATTTTTGAATAGTCGCGTTGAAAATTTTTTTATTACTGAAGTTGTAACAGATATTTGTTTTTAATTAGGTTTTCGAGTTGATTGAAATGATTAATTTTGAAAAGAACATTACTTTTAAAAGTACCGTTGTCATTAAATTGTTTTGCAATTTATTTTGTCATCTGAGATTATTTTTAGAAATAGGTGTTATTGTCAGTTTGGTATTTGGTCAATTTTTGAAACGTGGTTATCGAAACGATTTTTAACATTTCTTTTGGTTTGGTCTCGGACGCTAATTAATACATGCTATTTGGTAAAATAGTGTACCAATCATGTATTTAGTTTCCTGTATGATCGTCATGTAGTCGGGTATATAACTTATTGGGATAATAATCATATTTATAATGTATTATCGCAATATTTTAATATTTCGTTCCGAATGTATGTCACGATAGTTGCTATTCATATGTGGAATAGTTTTAACAGGGTTGTACACTTGGAAAATAACCATGAGGGGTTGCTGTTGTGAAACACAGCGTAGAATGGTATTGCTAGAATAATGTGTGGGTTGAGAAAATGAATTATTATCGATTTTATTACTGTCATTTATTGTTAATATCATATTTAATTAAGTATTCATTTCTTTTGATTACATAGGGCTTTAAGATTGAGTTTCACAAGGTGGATTGAACTATCTGAATGTTAGAAAACTTCGGGATAATTTTTCTTGCATGACAATTTTTTCTGAGTGGGAAAATTAAACTTACAGAATTTCAATTTCTGGAGTAGAGTTGAAGATGGGTAGTTACCGCGTGTTCATTTGATATGGAGTTGTCAATATAAGAATAAGAGGATTCACTTATTAGTTTATAATGCGAACATAAATGATTGTCATAAGTCTATGTGTATTATATTTCCGAGATAATGAAGAGATTGACTGATGGAATCATTCGGAAAGTTATAAATGAGATTTTTGAAGGAATAATTGTTTGAAATGAAATTCGTGAAATGGTTACTACTTGTCAGAATTAGGGTGATGTACGTTTCGGATAATAATTCTATGTAAATGTTACGAGAAAATAATTTCTTTTTATTTAAGAAGTTGGTCAGGGAATGAGAGAATGTAAATGTTCCTGTTGCATGATTATAGTATCGAAATTGTAACATAAGGATGTTTACGATTGATTTTGCAATCTTGTGTAGGACAGTGTAAGCTGTGTGAATTTGTCAATTTTTTGTACGTGTCAGTGTATGTTTTGTGTGAGAATTGAAATGGGTCGATATTGATTTGTCGAACGGTGCTTTTTGGGGTTTTGGTGATTACCAAAGGATTGTTAGGATCCTTGCGATTTGGTTTTCGGCAAATTTTGCATTTTTTTTTTATAAAACTTGGCGTGGTTTGTTAGTTCTTGCCAATTATATTTGTTTTTGATGTAACCTATTTTTATAAACGGAACCTTATTTATCAGGGGTTCTTGTTAGGTTCTGATTAGTAGTTGAAGTATGATAAATTTTGTATATTGGTCTAACATAAGTTTTGGAAATTTTGAGGTATTGTTTTCAACATGTTTTTCTTTTGAAATCCCTAAATTGTTTTGATTTTTAAAATAATGTTGAGAATAAATGTCTTAACATTGATCCTAAAGAGAAATAATTCTGTCCGTCTGTGTTTTTTTTTGAGTTAATGTTGGTTTTGTTGTTACTAAACTACAGAATAATTTCGTAGTTTTCTTTTTATAGGGAGATGTTTTAGTGAAATTATTGTGTGGAAGTAAGTTCACAATTTTTCGATATAGTAGTTGTGTGAAATTTGTAGTTTTACGTTTTGTTTTCGTAATCTACTAGAAGTTTTGTCTCGTGTAAGTATAAAAGTTGTCAAATGGTGTAAGGTGTAGGGTTTGTTTGTAATTTGTATTTTAGAGTAATCTATTAAAGATATCGTTTTGTAAAGTCAAGAAAATGTGTAAAATTCTTGGGCAATTTGTTCGTTTGTACATAGGGTCATACAAATTTAATTCTGAACATTTTTGAAGAAAGATTGATTTTTCAGTTTCTGAAATTTCTTTTGTATATTTGTGAATTTTCAGGATTTTCGAGTGATTCAATTTTTTTAATTTGAAAAGGTATGTTCTGGATTTAGGTTCTAATTTAAAGTCTGAAAATTTCTAAATGTATATTATTTAAATTTCTGCCCTTGCTATTAATTAACAGCTGTTGTTACTTGTGCTTGTAAAGCGTTTATGTTGGTGTAATGAAATATCATAATGAGTACAATGCAATATTGAGGTGTTGGATATCAGGCATTTCTTTTTAAAATGGTTAAGTTCATAAACATACAAGACGTGCTTCTGTGCAAAAGTTCAAGGCACTGTTATCAAAGTAGTACTATTATTATGAATTTCTTCGAATTAAATGTAAATATTTTGTGTGCATTTATTTAAATGAACAAAAGTATTTCCTTATGATTAAGGTTTTGTAGAATTTATTACAGGAGAAGAAATGTCGAAATATCCTAGTAATAGAGGAAAGGAATAAAATTATTTACATAAGAAGTGTTTTTGATCAATAATTGATCTATGCAGTTAGTTGATATATCGTACAATTATTTTTTAAAGATTTTCTAGTAATATTAATTTAGAAAAATTTGAGAAAAGTGGAGAATATCTTTAATATAAACTGTTAATTTTAGGTAATAATATTGTAAAAGATTTCGATTAGGTGACTAAAAATTTGTGAGATAATTTTGAAAATTATTTTGGGTTGCAAGTTTTTGTGTAAGTGTTTTATTTCGCAGGGTCGGCATATGGTTGAGACGAGAATTGGTATTATTGTTATCAATTAAGTTTAAATATAGATTTGAATTTTTGGACTGGTTCAAATTTTAAGTTAGAAAATTCTACTATTTTTGGAATTGTTTTTTCAGGAGACACAAATGGATTTTGTCGGTACATTTTCCTGATTGTGTGGGGTGTATAGATTTTTCTATTGTTTTGATTACGCAGGATTGTATGCGTGTTTCTTGAATTATTCTTTACCTTGTTTGTCTTTCGAATTTTCGATTTCCTGAGTATTTTATTACTAATTTTAAATAATGTTTGCGAAATAGACATTTTACTGTTCAATGCTTTTGGTTTTACTTGTTTCGAATTATTTCTTGAAATGTTTAAATTTAATTTTACCAATTTAGATTTATCTATGCGGCATGATTTGGTTTTCGAAAGGCTTATTTTTTGTGGGTTAACGTTAGGGGTTACATTTGAAGTTTTTTCTGTTTCTTGTACTTTGCTTTTAAATATTTTTTTGATATGTGGTTCGGTAAAAGTAGAATTTTGATTTTTGTTTTCACAGGACATGTCTAAAAGTTTAGAACTTTTGTCTATTTGATAGGTGTCTGATTTTTGATAATTTACATTAGATGTTGTCTCAAAAAATTCACTTTGTACGTTTGTCTTTGCAGAGGTGTTAGGTAGGCGTATTTTTTCTTGTTCCTGAGCTAGCGGTATAGCGTCAGTGTCACAATAAAATTCAAATATTTCTTCAGTGTCTGGTTCGAAAAAAATAGGATTTTGATTAATGATGTTGCCTGAAATGTGATTGTTAATATTTTTGTTTGAATTTGTGACTTGTTGTAAAGGTAAATAATCGTTAACTTTAAATAATGGTATATTTTTAAAATTAGTAATTAGTTGATTATTTTTGAAGTCTATAATGCATTCGTAATGTTCTAGCAAGTCGCTACCTACGAAGCCATCAAAGTCTGTATCTAAATCGTGTACATAAACTTCGTATGGGTCGTTAGAATTGAATGGTATGAGAACAGATTCGGTGATATTAATTTTTTGACCTATTGCTTGTATATTTAAATTTTCGGGACGTCTTTGATTATAATTTCTTGTTGCTTTGGGTTTGAAAATGGAAATATCTGCACCTAAATTGATTAGAATATTAAATTTATTTGTTGGGTCTTTCATGAAATACAGGTTTGCTGAACTTACTTGAAATGGAGGGTTGGATGGTGAATTTACATGAAACATTGCTCTTGAGGATTCGAGTGTGGGTCGGAATTGTCCTTGAGGTTTATCGCTTGGACTTGATGAGAAATTTGGTCTAGTTCGTCCGTTTGTGTTGGAGTATTCGTGGAATACTCCAGGCCTGTGCAAAAATCCGGAGGATTAACAGTATAATCCTCGTATTGCTGAGAATTAGCAGTATAATTCTCATATTGTCCATTTTGAAAATCGTAGTCATCGTTATTTTGAGATTGATAATCAGGAGAATGATTTACGGATTGATTTGCAGAGTAATCTTCGTATTGGTTTGGGTAATCTGAGTAATTATCATAAGGTTCTTGATTTAAGTGATGTGTTTTTTGTTGATTGAATCGATTAAAATTCGGGTTCGGTTGTATGGCAGAAGGTCTCTGCTGCTGGAAGTTAGGATTTGGCCTGATAGCTAAGGGCCTGTTTTGTTGTGGATAATTACGTTGTTGATTAGGCAAATTTTGGAAATTCTGTGGTCTAAAATTTGTTTGGTTAGGTAAACTCTGGAAGTGCTGTCTAGGAACTTGTGCCTGATTGGAATAGGCGTTTGGTGTGAAATTGGGGTGTGAAAATTGGTGGTTTTGCCTCGCGCGGCATTCGTTAAAGCTGTGTCCATTCCTTTTGCAGAATGTACAAAATGGTGGGAGATTTGGGCGTCTTTGCTGATTTTGAACGGGATTTTTGTTTAAAGTTCTATTTCCAAATTTTTGAGATTCGAAATACGATAATTGTAATTCTCGTTTGATGCGATTTATTGCATCTAGCATATTGCCGGGGTTACCAGCCCTAATAATTTGACCTAATTTTGGTTCGAGTCCAGTGAGAAGAGTAGTTAACGTCATATTTTCTATTAAAGTGGATTGCGCGGTTTTTTCCTCTAAAGTTAAATTTTGTTTTTGTATTGCCGCGTGCATTTTTGCATTATGTGTTTGTAACCTGGACACAAATATTAAAGCTGTTTCGTTGGGTAATTGACGAATTGTTTGCAAGTCTTGTATCAAGGCTGTCAAGTCACGAGAGTCACCAAAATGTGATTCGAGCAAATTTTTTATTTCCGCCCAAGTGACAGGGTTTCGTGAATTTATCAATTCTGCGGCTTTTCCGCGTAATTTATTTTTTATGTGAAGCGTTAATAAGACGCGCTGATCATCAACAGCGATACCCTGAGCGGTTATGCAAGCTGAAATAAATGTTTGCAAGAATATGGGGTTGCCGTCAAATTCGGGCACTATGGAAAATATTTCGCTTAACCTATAAGGTTCAATATTTATTGTTTCGTTCGCCGTGATTGAATTGTTTGCATGGGAATTGCTTACGTTTGTAGCCATTTTATTTATATTATTTAGATAATCGAATGACTTAAAACACCTTTTCAATTTGAGCTAGTACGCTACTGATAATTGGCAATTTTTTATTATATGTAAAACAATGTGCTGTTTATTTTATAATATTTCAAAATTTAATTACAAGGATAATTGGATTAATTTAAAAAGTGTTTTTAGTTGGGAATAATGTCACTGAAATTTTATATACTAATGTGCATTTAAACAGTATAGAACATGTGGGTTTTATTTTATTTCACAGTCAAGTAAGGCGTAAACTTAACCTTTATATGATATATGATATTATGATAAAAATAATGTTAAGATAAAAATGGTATGTGATTGTAGTTAATTAGATAAATTCGCACTTGAGGAGTATATGGTATTACCATAAAAATAATGTTACGATAGGAACAGTGTATGATTACGGTTATTTATATAGGTCACACAAATTATAATCAAGATATTTTGTTTCAAGTTTAAATAAAATTACTACCTTAGATATTAGAACTGTATGTAGCAATGCAATGTATTTTGATAAAATAAAATGTAAAATTATGTCGTTGTTTGCAAATAAATGTTTGCGAGATGATTCAAAAATGACTTACCCTAAATTTTTCATTCCTCGTGGTCCAGTTGAATGCGACTTCGTGAGCTTAGCTTCACCAAAGGTCTCTCTCTGCCAGGGGTGTCACTGGGTGTTCCTTCCACAGGGTTGCCTTTGATGCCGAAGACACCAACGATGGGACGGGATGAAATTCTTACTTGCTAATTGTTGAATCGTGTTGATTTGAAATGTTGCTTTGCTTGTATTTCTTGATAATTATTATTGTTTCGCTTCTGTGCGTTTGAGAATAATGTAGGTTCTTCTGAACAAAGGATTGGGATCCACCACTACAGCTAAGAAGTTCTCCTTGTTCCAGAAGCTCTTTTCGTCCGGTTAGGCACCTTTTTCAGATGGACTCCTTGTTCCCTCGGATATGTTTGCTACTGGTTAGGCTCCCGAACTGTGTGTTTTTCAGATCCTACCGACTGCGCCAATGTTAGATAGTGGATTGTTTGAATAACTTTTTAAAAAGGAACTTTATTTGTTACACTAGAGTCAACGTTGACTCGTTAAGAAAATACAATAATAATTTAGATGAGGTTTATTCGAAAGTGAGTATAAGACTGATTACAAAAAGGTTGTTGGTAATATTTATAATGTTTTGAGAACAAAGGAAACAGTGTTGCTAATTCAGCACAATCAGGATTACTTAGAATTGAAATACAATGCTCATGCAGCGTGAGCGGTTATTGAGAAGAGCTGTTACGCAGTATGTAATACGATATGTTTGAGAAGGTTAAGCCTGTCTCGATAATATTATATATCATAGTATATTTCTAATATAACATATATATATATATTGTTATTACATATGATTTGCAGGAAACAACTACTCAGCGGGCAAATACCCCGACCTGCATTGAATTATACCTTGCAAATCATTCATGATTTGCAAGGTATAATTCAATGCAGGTCGGGGTATTTGCCCGCTGAGTAGTTGTTTCCTGCAAATCATATGTAATAACAGTATAGGTTAAGTCCACCAAGGGCTGAAGGTCGCCGCTCTCGGTACTTGCAAAATAGCAAGTCGCTATACACCATGGAGACATCTATGATGTCTGGTGTATAGTAGCATTTGACCACAGGAGAGGATTCACTTACCTCTCACCGGTACACCATTTACACCAGTTTGTATAAAACTAGCAGGTTGGCCACTGTCATTTGTCTGTTCCACGACCTATGGCATACTGATGAGAACTAATAAGTTCGAAACCGGTCTATGTCTGGTCGGGGAATTGACAAATGACATTGGCTACCATTCATGATTTGCAAGGTATAATTCAATGCAGGTCGGGGTATTTGCCCGCTGAGTAGTTGTTTCCTGCAAATCATATGTAATAACATATATATATATATATATATATATATATGAAGTGATGCTAAATTATACTGAAACTTGAAAACTAGTATTTTTTTATAAATACACAGTAACTATAATGAGATAGGAGATAATTAGGCAATAAGAATTGAGTACCTAACGTATATTACAAAAGGTATATGGAAATAATGACGATAACAACAACATGGAATTGAAAATTACATCATTATAAATAACACATAAGTCACTTATAATTAAAGCATTTGTTTTGTCTCTTGGAGTTATGTACTGTCTTATGTAACGTTTAAGTACCATCAACCGGGGTTAATTGGAACACTGGGGTAATTTGAAACGAACTGACAATATCTGATTTAACGGCGTCTTGACATCTAGATTTTAATAGAAAAAACTCAACAAAATTAATACGTATTAGGAGAATAAGAAACAATAATTTCTAGCATTTGCTTTGTAAACAAGTTTCTACTGTCAGGAAAAAATTTCTTAAAATAATGTAGAAGCTTTCTGTATTCTTGATACTTTATCTGGTGAAAAAAGTGTATCGACGTAATTCTAGCCTAATATATATTTTTTCGAGCATTACAATCTATAATGTACAGGTGTCTGTATATAACCTAAAAATAACAAACCTTTTTGTTAAGTTTGTTGAGTAATAATATGCAATATTATTCTATTTACCAATTTTTATGTTTTTACAGATTTGTTTTGTTAAAAAGTTATACGGGTTCCTAATAAAGAGTTTAACAAATTTGTATTCATTACTAACAAGTTACTTATTTCTTTTTAAACGTTCCATTTGTTTCAAGAAACCCTCCATTGTGTATATTATGAACATTACATGCTTTTAAATAGGTGGTACCAAGTGACCCCAAATACGGGGTTACTTGAAACACCCATATATATATGAGAGGATTCACTTACCTCTCACCACTACACCATTTACATTAGTTTGTATAAGACTAGCAGGTTGGCCACTGTCATTTGTCTGCTCCATGACCTATGGCATACTGAGGAGAACTAATAAGTTCGAAACCGGTCTATGTCTGGTCAGGGAGTTGACAAATGACATTGGCTACCAATTTTTCATGATTTGTAAGGTGTAATTCAATGCAGGTCGGGGTATTTGCCCGCTGAGTAGTTGTTTCCTGCAAATCATGTATAATAACAATATATATATATATATATATATATTCCGAGAAGCTTCCGCGGTCGTTGGTATGAAAAATACTAGGTTCTCGGGTTGAACCGCGTCTGAGATTGTAAATGTCTCGACGTTTCGGCTCCCGTTTAAAAAAGTAAAAACTTGACTCACTTTTTCTCTTGAAAATGGCTCCAAAACGGGAGCCGAAACGTCGAGACATTAACAATCTCAGACGCGGTTCAACCCGAGAACCTAGTATTTTTCATATATATATATATATATATATATATATATTTAAGGTAAAATTAGCTCGACTGGCTATTTAAGGTTAAAATTTTAAAAAATTTTAAACTTGGGTATGCAGTCGTGTGGCACAAAAAATTAAAGAAAACTCTTTATTTCTGTTCTAGCTTTCGAGGCTTTATTGTCTCCATCAGGAACGGATATTTTGAGGTTATATAGAAGTTGCACATGTGAAACAATTTTTCAAAAATATGGACCAACACTTAGCACTAATAGTAGTTAACAAACTTACAAGTTTAAATAATTTTTAACTTGTAAGTTTGTTAACTACTATTAGTGTTAAGTGTTGGTCCATATTTTTGAAAAATTGTTTCACATGTGCAACTTCTATATAACCTCAAAATATCCGTTCCTGATGAAGAGACAATAAAGCCTCGAAAGCTAGAACAGAAATAAAGAGTTTTCTTTAATTTTTTGTGCCACACGACTGCATACCCAAGTTTAAAAATTTTTAAAATTTTAACTATATATATATATATATATATATATGTATGTTGTTTTTTAGGTTTTCGCGGGTGTTAAATGAAGTGTTGTTGTACTTCTCTCCTGAGAACCTGAAGATGGCAGATGAGATTCTGCCGAAACGTCGTTTAGACAACCGTGACTCCTGGAGGAGTCGACCATCGACGAGGGAGAGCACCCGGAAGTACAACAACACTTCATATATATATATATATACTTACAGGTTAAAAATTAATGGTTTTTTTTAAAATTGCTTCTATAAATCATTATTTGGTTAAGTACGATTTTTTTTTAATAAAAAATAATGTTTCTTTGAAGATACAACACAAAGTTCCTCAAAGTCGTAATCAAGTAACCCCAGTTGACGGCCACTAAAATATTTAATTATAGTACCTAGTTAAACAGTATTTCGTTTCTAATTACAGATGATATAGGTAGTGTCTACGAAAATAATGGTTGATGTGTGAAAAATAAAAAATGTTTTTTGTCAGAGACTGCAAATTTTTGAAGTTGAAGGGCGCCGGCAGCCTCTTGAGTAGTGTTTCGTAGATCTGTGATAGGTGGACGAGTTCTCAGGGCCGATTTCTGAAGTTCTGTGATGGTTTTGACGATTTTCTGATTGTCGGAGGGTATTGCTGCTACCCACTTGTTGCAACTTTGTAAGCTGTCATACACTTGAACCGCTTTTGGAACAAGGTACCCCACTTTGTGCATATATATAGGCGCTTTTGCCTAGTATAGGTCGTTGCGAAGAAATAAAAGACTGGATACCAATTAATTGTAACGTTAAGCAGAACTCTGGCGACGTTCGTTGCACAATTTAATTTAATTTGAATTTTACCCCTAACTTTTACTGAGCTAACACAAATAAATGGTAACGTATAACGGTTGAAAGTCGCGTCACGTCGACGGGTATGGTCCTTCTCCTAACGCTAACAGGGTTCAGATAAAGTGCAGGGACTAGTATCTGAGACGCCGTGCTAGGTCTCGGTTCGTCGGATGGAATTCTTGAAGAAATAGCTGAAGTTCTGTAGACTGCTTGATGACGTAGTAGTTGTAGCGATGGATGCGTAGGCTCGACTGACTCGTTGAGTACCGGAACTGGACTGACTGCTGCTGGATTCTCGCCTGTCCACAAGCTGTGGCTCTGGATAAAAAAATATTAGAGTCGTCGTGATGCGACGACTCTAAGCTGTGGCCGGGTGGCCGTAAAATGAAATCCAGCTCGGCGCTGGGCTGGTTGAATCGATCCATTTGCTCCATATCTGAAGGTAATTACCGCGCTCTTGAAATGTGGTCTGAAAGACCCGGCGTGCTTCCCTGCGAAGGACTCGCCGCAGGTGGCAGCCGTGAGGTTAAAATGGGCTTAGGACAGACCCGAGCCAAAAGGGTCTGCCTAAAATAACAAGACTAAGTCCGTGAACCGGGGAGCTGGGCGTCGAGCGCCCGTGTGCAATCTCCCCTAGGCCCTGTCGTCCCTATCTGACAATTTCTAAACACCCGAATGTCTGAAGCTACAATCGTCTAGTCAATGATGCCCGGATTCTGCGTTAACTACGGAGAGCACCCCCTGTACTGGTTGTCGCACAAGAGGTGGGGTCGCCGCGGTTAACGATATTTAGCCCGACGTGGCAAGTGTACAGCACAGTCGGCTGATAACGAGGGCGTCGTTGTCGGCGACGACGATGTGTTCGGCCAGCACGTTCAACGAGGCCACAAGGGTCCTCTAGGATGATGGAATGGAGCAGGAACTGGAATCCGGAGGTTAGTTTCTGTCTGTTACCAGACAGGCATCAATTTGGAACAGGAAGTCGGAGTTCTACTTGTTTCCCAAGCAGACATCAATTTGGAATTAGGAAGCAGGCTTCTAACTCGTTTGCCGAGTAGACATCATAACAGGCGTAGGAATTGGAGTCGGAACGTTGGTGAGGTTTTCGAGGATTGGATATGGATAAAGGAATCAGGTACCTGGTATCATGAGGGGAAGTTTGTGCTTAACGAATTTTCTTTTATGATTCCTTTATAAAACGTCGAAGTTAAAACGTAGCGTCATCTTCTCCTCACATCCAAACGTCGTCGTCGTCATCAAATCAGCACTGCAGAAATGGCACTGCGTATGCCGGTAGGGAGGGCTCTGAAAAGAGCTCCCGGCTCATCTAATAACGTAGGTAGGTGGTACTCAACGAATTTCTTTAGAAATGCTTTTTGGTGTGTAGTTTTGTACACCACCAAAATGCGAGCCGCGCCAATATCCATTGGCTTAATGACGGTCTCGATAACTAGGGCCGAGTAGGACTACTACTCTTTGCTCCTAGATTATCTCTGTAGACCTGGACCGGCCTTCGTGATAGGTGGGCCCGCTTACTTCTACCAGACCCAGCCCGCAAATGCGAGATGTGTCGTGGTATTTTCTGCGGACCTCCCCTGGTCCTGGCTCTTCATCCTCGCTGGCAGAGGTCTCTTCTGGCGCTCTTCTTGTCTTGATATTTTCTTTCTTCGCCAGCTTGTCACCCCCGTGGGTAGTCATCGGTCTAGTTGGGTTTTAGGAAGTTTTGGCTGGGATTGACTGCCGGTACGTAGGACACAGTAAAGGTGTGTCCTACCCCGGATCATCGGAAGGGTAAGGATATGAGCTGTGTAGCTCGGGAGTGTGGAGACCCTAAGTGCTTTTTTAGCACTTTCGGACTCCACGGAGCAGGTAGGACAACGGGCGTTGGACGGTATGTTGTCCGACGCCCGCAAGGAGGTTGGGTTTGGGTAGAAAAACGTCATGTCTCTGGTAGTGGTGGTCCGTCCTGGGGTATCTGAAACAGATCGGTTAGCGGGAAATATAAGTTATGCTCACCCGTTGTCCAGAAGCTGTACCCTCGGCCGTTTGTGCCTCGGGGCGTCGGCAGGGTCGTAATCAGTGGCTTGTCTGATTAGCGGGTTCCCGTGCTCCTCTGCTTGGGCGTACAGCTTCTTCGCTCGTTCCCGGATGACTTCAGTGACCGTGGTGTACTCCAGGTCTCTGACGATGTCTGCGTTTCTCACGTACCATGGTGCGTCGACCGCCGTCCTGAGGGCGATGTTTTCCACTGCCTGGATTTTCTTCATGTAGGACTTTGCCTGGTAACCCCACGCTACCGAGGCGTACGTCAGCTGCGGCCTGATGAGGGTTTTGATAAGCGTGAGCTTATTCCTCAGGTTGAGACGGCTACCGTTTCCCATCATCGGGTAGATGAGGGCTCTTGTGCGCCGCGCCTTGGCTGTAATAGCGTCCGTGTTCTGTCTCCACGTTAGGCTTTTGTCCATGACCACACCAAGGTATTTGACGGTGTCGTGCCATTGGATGTCCTCGCCGTTCATGGAGACGTGTCCTGTGGGAATTTCTTTCCGCACTCGTCTGAAGAGTATGGCTTGGCTTTTGTCGGCGTTGACGGCGACTTTCCACTTCGTGCACCATTCTTCCAGGAGTGTGGCCATTTCCTGGAGTTTTCTGGTTGCGTCCCTGGCTTTCCAGGATCTGGCAATTATTGCTGTGTCATCTGCATACAGGGCCAGGGCTGTGTGGTCGGTCCTGGGGAGGTCTGAGGTGTAGATAGCGAACAGGTGCGGTGACAGCACCGAACCTTGCGGGACTCCCGCCTCCACGGTCCTGTAAGTGGAGAGTTGGTCCGAGATTTTGACCCTTAGCTGTCTGCGGTGCAGGTAGGACCTCACTAGTTTGACGAGTTCGATGGGGTAACCCATACTCATCATTTTAGCTAGGAGGCCGTCGTGCCAGACCCTGTCGAACGCTTTGGCAACATCTAGGAACAGCGTCGCGGTGACTTGCCGCTGGTTGAACCCCTTAGTAATCTCCTCGGTGAGGCGAAGTACTTGGAGTTCGGTGGAATGTCCTGTTCGGTACGCAAACTGTTCATCCGGGATGATATTCAGCTCTTCTGTCTTTTCTCTGAGCCTCTTCAAGATGACCCGTTCTGCAACCTTGCTCATGGCTGGGAGGAGGCTGATGGGCCTGTAAGAACACGGGAAAATTAGTTCTTTCCCTGGTTTAGGGATCATACATAATGACGTCGGCCTTTTTCCACCTGGCTGGAAAATGCCGTAACCTTAACATCGCGTTTACGATGTTGACTAGCGCCGCTACTCCTTTCCTGGGTAGCTTTTTGAGAGCGATGTTTCCTATCTTGTCACATCCCGGAGCCTTTCTCGGCTTTAGGCTCCTAAGGATTTCCTTGACTTCCTCGGGGGTAGTCGGGCGGATGTGGTCGTCATCAGGCAGGCGGTGGATCCTACGTACTCTGCGCTCGACATCGTCCACCCAGTCCTCGTCCTCGTCATCGAGCTCGTTCTCTCTACACTGCAGTTCTAAGCTGTCGGCAAACGCCTCGGCTTTTTCCTGGTTAGTGTAGACGATCCCTCGCTCTCCGTGAATCGGGGGTATAGGTTTCCTCCGGTTTCGCAGGGCACGTTGGGTATTCCACATACTTCTGTCCTGTGGATCGAGTGACTCAAGGTGGCGTTGCCACCCCTCCTGACGGTGTTCTTGGAGGGCGGCTTTCACTCTTCGGCTGAGGACGTTATACTCCCTTCTGTCGGCGGGGAGTCTCGTCCTCTGAGCCCGTCTCTTGGCGCTTCTTCTATCCCTTATCAGCTGCCTGGTGACCTCTGGTAGGTTCGCCATCGGTGCTGGGTGTCTTCTTACTTCTGTTTCTGTCGTGCTGGCCCTTATTGCTCCCAGGATCTGCTCCTCTAGGGTAATGACGGCCCTCTCAACGTCCCCCACGGTATCTAGCCTGGGAATTTGTGCAATGTACTGCTGCAGGTGCAGCCGGTACGATTCCCAGTCCGTTCGTCGCTTCGTGAAGGTAGCGTTGTCGTCACCCGCCTGTCCTCCTAGAGTTAGGAAGATCGGGTTGTGCTCGGTAGATCCCTCCGTTCTGGTGGAGATCTCCGCTTCGAGGGTCATCTCCTTTAGGATGGCTATGTCCAGTACGTCTGGCCTGTTTCTACCGTTGTCAAAGGTGGGCTGGACTGGTCCTACCGCCAGCAGTTCGCCGGCGTGCTGTCCCAGGAACCGCAGCAGTTCTCGTCCTCGAGTGTTGGTTACGCCGCTGTTCCATTGCTGGGATTTGGCGTTAAAATCGCCAATTGCGACGACCTGTGTCCTAGCGGGTAGAATTGCGTCCAGATCCCCCTCGGTTAGCGTGCTGTGGGGTGGCTGGTAACATGACACCACTTGGACGTCGCCGTTTCGTGCTGTGGACACTACTACGGCGGTGGCATTCATATTTTCTAGCTCAGGTAGTACCGTCGGATGGTGGGCTATGGTCTTTTTAACGAGTAGAGCCACTCCTCTTGCGGGTCGCCGAGGTATGTTTACCCAGTCCATCCTGTACGTGTGGTATCCTGGGAAATTCATCTCCTTGGCCGGGGTCATCTTGGTTTCCTGCAGTGCCATGACGTCTATATCGTACCTGGTCAGGAGCTCTTCGACTTCAAGTCTCCTTTGTTGCAGGCCGTTTACATTCCAGGCCGCCATCTGCAGGAACTTCGGTTTAATCTGTAAAGGCATTACAGATTAGTAAAGTTTGGCATTTGAGCAAAAAATGCACTCATCGCTGAGCACATTTGTTGCATCTGTGCTAGCACCGCTGTGAGGTTTTTGGCCTCTGGCGATGCTTGTTGTTTTGAGGCAGGGACGGTGTTCTGTCCTGCCTTGCTCTGGGCTACTTTTGCGTAGCTAGTGCCTGGCGCTACGCCGCCCTTCTTTGTTGAGGTCGTCGTCGGCCTTTGTACCGGCCTTTGAGTGGCGCTGGCTGATTGCTTGGGGTATTTTGGACACCCCTTGTAGCTGGCCGGGTGGGCCCCTTGGCAGTTCGCACACTTGGCCGATTCGTCTGCCTTCTTCTTGCAGTCAGTCGTCCGGTGTGCCTCGCCGCACTTCACGCATTTCGGCTGCGCGGTACACCTGGATTGTCCGTGGCCGAAACGCTGGCAGCGGTGGCATTGGGATGCCGCTACCTTGGCTCTCTGTCTCTCTGTCCTTACGACTAGAGAGCAGCACCTCGTGACTTGGAGTATCTTGTCCTGGTCCTGTGGGACTAGGACAAGTACGAGTGGCACCTCCTGTTTCGTCCGTCTGGACGTCATCCGTTGCACTGCGGTAGGTGCGAAACCTTGGTCTTGGAGGTCTTCTGCCACCTCTGTACAAGTAACGCCGCTCGGGATCCCCCTGATGACTACACGTAGCAGCCGTTCCTCTGGCAGGGTGTACGTGTGGTACTCCCTTTTCTCGTTTGCGAACATCCTAGTCATCTTGCGATAATCTTCGGATGTCGCGGGCTCGATGGAGATTCCCTCCGCGGTAACTTTAGCCTTGCTAAAGTTAATGCCGGTTTCGGTTAGACGACGGCTCACCGTTGTCCATGTCTCCTTGTTCCTCAGCACTACCGGCGGTATGCGCTGGCTTCTTGTTTTTGTTTGAGGGGCCTCAGTCTCCTCTGTCCTGGCGTTTTGTCTGGGGACGTTAGCCTCCTGCTGGGGAGCTCTAGATCCCGATCTGCTTCGTCTGGATGGCTCTGGGGGGCACTTGAGGGGCTCTTCAGCCACCTTCTTTGCCGCCTTAGGGGCCTCTTCGTCGGAGTCCGTATTAGTGGCGGGTGGGTTTTTCCGCTTCCGCGTTTGCGATTCTCCTCGAATCGCACGCAGAAGTTCTTCGTGCTGGGACTTTTGCTCCCTCTGCATTAGCTCCAACCTCTCGGTGAGCTCCTCTATTTTCTTTCTGAGGGTTTTGTTTTCCTCTGTGAGACGTTTTATCGTCTCTTTATCGTCCCTTCTGTCATCCCTTGGGGTTGGGGTATCCCCTCGGGAGCTACCGCACTGGGACGTTTCGTCTTCACTGTAATCCATGCTACCGTCCTCCACGGTAACGTCGCTGTGGGTGTCCTGCAAAGGAATACCTATAATATTATTGGGAAAAGTTATGGTTAGTAACAGTAAAAATGGTGTCTCCAAGGGAGGGAGACTTTATTTATCTTTTTAGTACACCGTCTTGAAAAAGACGTGTGTACTTCCTCTTCTTAGAACTGTCGACGACGACACTAACTGTGGGGCTGCCACTTCACTGTGCACTTTCTTGGCTCGGTCACCTCTCGATGCACACTGTCACTGTCTGTGGGGCTTCCACTTCGCTGTGCTCTCTGATGGCTCGGCACACGTCCGCACGCTTTCACCTCTCGATGCACACTGGAAAATGCGAGCGGCGTGGCCAAATAAAATAAATAAAATGTTCAAAAGGTTAAAACCGTGGAGCGGGCGATACGTGAAGTTAAAATAATTATGTTGGATGACTACTTAGCCATGAGAACAAACTATGCAGAAACGCGAGGTACTGAGCCGTGAAGTTACCTCGATGAAGGCCCTGGATCGACTGGCGAGCTCTCAAATTTGCGTTTTATTTATATGATTGACGGGGAGCGAGCTAGCTCCTGATTGGCCCCGCGGCCGAGAAGAAGGCGGGGCTTCGCCGACCTTTATATACTGAACACTACGTCCGCCGGTGACTCATTCCCGCCAAAAGTGTTGTTGCAATAACATCGTGAGTCATGCAAAGTCTGAGTCATGCAAATGCAAATTAGTTTGGGATGGCTTTGAGATTAATATGATTGATTTGTACTGAAATAGAAAGGCTTGGTTTTCATGTCCTGTTTGCGATTCTGCATATTTATATTCTCATGTTATTTTTGGCCTCTCATGTATGAGGTGATAGACGCGTGTTGAAAGATTTTAAGTTTGAATGAAATGTTGGAATTAAATTAATTCGGGCCTGATGGGCCCGAAATCACGCCGCGATACTGTAACTTTCGGGGCGGACGGAGCTCCGAACGTTAGGTCGGCTGGCGTTCTAGACGTTGTGTGCCGGATGAGCGGCCGGGGCCGCCTGCTGCGTCGTGTCGGACCCGCCCAGTCATGCCGAGGCGGACGGGAATCTAAACGTTGATATACACTTAGCGCGTCTATTGCGTTGTATTTAATTCGAGCTGAGATATGAATGTGTAATGATGCTAAGCTATAAATTGTGACTTATTTATTGAATTTAATTAATTTAAATAGCCTTTTTTGGCCTCGACAACACCCCCCTTACTTTGGAAAAGGACGGCGTTAGAGTTCTGCTTGACCTTGTTACGTAGTTTATTAACAAGTTTTAGAATGGTGATGAACAATTTCAATTCTTACCGACTACTAACAATAAATAAAAGTAAAAATCCTGAACAAAAGTTATATAATGCAAAAAATGAAAATTAAAAACGATGGTTCTTCTGACGTGGGCACTACCAGAGCGTCCTCACTATAGTTCGTTGGGCACTTATGACACTTCGTTGAGGTGCCCGGGGCTGGATGGGTCAACGACGACAAGTCTGGCTCGGCGTCGTCGTCTGGGGAAAGATGGCTGGGCAGCTTGCTGACCTGTTGATGGCTGGGCAGCTGGCTGACCTGTTGATGGTTGGGCAGCTCGCTGACCTGTTGATGGTGTATCTGAAAAAGTCAAATCAAAGGGTTGCCGGCTGGCAACATTAGAGCTCGTCGATGGCTGCGGCTTGGGCATCGCATCTTTGGGAGCATCGTTATGGTTGGTTAGTTGAACGCCTTCCTGGGGCTCCCGCGCTTGAGGGCCTGGTCGGTCATCGTCGTCATCTGGGTCAGAGGTGTTGGATTCCACGTCCGTGGCATCGTGGTAGTCTGACTCGGTTTCACTAGCGAAGTCGGCTTCCTCGTTCCCCCTGGGAGCTGGTCGCAGGTGGTCCAAATGAATGATAGAGATGTGGCCGTCTCGGTCCACCTCGTATACCTCGTCGCTGAGCTTCTTGGCGATGGTGTGGGGCCCTGTCCACAGTGGTCCAAACGCCTTCTTTGTCTTAACGTGCACCTTGGTCATGACTTGGTCGCCTATCTGAAACGTGATTGGGGTTCGACCCCTGGGTTAGCATATCTAGTTTGAAAGTTAAGTTGCCGCGCGTAGATCTGGCGGTTTCGCTGACGGCGTGGAGGAGCAGGTTCGCGACGCAACGTGCGATATTGTGGGGTGTCCCACTCTCCTTGCCTGGGCAATTCGTAACCTAAGACTGCTTTTGCTGGTGTCATACCGGTCGCGGCGTTGTATCGCGTCCGCAATACTTGGAGCGCCTTATGCAGATATCCGTCCCAGCTGGACTGCTGCTTTCCCTGGAGCATGACTCGCAAGATTTTCTTTAGTTCTTGAACGCGTCTTTCTGTCGGGTTCGCCTGTTGATGATAGATGGGCGAGAACATCTGGCTCACGTGTTGCCGTTCGCACCATCCTGTAAGCGTTGCCCCCTGGAAGATGGGACCATTGTCTGAAATTAATGTCTTTGGTAAGCCGTACCTGGTTACGATCTCCTCCTCGAGATATTTGGTTACTGTCTTCCCCGTTACCTCTGGGTAGGCCTTGGCATCGACCCACTTGGTAAACACGTCGGTAATGATGAGGGCATACCTGTTCTTGTTCCTCGTCTCCGGAAAGGGTCCCAGTACATCGATGCTGATGGTCTCAAAGGGACTGCTCGGACTATGTGCCTGCTGCGGGGCGTTCCTCTGCTTCTGCCGGGACTTCACTGTGGAACAGATTATACAATTTTGTACATACCTTGAGACGTGCTTATGTAAGTTCTTGCAGTGGTAACGTTGTGTGATGGCTCTTAGGGTTTCATCCCTGCCGGGATGCGCTGCGTCGGTGGCATCGTGAAATTGGCGTATGGTTTTCGTGACCATACTTCGGGGAAGAATGAGCAGCTCGCGTCCCTGATATCTTCGCCAGAGAAGGTTGTCTGCTACTCGGTGTGTCCTGTGAAACGTGGCTTCTTTGCTGTTTTGTGGCTCGTTGTGATCGATGGCGTTCCACAAGATGATGTTGTCTCGAATGTTCCTGGAGCGATTTTGAGCTTGGACTACTTCTCCGTACAACTACAGGTGATCCATCACGCGCATTGGCTCCGCTGATGACGCTTCGTCGGCCTGATGGGTGAATGGAGGAGGCAGCAGCTTCCGCTCTTCGATCGGCTCGTGTTCATCGTTAGGACTGGGGTTTCTGCTTAAGAAGTCCGCCAACTCGTTGTCCTTCCCTGGACAGTGGACGACTTCGAACTGATACTCTTGCAACAGCAGAGACCAGTGCATCAGCTTCGTCTTGCTGTCTTTATTCTTCTGTAGCCATGTAAGCGCCTTACTATCTGTTAACAGAGTAAAAGGTTTATCTTCGAGATATATTTTGTATTTTTTAATAGCCCATAGTGTGGCTAAAACCTCCAATTCATTGACGTGGTATTTCTGCTCAGCTTTTGTAAGCGTCGCACTGGCGTAAGATACCACAAGTTTGTTCCCGTGCTCGTCTTTTTGATATAACGTGGCGCCGAGTCCACGGAGTGAGGCATCGGTCTGCAAATAAAAATGCTCCGAAAAGTCTGGTCGATGCAATACCAGCGGTTCTCGTAATATTATCGTCTTGAGCTTTTCGAACGCTTCTTGACACTCAAGCGTCCATTTGAACTTTACCGTTTTCGATAAGAGCTGTGTCAGTGGTTTTGTTAATTGTGCCGCATTCGGAATGTATTCGCGAATCCAATTACACGTTCCCAAAAAGCTTTGTAGTTGTTTTTTCGTCTGCGGAGGCGTGAAATCTAAAATAGCGTCGATGTGCCTTTGCTGTGGTTCCGTTGTGGCTCCTCGAATGTGGTGACCGAGGTAGTCCAACTGTTCGGCAGCTATTGTGCACTTCTCCGGGGATATATGTAGATTATGCGTCCTTATCCTTTCGAATACGAGTTTTAAGTGTTTTACGTGGTCTTCGATGGTCTCGCTATAAATAATTATGTCATCTAGGTAAACATTAACAAAATTATGTAAAAAGTCGATCAGTACCCCTCGCACCATAAATTTCTGGAAGGTGGCCGGCGCTGTTTTGAGCCCGAAAGGCACGGCGGTAAATTGATAGGACGCGCCGTCTGGCGTCGTAAAGGCAGTATATTGTTTAGACTGGCAGTCCATGGGTATCTGCCAGTATCCAGCTTTCAAATCTAATAATGTAAAATACTTGGCTCTGCCAAAGTCTTTAATAGTTTCATAAATTTTGGATAAGACTGAAGATTCGCATTCGGTTATTTCATTCAGCTTACGATAGTCTATGCAAAAACGAGGCTTTTTATTCGGCCTTTGTACTAGAACCGGTGGCGAGCTATATTGGGAGCGGCTTGGCTCTATAACTCCGGCTTCCAACATTTCCTCTACCTGCTCGTTAAGAATCTTTTTCTTTTCTGGAGACAGTGGGTAGGGTTTCTGGTGTATTATTTTGTTTGACGTTAATTTAATTGTATGGTGTACACTATCTGTGGTTGCCTTGGCAGGAACTTCGTCAAACAGATCCGCGAACTCACAGAATACTGGTGTCAAAGCCGATTTGTGGTTTTCCGGAATTATTAGATTCTCGGGTATATTATTATTTGATACTTGAGCCCTCGTGGCCGGGTTACAATAAATTGTGTGTCTTTGTTCGACACCTACGTAAATGCATTTGCGACTGTAATCTAGCGTCGCGTCCTCCTGGTTTAGAAACGGAGCGCCTAGAATTACTTCTTCGTTTAGATTAGTGAAAACTTGAAAATTCCCTGTGGAATGTAATTCTTGTATGTTGTAATTTAAATCGAGTGTGCCTAATGATTCGTATGTCTCACTGCCGCATGCGAGCGAAAATAACTGTTTGGTACTGCTCTTTTGCAGGTCCTCAACTAAATCTGATCTAATGGCATTACTTGCGGCGCCGGAATCTATCAGGGCTGTGCACTCGTGGTTATTTATAGTAATGTTTATGCGAAATAAATATTTTAAGTGCGATGCACTATATAAAGGCAAAATTTCTTGGTTTGACGTCTGAATACCTATTGATCTGTACTCAGGTTTGCCAAAGATTTTAGAAAATAATGGATTTAAATCGTATGTTTGTGAATAATTTCGATATGTATTGTAGGTGATGGTGTTTATGGCTTGATGCGAATTTATTCTTGGCGTTGTTGCTGTGGTGTCGTCTCGACGACCTCCTGTAGTGTTTGTTGCCGCTGTGCGGCCGTATTCAGGGGACGGCGTTGTGAATTTTCCCCGGCCCTGAAAGAGTTTTTTGGCTGTTGGGTGTGTTGCTGCGGTGGTTGTTGTTGCGTCTGTTGTTGCCTAGCAGGTGCTTGTTGTCGCTGCTGGGGTAGTTGTGATTGTTGTGGTTGAGTGGGCTGCCTGTTTGGGCAGTCTCTGTTGTAGTAATACCCCCCACAGTGGCGGCATGGTGATGGCGGCTGTCTATTTTGTGTTGCTTGAGTGACTCCTTGGGACGTCGTGGCTGTCGTACTGGACACTGGTCGGTCCATTCTTCTAGTATTGTTGTCACGAGGTGTCGTGCTAACTTGTGTGTTTTCTGGACGAGGCCTGTAGGGTTTCCATTGTCCCTTGGCATCTTCTTTAATATCGGTCTCGATCTGGGTTGCGAGCCGAATAAGTTCGTCTGTGGAGCGGATTGTGGCTCCCCTCAAACGACTTCTCACTTCGGGAAGAAGCTGGTCCAGGATCGTTGCTGCCTTGTGCTGCTCCCCCTTCTCAGGCTCCAAACGATTGAACAGACAATATTTTTTTGTGATAAATAATTCGGCGTTTTCGACAGCGCCTTGTTTATCCCCATACAGCTTCGCTGTGTTTTGGGTGATGGTTGTGGTGGAGTCGTATTTGTCGTAGATCCGGTCCACGAAAGTGTTGTAGTTGTCGATCAGATTGCGGTACGGCTTGTACCACCTCGCAGCGTCGCCTCGTAGCTGCTGGATCGCAATGTTTAATTTGTCACCTTCGTCGCTGATGTTGGTGCGCCTAAAATGTTGGTCCATCCTCCGGATAAACGCTGTTGGGTCTTCATGGTCCTGGCCGCTGAATGTGTGTACCGGCTTGATCCTTGATGCACGATCTTGAGAATTTTGCTGGGTAATCTGCTGCAATGCTTGCATGAATGTAGTGGCCATACTGGAGAAAGCGTTCTCCATATTCTGCATGGGTGCTTGCGAGATCGGTTGTGTGGGAATGGTTGTTGAGCTCGGTATGTTTGGTTGGTTTGCTGGCTGTTGCGGCTCAGGGGTATACGCTGATTGGGTGAGCCTACACGATGGACGTGGCTCGGGAAAAATGGCTGGTGCTTGTAGTGACTCGTCCCTTGACACTTGCAGAGTCCTGGGTTGTTCGAAATTGTATTGCTGGGCGTTGTGCTCCATGTCCGGTGAATTATTTGTACTCGTTCTATATGGGTTCGTGTCACCGTCCGGTTGATTTATAATTGGTGTATTATCATTCATAATAGTTTATAGTTTATGATAGTTTATAGTTTATGATTTATAGTTTATGATTGTTTATAGTTTATAGCAGTCAAATAATATAAGGCAATTTATGGAGAGTGTTACAATAATCGCAGTTGCTTACCTGTCCTGGCGACACTCACTGCACTTAAGTTTACGCGTTTTTAGTTTTTAAACGGCACCGCACTGTGTTTTTTATTAGTCTTCTTCCGTTGAAAAGCCCCTTAGTTGGGCGACATGTCTACGAAAACGAGGGGTTGTCGTCTACGATTTTGAGTTGTTGTAAACAATGGGCCCCACGTTGGGCGCCATGTCTACGAAAATAATGGTTGATGTGTGAAAAATAAAAAATGTTTTTTGTCAGAGACTGCAAATTTTTGAAGTTGAAGGGCGCCAGCAGCCTCTTGAGTAGTGTTTCGTAGATCTGTGATAGGTGGACGAGTCCTCAGGACCGATTTCTGAAGCTCTGTGATGGTTTTGACGATTTTCTGATTGTCGGAGGGTATTACTGCTACCAAATTGTTGCAACTTTGTAAGCTGTCATACACTTGAACCGCTTTTGGAACAAGGTACCCCACTTTGTGCATATATATAGGCGCTTTTGCCTGGTATAGATCGTTGCGAAGAAATAAAAGACTGGATACCAATTAATTGTAACGTTAAGCAGAACTCTGGCGACGTTCGTTGCACAATTTAATTTAATTTGAATTTTACCCCTAACTTTTACTGAGCTAACACAAATAAATGGTAACGTATAACGGTTGAAAGTCGCGTCGTGTCGACGGGTATGGTCCTTCTCCTAACGCTAACAGGGTTCAGATAAAGTACAGGGACTAGTATCTGAGACGCCGTGCTAGGTCTCGGTTCGTCGGATGGAATTCTTGAAGAAATAGCTGAAGTTCTGTAGACTGCTTGATGACGTAGTAGTTGTAGCGATGGATGCGTAGACTCGACTGACTTGTTGAGTACCGGAACTGGACTGACTGCTGCTGGATCCTCGCCGCGATACTGTAACTTTCGGGGCGGACGGAGCTCCGAACGTTAGGTCGGCTGGCGTTCTAGACGTTGTGTGCCGGATGAGCGGCCGGGGTCGCCTGCTGCGTCGTGTCGGACCCGCCCAGTCATGCCGAGGCGGACGGGAATCTAAACGTTGATATACACTTAGCGCGTCTATTGCGTTGTATTTAATTCGAGCTGAGATATGAATGTGTAATGATGCTAAGCTATAAATTGTGACTTATTGATTGAATTTAATTAATTTAAATAGCCTTTTTTGACCTCGACAACAGTAGGTACCTATATTGCACATATTCCCTTGCCTGGTATTAATGTAAAACCTAACGTAAAAAGAAAATAAAACAATTTTTAATTTAATTTGCAGATACAGAGTTATAAAAAAACAAATACTAAAATAACAATTAACTACCTAACTCTGCACCTAACTACTAACATCCATTTGAGTAAAAACAATAATATTCATACCCTCTGAAGAACTAACAGCACTAAAAAAAATTGTTCCAGAATATTGTCAATATAAACCCAAAATTGTTCCAAGCGTCTTAAAATGTACAATATCTATATAAGTACACAATAATATACCTACCACACCAAAATAAAGTACAGGAATATACTCATAAAAACTAAAAATAAACCACGTATCACACCGCAAAGTTTATATGACAACAAAATCTCGACGTGAGAAAGAAACTATACAATACATCCACAAATAAGAAATATGCTATACATCATAGCGCCGCCATATTACAACCAGTGACGCATGATTTGCGCCACATTCAATCTCTATCTCTTTTGCTCAGTGGTAATAAGCACTTCTTTCTTACAATATATAGTTTACCCACCTTGGCCAGTCTCTACTTTATAAGTTCTCTACTTCCTCCGAAGCAACAGCTCCCTCTACGGCAAGAGTTTTGCCCAGGATAACACTTTCTTCCGACATATACTGACTTGCGTTAAAGGAAAAACTTGTAGTCCTGTATTTCTCCAACTTTTATAAGTGATACATTAATTCTCCTTTTTAAAGGCGTTTCATCTTTAAAAATTACATCTCGAGTGCGAATAACTTTATTTTGTTCTTCTATCCAAACTCTATATAGCCATTTTTATCGCCACAGTACAAATCTTCCGACAACACTCTCTCCAGATACGCAGGGATTGTTAAAATAAAATACATTAATATAAGATAATTGAGTCCAACACATTCCTCTTGTCCCATTTTTGCCGTTTCTGTTTGGGTAAATTCATAAAGCACTGCGTACCGAAGATCCCCATGTGATTGAATATCACACTGCTTTTACCATACCATACATAATTCACTTGGAAACTTACTTTCCACAGATGTTGAACCAATGCTACTATATTAACCTTTGAATATAAAGGTAAGGAAGGAATGCTTGCCATACAAGCCGTATAATTCTCAGGCGACGGAAGTAGCCATGTTGATCAACCAATTATTACTCATCCTTGTCGTCATTTGAATATACTTATTAGAATCAATACTGCTAGCTTCGTATATCTCCTTTGTAATAAAATTAGGCCAAGACGTACCGCGAACCTTCTACTCATACGCCAAATTTTTGGCGGCCTATTTCATGATTGGTGCATGCGTATTATCAAATTACAAGTACTCGGCTGTGACAAGATTACTCTGGCATACATTATTAAAAGTTCATTAGCACTAATTGCAAGTTTAATAGATTTGTAATGTGCTTTTGAAGATGTGGACTTTCCAATACAGTATTCATTTATTGTTAGAAATAGTTTATGTTATATCGAACATTCTAAAATTGTTCCCTTTTTGAACTTTACGCCGAATTCGACGCACTTCCGGTATTCTTAGTTGGGCAGTTTCTCGCAAAATGTCTCACTTTATGACATTTGAAGAACTTCCGCTTATCCTTGTCGAATTTTCCATTGTTCGACTTTATTTTAGTAGCTACCAAAGCCGATGAGTTCAGTGATGTGAGTTGGGAATTTTCCCAGTGGGTGGGTAAATATAAATCGGGAAAATATGGGGAATTTTCTCCGATGACTTTTTTTTTTAATACATTTATTTAACGTCGGCCTATTTCCGCTACTGAGGCCTAACACCGACGCCTGTAGACGAGCTACTCCCAACCAGGAATTTTGCCGAACCTCTTCCCTTAAGAAGAGTAGGGATCTTTTACTTGCCTAACAGTTAATAGACAAGGGACCGACAGCTTTACATCCCCTCCGAAGGATGGTATATCCCCTATACAACCCTCGCCTAAGGTTGTATAGCTTCCGCGCATACACTGATATACAAGCCGCTGGAAGATGTTTGAGGCGAGGACGCGGTCTTTGTTGGAACGGTCACCCATCCAACTACTAACTGCGCCTGGCGTTGCTTTACATCGCATATCGAAGTATGTACATAGTAAAGACACACCCACGCTCACCCCCCTCCCCGATGATATTTTCCTATTTTCCCACTCGCCAAACAAAACTGACACTGACTAAATCTTACTTAACCTAACCTGACCAATATGTTAATAATATTTTAATATGTAGCTTATTTTTATTTACGTTTATTTTGCTTTTTTTTGTTAATTGTTTATTTGTTAATTTACATAACATAGAATATTATGTATATTTTTTAGTCTTGTAATAAAACATTTAATCAAATGTTATTATTATTAATAATAAATGTATTAATACATTCATTTTAATAAATTTAATAACTTTAATAACACATAATACTTTAATATAATACTTTAAGACCAATAAAACTAGCATTATTATAATTTATTCAGGGAAAATATTCGGGAATTTTCCCTCAAAAGTAAATTCCGGTAATTTTACATCACTGGATGAGTTACTTCGCTTTTCAGGTGACCTCATTTCAATGAGACATAGTTTTTCTGTCAATTTATTAATAATAATAATCTTTATTAGGGCCGGTTTATCAATGTAAGGTTAACTTGTAATCTAAGGATAACTGTCAAACAAAACAATAGATACCCATTGTTTCGTTTCAAGGATTGAGTTAACAGTCCTTGGTTTGGTTTGACATTTATCCTATAGTTACGTGTTAACCCTGTATTGATAAACCGGACCTTATGTCGAGGATTTACACCGTGGTGTGTTGATGTCATATAAAAATAAATAAAAAAAACATAAGCACACACGTATAAAATGTTGTATATGTGACTCATATATAACCGTATGTTTGATGTGTTGCATATGCACCAGTGATAAAACATATGTGCAAGCTCTGTTAAAATACAAGCTTCTTTTGTTCTTACGTTCCTTTTTTTTGTAGGTTGAAATACTAAATAGTGGTGCGCGTTTTGATGTTCCATATTTTATTGATATTTCGATTGGTACTCCAGGCAATAGGTAGTTTTACCACGCAAAAGGTCGTAAGGAGGTGAAATTTGGTGAGATCGTAAAATGCACGGTTCTGATCATAACCCTAAGTTTGCAACCTTGGGGGAAGACCGCTCGCGCCACCATCTTGACAATATGGCGCTAAAAATAATTTTTTGCGAATATTTTCTTTCCTGTCGGTCCTAGGAAAGATAGGAAATTAATAAATTGAAGAGCATAAAATTCTACGTAAAATATCTATGCATTTTTCCTACCAGACCAACAGTTTTCAAGATAAAGCGCGTTAAACGCAAGCAAATAATGGTAATGTAGCGGTGGAGCGTTTTTGCACCTGTCTCCTTAAATGTGGGCTAAGTGATATGGCAAAATAATTTCAACATAAATATCTATTATTATTAAACGCATTGACACAGTTTTCTGCATTATAGTTTGTAGGGACACGCATACTTCCTTAATGAGTACGATATTTATCATTTCATTTTGTAACTCACTTCCACACCACCTAAGAGGGAGAGACTAACTGCGTTTTTTAACGTGGTATCCCCCATAGGCCTAATTCACAAAATTATTACTTTTAAGTACGTTTTGGTTGTGAACGGGCTGTGCATATTCGTCTGAATATTTTCCACCGTTATAGTCACTTTCGTCTCTTCTATATTCACCTCGCCTTCCTCAAGCACTTCGGGACTGTTTTCGCATTGTAATAATAGCAAATGGCGCAACATTTTAGGCCCGTTTTGCGGCAACCACGTTCTCCCACAGCCCGTTTTGCACTTGCAAAAAATACTTTTAAGCAAGGAAGATGTGCCCCAGTTTTTCAAACGTATGTCATTGTACTATGGAACAATGTATGGTATGATATAAGTGCAGCATCTAGGTCTTTAATTTGTCTGATGGTGTATAAAGTTAAATTATTGACATGGGGGTAGTAATTCAACTTACCAAGGGCTAAGAATTTTTCCGTCACGTAGGTATTATTCTTCGTAAAGAAGAGCAAGATGTTTGTTTTATTTTTAGCTATGTAAAAAGTTGCACATCCGACAAAACACACAGACTTACTGAACGGTTAGATTTTTTACCGAGGGATGTTTCTAGATAGGTAAAATTAGTTTGATAATTGACCATATGCATATAATTTTTGATGACTGTGCACTTTTAGCCTCTACGCCGGAAGAGCTTCAAGAACTTTTAGATGTGTATGCCCAAAGCTATGATTCTTTGGGACTTAAAATCAACATTGGAAAGACTAAGATTATGTCAACTCCTCATCAAGTGAACCAAATAGACATTACACTTAACGGAAATTCTCTTGAAGTGGTGGATCAGTTCAATTACTTAGGCAACGTTGTTAATGACAAAGCAAACATGGACAGCGAGATTCGCAATAGAATTAACGCTACATCTAGAGCATTCTGGGGACTTAGAGAGAGAGTATTTGACAACCACGACCTTGCTTTGTCAACGAAAATGGCTGTCTACAGAGCAGTTGTCATTCCAACACTGCTATATGGATGTGAAACCTGGGTCACTTACCGTCGTCATGTGAAAGAATTAGAACGTTTTCAGCAAAGACACCTCAGAAGTATGATGAAAATCCGTTGGTTCCATCACATATCAAACGTGGAAGTACTCAGGAGAGCAAAGAGCCTTCCAATTGAGGTGCTTATTTCAAGAGCACGCCTAAGATGGGCAGGTCACGTTCATCGTATGCATGATAACCGCCTTCCTAAATGTACACTTTATGGTGAATTGCTAAGCGGTAGAAGAAAGCGTGGCAGTCAACGAAAGAGGTTCAAAGACGCTCTCCATGAAAATCTAAAATCCTGCGGTATTGCAGACGAGCAATGGGAACAACTTGCAGCGGACAGAACTGAATGGCGAGGGGCTGTGGCCAGCTATCAAGGAAATGTTGCTGCAAGAAGGCCGAATCCAAGACCTAACCAGGTCTATGTTTGTCCTGATTGCGGTCGACATGTGCTCTCCCGAATTGGCCTCTATAGCCATAGTCGTGTGCACCGTAGATGAATGGGAATTACAATAGACTACACCTTTTACTTGTTTTTTATTGTACGCAATTTATTGACTGTAACATTTCTATACTCGGACTCGAGTAACGGCTAATAATAATAATAATAATTTTTGAATGCATTTCCAGTTTTGCCATTCGTAAAAAAATAAATTAACGCCATATACTGCCAACACAAATAACGTATCGTCATATCATATTTTAAATTATGCACCATTTTATACTCACAACTATAATTGGTAAACATTAAATAATTCATCATTCATTGGTTGACGATTATATTCTGCCACGATCCAAATCTTTGTTCTACACGGTCACGTCACGATACAAAATTAAAATTAAGTACGGACAATGCAAAACAAAAAATGGGACATATAAATGGCGGAATAAGGTACTGCATTAAAAATTGAATAAATAGAAATCGTCTTGGAAAAATGGAAACGCTTCAGATCTAATAAAATCGAGCAGTTGCCATAGTAACACAAAAACATGTTTACATATACAGTATACAGGTATTCCACCAATACAGTAGCATATTGCACTATTTAGTCCCTTTTCACGCACTGGGCGACTTAGCAGCGCGATTTAGTAGGGCGGCTGAGTGAAAGGATATGCGACGAAGTCGCGCGGTTCTAGTCTAGACACGAGCCGGGCGAGTCGTCGCGGCTACCTGCGGCTGCACGCCCGATCGCGCTACTAAATCACCTAATGTGTAAAGGTATAGGGACATCACGTACAAATGATGTGCACGACTCAGGCGCATTAATAAATCGCGCTGCTAAATCGCCCAGTGTGAAAAGGGGCTTACATTTTCACCACTAGAAAGTGTAACATTAGTTTTATAAATATTTTTTTCCATAACCGCTGCAACATTGGCCTTTACTATTAGTCCAATAAAGGGGACTTTTAAATGTCCATTCGTACTCCATGGCTGAATTTTTTACCAGAAATTAGTTTTAAGATGTACATCAAGCGTCTGTAGTCAAAAGGTAGAAATTGATGGGCAGGGGTTGTAAAAAAAATATTTAAGGGTTGAAATCGCGATATGTCAAAAACGGAAAAATTTTCGAAAAAAAGTTTTAGACAAAAGTTGTAGAGAAAAAAATTCTGTGTAAAAAAGCTACTTAACTTTTTTTTCTATAAATGACCGGCGAGCCGTGAAATTTGATTAAAGTTTTTGAACGATTTACACAGTAAAATACACAGCTGGCGCGTATGCCCTCTACTCACCGCCAGAGAGAGAAGCGTAACAGAGTGTGTCTAGAGTGAGAACGACAAACGTCATGAGGCGAATGTTTTATGTATTGTTTGCGATTTTAACATTTAAAATGTTTTTTATATTCCAATACAATTATGGGTTTCGATTAATAGTCGTCCATTTAAAGAGTCGGGATTTATGACGAAATTACCGAATGTTTGCGCCTCGGACTAGACAATGTCCCCCCTACGTTTTCGAGGGTGCTGAATCGATTCCCGTGGTTAAACCAATTTTTTCACCTCGGCAACCCCCTCAAATTGGCCAAAAACTACCCCTAAATTCCACTTTTCCGTAAACCCGTTTATTTTCCACAGTTTTTCGACTAATTGTTGTTTCCTCAAGTAGAACGGAAGTTCCCTCGAGGGATTTGATCTCAGCCACCCCTGCCCCAGGCTACCAACCCTTGTAGGGGGTGACAAATGGATATTTGTTTTTGTGAGAACAAAATTTATACTTTATAGAAGGTGCTTCTTTGAGGAAGGTGGTAGGTGACCAGGGTTGTGTAACCACCCCGGGGGATGTTTTCACCCTTCAAAGGGGTAGAATATTATATTTTTTTGGGGGAAAATATTAATATATTGTAAGAACCGCTTCTTTGAGGAAAGCGGTAGGTGGCCAGGGTTGTGTAACCGGTAACTTTAATAAACATATTTTTTATGCTATTTTTCAATTATAGCTGGAAACAAAATTTCCACCCCCTTGATGGGTGAAAACAACCCCTAGGGGTGGTTGCACAGTCCTCGTCACCTACCACCTTCCTCAAAAAAAGGCTCTCTATAAAATTTTTTTTTTTTCTCAGAAAAACAAATATCAATTTTCCACCCCCTACAAGGGTTGGAAGCCTGGGATAGGGGTGGCTGAGGTCAAATCCCTCGAGGGACCTTCCGTTCTACTCGAGAGAACAACAATTAGTCGAGAACTGGAAAAATAAATGGGTTCACAAAGGGGACTTTGGGAGTGGTTTTTGACCAATTTGAGGGGGTTGCCGGGGCGAAAAAATTGGTTTGACCCCGGGAATCGATTCAGTACCCTAGAAAATCTGAGGGGGACATTGTCTAGTCCGAGGCGCAAACATTCGGTAGTTCGTCCTACTCCTTCAATCGACTACGGGTATAAGTATTGCATTTTCTGTATAATATGATGTAGATGCATGAAAGTTGAATGTGATGTATTATTCGATTTTTTACGAGTAGCAGTAAAATACAGATTAGAAATTTAGGAAATCGTGTAGAGCTTGTTTTAAACCTAATTTATTGTGAAATTCATTTTTTAAATACTTAATGATAACCAAAAGCAAAATATTCAAAGGTCTGAAGCTGGATTTCACAGCTGGAATCTAACACGGGACTTCTTGGAGGAAAAGTGTATTTTCGAAACGTAGGTAAATAATTGATTACTTTACTTGAATTTCTAATTTGTCTTTACTTCTAATGGTACTACCGTAGTAGGAATACATTTTTCGCTGGCTGGGCTACCCATTGAATTGTGCAAGAAAAGCAGCAGCAAAAAAACACATTGCACATGTAATAGAAAAAATTAGTGCTACTCACTTTTTCCCTGTACTTGTTGACTGGATTAAAGCATTATTTTTATTTGTAATAAGTTCTATTTATATACTTTTAATTGGCACACATGTATGAGTATATTTATTTATATTTCTTGAAACACGCGCATTGATAAGGGTTCATTGTAGACCTGATCCACGGGTTGAAGGTGTCGGATTTCAGGCCGACGGCGATATGACTCGGATCAGGTTCAAAATTCCTAGCAACGAACACATACGTTTTTTTTCACAGGCACAAAAAATTCAACTTTTTATGCCTGTGAAGCGGGCATAAATGTAGCGGCCTTGCTGAAAAACTCAGTTGGCATTACCTCTTAAAACACTGTCCAGTCGAAACACTGCATATAAAACAGCGCTGCAGTTCCGAAAAAAACGCCAAATAAGAGTAATTTACTGTTGATTTCGGAACTGAAACACTGTATTTCGCTAGTGTTGCGTGTCGGTAGTGAAGCGCTGTTGCCTTGATATTGTGTTCCACTCGAATCATCGGTATCGATAGTCGATACTTACGCACTTTCAATTCGAACATGCTGCTAGTTTATTTTTTCCCATGCAGTAATGCCTGGTACTTTCGATATTTTCTTTCCTCTTCTGGCATTAAGGTTCATATATGACAGAAAAGGACGGAATATATCGGAAGTACCAGGCATTATTGCGCTAGACTGTACTTGTATTATACTATATATGTTTTCTTGTATGTAAAGGAAATTCTTTGGAATTGTTTGTACGTGGAAAAAATGAGTAGCGCTAGTTTTTTCTATTACATATGTAATGTGTTTTGTGCTGCTGCTTTTCTTGCATAATTCAATGGGTATCCCAGCAAGCGAAAAAGGTACCCCTACTAAGGTAGTATACAAGAAGTAAAGACAAAATAGATATTCAAGTAAAGTAATCAATTATTTACCTACGTTTGGAAAATAAAGTTTTTCTCCAACAAGTCCCCTGTTAGATTCCAACTGTGAAATCCAGCTTCAGATTTTTGTTGTATTGTCATGAAAGCAATGTTGCAACATTAACTGTACATAATTTCAAGAATTTATAACCTGCAATATTTTGCTTTTGATTATCATTATGTATTTAAAAAAATGTATTTCACAATAAATCAGGTTTAAAATAAGCTCTACATGATTTCCAAAATTTCTAATCTGTATTTTGTTATGGTAACAGTAAAGCTATTTTTGTTATATTTTATTCTCTACCATCAAGGCACATTAGTAGGAGAAATTTCAGTCTATTAAAATAACATAAATAAGGACAAAAATGTGCTTTACACGATTTAATGAATTTTCAATCTGTATCAGAAAGTAAAGGTGGCCAGAAGGTACAAGGGATTGCGATAGCGGTAAAACGCTTTTTGTTATTGTCTTCCAATTTGGTTTAAACAAAGGTTATGTTGCTCATCATGAAGTATATAGTCAAAAAGATGAACATGATGGATGGTCAGGGGGTGCGGGGAAGCCATATAAAAAATTAGCTTGTAGTATTATACATTGGAAGTGTGTGTGTGGGGGGGGGGGGTTGGCGAATTTCACTTATTTTTTTATTATGGAACAGTACGTGGTTTCACAATTAGCTATTAAGATAGATTATGTAAAAGAACCGTGAAATTTGAATATAGACAACCTTATAAATTATTTTTAACAAGCAAAGGAGAAAAGCACTGCAAGTAATGGTAAAGTACAATATGAGAGGATAATTCTACCGTTTGCTTCAAGCAATGCTCTTCACTAGTTGGATCAGATAGGAAAAAAGAATATTCCCTTCCCATTTGCAAGCTCAGAGCTCAGGACTGAGCCGTGTCTTTTTGACTGGTATGGTATTTCGTAATGAACATTTATACTTAAAATGTCCTAAAAAAAATGAGAATCTTCGAGCCACTGACCTTTGATAATTTTGACATCTGTTTTCGTTAATTCTCTGCACATAAATTCTTTATCCGTATTGACAATGAAAAAGAAATCCGAATGTAAAAAGAACTGAACTCTTACACTCACGCACTTACTTAAATGTCCGGTACAAACGTAAACTTTACCGACGATCCCCTAAAAATCTGTAAAACAATATGTGTAATACTTAGAAAACATCTGTTTCACAATCTATTCGCCACGTAATCCGACACGACTCTCAATATGTTTTTGTGATTAAACATTTCCATTTCTTTCATCAGATAATTACAAATTTGTTATTTTGGATGTTTTTAAAGCTAACACAATTCGTATTATGGTGTTTGATCCAAAAATCAGAAATCAAAATTGCACACATGTGATTAATACTCCAATACTTCGTATTATTTTGACAGATCTCAAAATCCAAACATCAGTAATAGCAGTGCCGTAACAAGATGACAAGTTAAAGACAGGTTTTTATTTGAAAGATGAAACGATAAACAACTCATTTTGCATGTAATTACCAATGTTAAATGATTATGTTTTTTTTTTTATAAAAGGAAAGAAACATTCACTTGCATTTATTTATCCACAAATTTATTCACTGTTTGAATTAAGCGATTTAACTTCCGTATCCGTCGACCGACTTCCCTCTAGTACATTTTTATAACCGGAATGAGAGAGCTCAAAATTCAAACATCAATAGCAATGCCACAATAAGATGACAAGTTCACCTTATCACCAGGTCTTAATTTTTTTGGTTACTTTCTAAGCAGCCGGGTGCCAGCTTAATGCACTCAACACTGGCGTTCGACGCGCTTTCCTGTGTCCTGTTGATTCGTGTCTTTAGTTTTCGTCTAAGAACTATAGACCTGTCTAGGCCGGTGGTACATCTGTCTGCTTCACTTTCTGTATGTTGGTTGGCCGGGGGCGGCCCTGACGACACAAGAACTCCCCGACACGCTCGTGTAACTTTTCTGCTTCTTTATTTTTGCGTCCTTTTCGCGATGCGCAACATCCATCGCAGGTGACAACATCCCGACCTGTCTTTGCGCAACACTTTCCCTGGATAACATCCTGACCTGTTTTATCACAACACTCTCCGTAGTTAATGTCTTGGCCTGTACTCGGAGGACGCCGACCGTCTTTCTCTAAAAATTGTTCTAAACCTCTTTGAATTTATGTACCTCCGACCGGTTTCGACCGGGGAGGGAGTGCTTGCGAAAAGTCCTACTTAAACGATCGATTTTTAGGTTAGAAAACTCAGTTGCGCCTAACTTCACTATGTCTTTAAAAAAGCTTATACTAGATGGTTTGTGTATATATTCACATTCACGTTGCCTTTAACTACTTTTTCCAGAGTCACTAAGTATCCTGGTCAAAATTTGTGCGGTCGGTCAAAAGTGGTGCAAAAGGTGTGTCGAGGTCCTAGTTGTCCTCTAGTAACGTTTTACTTATTTCTGACCTTCAGTTTGGCCACAGCACACTTTTTCCCGGAACTGTTGGTCGGATCGATTCGACAATGGTCGGAATCGATTTCTAGTGGTCGACTTAATCGATAACGACACTTCCCGTCCCTTCATGTGTCTTCGGAAAACTTCGGAAATGTTCGTGCCAAGTTCGGATTTTTGCTTAAAATCCTAGCTTTCACACGTGTGAACTCCCCTGAAACTTGTTCGGTTTTTCAATTCCCCCAGTCGTTGTTAAAACGATAAATAACGCCTTCGGGTGTAATCGGATCGATTCGATAACCGTCGCAATCGATTCTTCGTGGACGGTGTAGTGGAAAATGCTACCCCATCCGACCTTGAGGGTGCTTCCAAAAATCCTACTTAAATATTCGATTTTTAGGTTAGAGAGCCCACTCGCACCTAACTTCACTGTCTTTAAAAAAATTTAGGTTATGTTTTTATACTAGTTTATTTGTGTCTATATTCACGTTATTTATAAATATCACTGTCACAGGATTGAATTAAGCGACTTCCGTATCCATCGACGTCATACTTCCGTTTTTGAAGACGTATTTCCGTTTAGTACACAAGTATAACGGAAATGACAGATCTGAAAATTCAAACATCAATGGCAATGCCGTAATAAGATAACAAGTTATAGAAAGGTATTTATTTGAAAGATGAAACGATAAACAACTCATTTTGTATGTAATTATCAATGTTAAATGATCATGTTCTTTATATAAAAGAAAATAAATATCCAGATGGCGCAGAAAGCAGTATATGAATAAGGTCCCGTTTCGCTCGAAAATTAGCTGCGAAACCCTACCGGGTTTCTTGATAAACATACATTTTTGGATTCAGGCGTTAAACTGATCAACAATTTATACCACACAAACATTGTTTTTTCAGACCATACTTGATTTCTTAAATGTGTTTGTACTTTTTTAAATATGCTCATTTGTGTTCACTAAATTCACATTATATTAATTTGCTTAATAATATTTGTCATATTTAATGAAAAACAAGTATTTATAAAAATTATTATCACTGTTCTTTTTATTATTATCTAGCTTTAGGAACGGGTTCATAAAAATAGAAGCGATAACGCAGAATCCATTTAAAGAGTCGCAAAATTGATACAATTGCTAAACTAAACTACTATGTATATCTACTAAACTAAACTAAATGTATATCGATGCACAATTTGTAGATATATCTGGGCTGTACATGCTTGAACTAACAATATACTCTCCTCCGCGACTTCTTTTAAGTATTACGTATATTACGTCCGATTTTCGAGAAGTTTTTTTATAATAACTACAAACGCATTCTAATACTAATTAACGTAATTTTGCGTGTATTATACGGACGCATTTTAAAACTTTAGGGCAAGAATTGAGACATGGATTACGAGTGAACAATTATAATTCCCTTTTACTGGGCATAAAAGAAAGCCAAAAACACCATAAAAACACTTTAAGAAGCTGTGTGACACAAACTGACTCGATATGAATCCAATCGATCGATTTTTTTCCCATGAAAACCATCAGAATATCTGAAATCACCATACTTTAAAAAAGTCTTAAAAATGCCGTAAGAAACAGTGGAACCCAAACTGACCCTATATGAATCCAATCACTCAGCAGGATCATTTGGATTCCGTCTCTCTTCAATAGTAACACCTACGTCTCAAATATGAACGCGATATGTCTACCCGTTTGCGAGTTATAAGGATTTTCCATGTGTGATAACATATGTGGGACTTATATCCATCTTCCTCCGCAGATTCATTCGAATTCCATCCCAGATCTGTATTACAACCTACGTGTCAAATATGATCTCGATATCTCTATCCGTTCCGGAGTTATAAGAATTTTTATGAAAAATTTCATTAAAATGCCTTACTACAGCAACATTTCGTGTCACTCTTCAAAATATCACCCTGTCTAGTACTTCAATTTGAGAGGTCTGGTCTGCAGGCGATATGTCATTGTGTTCTGTCAAAAAAGCGACGACGAGTAGAGGGCATACGCGCCAGCTGTGTATTTTACTGTATAAATCGTTCAAAAACTTTAATCGAATTTCACGGCTCGCCGGTCACTTCTAGAAAAAAAAAGTTAAGTAGCTTTTTTACACAGAATTTTTTTCTCTACAACTTCTGTCTAAAACTTTTTTCGAAAATTTTCCGTTTTTGACATATCGCGATTTCAACCCTTAAATATTTTTTTTACAACCCCTGCCCATCAATTTCTACTTTTTGACTACAGACGCTTGATGTACATCTTAAAACTAATTTCTGGTAAAAAATTCAGCCAAGGAGTACGAATGGACATTTAAAAGTCCCCTTTATTGGACTATATGACTCAGTCATTCATAAAGACTTTTTCAGTTTTTTCGTCAAAATGGCCACAATTTAACCGGGTTTTTTGCTAAAGTCATTAGCATTGCCATAAAAAAACATTTTTTCTACTCCCTACATAGAAAATAATATTTTGTTCCCTCATTTCAGGGAGCAAAGTAGTACTTTTCCTCCCTCGGGAGGAAAATACTTTGCCTCCCTAGGGAGCAAAATACTATGGCTCCCTCTGGAAACAAACAAGTAGAAACTTCAAATAGTTGTAATGGTAGTGTATAGACTTCTTTTATTGGTACACAAACTTCCTGAAAATGTTTAATAATACTTTTCTTTGAAATATCTTGAGGAACTTCATCTTCACATTCGGAATACATTATTATAAACTTTTTGGTAGTTTGTTTATTTTGTAAACAAGAAGCAACCTTAGCAACGTTCCATGTACTTTGATTTTTAACAATATTTACTTATCTAAATACGTACTATGACATTTTGACATACTTGGTTCTTTGATTGTCATGCATAAGCTCAAATGCGCTGTGATCGCTCGCTATCTTTACATTTTGTTACATTTTTTGCAATAAACACCTTGCTCCCCCGACTTAAAATCGCTTTTTATAGAAGAATCAATGATTTTAACAAAGAACCCGATTAAATTTTGATCATTTTCACAAAAGTCACTAAAATGAAGTTTTACCCACTTGTATTTTGCATTTTAACTAGAACTCGTCAAATTAGTCGTACATGATTTTTTTAAAGGTTAAATCGTGTAATCGTAAGTTCAGAGACAGGCTTACAACTAATAGCTTTTGATTACAGTGCCGGATTAATCCCAGGACAATGAGCCATTGCCTCGGGGCCTCCACCAAAATGAGGCCCCACCTGTAACTATTAGCACCTCGGGTTTTCCGAGTGTAATGTTAAAAAGGGTAGCGCGTTTGCTGCCACCAGGTTAGGAATATTATCCTTCCGCCTGACCACGGAAGTGCGGATAGATGTTGGTTTAGGCCGTGAGTTCGGCCGCGGCTTATATGCGTGGTCTTTTGGAGGGTTTAGTTGAGTAGAGGGATTAATTAAACACCAGTTAACGAATAAAATATATATATTACTTACTTAGCAATACGAGACTTTGGGATAAAATAAACAAAAAAAACGCCTTTTATACTGCCCTGCTCCTCCGTGAGGGTTTAACAGCAAAATAAAAATACAAAAGAAAAAGGAGGAATCTATATAATTCCTTACTATTTTTGGTTGAGTTTATCAGCATTGGCAACAAAATGAAACAAGGAGTAAGGAGCTACATACGTTCTCCTACTCTTTCATGCCAATTGAACTAGCAGGGTAAATTCTAACGTAAAACACAACCCGCCTGTATATGCCTCCTTTAATCTGCAGTGAAATATTTTACCGGCAATTAATTATTTAGGGAGAGCCGCTTACATCATGAGCCGCCCTGTAGCAATTAAGCAACTCACATATCGTAAAAGAACCCCCTTCGAAATATAATTACATTATTTTCTATCTACTTATACAAAGAAACCAAACCCATGTGTTATCAACTACTGAGAGAGAGAAGAAAATTACCAAAGGGGTAAAACGCTTACCAACTTTCCTTCCCTTTTCCGCTGCCTCTGGTTTTTTTTGTTCTCCTTGCGTATGCCTAGTCCTAGGCGCCAACTACCACGTCTCGAACTTCACTTTTTCCTAAGTAACTTCCGCACTCGATTAAAGGCCTCCCTGATACTCGGATTTCTTTTTACAGGAAATCCCGACACGAATACTAAACGCCGTATCGCCAAAACCGCTTAACACAGAATTCCCATGAACCCTCGCGCCTCGTTCACTCGAACTCTTCGCCCAACTAATTCGCCGTTTCCCCGGGAACTCTCTAGTTCCCCCAATTCAACGGTTCGCAAAAAAACTGACTAGTTCTCCGCTCGAGAACCCCTCAACTTCGACTCTTCACTTCCGACTCGCAACTTCGACTTTCGACGTCCGGCCCGCAACCTCGACTCTTGACATCCGGCCCGCAACTTCCACTCTCGACGTCCGGCCCGCAACTTCTACCCCCTTCCGATCCTCCGGTTCCCGTGTAGCCCTTCTTCAGTTTTAAATTTATTGCCGACTTCAAAATTTCACAACATTGTATATCCTCTAAACATATGCCACTTTAGTACACGCAGCGTCCTCCCTATCTTTATTCCCGACTTCCCGTTTTAGCTTAAAGCTTCCTACAGTCATTACGAATTACACCGCATATACCCATCATATATCAATCATATGCTTGCTCAATACAGGTCAATCGTAGTTTCGCAGTTTACCCACAGGTGCCGCTGCCTGTGCCATATTTATATATGTTCATATGCTTTGCTGGCCTATTTTCGCATGGTCATTAAAACGCTCCCATACAATGTATATGGAAAAAAATACGCTAAAACTCCTTATCACCCTTGATAAAATAATCTCTAAAGAATGCGATCACGTCCGGTCCTACCATCTAGACTTTCGCACTTGGGCGACTCTCAATTTAAAGGGTTCCCTTCAAAATAAATTCTTCTATACGTACAAAATAAATAACTTTCAGAGCATTTCTATAGTACATGCAAGGTGATGCTAAACATTGATCTTCCTTTCCTTAGTGTTAATATTCAATCCAGATACCAAATTAATTGTAACGTAATTTGCAAACCCAAGCCATAGAATATTAAAATCTATTGCAAAATTCCTTTAGAAAAATACGACATATAAAATAAAATTATACATACAAATTACTTAACTTTCTATCAAGATAATTCTTACACAGCAAAAATTAAAATATACAGGTAATTGCTACATTACTTCCCCCTTTAAAAAAGTTACGGCCCAACTTGGCCGTGACTTTTCCCACTTAACTTCCAGGCGCGAAACTAGCGCCATTGATTCAACAACACAATCCGCCGAGAATTCAATGGAAAGAATCTGACATACCTGGGGGCCCTTTCTTAAAACTATATTTTTAACATCATAATCCCGACAATAGATAGCCGCACTCCGCACATCACTCGCGATATTTCGCCTTACGAACATTTCCGACTTCTTCTCCCTCGATGGCTGTCTACAGTGGGCATGAGGAGCGGGTTGTATTACAGTCTTTACCGCACACTTAGTCTCGAGATTTAGACTCACTCTCAGTCCAATGAGGCGCGTTTGGTACCGTCGGGTATAACGTCGCACCACCCGATATCTCCGTGGTCGCATCACGGGCTCCGCTAACAATAGTTTTTAGTCCTTCACTTTGCAGCCCTTCATCGCACCCGGTTTGGGTTTGTCTCCGATTATGACGATGAATAACCCACATCGACAGAGTATTCCACACACATGCCAATAGCGCAATTCCTCCACCCACGGTCTGGTATAGGTGCAGTCCGTTGATAATAGCTCCTGCGACGTACTTAATGGTTCGGAATATAACAATCAAACCACTGGTAAAAGTTCCTATGTCGGAAAACCATCCCCACATTTCCGTCATGGTAGAATGCGCCAACTGTTTCATTTCTTCAGGATCGAATATTCCCAACGTTGAAAAACCTTGACCTCCGGTCTCCATGCCGGCCGCTCTGCGGGTAATAATGTTTTCTACCACCTTTCTTTCCATGCCAAAAGCGAGCAACTTCTGTACTTTGCCTATCTCCTCCTGGGTGTACAATCCCTTCGATCCTAAGGGCTGTATAGGTTGAAAATTCATCCTCGGATACGTCGATACTTCAAGCTCTATAGGAGCTCTCTTAACGATCGGATGTGGAGCTAATCCTATCCACTCTCCCTCAATATAATACAATGGCGGGGTCAGTCCATTGCAATCTATTTCTTCCCCGTGATTTTGTAAAATCCTCGTAAGTGGTGCCACAAATTTCGATTGGTTGTTCACCAAAACCGGAAGTTCCTGGTAGCATCGATTCACTCGTCTGATCTCCGCCTGCTTTGGTACACATCGAATGATATACAATACTTCTCCTAACACCTGGCCTATGTGACCCTCCTTCTCCTGGATAATCTGGCTCACGGCATCTGGCAAAATCGGGGCTAACAGTAGCCGATTCTTCAGTATTTCTTTCTGCATTAGGCATCTCCGATGTATTGTGTCCACATACAAGCTTTGTAGACTCCGTTTATAGGACTGCTCGACGTACAAAAATTTACTGTTAACATATGACATCAAATCTGTGTCTTGGGTTAAAAGTATAGTTGAAGGATTAAAAACCTGGTTGCTCCCTTCGCAAACAAGCAGCTGCGGATGTTCCGTCTGCCATAACTCCAAATTGCACAGGTGTAGTTTCTTCACAATGGTCACCGCAAATATTTTTGGCCCATTATCGACCACTATATACTGCTCGCCCATCAGGGTGTTGGTAACCTTCTCTGCCCTTCCATCGTAAATTAAACTCAGTCTTCCTTCACATGTTGTGGCCGTCATCTGGTTCCACGTACTCTCCCCTATTGTTGAATCGAAACAATAGTATTCTAAGAAAGGACACGTCACTCCTCCCTTTAAACTGATCTCATTATCCGATAACTTCGCTCTCGCTAGATAGTCCATAAATTGAATCTTTACTGTGGCCGTTATAACTACATCCTCCCATGACCTACCATTCTCCTGGTAACTGACACCATTGCAACCCCCTGAACTGCCTACTGATCCTTGCAATGTCAAAGACGCTGCGGTTGTTCCATTTAACACGATCTGGCCAAATAGTTTGCTGGCTAATCCTTAACTCCCGATACCGATGAATCAGACGACAACCTTCCGCCCCCACTGGGTGGATATAGTTTAAAAGTCCGCCCGCTACAACCGAACTGTGATGCATGCCGCAATAGGTAATTAACCGCGTAACCTCCACCAAACAAGTCCAAACCTGCTGCAATTCCGTCTCAGTCCTTTGCAGAACGCGCACTTGTACTGACTCGCTCTGGTACGTTGAACTCGGTTCCGGGCAACTCGCGACATGTCTTAACGAAATCGTCGTAATGTTCGTATTCTTATCCTCGCAATCGTACGCGATTATTCCGTCGACCCCATGCCACTGTGATACCCAAGAAATACTCATCAGGATTACTGCCATTCCTTGTAGTCGCCGTAGTTCCATTCCGCTCCACATCTTAACCTAAATATACATTGTCATATTAGTGGTACCCCAGTCTCTCCTCATAATATATACATATATATATATCCCCCTTACATGATACCCAAGTAAAATTCTTCCTCATAATATTTATATTCCCTTACAAAAATTTTCTACCCTGAGAATCTATTTTACTTAGCTTACTAAGGATTCTCTTTACCTATAGTCTAAATATCTAAAATGTATACTAAGTGCCTGCGTAGGCCCAATGACAGCCACTCAGCTCGTTATTCCTCTAATATTTATATTCTTTAAACACCTGATATAAATACCACTCCAATTAACCCGAGGTATTTACCCTTTCACGTCCCACTTAAACCTACAAAATAAAAACAATACTTCGGACTCCATCGCTCTCATCCCTTGGGTGCTTCTCCGGCATCCACGGGTATTCCGCGCGTCTTCTGTACCCTTACAGATTTAACCTATCCGGCGGTCGACTTGTCCTCGTGGACCTCCGCAGCGGTACCCGAATCTCATTTTCCATTAACTCGATATCCCCGCCCGGCATCTCATCCTTAACTGCATCATTTCCCTTTACTTCTACCCCCACTCTATTTTGACGCGGTAAGTCTACCCATTGGGGGAAGAGCGGCCTTACCACCTGTTGCTCATTTTCCCCGTCGTTGAGTTCACTCCCAGGCCCTTCATCGTTCGACTCCCGTGTGTCGTCCTCGTCATCACTACTCGTATCTCCTCTCTCATAGTATCGTTTTAGTCGGTTGGCGTGCACCACGTGCTCATCTCTCCCTCCCACTTTGCGAACTTTATAGGTGACCGGACCTACTGCATCTGTTACTCGATATGGTCCCTTCCACGGCTTTACAAGTTTTCTCGACAACCCTCTTTTTACACTTATTTCCCTCAAATATACTAGATCTCCAATTTTAAAAGTTCTCTTCCCCGATTTTTTATTAAATCTGGCGATTCTATCTCCTTTTACCTTTTCGGTGTTTTCGTGGACTTGAGCATAAATCCTCTTTAACCTTGCCATCAATTCTGATGCGTAGTTCTCCGAACAATCGTATCTTACGCGCCCCGATTTGATAAAACTATCGATGGGTAATACTTGATCTTTTCCGTGCAACAAAAAATACGGGCTGTACCCCTTCGTAGAGTGTATGCTACCCCTATACGCCATTAATACGAACGGTATCCACTCGTCCCAGTCCCTCTGATCCTTTGATATATAGTGCGACAACATATCTTTCAATACTCGGTGCATTCTTTCAATTTGCCCGTTAGACGTCGGAGCGTAACTTGCCGTCTGAATCTTCTTAATATTAAGAACTTTGCACACTTCCTTAAACAAGGCCGATAAGATGTTCGATCCTTGGTCTGTTAACAGTTTCTTAGGCGTTCCATGTCGAACCACTATATTTTCTACGAACGCTCTGGCTACCGTCTCTGCCTTCTGATCTGGCAGTGGAATGGCTTCCGGGTATTTTGTAAAATAGTCTTGGAAGGTAAGCAGGTATGGATTACCGTTCATCGAGGCAACAAGTGGTCCCACAATGTCCATCGACGTTAATTCCCATGGCTCGTAAGTCTGTGTGAATCGTTGCAACGGGGCTTTCTTTGTATGGGGGGAGGTCTTCCTTTGATTGCATGACTCACAGGTCATGCAGTAGCGTTTCACATCCGCCCTCATATTCGGACAGTAGAATCTTCTCTGGACACTCTGCAGAGTCTTCTGCTGTCCTGGATGACCAGCTATTGGTGCATCGTGAAATCCTTCCAAAACTGTAGAAACAAATCCTTTTGGTATTACGAGTTTGTCCATCCAATCTTGCCCGTCCTTTTTATAAAGGATTCCATATTTATCAATAAAATATTCCTCATCCACGTCCGTATCCCTGTCTTCTAAATGTGTTTTGATAAGTTTGCAGTAATCGTCCCGGCTCTGGGCTCCCCGCAAAACCTCTTTGTCCCAAACAGGTTCGAATTCTTCCTTTTCTATTACGTTCACTCGGCTCATCTTCTCGGCTAACATGGTATATATTACTAACTCTATATTGGAACCATAGAAAATAAATTTTAACATGCTCAGTATCTGTGACCATAACAACCCATCTAATCCGCAACCTATTTTTGGCAACGCTATCTTGGTACTTCGTTTTTCCTCGCACATCCGTCTTAACTCCTTTAGGGTATTCCACACATCTTCGTACGTTGGTTTGTCGTAGTACAACTTCTTAGTTATTAAGTGGTAGACGTCTCTGTTTCCTCGTTTGATGTGAGCTACTTCGCCGACTATTTTTCCCTGGGCTCTTAACTCGTCTATTCCCCCAAACCTTTCCTTAAACTCCTTCGCGATCCCCTTTTCCATTTTAAAATCTTGAGATACACAGTGTGCTAGTCCGTAAACTGTTTCCGACGAAAATAAATCCCCTTTTATATTCCTTAATTTTTCTAAATCCGGCACCGCATGATCTCGTTTATACGCTTCGAATTCTTCGAATGTCGAATCTACAAATTGTTCATCTCCATGGTACATCCGACTTAGCGCATCAGCGTTCCCGTGCAGTCGCCCTGCCCTATGTTCCACCTCAAAATCATATTCCGATAACATTAACGCCCACCTAGTTAGCCTAGAGCTCGGATCTTTCAATGTAAATAGCCACCTTAAAGGTCTGTGGTCGGTGATGACCGTGAATTTATGACCATACAGATAACAATTATACGTCTTGATCCCGAAAATTACCCTCTGTCGTAGAGTAATTCAATTCCGCTTTCTTAAATGGTTTACTCGCGAAAGCTATCGGTCTTTCAAACCCATCCCTCTTTTGACTAAGCACGGCTCCCATGCTTTGTCCCGACGCGTCCGTCACGAGTATAAATGGTTGTTCAAAATCCGGATAAATAAGCAACGAATCCGATGTAAGGCTATTTTTTAAAATCGCTATAGCCGCCAAGACCTCCTTTGTTATCTCAAAACTGACCCCCTTCTTAGTCAAATTTACCAACGGGGCCGATATTCTAGCTACGTTAGGTATAAAACGCCTATACCAATTAACGATACCCAAAAATGACCGCACGGCCTTTATATTTCTCGGAATCGGAAAACGAGTAATAGCTTCTATCTTTTCAGGGTCCGGAAATACCCCTTCTCGCGACACTATATGACCCAAATATTTAACCTTCTCTAACAAGAACGAGCATTTCTGTGGCTTCAGCTTGATATTCGCCTCCCTCAGTCTGTCGAAAACTGCCGGTAAATTCCTCATGTGGTTTCGAGGCCCTTGAGAGTTATAAATTATTATATCATCTGGGTAGACCATACATAGTTCTCCTGTAAGTCCAGACAATGTTAGATTCATAAACCGTTGAAAAGTCGCCGGTGCGTTGGCTAACCCGAATGGCATCTTTACGTATTCGTAATGTCCTTGAAAGGTGCTAAATCCCGTTAAGGGTATATCATCCTCTTCCATGTCTATTTGGTGATACGCCTCCGCAACATTAATAACCGAAAATAATACTCGCTGTCACGCTGTGTACCCTTGTATCAGGTCCGATATATTTGGCAAAGGATAATACTCTTTTTGTGTAACGCCATTAAGTCCCCTAATAGTCTATGCACATTCGAATCTTCTCTTCCCCTGTCGGCAAAGTTTTCGTCACGAGCACTACGGGCGCTGGCCACGGGCTAAACGAAGGCCTAATGACTTTTGATTTCAATAACCTTTCTATTTCTTCCTGTAGTACTTCCCTCCTTTTATACGGTATTCGGTACGGTGCTTTACAGATCGGTTTGGCTCCTATTTCTAGCGTTATTCCATGTTTAACTTTCGTCGTACTTGTTAAAATATCATCGTCCTCCATAAATAAATCGACGTAACTTCGTAATAGGTTATGTAGTTCCGCCCGAGTCGCGTCGTCTAAATGCAACAATTCGAAGCCCTCTATCCATTTATCCGTGGTTCGGTCAATCTTCCGAATAACAACTTTATCCCCCGGCGCTGTCTGCGTTTCCTCTCCTGGCACTGCTGTACCAATTTTTCTTCCCTTTTCTGTCTTTACCTCTTCTCCCGAGAAATTAATAATCCTGACCGGTACAATATGCTGGTTCTTGATTACCGCGTAGGCCACATGTGCGTCTTTATTACCTAGTTCCGTTGGTTCGCACACAAGTACTCTCCCTTCGAGTTTCGTTCTTACCTTCCCCAAACACATCATTTCCGTTCTGGGGGGTATACGAATCGCTTCCACAGATAGTATACTAGTCCTTATATTCATACGTGATCCTATCTCTTCTTTAGTCTCCACCTGTTTTTTTGGAGTCCCCACATTGTCTGACGATAAGTTCCGATTCCCTCTCAGTTCGTTTATCGCTTTTTCCATCTTTTCCAACCTATACTTAAGGTATAAGATCTCCTGGTTTTCAGTTCCTTTTGTGACTTCTACTATAGTGTCCGGCCTATCTCTTAAAATCTCATCTTCCACCATCGGAATCTCTGTTCTTTTTTCTAAAATTTCTACTCCCCTGCTGTCTTGTTTTCTCAGGTCTTCCCGTATGTCTTCTTCAGCGCCACGGTGTACTTGCGCCTCGACACATAACCGACCCCCTTGCTCTCTAGATCCTCCATAGAAGATTTCTACCCCCTTTAGCCACATTCTCCATTGGTCCTCTTCTCGGTCCTTTACTTGCACCTTCTGCTGTACTTCCCCCTTTAACATTGCAGATACGTCTGTCGACATGAACCTCATGGGTTCCCCTACCATTGGGGGTTGTTGGTCCTTGGTTTCTTGACCTCCCCGACTCCCTTGTCGCATTTCCATAACTCCCCCCTTCATTTCGACTATCGTGGGTTTCCCACAACGAATCCATATCTCGTGTGCTTCTGAAAAGTCCCGTCCCAACAAACATTCTACTTCCTCTCCACGTTCCCCTAAAATCTCATCGTCACACACTATGAAATCCCCGTCTACTTGTGCTTCATCTCCGGGGGTGACAAGACCCACCCGTACCACACCATACGTCCTCAAGGCATGTCCAGTAATGCCCGTTAGAGCTACATCTTCATACTCATTCACCCAGAGTTGAATATTTCAACAATTTTAGCGTTTCCTCTTCCGACTACCCATCTAACCTAGCCCTTTGCTCGAGCTTCTCCAGGTACCTACCGACATCCCTACCATTAAAGATTTCTAATGTTGACGCTATCATACCTAATGAATATATGGCTGGAATTCTAGAAACATTTCCTAGACTTGAAGATGGCCCTGGTTCTGCTGCACTTATCGGCGCAACAATAGGAGTAATAACAGACATGGTAACTACCGTTGTAGTCGTATTAGTTAGGTTAGTAGTGGGGTTCATAATTATATTTTAAATATAGCTATAAGCACAAACCTTCTTTATTTACTTAATTTTTCCAACCTTTCGACTCTCCCTATTTGTAAAACTCTACTCAACTTTTACCTGCACAAGACTAACCCCTTGCATTTATATGGGTTGCCATTCACACAAAAAAAAATCATCTACTTTAGCAAGGATATTAACTCAATCAAGAAAAAAAAATTCGCACCTAGAGTATATTTCACTTTTTATTTAATCCGCCAGTGTTTTTTTTTCATTTGCTCCATCTAAACTAGCAGTTTTTCCCAAAACAAGATATTTAAAAAATATCAACAAACCCAAAAGTACCAATATTTTTGTGAGAAAAAAAACGTTAACACTCTAATCCCTGTTTGAGAAAAAATTTCTTAAACAAAAAATCTTAGAAAATAATCTTAAAAAATCAATAACTCAAAATGTCTATTCCATAAACAATATCTTGTCTCTATTCAAAGTTACCAACTTTTCTAAAAACTATTTCAAAGATCCATATACAACATATCTATTTTTCCATAAAATATTTTTACATACATTTTTTGTAACTGAAAATGTCATTTCCTTCCAATAAATACTTCAACAGCTAATGTCACCTAGAAATACTAATTTTTTCTTTTATTCGCGTAAAATATTGACATACAATATTCTTTACTGACTGAAAATATCACAATGAAACTTCTCAAATTTGGCAACACATTTTTCTCATAAAAAATATCAACATAAACCTTTTTCCTCTCACTAGATATATTACTTGTTCACTCGATTCCCCATTTTTGTACCAACCCTCTTAAATGTCTGCTTTATTTTTCATTCCACACAAACAACAAAAAAAAATAGAGCATCTTTTTCTTGAACAATTTTTTTTTCCACATTTATTTCACAGCGTCCTTTCATCCACCTTTTATTTCGCCTATTTACCCCTATTCACCTATTTGTCTATTTGACTATTTTTCTATCCCTCGTATTTATCTCAGCTCATCTATTTATCTCGCCTATTTATTTCATCCCTCCTATCTACTTCATCACTTCTATTTATAACATTCCTTATTTTTATTTCATCCCCTATCTATAACATCCCTTATTTCACCCTTATCTATTTATTAAATCCCACCTATCTATAACAACCCGTCTTTCATCCCTTCGTATTTATAACAACCCCTACCCATAACATCCCTTATTTTTTTATTAAATCCCACCGCTGCCACCAGTGTAACTATTAGCACCTCGGGTTTTCCGAGTGTAATGTTAAAAAGGGTAGCGCGTTTGCTGCCACCAGGTCAGGAAATTATCCTTCCACCTGACCACGGAAGTGCGGATAGATGTTGGTTTAGGCCGTGAGTTCGGCCGCGGCTTATATGCGTGGTCTTTTGGAGGGTTTAGTTGAGTAGAGGGATTAATTAAACACCAGTTAACGAATAAAATATATATATATTACTTACTTAGCAATACGAGACTTTGGGATAAAATAAACAAAAAAAACCGCCTTTTATACTGCCCTGCTCCTCCGTGAGGGTTTAACAGCAAAATAAAAATACAAAAGAAAAAGGAGGAATCTATATAATTCCTTACTATTTTTGGTTGAGTTTATCAGCATTGACAACAAAATGAAACAAGGAGTAAGGAGCTACATATGTTTTCCTACTCTTTCATGCCAATTGAACTAGCAGGGTAAATTCTAACGTAAAACACAACCCGCCTGTATATGCCTCCCTTAATCTGCAGTGAAATATTTTACCGGCAATTAATTATTTAGGGAGAGCCGCTTACATCCTGAGCCGCCCTGTAGCAATTAAGCAACTCGCATATCGTAAAAGAACCCCCTTCGAAATATAATTACATTATTTTCTATCTACTTATACAAAGAAACCAAACCCATGTGTTATCAACTACTGAGAGAGAGAAGAAAATTGCCAAAGGGGTAAAACGCTTACCAACTTTCCTTCCCTTTTCCGCTGCCTCTGGTTTTTTTGTTCTCCTTGCGTATGCCTAGTCCTAGGCGCCAACTACCACGTCTCGAACTTCACTTTTTCCTGAGTAACTTCCGCACTCGATTAAAGGCCTCCCTGATACTCGGATTTCTTTTTACAAGAAATCCCGACACGAATACTAAACGCCGTATCGCCAAAACCGCTTAACACAGAATTCTCATGAACCCTCGCGCCTCGTTCACTCGAACCCTCGAACTCTTCGCCCAACTAATTCGCCGTTTCCCCGGGAACTCTCTAGTTCCCCCAATTCAACGGTTCGCAAAAAAACTGACTAGTTCTCCGCTCGAGAACCCCTCAACTTCGACTCTTCACTTCCGACCCGCAACTTCGACTCTCGACGTCCGGCCCGCAACCTCGACTCTTGACGTCCGGCCCGCAACTTCCACTCTCGACGTCCGGCCTGCAACTTCTACCCCCTTCCGATCCTCCGGTTCCCGTGTAGCCCTTCTTCAGTTTTAAATTTATTGCCGACTTTTCAAAATTTCACAACATTGTATATCCTCTAAACATATGCCACTTTGGTACACGCAGCGTCCTCTCTATCTTTATTCCCGACTTCCCGTTTTAACTTACAGCTTCCTACAGTCATTACGAATTACACCGCATATACCCATCATATATCAATCATATGCTTGCTCAATATAGGTCAATCGAAATTCCGCAGTTTACCCACAGGTGCCGCTGCCTGTGCCATATTTATATATACTCATATGCTTTGCTGGCCTATTTTCGCATGGTCATTAAAACGCTCCCATACAATGTATATGGAAAAAGATACGCTAAAACTCCTTATCACCCTTGATAAAATAATCTCTAAAGAATGCGATCACGTCCGGTCCTACCGTCTAGACTTTCGCACTTGGGCGACTCTCAATTTAAAGGGTTCCCTTCAAAATAAATTCTTCTATACGTACAAAATAAATAACTTTCAGAGCATTTCTATAGTACAGGCAAGGTGATGCTAAACATTGATCTTCCTTTCCTTAGTGTTAATATTCAATCCAGATACCCAGTTAATTTAACGTAATTTGCAAACCCAAGCCATAGAATATTAAAATCTATTGCAAAATTCCTTTAGAAAAATACGACATATAAAATAAAATTATACATACAAATTACTTAACTTTCTATCAAGATAATTCTTACACAGCAAAAATTAAAATATACAGGGGGTGTAATTGCTGCACACCAAGTTGCCATTAGGGCCCCCACCACCCCACCAAGTTCCCTTGCAAATTTATTTTATTACAAATGAAAGACATTAATGCCTTACTGTGCTGACGACAAAAAAGTTTTCATGATTCACACTGCAGAAGCCTCCACCGCAATTTTGCCTACAGGTCCCCGTCCATGTTAATCCGGCCCTGTTTCATTAGAATGAAAGTTGCTGTAACAATTTCGAGCATATAAGTTCCCTTATATGCTCGAATGTATCAATTGGTGTGAGTACCATGGTGCATAATTTAAAATATAACATGACCACAGTTTATTAATGTTGGTGATATTTAAAAATGATTAATTTATTTAGGGATGGCAACAATGGAAACGCATCCAATAATTACGTGCATTTGGCCCCACCTTTACTGAATGCTGAATGTGCTCGTGCTCCCGACGCCGTCACTGGGCGCAAGTAGGTTGAAGAAGAAAAGAACGAACATAACCTATAACTTTCCAACGAAGTTAAAATTTGGATTAATGACAGGAAATCTAAAAGGTCTTGTACATTGTGCTCCACTTTTAGAAAACAAGGAGAGGAAAATTTTAAGCTAACGAGTATTTTACGTAAGTCATTTTAATATTTTGCTGCGTTAATATGGCAACCCAAGAAATTGCAGACAGTGACATGTTTTGTGATGTAGATGAGATTAAACTTGAAGATCTTAATTTGAGTGAAGACAGTGAAAAATATGAGGTGAATTATCCTGATTACGATGATGATTATGATGATGAATATGATTACAAACAAATCAAAAGTCAGCACACTAATCAACAACAGGTATCTGATAAAGTTTACCAAACAAACGACAACCGTTTTAGAAAGTATACAAATAAAATTAATATAGAGAAGTATGATATAAGTTCTCTTCCACATCATACTACAAATTTACTAATTGAAAACCAAAAACGAGTAGAAAATGATAGAAATCGTACAAAAGACAAACGTGATAGAGCTACTGCAGAGCAGGTAATGGATCCAAGAACTAGAATGATTTTATTTAAATTGTTGAACACAGACACTATAACAGAAATAGATGGTTGTATATCTACTGGAAAGGAAGCCAACGTTTATCATGCATCATCTAAGACAGGTCAAGATTATGCTGTTAAAATTTATAAGACTTCCATTTTGATTTTTAAAGATAGAGATAAGTATGTGAGTGGCGAATTTAGGTTTAGACATGGTTATTGCAAACATAACCCAAGAAAAATGGTACGTACGTGGGCAGAAAAGGAAATGCGCAACCTTGTACGTATGCATTCTAATGGTCTTAATGTCCCAGAACCTATTTTACTACGATCACATGTGCTTCTAATGTCGTTTATTGGTAAAGATGGTTGGCCAGCACCAAAGCTGAAAGATGTTGAGCTAAGTCAATCGAAAGCTAGGGAAATTTATAGGGATGTAGTTGTGATAATGTGGAAAATTTACAATAAGTGCAAATTAGTACATGCAGATCTTTCCGAATTTAATATGCTCTATCAGAATGGACAGGTGTATATCATTGATGTTTCCCAGTCAGTCGAACATGATCATCCACATGCACTGGAGTTCTTAAGGAAAGATTGTACCAATATTACAGAGTATTTTAAAAAGAAAGAGGTAGCAACAATGGGTATTAAGCAGCTGTTTGATTTCATTACTGATCCCTCTATTAACGAAGGTAACATAGAACAATGTTTGGATATGTTGTCAGAAAAGGCACATGAAAAAACAGAAATTACGCCAAGTGAACAGGTAAGAACTATTGATCGTTAATTGTTTGTAGTTTATATAATTTATTTTGACCTGCGAACATGACTTTGGAATCGATGGGCTCATTTAATGAATTTTATTTACCAGTAGTTGCCACTTCATGTGGCCAATATGTTACTTCAAATTAAGCCATACTGAAAATTTTATCTTAATCCGGTCTGGGATTTTTGGAATATATGACTTTAAACAAGTGGTCTGAAGCATAAAGTGACCAGCACCATGACCTCGGCTGAGAGGAAATAAAGCGATTAGCTCCACAGCAACGATTGTGCATTCGGTATAAGATCACTGATACTTTTTTCAGTGTTTTATATCTATTAAATTAGCAGAGCTACCACTTTCTAGAAAACCTTTCAGGGAATTTTGAAATTTTGAAAAATGTCAGGGAAATAGGGCTAAAGTCAGGGAAACTTGCATTAATCTGCTGAGAGTCGTGGATATTTTTTTTTTTCTTAATGACAATAGATCATCAAATTTTATTTCTTACTTATACTATTCGCAACAAACTTTTGCTGAAAAGAGCACGCTAGCAACGTAAGAGAGAAGTTGACTTTAGTTATATTGCAAGAGTAGGCATACTGGGTAGTTAACGTATTTAAGTCCACTGAGAGCCAACCCAGAATCACAAAGATTATTGCAGGCCCTCCATCTGAGTGAATTTAACATGTTGTGGACGGCTTTACAAAAAAAAAAGGTCATGCAGCCGGCAACTTTTTTTTTCATAATTTGGATCAGTTTTAATCAAATATGACTTAAGTGAAACTATTTGTTGTTAATTTTAATTTTACACTTTTTTTTAATAGATTTAACATCACGTTGCTACCACACCGCTCCAAGAAGTGATATTTGTCATTGGGCCGGCGTGGCATCAAAGTTTTGGTGCGAATAATTATGTAAATAGGCGTCGTGGTCACCTATTGGCTAAAAACAAGTTGCGCGAGTGCCGATCGCGAGCTTAGTTGATGCGATAGTTAAATATGGTTGATGCAGTTGAAGTGTAGAGTTAATAAGAATTAGAATTAATTGAATTGAAAATTGCCTTATGCCAATGATCTATTTTTATCTGTATCATATTTCCGTCGCACCACTTTAAAGTCGAGCAAAACACCCAAGTCTTAAACATTTCAATATGTTGTTTCTGACGTTTTTCCCCATCGATTGATCATAAAATTATCCCTTGAAAAATAAAATTCAAAGATGTGAAAAATTGGTCTACATTTATTGTACTATTATGTATTTGGTCAGAGAAAACCTGAAAAAGTCATTGAATTTCAAATGGGAAATGTGGAGGCAACCCTGATTAGGTAATATCTTTTGTGTTTTTTGTGGCGATTAAGAAATGTGTGAAGCAAATTAATAAAAACTTAACAACCAACGCATAATTAAGTATTGATAATTTTTAGGTAGATTTCTCATCTACCTATTGCAGAGTGCAGCATGTCACGACTTCAGGAAGATTTCACTATAATTTGTTCAATTATGGTCCATATATATATATATATAAAATTTTATTTAATCAGATATGTACATGTCGTTGGATAGTGCTCATCTAACCCTACAACTTTTGTCTAAAACATTTTTTGCTAAAACGCATTGGAAAAATTTAAAAAATGGCGGCGCAGCAGTTGAGTCTTAAAAAAGTTCTGCAAATTTTATTTGGAATAAAATATGTACACGCCATACATCGTTGGATAGTACTCATCTAGACCTACAACTTTTGTCTAAAACATTTTTTGCTAAAACACAAGAAGATTTATTTATATTTTGAAGACTACCTACATGCTTATAGTTCATAAATCGATGACAATACATTGAAGTTGGGCAGTTCTAATAAAGATATACTTACTTAATTATTTATTTAGACACAAAGTTGGGTACCAGAGGTCTTTGGATATCATGGCACACTAAGCATCAATATCTGCCAAGGTTCATGTTATGGCCACCTAGACTTAATACAATAAAATGGCTATTAACTGTCATTTTAAAAACAAATGTCATGTTGGGATACAGGCTTGAAAAGAGAGTTTAAAGACGAATCAGATAGGTAGACAAATATACAGGGTACCATTTAAAATAACAGATTTACTTCCACTTAAACCTGAAGTTGAAGAAAATGTTTCATTGGCTCAAACCAAGGACAATTATGTAATACAGAACTCTTCCAAAATTCAAAATTTTAACTTCTCAAATAGCAAAGTTACAGACTATTGCATGTTTCCTGGCTCGGTATAGGGTAGTCCATTACAACAAAGTTTATACCATTTCTGGTTTAACTGGAAATAAAAATCAGATGTTAGAACATCTCAATCAATTATACAATTCCCCAAAATTTGAAATTCATATCTTTCTTTACAAGAATTTTTGACTGACTAGTAACATCGTAGGCACCCAGTATATGTATATTTTCTTACCTTTGTACTGCCTTTATATTTTATTCAGATTAATTCACACATTTAACAAGATAGACCAAGCATGGGATGCTGATATGTGAACAAGATGAGGAATGTTCGGTTTAGCCTGTTATCTTAGACACATTATAATAGCTGTTCTCAAATTTAAAAAAAAATACTTGTGACATTACATGCACTTTGAAAAATAATTATGATAGGATGTCTGGGAGTTGAGCACTACCAAGTAAACCATATTCTGCAAATATCGTATGGTAGAAGTGACAGTGGGGTCAGTTAGGTGGGTGATTTGGTTGTTCAACTTGACTCTGGTTGTCTGTCTTAGTCTTGGCTACACATATTTACATACGCTTATTCAGCAAGTTTTTATTTTACAACGAGCGCAGCCACAGGGCAAGAGCTAGTTTTTAAATAATATTTTAGTCCTTAGTCCCTTATTTATAATTTTTTTTAATAACCAGACAAAAAATGAATAATTTTAATAAATATAGTTGCAAAAAGAGGTACTCAAAATATTATATGTTTTAGGTAGAGGAAGCAGTTTTTAAACAGGCATACATTCCCAAAAGATTAACTGAGGTTATTGATTTTGAAAGAGACATTTATCAAGCAAAGTCGGGTATTGCAAATGATCTTGTATATAAAACACTTGTTGGATTAAAATCTGATTTGAGTGGGACAGTACAACATCCAGAAATACTCCAAGAGGACACAAAGAAAGAAGAATCTGAAGATGAAAGTTCTACATCTGATGTTTCTGAAGATGAGAACAGTAAATATCGAGATTCATCTAGACCTAAACATGAAACTTCGGATGAAAAGAAGGCTAGGAAGAAATCTGTGAAGGAAGCACAAGCCGAAAAAAGGAAAACTAAAATTAAAAAACATGTTAAAAAGAGGAAGGAAAAAATAAGCAAGAAATAATATTACTTGTTTTGTGTATTATATTTATTGTAAATATGGCAATAAAATGAAATTGTTAGTACAATATTGTTTTCTTATATTTTAGTATAAAAACAAAATTATAGATATATAGTAATTCTTCAACTGGACAATCTAGATAACTACTAATATTTATTAATTATAAATAGTTTTTTGTTTTAATAATAATATCTGTTTAGTTTGAATCTGCTTATAAACCAAAAGTTTTAAAAAATTGGGAAGTACCAAAATTGAATTGTAAGGAGCCTCGAAATAGGACAGGAAACACTAAATTTGTAGCTAACGACCGAGGACATCTGCTGCCTGGAATTAAAAAATTGCAGTCAAATCCATGGGGCAACTATGTGGGAACTTGGCGATTACCTAAAAAAATTGACAGGAAAACTGGTAAGCAAATATTTCAACTACTTGCATGAAAACAATAGCCTGTAATTTTTTATATCAAATTCATATGTTACTTTTATATCTCCAGCTAATCAATTAAACGGTTTAATATCACAAAATAAACCTTTGCTTCTGGAAGAAACTGACAAATATAAGGAAAAAAAAATTGAAATACAAGAAAATGCTATGACAACAGAACACGCATTAAAAAAGGTAATTTATCAGATAACTCATTTACTTTCCGTTTCATGTCAACATTGAAAATATAGAATATCACTTAATTTTTTTTTTTTTTTTTCGAATGCATCGTACAGGGTGTCCAAGTCAACCTCATCCCTTGAAGGCTGATAGGCCAGCTCATTACTGACCAAAATAACAAAATATGACCTTGGTAAAAAGTTGTTAGTTATTGAGATAGTAGCACTTTTATGGATTTCGTGAAAATCAGTTAGATCAGTTTTTCGAGTGCTATCGCTACAAAATTCCATATTTAAAGATTCTAATTTATGCAACCCTGAATAGCTGTGCTATTGATCACAGTTCAGAATAAAATTATCTGTGCCATACCTTTGGAAAAAGAAAATACTTTTGCCCGATTCATGAGTTAATTTTTTTTTATTAACTAACTTAGAAGTAAAAAAAATTACCAAAAAAATTGTAGTTTGTAAAATGGTATAACATTTTCTGTTTTATTTTAGAAGCTATTTTACTGTGAAAGGAGCCCATTGTGAAATTATTTCAATGATTAGTCCGAGTGGCTTGCAGTGAAGCTATTTGACGTGTGTTAAGGTTTCGCGTAGTGTAAACGCACCTTTAGACTAAGTTAGATGGTGACGCCATTTGACATGAGTTAGTGTGGGATGAATAGTGATGCTGTAGTGTTCTACAGCATCACTACTCATGCATATCTCTGGTTTTTAGTGTGTTTGGTTGTATATTTCGCTGCCTTCTTTGCTGTGCATCGTCTCGCATTCGTATTATTCTTGTATGCATATTAACGGTTTTTGCTTTATTTTCTGGACTTGTGTGTTGCCTTATGATATGGACTTATTATATTGGAGATCATAACGACCTGACCTGGCCTCCTTCCGGACTCTGCATTTTATGTGTTTGAGGTTGCAGCTATTTTGGGTTATGGTGAAGAAATTTTATAAGAGATTGAAAATGATCCCACTACTTTGGCATGAGCAATTGAAAGACATACAGGGATAACGAAACCCACTGTAAACAAAATTGTACGACGGTATCAGTACCACCCATAACATGCAGCGTGTGCAAGCGTTGCATCCTTGTGACTATGCAAAAGTGTCCAAAGAATGATGCAGAAACATAGGGAAGACCTAAAGTTTCTAAATAAAATTTTACGGACAGATGAAAACGCATTAAAAAGGATGGCTTCATAAACAGGCACAATCGTCTTAGTTATCCTCTTGAAAACCAACATTCAATTTGAGAATAAAAGATAGAATAGAATAGAATAGTGCTTTATTGTGGTCATATATATATATATATACAAGATAATAAATATACAAGCACAAAAGATGACAATTCGTATAAACGTTCTTCCATGCCACCACGAAAAAATAGAAATATATAACACAAATAATTGTAAAACCAACAAACGATAATACACATACATATAATAATATAATAATATATAATAATATGCTTATCATAAACTGATAAATAAATAGAAATTTCGTGATGTGCATAAATAAAAAAATAACGTATATATACACATCATAGGTTATTTTGTATCGTAAGTATATGCTGTCTGTATATTTTCCTGAACCTTTCTACTGACTTATTTTGTATCATATCAAAAAATTCTGCATTATTGAGCCAATTAATTGCCATATACGCAAAGCAGGATTCAAATTTACTGGTATTGTACCTATGAATGTCAAATCTTATTGTGTTTCTAAGGTTGAGGTTGTGTAATTCTTGTCTCAAAACTATATAGTCAAACAGGTATTCAGGTTTTTTATTAATGTATATTTTGAATAGAAATACTCCAAAAGATAATAACCATCTATATTCAATTTTTAAAATAGAGATCCTTATATACTGGCGTTATATGATCAAATTTCCTAATACCATATGCAAAACGAATGCAAGAGTTTTGCGCCAGTTGTATTTTAGTTTTAAATTCTAGTGTTAAGTAACTATAATAAACTGTTAAGCAGTAGTCAATCTGTGGATAAACAAGTGCTTCAGCTAGCTTATATTTCTTGTTTCAGTGAATATAAATTTAAAGTGATGTAGCGATTTAAGTTTCATATAGAGTACCCTCGTCTTGTTAATTACATGTTCCTCAAAGTTTAGACTTGTATCTATTGTTACTCCTAAGTTTCTAACTGAATCTTTTTGCAGTATTTCTATTCCATTTATGTGCAACGTCGTAAAATTATATAAATTAATTTTATTTTTTACATGACTAGTGTCTATTATTATAAAGCAGCTTTTCTTAGCATTTAGACTTAGTCCATGTTCCTCCCACTGAACTCTATTACAGTAAATGGAACGCCATTATAGGCATATGCGCGTAAACAAAATGTGATAATCATGCGATTTAAAATGCACAGACAAGCGCCGACGCAGTAGGAAATCTAAGGTTAAAAATATGTCGGAACTTGACTCAAACAGTTGTGTACGGAAGTTATGCGCTGACGCAAGTTTGTGTTTTATTTATTTCTAAAGCGTAGGTCTTAAATTGAATGCGAATTACAGAGTCGGTCTTCGTGATTTTATCCTTTCGTTTGCGAAAAGTTGTGAGATATATTGGTTATTTTGTATATAATTTTGTGACTTATAAACAGTGTCTATCTTAATTAAGAGAATAGGTGCGCACTTGTATGGTACTGTTTTGTAAGAACCGGGACGAAATCCCGAGTTTGTTATATTTTAAGTAAGTATACCTATTCAACTTTTGTCTGTTGTATTAAAATAAGCTACCATCTAAATATTGGCAAGACAGTCCGATTTTGGATTTTTTTTTCTTTTAAAATGAGTACATTTGCCTACTTAAACACGAATTTTTATTAAAAATAGGCTGTATATACTTCCCGAGATATCAGGATGCAAAATATTGTAACCTCACATTTTTTCATTGCTGCGATTTTTAAGTTTATTATTTGTGAATTGTTGAGTACCTAAATAGTATTAATATAAATACGTATTCAACATATTCGGGATAATAATACTGATCCAAGATCTTTTTGAAAACACATAATGTTATCATACTTTTTGTAAATTAATATTACAATTTTATGAAACAAGCAAGTTCAAACTGTGAAATATGAGTCCAGTCAGCCAACGTGGTAAAGTTGACAATAGGAACACTCAAGTATATTACTAGTAAGTTAATAGAGTGCGGCAGCAAGGCATCTCAATTATTTGTGTATTATGCAAAATAAATAAGGAACACATTACCCTCCTTTGCTTAGCGCAGTCGGTTAAAAGTAATGCAAATATGTGCCAAATGTTTATGGAAATACAAATAGAATGACAATGTTTGACATATAACAAAGCGTTTTGTGAATAAAAAGAGAATTTCCTGAAATTTTATAACTAATTTATATTTTTAATTATGTAATAATTTATTTAAAAATTTTGTTTTAATTTATATATTTTACTAGCGAGACATTTTGTAATATTCAAAAAACAAGTTCTGCTATTTTTAAGCAGAAGTTTCATTTATTAAAATTTTTAAATATTTTTTGCACACCATGGCAAGATACCACTGAAATCTATTATAACAGAACAGTTAAGGACGAGCGCAGCTCTGTCTTTATGGCATTGTACTGCGATGCTAAATATAAAGCAAGAGGAGCCGCAGTTAGTGCTTGAATGGGTGACTTTCAGAGAAACGCAGCAATCTTGACTCACCTTCTAGCGGCTTGTATTTCAGTGTATTAAATGCTATTTAATTCTAGACGGGGATTGTGTAGTGGATATACCATCTTTGGGACGGTATGTAAAACAGTTAATCCCCTGTCCATTAAATACTAGGCAAATAAAAAAAAATCCCTACTCTTTGATAGAGGTTTGGCAAAATTTCCAGTTTGAGGGTAGCTTGTCTCCTGGTATTGGTTCTTGCCCTTGGTGACGGTAATAGCCCGATGTTAAAAAAAATCAAGGAAAATAAAGCAATAGAGTTCAGTGCAAAATACTTAATAAAAAGTAAGAAAATTGTTGCTTCCCTTGGTTCATGTTTACATTATATTTGTCAAAAGTACAGTACAAGATTTTATCAGATTTTCCACGTTTCAGACGAAGTATATTACGAATTTTAGTTATTCAGTTACTTTGTCAGAAAAATTATTTAATGTAGCAAGTAAACATTTGGTATATGTACACTACTACCGGGAATGAAACCACATACTTTTAGTCAAAATATAAATAGACATTATACTTTAATTTTCTCTTGCAAATAGAGAAGGAAGTTTTACGTAAACACCTTTACATATTCTTTTACAATTCATTGTCTCATGAGTATGTCATATTTTTATAAACAAACGAGTAAAACAATCTATCACTTATATATCAAGGCATTTGATATTAAACAAAAAAGCTGTTATCTTGAAATTCAAATAATAATACCACACCAAGTATTTGAAAATAGTTAATTATTACCTTTTCTTCATTTCATTTGTCAATTCAAACATATTTGTGAATATAAAATGCATGATTTTAGTTTTCAATAAAAATTCACTAGTATCTACTCATATATTTACTGATTGATCGTAGAAAAAAAGTATAGGTTTTTTTCAGGCCTCAATTTTAGCTTTTATTAATTTTAAAATCATATTTCGACCCCAGAGATAGAAAATATATGACTGTTTTTTGTGAACTATATATTGAACTTATGATCATACATATTCGACATTTGCTACAAGAAATTGAAAATAAAATGATTGTTTTGGGAATAACGATAACTTTGATTTTTTTTATAACTATCAAGGCAAATTTTTTTTTTTTTTTTTTATACACTTATTTAACGTCGGCCTATTTCCGCTACTGAGGCCTAACACCCGACGCCTGTAGACGAGCTACCCCCAACCAGGAATTTTGCCGAACCTCTTCCCTTAAGAAGAGTAGGGATCTTTTACTTGCCTAACATTTAATAGACAAGGGACCGACGGCTTTACATCCCCTCCGAAGGATGGTATATCTCCTATACAACCCTCGCCTAAGGTTGTATAGCTTCCGCGCATACACTGATATACAAGCCGCTGGAAGATGTGTGAGGCGAGGACGCGGTTTCCATTGGAATGGTCACCCATCCAAGTACTTACCGCGCCTGTCGTTGCTTTACATCGCATACCGAAGTATGTACATAGTAAAGACGCACCTACGCTCGCCCCGTCAAGGCAAATAAATTGTTATATTTATTTATGCGATTTCTAAAAAAAAGTTAAAAATATGAAACACGCAATAAAAATAAGGCCGGCCCTGACGTATTTCATAGTGCGATTGCGCGCTACTATGTGGCTGCCATACTTGCGCGATATTCAATTGTACGTAGAAATTTTTGTGGCATTGGCATTCCATTTACTGTAATAGAGTTCAGTGGTTCCTCCGACCAATTAAATATTCTGCCTAAATCTAAGTTAATTTCTTGCAATGCGCGACTCGCTTCTGTTGGTTGAAATGTCTTTAGTACTTGTGTATCATCTGCATAAAGATGTATAGTGCAATGAATAACAGAATTAGGTAGACTTGCAGTGTACAAACAAAATAATGTAGGACCCAGTATACTACCTTGAGGGACGCCTTGCTTAACAACAACGGGGTCTGATTTTGATCCCTCCAACTCCACAATTTGAACTCTATCAGTTAAATATTGTGTGAACCATTGGCATGCTATTTCAGAAAATCCATAATAACTAACTTAATTTTGCAATTAAGAGGTCATGGTTTAACAGATCAAAAGATAAGTATTGTTTCAAAGTAAATCTGTGAACCCACATCTTGAATGGTCAAATAATTAGCCCCCTTAAATTACCTGAAAATCTAAATGGGGAAATTTATCACAATTCTTTAGAAGATGAACATTTGGCCATACGCAGGGCAATGTGGGTTCAAAATGACGGCTCATTACGCACGAGGAGCGAGAAATTATTTGGAACAAACTTATCCACAGAGATGGATCGGCCGTCTTGGTTCCATTTTGGGGTCTCCCCGGTCTCCAGATTTAAATCCACTAGATTGTTTCTACTGGGGTTGCATAAAGGATATAACCAATGAATAATGTGGATCAATTGAGACACCATATTAATGAAGCCGCACAACAAATAAATGTCGCAGGAAGTGCGAGATGGATAAAAAGGTCTTTTTTAAAAAGATGCCATGCTTGCATTCGTCTTGATGGCAGGCAACTTGAACACATCCTTTGATTTTTATTTACCTGTCACTTTAATTTAACAAGTGTTTTCATTCGAATTCCTAATCATTGAAATAATTTCACAATGAGTTCCTTTTGCAGTAAAATAGCTTTTTTTCTAAAATAAAACATGGAAAATGTTATGCCATTTTAGAAACTACACTAAATAAGCAGAATAGAGAGGTAATTTTTTTTACATAATGAAGTCTTAAGTTATCTAATAAAAAAAATTAACTCATGAATCGGGCAAAAATGTTGTTTTTTTTTCCAAAGGTATGGCACCAGTAATTTTATTCTGAACTGTGATCAATAGCACGGATATTCAGATTTGCGTAAAGCAAATTAGAATCTTAAAATATGGAATTTTGTAGCGGTAGCATTCGAAAAACTGATCTAAGATGTCGATTTTCACGAAATTCATAAAAGTGCCAATATCTCAAAAACTAAGAACTTTTTACCAGGTCATATTTTGATATTTTGGTCAGCTATGAGCTGGCCTATCAGCCCTCCAAGGGATGACGTTGACTTTTGAGCTATATAAAAGAAAAAATCTATGAATTCTATATAATTGTATATATCTACTAATTTACCAACCAGATAAAAAAGATGTAGTTGAATTATTTAGAAAAGTCGGTCATCATATCTGAAAAAACTGTTCCTTATCTGAACCCGTTGACACTTCAGATCTACAATCGATAATTCCACAGAAAGCCAATTTCCTATGATTCTTTGTAATTTTGCATTACCTTCCTCTATATGAAAGTATCCATTAGTGAGGACCGAAACTAAAAATTGTCTTAAGTTTCCTTGTAAATTCAAACTTTGGACACAAATTCAAGTTGAGCACACTGGAGGCTCAGGTTAGGCCACGAAGTAATATTATATGGTTAGGAGAGCGTACTCGGGCCACTTTACCTGTTCCTATAATGCACGCATTGTGGGAGAGAGACATCTAAGACAAAGATGAAGTAGGGAGTCCGGCACACATATGTAACATTTGCATTATTTTGTATTGACCTGTATTGGCTTTTAGTCGTGTTTAAAAATATTTATCATAATAAAATGGGTAGAAAGTGTTTTTTGCCTAACTGTCGTTCAGGATATGCATCCTGTCTAGAAAGGGCATCTTTATTTTCTCCCCCTTCGGGACCCTGAGGGGTTTGAAATATGGAAAAAAAATATACCGCGAGATGACCGAGTTTTGTCTCGAAACGACAGAGTTTGTGAAAAACAATTTGATTCTAGATATATCATTAAAATATGGACTAATGGTTTAACTACAGTAAGTTTGCCTCATCTTTTTTTATTTGTTAAAAATAAATTAAATAATAAATACTGTGCCGTCAGCAGGTATATTGTATTTTCTGGGCATTTGTCACTATTAATCGTCGAATTCTGAACAGCTTTCAAACCGTCTGTATGACCGTCACTTTTCTTATAAGCACGATAACTTGTGAAGGCAACATTCGATTGTATTGAAATATGAAAAGTAAGTTAGCTAGAGGAAGAATCCTATTGTTCTTGAAAAAATCAATTAGTAAATTAAGTTATAAGAGTTATTAAACAGTTTAATAAATACAATGTACATTCAGAGTGTTGCACCCTTTGATAAAACTCTAAAAACATAAAAAAACGTGCATAGTATACTCGTGAAAGTATCACCAATAAAGCTGGCATCATCGGAGGAGGATAAATGGGGGCAGTGTGAGGGTGGCTGATGAAAAAAAACCTTTTGA